>JAMPIT010000379.1:22895000-23495000 GCA_026261815.1 Monarcha castaneiventris obscurior | reverse complement strand
ATACTAAGACACTAACACAGCCACAGATCGTTTTTGGATACCAAAAGGCACAAATACTTTCTTGTGCATCAAGGGAATACAAACTTTCAGCTTTCCTTTTTCTCTAAGACAATTTATAGCTGTTCAGAATTTTATTTTTTTATAATTTAACTGAATATTTTTGATAAAAAAGGGTGCTCAAAATGTGTTGCTATCTTCTCACTGAAACATTGCATACACTTGTACAATCAGACTCTGCAGAGTTCATTTTGAGTGTGATTACCCAGATTTATTTTTTCTCCTTTCAGGAGATTTTCTCCTCTTCAAGGAAGAGATACCTCCTCCCTGCTTAAATCTTCTGACAGCCACAGGTTCCCGTTAGTCAGTCATGCTGTGTGTTGCTACTGGGCCTATCTCATCCTTCCTGCAAACTTCAGGGGCCATCAACCACCCACGTCTGCACAGCAAAGAATTTGGGGTTCAGACTAATGAGTAGTATTTCCATCTTCCCTCCATAATTTGATTTCTTTGGGCTCAGAAACAGAGCACTCATCAACCTATTAGGAGAACAAAATCATTCAATTCCCCAGCTGCTGAGGCTCTGCTGAGGGTAAACCTGTAACTCATAACTACCAGCAGAGTAGGCAGGCAGCACCTTTCACTGCCTAACTACTCTGCCAGAGGACAAGAGTCCTCATTGGGAGAGTCTCTAGCTTTAATACAGTGGCAGGTAATGGGCTTAGAAAGTAGTTTTTTGGGGTTTTTGCCCTTGGAAATGCAGGATTTGTATTTTAGACAGGTGAGAAGCAATGTGTGTTTTCTGTGGTTTAAGATACAGTCAAACCTTTTTCATTTCCATTTGCATACATCTTGTTGGCAGAGCTCTTTGTTAAACTCTTAGCCTGAAGCAGATTTCTAAAGCAGAGTTAAAATACAAAAGCTCTTAGTAAATTACATTTACAAAGGAAGTGTCAGTGCAGTATTAAATTATAATGGCAGGAGTAACTCAAATATGTGGAGTAACTCCAATATATTCTTAATGAGGCTCTTTAAAGTACTTAAACTGACAAAAATAGTTGTAAAGAGAAGCACAAAAACATCTTATTTCTGTTTAATCATAGATAGTTTTCCTTCCATTGGCTTTGAAACAAAAATAAATTTCAGTATGCGGTTCCTTATTTTTGAAAATAGACACTTACCTGTTTGAAAACAGACACTTACCTGTTGCAACATGACGTCCCATTCCAAATATGGCATAGACAATGACAGGGAAGAAAGATCCATATAAACCAAAAACTGGATGGACTGAAGACAGAACAGCAAAGGCCAGCCCTATAGAAAGTTAAACATAATTACTTCACTGTATGAAGACAAAACTGTTCAGTTTGCTTTGGTTTTTTTTATTTTTATGAGGAGATGTCTACAATTTTATTCAGAGCAGGAAAAACTCACCTTCTTCTATTAAAACCTAGATTATAAGTGAACTACTGTACAATGAGGATCAGAAAGAACTGTGGAAGGTTTTTCATTTCATCATCAAAATCCCCATATCCTACCATGTTTCCAAGTTGTCTCCATCAGTGGTTCCAAACCTCTTTTAATAGCCAGGCCTCACAGGAGGAGGCAGCATTTTTTCACCCCCACCCTCACAAACATGGGTTTGAGATTGCCAGGTCTCCAGGCGGTGGGATGGTTATTTCTTACAAATACTTCAAAACCTGTAATTTTGGTTTGGATGGAGCCCCTTCAGTCTGCTTTCTTCTAATTTCTTAAACAAAAAAATATTCCAGAGTTTAACTTCTTAAGGTGCCTGGGGTTTTTAAGCCCTTAGATATTAACATTTCTTTCATCATGTAAAACTGTCAGTTCAGAAACAGAAAGTACTTGACTTTTACGTTGAGATGGAGAACAAACTGAATTGGTTAGGGTTTAACTTTATAGACTTGCTAATTACCTTCATTGCTTAGCTATGGAGGACAGCATCCATCCTTTTCTTAAAAAGTCTCAGAATATGACAAGAACTCATCTTTCAATAGAGACATTCCTGCAAAGCAGCAGATTTAGTTGCTGTTCAACTCAAGATACCTAAAATAGCAAGTCAGACTGCACTGACTTCCTGCAAGTCATCAGAAGGAGACTCCCCAGACTATGCTTCAGATCTGCAGGCTCTACTGCCATTTCACAGCTCTTACTACTGGAAACTAAGAGTAGGAGAACTTGCCCTGCACAGTTGCTCCATTAATTTTGGTGAATACCTCATCATGCAGTCTGGAAGAAAGGACTGGCCTGTGTAACACACGAAATGCCTTTCTGAAGTCTCCCTTCAACCTGAGTGTTCTCCCAAGCCTGGGGCAGATGTGTGTGCCCTGGGAGAATGACCATGTATGGTCTGGGACAGATTCAGATCTGTGGAATGGAGCTGCCTTCTGTGTACATTTGAGATCTCCAAAGAAAATGAAATGTGTAGGATTAATTGTTCTTACCAAGCTTTCCTAACTGCTCCAGAAAGCATTCTGTACCTGACATGTTGGTGTTATGGGGCTTTAGCAATATGGAGAGTGCCAAAGAATGTCTTTGTTTATGGGCTTTCAGAGGCAGTTCTGAACATTTTTATTCAAAACCTCCTTCTTAAATTTTCTTTTGAGTCTGTAACAAAGTGCACATGGTGGGGGGAGGCAAGAAAATGCCAAAAGATCAGAAGTGTCAAGTTCTCAGTTAAGCAGGTCATCTATTCTTAGAAAAACCTCACTATGCTGATTTTGCTGAGATTAATTCTACATGGATCATTTTCATCCACATTGTGCTCAGCAAAGTAGCACTATCAATTATGACTTGGAAATTAGATATTCTAAAATGTGTTTAAACTTCTTTTAAACAGAAATGGACTTGGTTTCTCTTCAACCAATGCATCTAAAGCAATTAGTGCATCTACTGATAGCCACTTCAGCGTTTTTCTCTTAGCACAGCATTATCATAAACCAGGAAGATCTTTGAAATCGTAGTGTGACATGTGTGTTCACATGATCAATAGAGGTAAAAGAAGATTCTGACCCAAGAGCAACACAGAAGGGTGTGCCTGTGGAGAATAAAAACAGCACAAGAGAGAACTGCATGACCCTGTCCAGACAAAATTGAGCATGGGGGGGGGGGGGGGGATAGAGAATAGGAGAAAGAATGTTTTAAAGATTGTTTAACACTGGAAAGCTATTCCATTATAACCATTTTATGAACAAAAGCAAAAGGAAACAAAAAATTTGGTATTACTTCACTAGTGGAATACTACTCACACAGATATTCCAGCCTTGCAATAAAGCGTTATGCAAGGCTAATTTATTTTACTCTCCAAAAGGTAAAGGAATCAGAAAAATCAGTATAAGTTCAGCCTCACTTTAATTATAGCAACATAATTTAAATGAAGTTACCCATCTGTGGACAAGCATAAGGGAAATACACGGGCTTCAGTACCGAATGCTGAGCTAGCTATGTGCTTTAGAAGGGTTTTGGAAAGAGCCTGTAAATCCTGGTTATGGTTATAAATACAGATGATCTGATGCTGATAAATATACCTTGTTTACAGGCAGATAATCTGAATTTAAATTCAGCCCTTGTTTTTCTCCATTTCATGCATAGACCTTTCACATTCTTTTAAATTAAGTTTCTAGAAGCAGTGTGTCATTGTTCTCATGGTGAGGTCATGGCAACCAGGACAGAGCTAAAATTACCAGCTTTTGACTTGAGTCCTGGCTCTGCTTGTTGGGTTTTTACTCCCATTACTGAAGCATGTCACTTACTGAAGTATGTAAGAGCAGATAGTCATTATGAAATGGAATTAGTAGAGACTTCAGGCTTTCTGATTAGGCATAAAATGTTCTAAAGGTTCAAATACTTTTTCAAGATGTAATCAGTAGTATATTTTAGCTTATTTTCATTAATTTTCATATTAAACTTTACTGCAACACATTCCGTAAGCTCAAGAGCCTTTCTGTCAAAAGACAGGAAACATTACTTTATTTTTTCATTCCAAACAGTAATACTTGAAAGAAATAGATCATAAAGTAAGGATCTCACATAATCTTCACTGGTAATATGGAGAAGCCCCCATGGCAGTGACATTAAGGTTTTCATATAAGAATACAAATTCCATGAAAAGAAATGCAAACAAATATTGAACAGTAAAGTTTGGATACAGTACATTAATATTGCTTGTTTTAACTACCTCCTTATCATAAGATAACATTGTGGGACACGCTTTCACTGAAAACCATGACCTGTGCTTAACCAGGTGCTTTACAATACTCTGGCACACCAGGCTGAAAAGCAAGAGATGTTCCCCACTGTTGATCAGTATCAAATGCAAGTAATTACAAAACAACAAGCTTGATAAAAAAACAAGGCCATCTCCTACCACAGGAGAAGTGTCTCAGTTTAAGTCTGTAGTTCCTGCTAATTAGACTAGAGCCAAAAGTACAGCAATAAAAAAAATAATTTCCATAGGAAGAGCTATGAATCACCAGAGTATGGCCAAGTAGTTAACAATTTTCTGCATCTGGAAATATGCTCATGACACATACATTTGTTCTGAGGAAAGCTCTACCATGTCTTTTGGAAATACTAGGTACAAACCAGAAATTAATTGAAGAAGCAGGAAAAGTACTAAGCCTATAATTAATTTGAGGAGTATCAACATTAGTAGCATTTACTATTTACTGTAAAAAGCTATATATTTTAAAAGTTTTTCTGATAGAGTTTGTATTCAAATAACTTTCTATAGTTGTAACCTTTTACTCTTAAATGTGACTGTACTAAGATGGTCAGACCCAGGTTTATGGAACCCTAAATGACACTAATTCATCTTATCCCACTCAAAAATGCTATCTGCAGTTGTGGTCACTCTCTGACACTTCAGAAAAGTACAATTTCTATATTTTTTCAGTAAGCTGAACTATGCAGTAAGAAAGGTATTTTCTGAGGATGCCCTAAACACACCTTTAATGAGTCTCCTATCAATGCTTCTTGGAGAACTAACTAATTAGACAACCAGCGAGTCATTTCCCAGGCTTTAATTTCTAATTCCAGGATAGCTAACATCTATTGAAGAAAAAAACAACCCACCACTGGGAAAAAAAGTTAATATTATATTTCATAACAGTTTTCCTACACAAACCTACAGTTCTGGAGGGTTCTTTGACAATGGCTTTGTAAAAGCTCTTAACACAAAATGATCCTTTGGAAATAGTGTCATTTACCTCCAAAAGCTGGGAAGCTCAGTATCAGTTCTCTCAATGCACATTCACCTCATGCTTGCAAGACCTCTGTTACATAATGGCCCCATTTGCTGGGGCTACACAAGTGGATTGTACCTTCTGTCTTATTTTGTGACAAAGTACCAAGAGCTTAAAATCATTCCTTGGTTCTTCTGTCATTCAAAGCCTGAGGCAAATTAAGAATGTAAAGACAAAATAGAAGGACAGATCCCCAAAAATTAATGATAAATCTTTCAGAGACCACACAATGTTGATCTGACCCTCTTTTTTGAAGGGTGCTTCAGTTCATTTCCTTCCCATGCAACTGACTCCTTCAGCCTGGTGAGAGTTAAGCACCTCAGCTGTGTTAGCCATAGCACCTGAATTCACAGTATTTCACAGACTCTGAAATGCAGCTCTCCCAATGTACCATCTGACAATCATATCAAAGGTAGGTTTGAGAAGACAGTTCTCTTCTGCCACTTCACAGATCTCCAGACACTGACATTTGTATCTTAATGTTCAGAAGGAAAATATGCAAGCATTATGGTACAAGAAACAAGTGGATGGCAGGACCCACTTATGATTTTACTATTCAAGACATCTTGACCCTTCTGTACAAAATAGAGTTTAGGTACATACAAAATAGACATTTAAAAATTTCTAATGTTTTCTTTTCTTTTAATAGAGCTCCTCAAAAAAAGCTATCAGTGTTGACAGACAATCTGAGATGAAACATTAAGACCTCTTTACGATGAATTTGACACAATATGAACACCACAGAGACTTTTTAAATTGTTTAACAGTGAGTTCTATGAGCTACTATCCACCAGTCAGACATAATACCTGGAGAATTCGGACACTGCCACAATCAATGAAGCATTTTGAAAGTGGATTATAGGTAAATTTCTCTGTATTTCAGTAAGAATAAACATAAAATGAAGCATAAGAATTTTCTGGCAAGCAGGTAACTATGAGGTAATCTTTTGAGAACCATCAATGCTGTGGAGAAACAAAAACCTATCATGAGTGATTTCAGGCCTTAATCCAGATAAACTGGACTTTCTGAAATCCATGAAAAAGGCATTAATTTTGGCAAATTGGTGGCCAAGGATCTGAACACTAACAGTTTTATGATCTGGAAGATTATATGTGGTGTCATTTCTCCCTTCAAGGATCAACATTTCCTGGGCAGTCTCTGTCCATGGTGCTCAGGCACCCCAAGGCACAGGGATCTGCACAGCTCGTCTGGCCATACAAAGATGTGTGTACACCAGAGTGTACCTGGACATGAGTCCCCAGAGGAGTCAGAGGTCATCCAGAAGCTGAATTCACATTTCTAGCAGTCTGTTAGACAGGTCTGTACTACCACATGTGTAACTTGGAAGAATTTTTATAGGCACTAGAAATAAAACATTGCATGCACAGCAGCCTAAGTGCCTTTCTCCTCTGCTGGAAAACTGTAAAGTATGAAACTGTGCCACATTTACTCACTAACATGCTGAATTTCATATTCATCTTACATCATTATTCTTTGCATTGGAGAACTATAACAGAGTTCAACTGGACACTCTCTTCCACAAATCAGGGACTACATGGATTCTCCAATGCATTCTGCAGGAGGTTTTTCTGGCTCTGTTTCCAAATGTGCTTATTCAATTTCATCTACACATGTTATTTGTAAGCCAGATGTATATTTACAAGGCAGCTTTACCCCTTAATAAAATTATTAGCTCCAGTTAGTCAGCTCAGAGTATATTTATGTCTACATTAATGATCAGAGCCTAAAATAAACCCCCGGCAACTATCACCCTTGAGAAGACACAGCTGGGGTTCCTCCATGAAAAGCTAAGGAAAAAAAATTATATAAGTTTTTGGCATCATGCCTTCCAAAACACTGGGCACCCGTTCTGGAATGAAGAAAAGCAGTATAGTTAATTTTTTTTAATGTCAAGGTCTCCAGCCAGTGTTAAGGAATTAGTTGTTCAGCAATAAATCCAGCTCCAGATTAAATTAACTTTAATTAAAACATACAAACCACACCAAGACTCAGTGAGTTATTATTGGGCTTGAAGAATGAAAAAAAGAAGAAGTTGGCAGAAATAACAATACTGATTTCATCAGATGCCATCTACATATTTAACTTTTAGAGGAAATATGTCTCAAGGGCCCTCCACCCTCCAAAAAAACAGCCCACCAAAATCCACTTGAGCCAAAGCATTTCTTGCTCATGATAGATCATAGGAAAGGCAGCAAATGGATATATAAATTCTATATGAAGCATATCCCTGAACTAGATGCCTACAAAAAAAATATTTTTCTTTAGACTACAAAAACTGACATCACTGCAATCTGATAAATCTGAAAGTCCAAATCTTACACCCTCATGCTTCCAACGGGCAGCTTTTCAGTACATGCAATATAGCACACAGACAAATGTTTATTTCAAAAGAAACAGAACAATGTTTATAAATCTTAGCAAGAAAAGATTGAATCAGGAATACAGTGGCAGTATTTTAAACTCCCACACATTTGTCTTAACTTTTGAATAGATACACACAAGTTCAAAACTTCCATTTATTTTTTGAGCAGCGGCAGGTATTGGAAGGGAACATAAACTTATGAAGACCCTCCCCTGTGGTCTGCTCCCCCTTATGATAGCCAAACGTAATTTAGCGCATCTATGAATGGAATTATGTGTTAAGGAGATCCATCATCTTACCCCAATATTTAAATGCAATATTTTTAGAACTACTTCCAATTTTAAATCTAAACATATTCATGCTACTTTATTTTCATTTCTCCATGTTCTGTAACTGTCTTTTCTTTCCTGATAAGGAGAAAACTTTCCAGATTTTAATTAACCTGTCTGAGTCATTTAAGTTTTCTCCCAAATATAATCTCTGTTTTTCTGCTCCTTCTCCTAGCCTTTTCTTCTACTGAGATCATCTTCCATGAACAGAGGCAATCAAAATGACACACTATATTTATGATAATGGACCAACAGACAGCACTACCAGTGGTCATCGACTTCTTTGCACCTCCTAACTCACACAGCAGCCCATTTTTCTTTTTCAAATAGGGTAATTATTTTCCAACACATCATTAAAACCATCTCTAATTGAGAGCAGCAGCAGATTTGTCTTTAGAATCCATACATAAATCTGAAGCAAAACCCATCAGCTGTCCTAGAGTCTTGCTTCAGAATTGCATAGCTGAATCAATCTCTCTGGTATCCTTTATTGCTCTACATATATATATATTTTCATTATCATTATTATTATTATTATTACTAAAGAGAAAAACAACTCAATGGCTTGCATCTGGTCCAGTTCCTCATCTGCAATACAGACTTGTAAGTGGGGTACAACGCTATACTCACTAGCAATCATAGAACACAATTCCAAATTTGACAGAATTATCTACGGTATGTCTTACCAGACCTGCAATGACACTCACCTAGTTTTTCAGAATCCTGAGATGGTGATTACTCATCTCAGCCATCAGTCTGAATGTGTTTAATTTTCTCTGTTTGATATCAGTTATATATCCATGTGCTTGACCATTTCCCACACGGCAAAGTCATCATCCTTCAGGAAACCGAAGTTTCAAAGTTCTCATGTACTGAGGCTTCCATTCAGACCAAATACTTCAGTAGAATGTATCATGTCTTTGTTTTGTACTCTTTTTTTTTGAAGACTGGAAAAACATTTGTAGGTTTGGGGTTTTTTGGAAGGGTCTAACTCTGTTGCAGTGTTGGACATTCATATAAGCAGCAAACTACTGAAACCTGAATGCTTTGCACCATAAACTCTCAAATGTAGTATTGCATAAGTCAGTTCTCTGTTTCAAGCAAAAGCATTTTTGTGTGTCTAATTTCCCTACCTATATATTTTTCTATTATTGGACAGTGTAAGGAGCTCTAAATTGTTATAATGAAAAGTGCAGGATATAAGTATTATTATCACCCAGAAAATTACCAAAAAATAGAATTAAAGTCATATATTTGTGCAAGCAGGAATCTCTCTGGTCATTAATGGCTTGAAGATGAAGTTTATAATTATCAAACCTCAAGAGAGATCTTGGAAGAAGCTTGGGGAGAAGGGTTAACGTTGTCTGAAGTTAGGTACCTACATTAGGAATTTACCAGAAAGAGTAAGGCAACTTCAGGTGTTATGCAGGGCACTTAATTTTCACAGCATGTCATGACCAAAATGCTTCAGACACATTTGTGTCCCCTACCTGTATAGAGAACATAAATAAGTTACATACACTAAAATATATATTCAAGCAGACAAACTTGGGGAATAATTCCTCTGGCAGTGAACTCAGCTGCATGACAGAGGGTCTGTTTTATAAACTTTTTCAGGAAAACTTGGCTTTACTTCTGCTACATTCAGGGACATTTGGGGAAGCTTACTGATGGGTCATGGTGCTAACTACTTGATTTCTATATGCCAGCCTTTGTGAGCAGTGTGCAGTTCTGCCCAGGAAGAAAACAAACAGCAAAACTAACAAACAAACAAAAAACAAACCACAAAACCCACATTCTAAATAGCAAAATGACTGCCAATCAATATACACTGCAAAATTTAAATCCTGAGGCACAAAGCTATTTGTTTGAAAAGACAAGACTGAATGAAGAAGGATAACAAAGTGGATTAATGATAGGTGGATCAAGAGCTTGGTAATGAATAAATAATGTCAGGCAAGATCACCTATGAAAGGCCTTGAATTAAAGATGAATAATTTGCTTGGTGCAATAGAAGTTACCACTGTGAAAATAAACTAAGCAGCTGCATTCTGAAGAGATATGATGGGACTATAGCACATATTCAGAAGACTACAGAAAAAACATGACAGTTTTATGAGATTTAGCTACATGGAAAGACTGCATCAAAATGCACCCTTATTTTATTCTGTAAGGAAACCAAGAAAAATTCAGACCCAGACTGAACAAAGTTCTTCTTTTATGAGTATGGGGTGATCATGCCACATGGAAAAACCACAAATAACTCTGTTATTATTGTGACAGGTCAATGGACGAATTACAGAAAAGACAACAGTAAGACCTGTCTTTAGCCATGTTAAACATGAACTGTTTATTACCCACAGTGCCACGGATATAATGGTTAAAACACCTAAACTTCGATGTCTGCCTCATCAGTGTCTACATCTGAGCCAATCCCGTTACACTCAGAGGAAATCTTATTAATTTAATTAATCAACCTTAACAAAGCAGATGGTTAGATTTAGTCAGATGAATCACGCCTGTGGTGGGTTGATTCTAGCCAGCAGTTAAGTACCCAGCCAGCCACTCACTCACTCACTTACTCCTCCTCAAAGGATGGGGGAGAGAATCAGAAAAGCAAAAGTGAGAAAACTTGTCAGTCAAAATAGACAACTTAATAAGTGAATGAAAGAGAAGAAAAAAGGCGATGTAAACGCAGTCATTCACCACCTCTCACAAGCATAGAATCACAGAATAAGCTGAGTTGGGAGGGATCTATAAAGATTGTCAAGTCCAACTCCTGGCCCTGCACAGGCCATCCCAAGAGTCACACCATGTGCCTGAGAGCATTGTCCAAACACTTTCTGAGCTCTGTCAGACCTGGTCCTGTGACCACTTCCCTGAAGAGCCTGTTCCGTTCCCAACCACCCTCTGGGTGAAGAATCTTTCCCTGATATCCAACCTAAACCCCTCCTCACTCAGTTTCCTCAAGTCCTGTCACTGGTCACCAGAGAGAAGGGATCAGTGTCTGCCTCTCCACCTCCCCTCACGAGGATGTTTAGGTCTCCCCTCAGTCTCCTCTTCTCCAGGCTGAACAGACCAAGTGACCTCAGCTGCTCCTCATTGAGCTTCCCACCAAGACCCTTCACCATCCTGGTTACCCTCCTTTGGATGCTTTCTAATAACTTGATGTTCATTAACTCTTCTAAACTAAGTCTTCATTGACCAGTGAAGAATACAAAAGCAGCTTGCTGAGAACTACTTACCTGCACTGCAGAGCCTTTGTTTTATTAGCACAATTTCAATTTGGAAAGGAAAAAAAAAGATCAGGCATTTATGAGACATCTATAGGGATCTAGCAATTGAATTTTTTTGCAAGGATAAGGGATACAGAATTAAGTGGAAAGAAGAATCCTCATAGAATCATTGTTGATGGGGTATTAATAAGTTTTAAAGGGGAAGTGAAGAGATCAATGAATGCTAATCCAACAAGAAAATTAGGTATTTATTTTGTTAATTTAGAGACATCTTTCTCTGCTCTATCAATAACAGATTTTTGAGGAATTCTTGAGAAAAATTATGTAGCGATTACCAAAACATAAAAGCTCAAATTTCTTAACTTCCTACTACAGCATATAGCACACTTCAAGACTGGACCATGATGTTCATTTTAGATTCAAAGATAATTTTTTCAGCCTTAGGTATCAAAGCAAGAATAAGAATTCTATGTCAGCATTATTAAATTATAGTTGGAACTAATATTAAATAGCTGGAATTGATGAAGCCTGATTTCTTTTACTGGTTTTGACATGTGGCTGACTGACTTTGCAGTCTGAGACTGCAAGTCCAGCTGAACCTTTCCACCAGCTGGGGTGTTTGAAAGGGCTTTTTTTTGTTAGAACTTGTAGGGTCTTGTTCCTACGTGATATTTTCATAAATTTTTTAGAAACATAACTATCTTTGACACTTCTTTCTCCATATTCTGTGGAAGTCGATAAAGGACTCTAAAACTAGAGGAAACATACAGAGACAATAAAAGTATTGTCTCAATAGGTAAACAGGACATAAGAGTTCAGCAGTGAGTTTTGGGGCTCCTGAATTAATATTTATTTGTCATTTTTAGCAGGCAATGAAACAACTACAGACCACTTGCAGAATGACTGCTTGGTTTCAGCAATGGCTGTTTCATCACAAATGCCAAGCAGCACATCATGATAATCCTGTGCCTTTCCTTCCCATCTCACTACACCCCTTGGTCTCCTCTCCCCCAGCCCAGTTTTGTTGCTTTCAGTATGACACAGTAAGGACAGTGACTTTCATCTTTTCTTCCTCACTATACAAAGGGAAACCAGCAATTTTATCTAAAATTTAGGTTAGAACATGGAACACAAACACACTACACCAGATTGGAGCAGCTGCCAACCTGAATAGTCTGAGTATGACCAATGCCAGATGAGTAAGAAATCACACAGAAGGAAATTGTGAAAAATACAGCTCATTTGGAAGGCCTTTCTTAATTATTTTCAAGCTACTGGACTGCTCTCTACCCTGGAGTTGGCAGCTTTCATTACTCAGAAAACTGTTGCATACAAATACAACTCTACATTTTTCCAAATACTTCCATAACTCAAGTTTATTTCCTTATACTTGAATTTGCTTAAACCTGTTGCTGAGGTTGACACTATGCTCAACAAGTCAATTTTCACCACTTACCATTTTTTCCTGCTATTATTAGAATTTCCACCTTTAATTTCATTCCATTCCAAAATTTCCTGGATTTATCTTTGGTGTGGAAGGAAACAGTCACAATAGGACCTCTCAGAATCTGGGGGTTTTTTGTTTTGTGCTATATAACAAATGGAACATTTTTTCATGTATAAGTCTTTCTGTGGAAATATTAGGATAGTTCTGGTAACTGGAATGCTTACAACACTAGGGAAAGAGTTATTATCTTGCATTCAAATTAAAGCACCACAAGCATGATGAAATGCTTTTGTTTCTAACTCTCTTCTTATTTCATCCCCTAACATAATTCTGAAATCTTGAGAAGCAGCAACCAGAGAACGAAAAAACAGATCAGCAGGAGGGAAGGGTTTCAATCAATCTCTTTTTAAATAGCATAAAATAAGGATAACATTGTTTCTAGAGTACTTAAAAATAGTCTAAAAAACACAAACATGTATTTTTTTTTTGTCTTCACTGGATCTTCTTAAATTTATCTGTTACATTAAATGACTTCTTGGTACAAGACTCAAACACAAAAATCCTGGCTAAAACTACCAACACTGGAGAAATGCTGTTTAATGTAGCATTTTTTGTGAATTTCTACATAGTGTTATTAGCAGCATTTTAATTACAGTTGTTGTATACACACATACCAGTGAAATTAGATACTTTGCAGAGTTATGGTATTAAGGTTCTTAAAGTTAAATCATGCCAATGCAGATGTTCCTAATTACTTTAAAAGCACAAATACTTACACAAATCATTTGTTTCCAGCTCCAGCATAACTCAATTAAAGGAGTGTTTATAATTTAACATGAATGATAGTTAAGCATACCTAATATGGAAGACTGTTAAGAAACAATACAAGTCATTCACATGAAGGAAGGAGTTAAAGTTCATCTGAGATAAGGAGGTGTGATTTGTCTGAGACAAATATAAGATAATGCAGAAGGTGACACTATCAAAGACACAACAAAAACTGAAAAAAGCATTTATTTCCTAGTAGCAATCACTTTACTAAGCAAGATGACTGGAACTTAAGGCTTCTGCAGGTCATTGTGCAGGGTTTGGAGAGTTTTTCCTTTTCCTTCTTTTTTTTTTCCTCTGTTTTTTTTTTTTTTTTTTTTAAGCTGTAAAATGGAGTCTAGCTCCACCCCTACTTTGTATTGCTTCTTGAAAAGAGGTGTGGCAGGTAATGTAATACAGCATTAAACCAGCACACAAGCTATGGATGCCGCAGAGCCTCTCCCTGGATAATGTCTCTGGTAGGAACATTCTTCATGCCCAGAAAGTTGTGAATTTTTCCTGCTGTGTTTTGGAATTTTACAGGTAATAGTATCATGCACGTGTTTCTTCCAGAATAGCATATCTTATAGTGCAATTATCATTTACTTATATTTTGTTTTCCATGTGAGATAGAGAAAAAGGTAATAATTTATCTGATAAAACATTTTATATAACCATATCCTGTATGAATAGAGTTACTGCTCTCTCACCTTCCATATTAAATCTTTGGAAAATTGTCAAAGGTATGGGATAAATAGTAAAGTTCCACAGAAATAAACTACAATAACACAATGCATTTCTATCCACATTTGCACTCCATACATTTCTATCCACTCTATACATCAGTTAAGACTATATATTTTTCCTTATATTTTTATTTAAATTCAATCATCATTAGATATGACCAGAAAAACTTAAAATACTAATCTGAAATGAGTTAACTGTACCTTGAGTCACCTGTTGGATGGCTAACATCATCCCAGACACTGTATCAGGAACCAAATTCTCCTTCCAGTTGTAGACAGGCACCCATTTCAAGATAGGCAGCCTTCTCATACACCAGGTTTTGATATCTTCAAAGCGAACAGCCTGGATCTTCCTCCAGACTGTGCTTCTTTTCCTTTTTGCCCCTGTCATCATTCTTACCCCACAAAAGCAGTGCCTCTGTCAGGAGAGTGCACAGTTGAGGAATCACATTGATCTGTGTCAGTCTCCAGTTCTCTTCGGAGATTTTTCAGTTCCAAAACTACAGAGAAAAAAAATGAACAGAAGCACTTACGATTTCTGCAGCTGTTCTGTAACTACACTCAATGAAAACACTTATTAAGCGCTTCAATCATATAAACAGCTACATTAAATGCAAGAACCGTCTACAACAAAGATCACATTTTCTGCTGTTTGCAAAAATTTGGTCTAGTCTCACGTTAGTTTGTGATTCTTTCCAGTAACTTCCCACTTTATATCCCTGTAATGCTTGTGCTTTTGGCCTCATTCCAGTGGCAAAATGAGGTATTACTGGGTGTGTGTGATATAGGCTGGGCTATGCTAATCTGAGCAAGAAGTGCCCAGCAGAGCAGGCATCTCCCTGCCAAGCCTGGGAGAGCAGCCTTGTCTCTCCTGGGGGGAGCTGTTCTGGCTACAGGAGGAAGGCATTAAGACCTCAGCAAAGCTCGTGCTAGAAGACTTGTCTTACTCCACCAACATTTTGTCTTCTAAATTACAGTAAAAAGCTTATTTTTGTAGCAAATGCAGAACATCAGGTAGCAATAAGTCCTACTGGAAGCATACACGAACTCTCTCTGTAGGCTGAAACCTCAAACCTAAGAGTAACGAGCTCAAAGTGCAGTGAGGGACTGCAAGGTATCAGCTTCACATGGGAAGTGCCAAAAATTCTTGTGACAATCATTCTTCTTCAAAGCTAGTCCTTTCTGCTCTTGGCTGTCCACTCAGCAAAGGCTCTCTCAGCACAGACAGTTCAGCAAGTAACATTTGTTCTGGTAATAACGTCATGCACCTTGTGTACGATACAAAGTGCTCAGGCAGAAAGTGATAAGGGCATGGAAGAGCTTTAAATGTTCAGGCATTTAAATGCCTTAACTGATATGGAGCAAGGACAGCAAGCTTTCCTTTAAGTTTTCTGTAAATCTGGATGGCAAAGAGATTTAAGTTGAAATGCAAAATCCATCATATGGATGAAGTGTCTTCCCAATCACTGTTCTCCTGTGATTTTTATATATTTTTAAATATTTCCATTTTTTAAGTATAAATTAATTGACATTTTATTGTTTAGACTAAGGCAAATAAAACTAAAGCATTTTCCTTCCAAAACAACTTTAGAAAAAATGAGATTGCTTCCAAATGCAACAGGTAGACTGGCACAAGGACAAAAGCATCACAGTTCATTCTACTGAGTGACATTCAGTTGATGTCCACAACTGTGTCCCACAGCACTGCAAAGGCAAAAAGAAAAAAGAGAAGGAAATAATTTCTTAGCTTGAGACAGACCCTCATTTTTAAGTATTCCTGGCATACTTATTCTTTGCCCTGCCCACTCATTACCAACACACACTTTTTAAAGACAGGTCATCTTACTTCTGTTCATTAGAATAAACCTTTAAGCATCTTTTTTTTTCTTTTTTCTTTTTGTGGTTTGTGTTTTTGGCTTTCTCTGGTTTTTTAACTTCAAAGTGCAGTTCAAGGACTTCATAATTGAGGTGTTTATGTCTGCCAAGTGTTTCACAAGACAGATCTTCTCCTACTTTCAGTAGTCAGAAGTGGACAGGAATCCTTACAGCTACAGTGAGAGCTACTCAGCAGTCAGGTGCTGTTTAGTTTTGATGAAATGTTCAGTACCTCTAACTATAACAGTATTTACCATGAAATAAAAAACAAAACACATTTCTACACATAAA
Source organism: Monarcha castaneiventris obscurior (assembly GCA_026261815.1). NCBI lineage: Eukaryota > Metazoa > Chordata > Aves > Passeriformes > Monarchidae > Monarcha > Monarcha castaneiventris. The sequence goes on along the minus strand of JAMPIT010000379.1, from coordinate 23,478,624 downwards.
TATGCACATGCAAAAACATACCCAAATATAGGTTCTTGTGTAAAAGAGCCTAGCCTCTTTTTTTTTTAAACCATGTTTTGCTAGAAGCTCTGAATATTCTGAAGCAGGCAAAAAAAATAAACACTTTAGGAAACCAAAGAACCATCGCTAAACACACAAGAATATATTCTCCATTCCTCAAACTTCTTGCACCAAAATGCTGAAGATGATTGAAAAAGTCTGTAATTGAGATTTTTCCCACTTCCTACTTGCAGAGTCAGTAAAACTGGACAGTTTTCATCAATCCCAGATTAGTACCTGAACTCCTAGGATTAGCATTTGTTCCCCACCAACAACAAGGGATGGTGTCTCTCTGTGGGTGTGTGCATGCATGAGTGCAAAGATCTTACAGCTGATGTGGAATTTGTGTGGAAACTTTGTTTTACTCCAACAATTATTTTGATAAGTAAAAAACTGCATTATCCTTAAATCTGAAATTGATAACGCCATCACTATTGGAAAAACATTGTTCATTGTAACTCCAAAATTAATAAAGTACTCTCAGTTAGCAATGATAAAAACCAACATTTCATCAAAGAAATCAACATTTTTAAGGGAAAACTGATGCCTAGGTATGTATGACAACAAGCCTATACCTCACTACACAATATTACAACCTTTGAATCTTAAAGAAACATAAAAACCCATTCATGTTCCTAGAACACATCAGTATCCTAAAGGAAATACATTGTATAAGACACACGATGTTCAAAATTTTTCCCATCAGCTGTTTTTTGTTAGTTATAAGTCTTTAATCGATACAATCCCAGACTATGCAGGCTTTTCATAGGCTCAATTGTATCACGATGTACCTGTGCTATCAGAACTATGAGACCCTCTCCTGCTCTGAAACGAGTGCATAAAGTTTCCTTTTCTGGAACACCAGAGGATAAGCATGAGGAAAATTTGGTTATACATTTAAGTCAGTGTATTCACACACACTGTTTTAATATTAGATCTTTCACAATTAGCTTTTTTGATAATCTTTTATATGTAAAACCTATTTACAAGTGATTAGACAGTTGTTTGTTTGTTCTGGAAACGCATAAAAATATAATTCTAGTAGAATATTTATGTACAATGCTAAAAAGATAATTACCATAAGGCAAAAATTAGAATACAGGTAGTATAGAGAAGGAGATATTTATTGCATCATAGATCAGATACGGTGGGCTTTTAAAGCTTGATTCACAACAGGTTCCAAAAATAAATGGGGTAACCTCTGTGGAGGCAGACTGTATTTTCATCAGCTCCTCTAACACTTGCATATGTGGGAAGTTTACATACATGGTGGATATGTGAAGAAAGGAGTTTTGATTCTCTAGCTCTGGCCTCAAGGGATTAAAAAAAAATTAATTCTAACACCTTACTCCAACTTAGACCTCAAAAGGAAAAATTTCTGGCAAACTCTGACAGAGAAGTCCTAAACCCCACTTCATATGGAAGCAGATTTTGTAGGAAATCTTTGGATTCTTGCATGAGAACTGCATTTAGACTTCACATAAACTGGCAGGAAAGTTCAAAAACTATACTTATGTTTACATATGCTCATAGAACTTTAAGTTATTCATACCTAAGACAGGCATAGATGGAAATAATTGAACATACTCTGGAGTTGCCCTCACTGGAGATAATCAAGAATCATCTGGACACAATCCTGTGCCATGTGCTTTGTGATGACCCTGCTTGAGCAGGCAGTGGACCAGAGGACCCACTGTGGTCCCTTCCAACCTTAAACACTGTGATTTTGCAGTGTGACTTGCTCTTTTTGAGTTTTCTTAGGAAGATAGATCACTTGACTAAATACCAGCTAATATCCAGTATTAAACCAGTGTGAAATAACTAAACCTTGAATTTGAAAAAACTAAAATGCGCATCATTTGCTCCCCAAGAACATCCAGGGCATCCAAGTCACTTCCTCAAGTTCTCCCTTCCACCATCACCAGGTAAAGGGAAGTACGTGCTATCATTAATCCAAAGCTACACACACATTCTGGCTGGCCACTGGCTAAAACATATACATGATTTAGATCTTAAAATATAATGAATATATAATGATTGAGCTTTCCTCACCTTTTTATTCTGTGCAGAAACTAATTCCTGTTCATCCTTGTCCTCTATTCTGATCAACAATTTTTATGAACTCAGTTTTGGTACTGCTCTGTTTCTGTCAAATAAGTTAAGTATGGCTAAAGGATTAATGTGATACTAAATGAAAGACTTAGGAAAATAAGACAGGCAAAAATCTTGGTCGCATAAAGCAGGTGTCTTTAGGAACTATGGCTAAAATTCCTAGACAGATCCTATGAAAAATTTTTAGTTTGACAAAGCACAACTGGATAGGAATGAAAGCTAAATTTTAAAAATGGGGTGATAGGTACTAATTTAGAGAAACCAAATTGTGCATTTCATACATTGCAGAACACAGCATATGGGAATATTATACAAGCTACTGGAATAATAAGAGAGTGCTGAAAAATACAACAACAGAAAAACAGTGATAAAAATCCACGCTGTTCAAAGAGCATTCCTGAATTTTGAGAATTTTTTTAAAAGTAGGTTATCAACCACACGTATTACATAAACCTGGGTTAAACCACAACACTAGGCAGAGAAGAAGCATATGTGTAAGTATGCAAATCATTTATTACTGATATTTAAATAACTTCCCCCTCTGAAATTCTGCTGCATCAAAGCCAGACAAAATTCACAAATTCCAAAGCTTGCCAGCTTATCTCCCACAGTTGGATGCAATGCATTTTCAGTAATAATTAACTCTAAAAGTACTCCTGATTTCAGTCACCAAATACTTGAAAGTGGACCTAAACTGACAAAGATGTGGTTCTTACCCTTCACGAAAAAAACAAAGCTATAATCTCCATCCCTTCATCATACAGAATATTTAGGAGGCTATGGGGACGGTAACATCGAGGCAGCACAGAAGCCAGACATGGCTCAAAAAGGCTTGGGCTCTACTTAAACATCTTCTCTGTAAACGGGCTTTTCAGCACTTTTAAGGACGCTGTGCTAGGCAAAACTCGGTGAAGCAACACTGACATCGAGTGGCTTTGCTTGGTATTTTCCTTTGGTTGTTGCAGGACACAAGAGCACTGTTCCGATCTGATGCTGTGTCGTGACATGATGGATTTGGAACTGGATAATATTAACTACATAGTTTATTAACACAGTTGAAAAACAGGTAGCATTTTTGATGTGTAGCATGAAAAAAAAGGTTTACTCGCTACTTTTCAAGTGTGTTTACTGGTCAGAAATTTAAGACAGAAGGTCAACTGAGATTAGCACAGTACTGAACCATGGGAGCTCATAACGCTCAAGCACAGTCTGCTCAGAGCACATCTGATGAATGACAAAGGAAGTGTAGAACGGGAAAAAAAATAGTGTAACAATGCAACCATCCTCTTAAACTGTTCTTGATGACATCCTTACAGCTGTCTCCTAATAAATTGCCATGCTACTCGCTGTGCTAATGAAATTTTTAAAAAATAAATTATTAGCAAGTTATGTTAGATAATTTTAGCATATCTAAAATGAGAATAAGAAATGCAGTAGTGTCCATTTCTTATGGAAAATATCTGTAAAGAAAATGCAATTTTTCATTTCCTTTTAAAGTTGTTTCTAGCAGCTGTTTGAAGGTTACCTTCAAATTAGTAAAAGAGACCTTATATTTTTCCTTTTTAAACTGGGTTAAGTGTCACAGAATAGACTAGAAACAGATTTATGAACTCTTACATTTGAGAACACATCTTGATAGCCAAAATACACAAATCTATATACCCATACACTGGCATTTAACAGAAATATTTTGTGGTAACCCCTAACCCTTGACACAGATTTGTCTGTGCAAGAGAGATGCTGTTTAAGGTTTCAACATCAAAAATGCATGTTGAAAAAGTATTTAAATCACAGGCATCGGTTTCTTCATATTATTTCACTTAACCAAATGTTACGACAGAGACAGCAAACCAGACTTTCTGATTATTGAGTGCACAAACCAGCCTACAAACCACACAACTAAAGGAGAATTTTTCAACTTAGGAAAACAAAAAATTCAAACTCAAGTGACCCTTCCCCTTGCATATCTTACTGACTAGTCAGTGCTCAGCAGCCTGTGGAATGGAGTAACCACACCACAGAAGCAGGTCACTAGTTTCAGTTCTAGCCTTGACCTCCAGAGAATGAGATTCGACGTCTCTGCTCTCTCCAGGTATCCTTTCATTTCAAATCAGTGAGTACTGAGCATTTTAGCATGTCTTGAAGAATATCCACCCTAATGTCTGAGACCTAACCTGTAAGCAATGGTGGTGAGACCTGGCCCACCAGAGGCCTGGACACTGAGGCACAGAGGCAGCTGGGAGGGCCAAACCTGATCCTGTTGAAGAATAATCAGTGCAGGTAGCTCGGGGTGCAGCTGCAGTGCCAGCTGAGCTCTGGGGGCACAAGGCCATGAACTGCAAGGGGCAGGGGACCTGTGATACCACCCTGGTGACCTGACACTAAGAGGCACAGCAGGAGCCAATGAACTGACAGGAACACTCCAGACTATTGCACGCCTAAGGTAAGGGTATAATAACCCCAGGTAGTCCTTTATTCAGGCTCCACTTCTCGGCACAAGATGTTATTCTGTTGTTGCACCATGATTAAATTATTTTAAGGATCCAGAGGTTTAAGACTGATATGGGAAACCTGGGGTCGAGCCAGTAAGAAAACCTGGTGTGAGTGTGTAGGGTGTCATGCAGGGCACCCATCGGATCGCTGGGGCCTCCCTCTGTGAAGGGATCTCAGTCCCAGCTCAGGCGGTGGGACTGTGACTGCTTCAGTGGCTCCTGGATGGTCAGACAGGAAAGTCTCCTTGACATCTCCCATGACAGGACTCTGTTTTCCCTGGAACTCAGGTGCAACAGTCTTGTAAGTTAGACAAACAGCAGATAGGTCTAAAATGTAACTAGGTTCAAGAAGTGCAACACATCAAGTTACCATTTACTTGAGTGAACATAATGTCATCAACCACGGAACATTTAGGTGCTGATTTATTATGGTTTGTCTCATGAGAGAACTCTTTGGGAACTAGTATAATGAAACAAGCATTCCTGAAGGACTTTATCTCCAGATATCGTTAGAAGCCTAGAATAATTTAAGAGGGGAGGGACACCTGAAGGCCATCTCATCCAAACACTTCCTCAAAGAATGGATAACTTCAAAGCCAGATCAAGTTGCTCAGGAGGGACAAACTGTTCTTGTGCTTAACACCCTCACTGCATTCCTCTCTATTTAGGGTTACATCATCTTGTGGCGGTGGAATGAACACAAAATCACAGATTATCTGAAAATACATAACCTTTCTTATGTTCTGACACTTTAAAGAGAGAGGATATCACTATCTGAATAATCAGCAATACCTTGCCTCAAAACCCTTCCCTTCTTTTGCATCCTGTGTTAAGATATCTTATCACACCCTTTTCTCCCAGTGCAAAAACCTCTAAGTGCCTCATTTCTACTCTCTTACAACAAACTGTGGTGCTGTTAAGTATTTTAGAGAGACACATCAGTCAGTGAAAGCGTTAATCAGAAAAACCTGCAATTTTAGAGTGTCCATATACTTCACTCATTAGCTTAATTTCATCCAGCTGAAACAGATACTTAATTACCTCACTGAGGAAACTAAGTTAACAGTGTATTTATAAAGCAGCATATTAATCCAGATCTGTAGGCTGTCATAATATAAATCACAGTGGTAATAGATTTTACAACACATGACAGAAAGTTCAGCCATTCAAAAAGGAAAGCCTATGAAGTGTAATAATTAAAATTTAGTATTTAAGTAGCTAATATCTTCCTGCCCTCAGAGACGGCAAACTGAGAGAATTCCAGGATCACAGCTGAGCAAATTCCATGCAGCCTGTGGGAAAGCTAAAACAGTTCTTGCAAAAGATAATCTAAAAGCATTAACATATCCACACAGTCCTTTCTTTCCTCATGGTAATTTAAAATATCAGAAAAGATATTTTGTGAGACCACTACCTTGTAGTCTGCACACTTAACAGAAACTTTCACATGACGAATGCATAGTGTGAATAAAAAAAGGGATTGCTCTTCAAACTTGAGACCAAAAACACTTTAATGATTTTTCTCCCCAAAGTTCTTTGCCAAAACTGACTTAATAATCATCAGCAAGTATACAGGAAATCCATTGCTGTTAAATTAAAGAGTAGACAAAAAGATCCATACTAACAGTAATTCGAATTTTAACATCAACTTTTACTAGCTCCAGAAATAAGCGTGAAAAATATAGAGAGACATAAGAACATTAATTTTCTAGATGACTTTACTACTACAAGACAGTAACCTAGGAAAAGTCACACAACAAACAGCTGCACTGAACTATCTTGCTTACTTCAATAAAAATTCTCATCCTTCTCTGGGACTTAGTGACTAGACTCACACAAAATACTTAAGTTTGAAAGCACATATTTTAAACTTCCTTACACATGCATCCATAGGTTAGAAAAATGTAATAATTTAAATTCTGAAAGTATAGAAATAATCCAAACTAAATCTCCCGTATACTTGCCAAGTGCCCTGAAATCAGGAATGTTGCTACTCCTTCAGCAATTTTTTCCAAAGTATAGGAAAAAAAACAGCCCACTGGTACACTGGTGCCAAGAGACTGGGAACACCATGACTCACATGCCAGGCGCTTAAGAATCCATTAAAATGTACTAAAAAAAAAAAAAAAGAGATTGCTCTTTCATATATTTAATCTAGATGAGTCTATATATTTTATTCAAAATGCCCACTACACAGATCCGTATTCCCCAGACCACAGTCCATTTTAATTTGCATAAAATTATGGAATAATTGAGCAGAAAAACCCAACCAAATGCTGCTACTTGTCCATTTCTTGCAACTGTGTACTATTTTATACAATTGATTACATTAAAAAAGTAATGCATGATCATGCTTTCATGTCCTGGACTCTATGATTTGGACAATTTGTCCTAATTGCTACTAATCTATGTTTACAGAAAAAAAATCTCTTCTAGGTGACCTTGAACAATGCATTCTGCCTTTATAGCTCTGCCTCTTAATGCTAATTAATATATACTCTTTTTCTCTTCTGATGTGATTGCTAATGACCTCACTGATGAAGAAAAGGCCACAGTTTTGTGGTTTCTTAATTATCAGCTGTTACTTAGATTAGACAATATAACAATAGATAATAGTAAGTTAGGTAGTCTCAGTAAACGTCTCAAGGTTTTGAACATGATTTCCTGGATCTCTAAGGCAATTATCTGCATCACACAACACAGCATGTCTTGTTTTTCCTAGCAGTGTGAACATGGCACCAGCTAGAGGATGGAGCAGAGCTGATAAAGATGGCTGGCATGCACCATCCTGGTCTGTCTGAGGGAGCAGGGATGCTCATCAGGGTGAGAGAAATGCACCACTGCTACTGAACAACTGTTGCAGAACTTTACGTTTTCCCAAATAATCAATATTTGTCCAAGGTAGCTCCCAGCCTTAGTAAGTTACCATTCTTTCTTGTCATGGAGAGGGAGTACAAACAACTGAGGTAACTTCATGCCAATTTTCTCTCCTACATACTTCAAACCTGGTATTTTTAAGATGTATTTCTGAAACAGAAACTCAGTGATTGATGCAACTTCTTCAAATACTTTTTGAAAAGTAATCAGGAAGACAGTGCTTTTCATTATACATACATTTAAAATTTTACATAGAAACTATAAAAATCTTCATCATTGTCTCAGCCTCATTTTGTGTAATCCCATAAACAATGGGAACACAAAACCTGCATGTTACTAAATGAAAAAGGAATAAAATCTAAGAGATTAAATTCTGATAGCTGTTTTGGAAAGATTCCTCCTGACCCCAGTGATTGCTTAATTGACTGTGGAGTGCTTTGTTAAGTAAAAATGCACTTGAGCATATGGCTGGACAGTTTGCTGAGTCAGGTGCTTAGCAGTTGCTTTTGTTTAGTTCCTGATTTTCACAAATGACAAAACCATTTTTGTTTTCTTTCCCCCTCGTATTTCCTTTTCCATTGCTGCTTCTAAAATTTAGACTTTTTAGCTCTTGTGTTGCCTTTGTCTTCTCTTATGCTGGTTTACAAATAATTTTCCTCTTCTTATGCAAGATTTCTTTGTTCTGACTCCTGTATTCCATACAGGCATTTCCCTTCCACCCTGTTAAAGCCTGTCCCCATGTGCTCAAATGCACTGATGCAATTATTCACTGGGGGTTTCTTAATCACAGATCAGTTTCACACTTTTCCAGTTTAGAATTACTTCCCTCAAATCATTCATTCAGAAATGTGCAATATTTGTAAGTTAGACATTGGGCAGAACAGTGTGTAAAATAAGGTATATATAGCACATATTTGTTGTTTCAAACTACAATTACTTTGAGTTAATTTTACCACAGCTGAAATTTGAAGAGGATTTCACTGGAGAGAGGGCAAACTTCCTCCAAGATACAGCAGTTTAAAAAAAACCCAACTTGCTTCAAAATTCTTTGGGACAATTCTTCGGGCTTCAAAACATCTTGGGACATTTCTACAGAAAACTTAGTTGCCAGAATGAGAGGGAGAAACTTTGATTAACTCAGAGAGACTTTTCAGACCTTTGCAGACTTCAGAGAAATCTGGCATGCTTACTTATGCATTTTGGATGAGAAACAAGACTAATTTCACCTGCCTGTACTGACACCAAATTGTCACATACAGTGATCATTTTGGTGTCCATGGACAGAGGAGCTCTGGCAAGATCCTCTCTTCCATTTCAGATGCTCTCTGTCCATCCATAAAGGGAAGAAGCAAATGTTACTCAGCAGCTCATGAGAAGATAAAGCAGTGAAATGTCTCATGACCATCCTTTACACAAACTTGAAAGAACTACAAAGGAGTAATGAGAGCCTACCCTGGAGCCCAAAGGTTTGGGCAGGTGTTAGAGACAGAACCTACTTCTCTGCACCATGACTCCATTTTCCAGCTCTTCTTCTTCTGCTGCCTCAAGTCATCTTAGATCCCAGTGGCTAACAAATGAGGCCCCTGTCTGCCATCAAAGACCTATTCCAGCTGCCTGTGTAATTGAAATTTACCACTTTGATGTTGCGTTATTCATTTGTACATGTATTTGTAAATTGTGTTATTTAAAAAGTCATCAACTTAAACCAATGCCCAGACAATATCAAACAGGAAACATTGTGAAACTTCATGCTGTAATGAAACTGTTTTTGAAAAAGAAAACAGAACAAATATTTCAGTGTGAATTAGAATGTGTACTTTTAACAATAAAACATGGACAGAACAATTTTTGTACATAAATTACAGATAATTTTTAATATTCCACAGAATTATCGATGTGCATTTATTTTCCCAAGGTTTTTAAATGTTTAATCTGTATGCGTGGATGTCTTCCTACACAGAGAAGACATTGTGCCAGTGCTCAAGTGAATATTTTCTGGGACAGCATTGTATAAACTTCGGTAATATGCTTTTCTCCTTGATATAGATGGATTTTGATTTATCCCGTGCCCAATGGAAAAGTATTATATACATTACATAAATTAGTTGAATGTAAAAAATAAAACCTTCATAGCATCTCTTTACATATTTTAAATAATTGGCTTTTATATCATGTTTAATGTTATATCATAGACTAGACAGCTATGAAAATAGTCTGATCTTCTTGTATTTGGTAGTATTAGCTGATTGCATATAAAATGTTGATTTCTTAGACCTTTAAAGTGAAAGCAGAAATAAAATCCCCTGACCAGCTCTGGTTTTGTTGGTTTTGTCACCTCCATATATTTGGGCACCTACCACAGCCTACTTAATGTCCTCTTAACGGGATGGGGATATGAATTTAGTATGTCATTTTTATTCTACCTAGCAACCAAAATAGAATTAAGTGTTCTTTAAACACCCTCTTATTGAAATGTTTAGATTCAGGAAGGTGACAGAGTATTTGGAGCATCGTCAAGACACCCCTCACAGTTTGCACAGCAGTATAAAAGAAGTTCATCTCACAGCCAGTTTTATTGTTCAAAGCAAAAAGATCAAGCCCAAAGTCCCCACAGGCTGCATCACAGAGCCAAAAGTCTCTAGAAATATTTGCATTCCAGCAATCCTTTATTCTAAACACAAAAGAGTATCCACATAGGAAAAAAAATCACCTATTTATGGAACTTTGATTTACTTATCCTTAAAGTTATCTACTATAGAAATAGTAGACATACTAGAAATATTTCAAAATAAGTAAATTTGGATCAGTTGAAAAGCCTTACTAGGCACATCCTTAAATTCAAGCACATCAAGATTCCCACTGAAATTACTTACTAATTACCTGCTTAGGAATATGTTTCCTGAATCAGTTTTGTCTTTGTAAAAAGATGATTGTTTCAAAAGGATGAGAAATAATAAAACCCTCTAATTTCAGGGGAGAGAGAAATTACATGAATGATCAGATTCTTAGCATAAAAGAAAGTAACAATAATCTTGATCCCAAACGAAATAACCCACAGGAATAAAAACATGGGCAGAATATAAATATACCATTTCTAAAGATAAAGTAATTCACGCTTTCTCACTATTTTCTGTGAGGTCTAAGAGATTATTTAAGTTTAAAGTTGTTCCAGAAAAAAAACCAACATAAAACCCTCCAAACAATTTAAACCTAGTATTTTATCTTCATTTTTAAGAATATATTTGTTTCTAAATCAAGACATCCAGACATCACATTTTAAAAGCCAATTTCAAAACTAAAGAAAGGTAGGACCTATAGCAAAAAGGCTGAAACATATTAGAAGTAACACTTTAAGGACATGCAAACATTTTCTGCAACTTTAAAATTTGAACTCAAAGTCTCTAATGAAAAAATGTTAATCACAATATCAGATTAAAACACATGAAAGAATCCAGTCAAAAAGCAATCATGTATCAATTGTTCATGGTTTACCCAATAAAACCCCGAATAATGTTTAAGCAATGTCATCTGCTTGATCTATCTGTTGCTGGAGTTTAAATAGCCAAAACCACCACCATTACAGAGTTACAAGGAATAATTATGTATATGAATAGATCACTACTTCGGAATTCATTTTCTCTCCATCTGGTGTACATTTTATTTTGACCACAAATGAGGTACTATCCTAGGAAACTAATTAACAATTATTGTAAACAATACCAAAGAGAGCAATCTGATTGATCTAGTGCGTGCATTCCCTGCTTGCTCTATTGCACAGCAGCAGCATCCAATCCCTGATTACACTGGGTAGGAGCACAGCATTGTCTCTATACTAGCAGGTGTACATTTCAGCTTACTTTCATTTTTTTCTGAAAATAAGAGGTGCTGCATGTTTTTTCTGAAGGAACACCAGTGTAACACCAATGTTTCAAAATTACTTTCCACAAATCTATACGCCAGGTACTGATTAATCCTTTTTCTCTCAGATGTTCTGTACAGTGTTGGTTCTTTCTAAATGGTTTCAAAGGCACAAAGGCTTCCAACAGCACAATTTACACTCAAATTTTGTCTTCAAGATTAATATTTAAATGTAGAGATCTTTAGGACAGGACCATTGTTATCGGTCATGTCATATGCAACCCTGAGCAAAGAGTGGTCAGTAACGTTGCTGAAGAAAATACACATTTTCCGAAATCAAAAAAACAACTTAGATTATTTTTAATTTAGGAAGAAGAAATTAATATATTATTTATTTATTATTTATACTGCAGTATAAATAATATTCTAACTAGGATTGGACTTCATGGAAAACACCCACACTGATAAATAACCAAGGGCCAGAAAATGAACTTGTGCATCAGACCCTTCAATGTCCATTCTCTTTCATTTTTTGCTTACTCCCTGCATCTTTTGGGCTGCAAACTGAGCAAAGTTTGGAGAAGGTTTCACTTCAAAAACCAGAGCCAATAGTCAGCATGGATAAGGTTACATCAATTCTGCCTTTTTCTGCATACTCAGTCCTTCAGTGCTATCTCAGAAGTTTTTCCATACCCACAAACCCCTAAAAATCCTCAGGCTGCACTCTAAAACTCTTATACACACCTTCACTTCCATTCTGTACTAACGTTGCCCTCCTGAGCTGCACAAACTGCCCTCAGTTTCCTTCAGAAACTCTAAAATGAGAGGAGCACATGAAGGCTAGAGGTTGTTTCTTTGAGCCATGCACACCAAGCAGGGTCCAGCAGAAAGCCTGGCAGGGGGCTGCAGCAGCCTTCTCCCTGCTTTCCTTGGCGAGCTCCCGCCATGTGATGCATCCAGCAGATTAATAATGCCTCACTTCAAAATTCAAGTCACTGTTAATAGTACTCTCTATTCAACATTCAGTTTAACATCTTCAGAAACCAAATGTGATTTCTATCCATAGCTAACATACTGTTGTGGTTTAGGAATGGTACTCCCCAATTCAGTGCCCCCACCAGGACTCTCCCAAACCAGACACCGATTGATTGCTCACCCTTCCCTCCTTCCCTTCCTCCTTTCTACTCCAGGGATGGAGTTGGGAACTTCAGGCACAAAAGGTGAAAATCACGGGTTAAGATAAGAACAGTTTACTGGAAATAGCAATGAGATAAGAATACAGTAACAGCAACAATATTAATAACAAAAGGTATAAGACAAAGAAACTATTTACACAGATATCATGACAAATGCCATCTGACTCTTCCCCACCACACCATGCATTTTCCCACTGGAAAAGAATGTCCTTCATCTTGGAAAAAAAAAGAGAATCCCTTTCCCCCACCCCTGGCAATGACATAAGTTGGTATTGAGTAACTTTATGGTCTTGGCCATTCCCCCTCCCACTGCTCTGGGCCAAAACCAGGACACATGCCAAGAGATTTAAATTTCCTGAGCCAGGAGTTACGCTAGACGATCTCAGGAGATCCCTTCCAACCATGACAACTCCACGACTCTCAAGCTCCATGAAATGGATGACTTGCCAATAAGAACAAGGTAAGCACTATACAGATGCTGTAAAGAGATCCTCAAGCTTCTCACTCTTTTTTCACAATGTCAACAGCGTCTACAGAAATGGGAATATAAGCAACATCCATCTGGAAAGTTGTTTTAAGTTGTTGTGAAATCCAGATGTTACTGTTGGCTGGGAGTAGTTCCACGTTCAAATGGCTCTTAAGAGATTTGGTTTTCCGAGGTGTTGACCGTCTTCAATCTTCCTTTCCATTGCCTGCACTGGGACCCAAAACACATTTGTATTTGATGTCTTTAAAATGCTTTATAAAACTATAAATTATAAACCAGAATAAAGCCTTTAGTTAAGTGTATAAGAAACCAACCAAATATTCAGTCCTACAATGAATATACTGTAAGTCTTCTTATGTAAGATCATCCAGAACCAGAAAAATAACAGTTTTTAAATCCAAATACTTTGTCCACTTCCAAATTCATTTACTTACATAGATATTTATGCTCAGGCTGAACAGGTTCAGGATTTCCTGTTTCTCAGTACTGAGCATACAAATGCTTCCTAGAGATTTGAAATTCCATCTCAATTTCTCATACTACATCTTTGTGTAATGCAATTGTCTTTCCTGTTGTACAATTCATCATATTGAAGACAAAACATTTAACCTTATGACCTTATCTACCACAGCAAATCACTGACCTGTATAACAAGCACAAAGATGCACCTGTGTTCCACTGACAGCATAGAAATTTAATTCACAACACCTCATAAAAATTAGGCTTGCATAGGAGCATATCCTTTACAACTCAGTCATAAACAAAAGCTAGGAGTAACCAGAAACAGTTTAGTAGGTCAGGCCTTTGCTTGGAAGACATTTGTGTTTTCCTGCGTTCACTGGCATACAGAACATGAGTGCTGGTGGCCTTAAGAGACTGCATAAGCATGACTAAAGAGCCAACCATTTTCTGTTTTAAATCTTGGACTAAGATATTGCTCCAAGATGTTACAAAATGACAAAAAACAATGACAAAAGATTTAAAAACATATGGATTTTCTTTTAGGTTTGAACTAGGACTTTTTTTTTTTTACTTTTTTACTTCTTTTTTTTACTTTTTTTTAGTGAAATTGCTCATCTGATTTTCATTATGGAGTACTTAAAAAAGTATATGAACCTTACAAGCCTGTCTTGCACAATGATGCTACAAAACCTGCCCTGAGGGCCAAACTGAAAATAAGGATATTGTTGAACAATGAAATATAATTTTCTCCTTTCATGCTAAAGTGCTTGCAAATATCCCAATAAATATAAATTCTGTATGTTTTATCTAAAGAATAATCATATTAAATAGAAAAGGTAGATGAATACACAACTTTATTTTCTCTTATTACAAAGATTCCCAGTTCCTGTCGTCACCAGGCTGACTTCTCTCAGATTAGAAAAGACTGCAAGAAACACACCTAAACAAAAATGTTCTCTCACAAGCAGTACAGACAGAAGTGTATTCAGATACATCCCCCAAACAGCAAAGTTCTCTTGTTTGTTGCTTTGCATCCATGATTTATCAGAAGAATGTCAAGGCTGGGGATATTTCTTAGCCTAAAATCTGCACATTTTAATACAGTTCTCAAAATTAATAAAACCATGTTTATTTACTGCTATGAAATATCTGAAATATCTTTTTTATTTTAACACATCCACAGCAGGACCAATTAGGGCTAAAAGAAAGGAATTTCATGTTGTCTCTTAGTATTTAAATAATTTATAATATCATATATTAAGCAGTGAATATCCTACTTGCCACTTTGTCTAGCTTAATTATCCTTAGCTGCTTTTCACTGACTTAATTCTGTCTAACTGGGTGAGGTAATTTCAGCTTGCATGGTATAAATCATTGCCAAGATTAACAATATATATTAAGATGATGTATGTTTTATTGCTGCTCAGCTAAACATGTCAGCTAAAGTAATTATGAGTATGAAGCTTCATTTATTTTTCCATAATGGGACCCTGTAAGTCACCCACATTTGGAATGAGGCATATCCACCTCAGTCTCTTTCAAGAGCAGTTTTTAACTGCATTACATCATTTCATATGGGGTTGAAAGTTCATTATCCAACACACAAATCTTTTACTCCCAAAACTCTATAACTTTAAGAGGATCTCGGGAAAAATTAGGGCTATCAGCACTTCAGAAGGTAAATAAAAATGCAAATGTGTCTTGAGGACTGGATGGCTGAGGGAGATCGCCAAGGAATTTAGGACATTCCATTTCCAAGTCACTCTTTTCATTACATACTCTATGAGTTATAACAGAGAGTTTCTGCTGCAAACTATTTAATATTAACTCCCTGGCCTGAGACCAGATACTCATGGATGAAGTTCAGATGTCGAAAAAAAACATGGTATGAGTGGAACTCTTACTGGCAGTCACAGCAAGAATTGCACATGCAAAGAAATCATTACCTACTCTGAGACGGAGAAGTCTTTTCAAAAGCAGTCAAAGGCCCAGGAAATGAGCAATTTCTATGTAATCACTTGTGTAGTTTATATCCAACTAGCAAAGTATTTGATGCCACGTAACAAAGCGTGTCAGAAACACTCCATGTTCATTGGGATTGGTGTTCCATGATGTAGAAAGACTCAGGGAGAATTATAAGAGTTCAAGGCATCTGCTGAGAGAGACAGCTAATGCTGCGTGACAAAGATCATTAGTAATGTCCAGTCCAGTCTAGTTTTGTAACACCTTCATTAAAGAGGTGCAAGAAATAGAAACTGCTTTAATGAGATGTGCAGCTGCTGCTAAACTGGAGGGAGGTGTGATCATGAAAAGATCCCTGCAAATGGAAAGTTGCAAACAAAAAATGTCAAACTGAAATTCAAGCAGAAAATGAAGGGTGAGTTTCTCCCCATCTGCCCAAACATGGTAAGCAGATTTCTTTGCCAGGAATGTGCTCACAACCACCAGGGTACTCAGCTGAGAGCTCCAGGAGTCTCAAGCAACAACTGATATCCAATTCTTCAGTAACTCACACAGTCCCCAGCAGAAGGAGATTACAGTCTCAGCCATTTTCCAGTAAAATGATTTGTCTGAAAAGCACTAAGCATGATAACTCATATGAGAAAGGCAAAGGTAACAATAAGGATAGAATGAAAGACTTGCCTAAAGGAATAAGCACCAGGTGAGTTAATTCTACTGAATATAACACACCAGTACTGTAAATAGGCTGAATAAGCAGAAAGACCTTTAGAGCTGTTCTAGTCTGTCAGCTGGCTCAATCAATCACAGTGATCAGAAAATCCCAAACAAACAGCTTCCTCACTATGACCTCACTCTTCACTGAAGATGCTGGAAAACTCAACTCAGACTGGGGAATTCTTCAGATAAAAAATTTCAGAGAAGAGTGGTCCCTTTGACTGCCATGGACACACAAACAAGGGACCTGCAGCCTGAAGCAAACACACAGAACATGCGTTTCTCTTCTGTGTCTACAGAGTTCTCCGTTGCCTTCCCTCCCCTTTTTCCACACACAAGATGATGCTCTTAAAATGAAAGAATAATTTGCTCTATCTGAAAGTAGTGGTGCTTTGAGCTGGATGCCAGTCTGGAGGACCACCAGAGATCCTGTTAAAACTAAAATATCCTATGAAAATCATGCTTTATGTTTACTCACTTGTTTTACACTGCATTTAGAAAAGCGTGATTAAATTTTGATATTCTGTAAAGCAACTGTTGGAAGGTACTTGCTCAGTTTTAAAATGTGTTATTGAGGCCACTGATAACCTTCTCAAGAATTGTTTTCCTAGCTTTGAGACCCATATTCCCACCTCACATCCACCACCTTGCTTTTTGATTTATGCTATTATAAAAACAGGTTACTATATTTAAGAGATAAAGACTAAAAGTTATTCAATGCATATCTTTAATCTTGGTGTACAGTTCTTCAAATACTTGGTTAAACTATCATTGAAGCCATTAACTGAATGAACAGAATGTCATGTGCATCGTGTGCCAGTGACACATTCAGCCCTAATATCAGAAATTTGCTTAACTATTGCATTACTTTAGAAAATGAACTGAAGAAAGTATCAAATATGTAGAATGTGTTTTACACATCTATATATTTTTGTATGTCCGTGTTCATGAGAGCAACATGCAGAATCTTAGTTTCAAAATTTAAAATAGAATTTGAGTTACTCGGTATAGTTATGGGTTATCTATTCCCTCACTTCAATACTTCAAAAGGAAATGTTTCTGAGATGTACTACATGCAAAATTAGAAGTGAAGTTGCTTTTATAATTTTTAGGGCTCTTCAATTAAGATTTACTGAGAGTTTATTCTTAACTATATATAATTAACATGTACAGTGCTTTAATAAATAAAAGCTTTATACCTTTACCAGTTCATTCTCTTCTTGGCCTGTTTACTTAGATTCTATTACAATACTCTGTAGTTCTCATCTATTTTTACAGTACACACTACAGGATTGGATTTTTTCCCCCCTTACTAAAATGCGTATTTGATTTCAGTCCTTGAAATGATCATAGAATCATAGAATGGTTTGGTTGGAAGGGACCTTAAAGATCACTTTGTTCCAACCCCCCTGCCAGGGGTAGGGACACCTTGCACCAGACCAGGTTGCTCAGAGTTCCATCCAGCTGGCCTTGAACACTGCCAGGGATGGGGCTAAGTAAAATGATTTTTTTTTATGTCCTCTGACTGCAAACTGTTGCATACCAATGCATTTGAAATTTATAAAGACTATTTCAATACTCATGTAACATTTTTAATGAGTTTTGGAAAGGCCACCCTGGGAAGGCAACAATACCTAAGTTTGTGCATCACACAAACTTTGATGGAACAAGCATCATTGCAATGTTTACCATACACTGAGAAGTAAGTGAGACTACCAGAAATCCTCTACTGAGACTTGCTTTCCTATGTTGTACAAAGAACCTGTCTTGTGTGTTCTTCAAATGCATAAAGAAGTCTTTCAGAGAAAAGACACAGTATTTCAGACACAGGTTTTACTGAGATTTCATAATCAAATGTATTTACTAAGCAAAAGTTTTCAAATTTAGTCTGCTTTGCCTTATTTTTAGATTAAGGCTCTGGAGTTGGCCTGGGAGTTCAAACAGTACAAAACACTCACACTATTAGTAAGCTTAATAAAAATATGAAATATGTTTGTTGTGTGTAACAACAAGCCCACTTAGGCCACCCCTCTGATCCTGACCCATAAGCTGTGAACAGACCCATCACGTGTCCCACAGATGAGCACTAAGCCAATCCTCTCCTCCTCACCTTCCCAGCCTGTCCTTTCTAAAGTCTGTATCCACATGATGTCTGTGACGAGTAGTTGACACGAGGCTCTCAGCCTGGCACAAGGAGGACCTAGTGGCTATGTGGATGATTATGACAGCATCAAAAATGTTTTATGAAAAATAACAGAATTCCCAAATGGTCTTCCTAGATCCTTATCAGAGCTTTTGTAATGTGTGCTTCCACAAGAGGGGGAACATCACTTGTTAAGATAGGGAAAGCTAAGGTTCTTTTAGAAGTGACAGCATGTAGTCAGGGTTTGCAGATTCTATCAGAGGTGTGTTGCTTCTTCTCTATTTAAAACAAATTTTTTACTTGATTGTCACAACTAAAATGTACAATCTAAAATGTAAAGGTTTGGAACAACAGCAGAATAATTTTCCTGAACAGTCTCTTCATTGTTTTTTACTGAACAGCAGTTTTTCAACTTGGATTTAAAGCATTCTTCCATTACATTCTCCAGCTCCTTGTCCCCTGTAATTTTTCTCAAAGATCTCCAATTTGACTCCAAGTCTTCAGCAGTTTGCAAAAGATGTGACAAAATGTTCAGAAGCAGATGGGTAACACACGCAAGCAGCAGATCAAGCAAACAGTAAGCACTACAATGGAATCAGCAACATTAAGAACAGTATCTCTAATACTGATAAATATACCAGAGATTAAAATCAAGTTTTTAAAATCCATTGATGCGATCTGTGGTTCCACCAAGCAGTGAAGAAGATGCAATGTAGGCTGCCAGTGAACCTACAGAACACTCCCAGGGATCTCACCAAACCCGGAATGGTGGAGGCTGCTGGTTAATATGGAGCAACTGTTCAAAAGCACTGAAGTGTGGAAGGGCACTCACAGCTCTTTGCCTGGGGCTCCAGTCACTTCCCCCCAGCCAGGACACAACGTTCAGCACACCCAGGCACCAGCACCCGGAATATTCCTCTGAATAATTCTTCTGAATAATAACACTGAATAATTTTGTGCATTTCAAACAATTATCCCCAGTTCACAAATACTTTCCCTATTCTTTTTAAGGCTTTTTTGTGCTCCACCATTCTGCAAACAGCTAAAAGAAAAATGGTTCTTCGTTAGATGTGCTATCCTTTGTCCCTCACTCTTTCTCCACTCAGTGGAGCCTTATTAGGATTTAATGACAAACTGTTACATATTTATACTATTGAGGTTTTATTTATATTTTGATTTTAGAGGATATGTGTGTATATATATATATGTGGAAGAATTGTTCGTTAAAAATCTCCACATCCTTGCTTTCTCAGAATATTCAAATACCTTCCAGAATGCAGTTGTTAAAGTGCATCTTCATGATTTACATAATAATTTCAAATAAGAGATCTTGCTCAAGTGTTTTCATAACACTAGCCTTCAAAAGAAGAAGAAAAAAGAGCAATAAAAAATAAAACAGCATTACTCATGTCTGAAAGGTTTTTATTTCCAGACAAATACAGCACCATCAGATTCTTAAGATGCCTAACTCCCTTCATATATCATGACAAAGTATTTGCAGAATTGATGAAGTTCAAGCAGCCTTTGCAGAAAATATAGCTCCTAGGAATACTTTTTAATCTGCTTACTATGTAAGTTTATGCACTCCAATTTTTCTAACTTGTAAAGAGTATTAAGCTTTTCAATTAACACCTTGAGCTATTTATTTAATCTTCAACAGAGAGACTACATCAATTTATTCTGAATTTTACCAAATATTTTTCTGTGTGTGAATAATTATTTTTATGATATAACTGTTTCTATCATTCAGAGGCAATTGCTAAGGATTTTAGTTGTATTCAAAAGTACATCTATCATACCGCCCTAGTGATCAATCATAACCCATCTGTTGCTTTTATTAGTTGCTCAGAACAAAGGAATTGGTGGGTTAGCATTCTCACTGGAGCCAAGGAAAGTACAGAAAATACCTTCTGTATTTCAGATTCTATTTTTAAGTCTGCTTATCTTCTTACAGATTAAGTAATAAACACAGGCTGCTAGTCATTCATAAATACATCCCAGGAGATCTGCTGGGAGACAGAGGAGGGCAGGCTGTGTTTCAAGGACTAAAAATAGAAAGTTGTGCTTGCAACAATTCCATGGCCTATGACAGATGACAGCCCAAAGCACCCAGATGATGCAGATGGGACATTCTGATGTCCACTCTCACCAAAGCTTTCAGGCCATCTCCAGGACATTCACCATGGGTTCCTTTGCAGGAAGGCTGCAGCACGCCTGGAGATGCCACTGACCCAGCACAGCTCTGCAGTGTCTGAGCAGGACTCCCCCTGTGACCTCCCTTTGTGTGCACTGTGACCACCCCTATTTCCCACAAAAGGGATGCTGCCTGCCTGCACTCAGTCACTGTCACATCACTCAATTCATAAGCTGCTGAAGGAGGAACTGGGTAAAATCCACAGCCCAAACTGCCAGAGGGAGTGCCCCTGCCGACCCCATCCATACCTACTGCCACCCGTGCATTTAGCTCCAGTAATTCTCACTGGTGTAATTTGTAACTATGTTACACTCAGGCATAACACAGCAGAGGGAGAGCCACCATCCCACAAGCAGCAGAGGTACCCAGTCACTGCTGCCAGCACATCTTACTCCTTGAGTCACAGCAGGGGCAGAGGGGGATGTGTTCTGCATACACCGAAAATTTCAGCACTGGTGGTTTTTTTTTTCCTGAAGGCTATCACAGCCCCTGTTGAACTGCCTATTAAAAAGGGAAGAAGAACAGAGCACGGAGAGGAGGCAAAAAGTGCTCCTATTGACAATTTTGCCTCAAAGCAAGTGGTTGTGAAACAAATTTCCTCTTCATTGTGTTTTACAGAATCACAGAATCATTAGGGTTGGAAGGGACTTCTGGAGATCATCCCACCAGGGCAGAATCACCCAGAGCAGGTGGGTTTTGAATGTCTCCAGAGAGAGAGATTCCACAACCTTTCTGGGCAGCCTCTTCCAGTGCTCTGCCACCCTCAACATAAAAAAAGTTCTGGTTTTAGCCTTGGTGCAATATTTTAATATACATAAATAGAAGTTATGAGAATTGTACAAATGCGCACAAGGGACATCACTGCTTCATTGCATTTTATATAATTTCCTTCTTTTAAAAGATCCTTGAACTAATTTACTATTTAAATAATAAATTATTAAATGAATTAATTTACCATTTAAATCAATTATGACAGGTCTGCACTCTCTCTGGCTGCCACTCACACCCTTTCTGGGGCTGCCCACAGCCCACACAACTGGACAGGAGAGCAGAGACCAGAGCAGAGTTAAGTGAAGGGGACAAGGACAAGCACTAAGCGCCACCTGTAACCACTGCTTTCAACAACAAATACCTTCTCCCTCCCAGGATATTGTAAACAATTTTTTGCAGACCACTAGAC
The DNA here is from genome assembly GCA_026261815.1 of Monarcha castaneiventris obscurior. Lineage (NCBI taxonomy): Eukaryota > Metazoa > Chordata > Aves > Passeriformes > Monarchidae > Monarcha > Monarcha castaneiventris. The sequence continues at coordinate 23,456,887 of JAMPIT010000379.1, read as the reverse complement.
AGCTTCCCTCCTGTTCATGTGAGCATTCCTACTGGCAACTAATCTCAATTAATCTTGCAAAAGAATACCCAACAGTCCTTAAAAGAAACAGTGGCTGAAGAAACTGAATTACAGACAAAAGCAAGGAAAACCACTGAAATACATACAAACTCAAAGTAAATAGTGTCATTCTACAGAGAAAAATGTAATCTGGCAAAGAAGTTAAATGCTTAATTGTGAGAAGACCCCGTCTCAGTTCCACTTCATCATTTTTATGCATGGAAAAGTTCAACAGTAATTTCAAATACAGCTTTTCAGAAGAGCTCGTTTAACTGCTAAAATGCTGAGGATAAATTTTGTTCAGAAACAACATGATTTCATATAGACTAAAGCTTTGTCTGCCTGAATACAGTCAGTTGTTTAAGAATTCACATTACAGTAGGATCCTAAAACTTAAATGGATAAGCTTATTCATACTAGGAAATTAGGGAACTATTTGAGTACAAAATAAAACTGACCACAACAAGATTTGCCACAAATAAACCAATTTATTACTTTTTGGCAAGTCCCATACAGAATGAGCAAGGATATTCCACTTGCTATATTAAATTATTTAACTTTATACAAACTATAAACATCTTCAACATGACAAACTGTTGGTACAGGCATTCCCCGAATCCAGCATCTTTTCTCTCTCAGTTAAACAAAACTGAAACCCAAATAAACCAAAGAATTACATATCTATAAAATGCAGCATGTGCATTTTATATCACATCAATTCTACGCAATGCCGAGAAGAGTACTTATTATTTTTAGTGAAATTTGTAATGGTATTATGAATAGAAACATTTTTTTCCATGCTGTGGTATTCTATTTTTTGTTTGAAATTAAAACCATCATTTTATACAATCAAGGTAGTAAACCAAATTTTACAGTAAGCTAGCTGGTTTGGTATATAAACCAGCTATATTTGTTATACTATAACAGATAATTAAGAATGCAAAGACTCCTGATCTCGTTAATACTTTGTTTTCCTGGCAGGCACCAGCCCAAAGAGCTGCTTGTCCAAAACCCCTGCTGTAACTATATGGGGTTTTTTTTACCCCCTCTCTCTCTCAAAGTGCTTTAAATCAGACATAATCTGACCCATAAAGTGATCACTTATCTCCCTCTTAAGTAAGAGCAGATTTTTCTAAGTTCCAGGAATGTCAATCTGCAGGCTAGCTTTATTGAAGGACTACAAGATACGTACTGTTAGGTCATAATCCTCAAACCAGGGCAAAGGTGTTTAATCTTCTCATGAACCGCCTTTCTCCAAACCAACTCAGCAGCAGTAAAATACAGACAATTGTTTTATTGACTAAGGCTTTAAAAAAAATTTTAAAATCACTTCTCTTGTTAAAAAACACTTGCATTACAACTTTGGTTTCAGTATGCTTCTAATTTTTAAGTCACACAGACAACAACATACATTTCTGATGTAAAATGTCAAGCCATATTAAAACCTTTCAAGTCTCTGTGCATAAGAAGCAATTGAAATAAACTTAATTCTTTTCCAGATCACCTTTAGTAACTGACAAAACCCAAGGCAGTTATTTCTACAGTTGTGTGCAACCAGCTGTTCTCAGCATTATAGAACATCACACTTTAGATAACAAAGTGCTTAGATCAGCAGATCCATAAATTATGAGTTCAGATTAGTTTCACTACCTGAAGTGAGGACATTGAGGAGCCCTGTAAGATGTCTGATTCACCAAAATGCACAGCTGAAAGACTATGGAGAATGAACAGTGCAGTTAACTTGCACTGACATTATAATGCACAGTCATAAATAACAATGCTCCTCCTGCTCAGGAGTCGAATTCCTACTGTCATCTGCAAAAAAAACCCTACATCAAACCTTGGTAAAAATCTTACATGAAAGTCTTTAAAAAGAAGGTGCAATTCCTTCAGCCAAGCAAGATATTCTGCTGCTGGATTTGCCTCCAGATCTTCTCTGCCCAAATAAAGAAGGGGATCAATACTACACCGTTAAAACTAGATCCTGACAGGACTGTGTAGAGGATATCCCATCAACCAAAATACAGTCAGTTATTTCAAATGCCTGAACTCTTCCATTATTGTGAAAATCTGACAGAAATAATGGAACAGGAACCTTCACTAACCTTAATTCTTCAGCAGAAATGCAGATTAATCAAAACAAATTTTTACCATCTGGTATTTTCCCTGCAGCATGGGTGGAAGCTCTATTGAAAAAACCTGACCTACACAGCCACTGTTTTACAGAAGATCTTCTAAACGTAATTAATACCAACAAATTCAAAATATTGTCATGTGGTTCTGGTTTGGTTTTGTTTTAAATCAAGAGCTATTTCTGATTTACAGTCAAACCTTGCAGGTATTCTTTTTTAAAATTTATAATCCATTCCATTTACTTTCCAGTCTTACTGGGAATTTCCTGGAGCCCAACACATCACAATGCAACTGTTACCCATGTGAATGCACAACTTTTGTATGCTAGCTGCTGTTTTCTGTAGCAGCGTCTGTTAGAACTTTTACAGAATTGTAATGTTCTCCTAATCCATAGGCATGCCTCATATACCTAAAAAAAAAGTTACAGAAATAGTGTTCAATTTAACAAAAAGTATACATCATGCCAAAAAGTAACAGCACAAGAAGACAATTTAAATAAAGCCAAGTTTTAACAACAAAAATATTACACAGAACATTACATAGAAGAGTATTAAAGACAATTTTTAATTCTGGGGACTTCCAGGCACACTTTGACATATACTCTGAAGAGGGAAAAAAAGTTTCCTCCATCTTGTAGCAATGTCATTATTATTTGGTAATTATTTAGCAGGTAAAATGACCTTGCAGCATTCTCTAAATCAGTGACTGACACACATCAGACATTGTCTAATTACAATTTCTCCAAAGTAAATGTGTCAATCAGAAACAATTTCTGACTTGCACAACCATTATTCAAGCCTTGTTTCAACATCAGATACGTAACAGAAAATAAAAGATCAGGCGAGAATCAAAGCTGAGCCCTCTGTTACAGAAATAAATGCACTAAATTTAAGTGATAAAATTACATACTTACACAAGTGTTATTGGTTTGCCTGAATATTCTTCACCAACAATAATGGGAGGAGAATCCATCTGCACTACTTCAATAGGTGTTTGTAAAATGTGTGACAAAGCCCTTAGCTTTAAGGCAAAAACAATTTAGTAATAGGGTTAAATACAATGTAGGCAGGACACAGGAAGACTAGGCATTTAATTTTAGCAGACAGTTCAAGCATAACACTAGAAATATTTTCAAAAAATAAACTTTATTAAAATATGCAAAATTATTGTAACTTTTAAAACTTTAATTGAAAACAGACTGCCTTAAACTAATCATTGTTTAGGGGATACAATATTGGGCTACATTCATTAATTTCCTAACTGTTTTTTCATAAAAAATATGACAAACTAAAATAAATATGTATTTTTTGAAGCTCAGTTCTTGTTTACATAATAAAAACCTAACAATACTCTGCTCTTTGCATCTTTGCTACTATCTAAGTCTTCCCCCACCCACTGTGTCAGTCTTTCTAATTATATTTAAACCAAATGAATTCAGTAACTTGCATGTTGTCAAATACATCAGAACAGTGGTGCACCACCAGAAAAGCTACTACTTTGGGCAAACAATTTATAACCACAGGAGAAAGTACTTAAGCCATTTATGACTGTGTTCCCTTACACCATCAGTTATTCTTTCTAAAGAAGCCCCTTTTTAAGGTATATTCACTTCAGAATTTCACAAATAAAAATTATCAATACAATACTTACTTCCAGCTGACCACCCCAGGCAGCTGTATTTGCTATATCATCACAGTATTTCTCAAATTCCTCTGCAGGGAAAGAAAAGACAACTTTTAGTACTTGTCTTCTTTGAGAACAAGAAACTGAGGAAAAACACTGACTGGGCAATGAAGAACTAGAGCCAGAAAAGCACAAACACATCATAAAGGAAAACATGTATGTTCACTGAAGAAAAGGAGAGAAAAACAGATGTCAAAAAAAACCCAAACTCATTCTGTTTTAAAAAGAAAATTTCAGACTGAGGAGAGGAATAAGAGTATAAAAAGAAGTACAGTTAATACTTAAAATTTTTTATTCAGAGAACAACAGGTAACAACAAACATGAAATTGCATACAGTTTTCCTCCTGTTCAGAGGATGTTTGGAAACTTCACTAAAGAATGTGACCATAACATATCTACTTCTTACATTAGCCAGGTGTCAGGTATGTTTTAAAAATCTTGCAACTGCATGTAGTTAAACAGTTGGATGAGTTTTCTTGAAATTTCCAAATTAGCTGCCTTGTTTTTAGCCTCCTAAAGTACTTATTACCAGTAGTTTCTTTGTAAATAGCTAAATAAAATCTTTTCAGATCATGTTCTACAGAAACCAAGTTTAAAATTTGTAAATTACAAACCCTCAAGCTTTGGAACCTTACAAACAGATTTTAAGAAAGAAGAATCCAGATTTTCTGAATGCTGCTCAGAATGACTTTTCATACATTTCCCTTGTAACAGAAAACCACAATTCCCTGTTGCTGTGCAGAATTTTATTCAGTATTCTCCTGGGACACGTTTCTCTTGTGACAACAACCTCTGTCAGCATGCAAAAGACAGCACCCAGTGACCACATGAAATCCACAGCAATATCTATTAAATAAATGTAGCATTAAGCTAAGGAAATCTATGCTGTCATTTTTGTAGTGTTCTAGGCATAATGAATAAATCATGTATTGCTCAAATAAGAGGCACATAAACTGTTTAACTACATTTACTCAGCCTACACTGTTGCTCCACGCTAAAGCTCTTTCTATTTTTTAGTCTATTTGCAAAAAACAGTTCCAAAATACCCTGCAGTGAAAAAACAAGGTAGAATAAGAAAATACATCCATTCAAACTATTATAAAATAGATGTGCTTAAATTTCACATCCATTTTTAACAGCTTTCCTGTGTACATTGAAAATGTACATTGAAACACCAATATAAGACTTGACAAAAAAATCACCCCAGCCTGATAGACAAGCTGTTTATACTAACAAATCACATCCCCAGAATGAGTTCACATCACCTAGTAACCAGCAAGTTCTGTTTTGTTTTTAATGGGGAATAAGGTTTCCTAGATTAATTTAAAAAAATACATTAATTACAGAGACCTAGGCGTACCAAGTTTCACAGCAGATCCTAATTCTGTGTTCCATGGAACACAGCCAGACCAATAAAGTCACAAAGTTACAAACACCATAAAAGTCCCAATTCAGCTGTAACTCAGACTGAGATTTATCAAAACATTTATAATAGCTTTTAAAATCTCATATGCTACAAGTCTTACCTCTGCTATACATATCTCCAGTATTAGGGTTTGTCAGAAAAGGCAGGAAGTCATCAAAGTGACTTTGCATATACTTTGCTGTTTGGTTCCTCAGAGTTGCAACAGTCCAGGAATTTTGGTGATCCTTGAGCTGGTCTTCAATAGCTCTGTACATGCAATGGCCATCTGAAGGGATTTGTTTAATCTCCAAGTGCCTTGCTGCCAACAGGGAAGCAAGTTTTTGACTTTCAAGATGTCTAGCACCTGTTAAATTTTGTATCTCAGCTTCAGCTATTCTTTCTTCTCTTTCTTTCTCCAAAGCAGCTTTTTTCTCCTTAGATTAAAAACACACAAAAATTACATCAACTGTTAAAATTTAGAATATGCCCATACAGTTCTTGGCTTAGTGCTTGCTTCTAACTCTTTCAGTGTTTTCTCAGTACATTCTTACCTATGAAATATTTGCCTGAATCAGTACTACCAATTAGAGTCCTCTTAAACCCAAACTTTAGCAAATGCTAAGTGACCAATATATCCTAACTGCCTCTGACACCACACCCGATATTACGTCAAGAGAAATCTTAATTATATCAACATGCAAAATAACACTTTACAACACTCATACAAAGGCTATTAATCATAGTCCTTTCTTCAGGATCCCCTATTTCAACACTCAAGTATGGGAAATCTAATTAAACATCAGAAAACACCGCTCTTTCATAAGAAGTGTGGGATCTACCACTTAAGCACATGATTGCATAATGGAGCTCATGCAATGAAACTGAAACTCCCTCAGGATAGGTATTGTACATCATAAAAGACTGCTCCTAACCTGAAGGATGGATAAGAATGCATGTAGAGAGTATTAGAAGGGATGCAATAACACAAAAAAAATTACTTTCATAAAATGTTTTGTAAGTTCATGCTGAAGTTAACAAGGGAGCAAGAGCCAAAGTAAATAAGCAAGTAAAAAAGGAAGCAGTACAGAGAATGATCTTTCCACTTTCATGCTTAAAATTCACCACAAATCAAGACCAGACTGGTTTAGGCAATCAGAATATAGGAAAACTAGACCAGAGTTCCTGGTTTGCCTAGACATGGTGCCACGAATTACGACCATCCTTTTAACATGTTTTTAGTGATCATGTAAGAGGTGATGAAGCAGGCAGTAAAGCAGAGCTCCACTGGCCCTGACCCAATATTCATGCAGGTACAACAAGAATGTTAATCCACCACAACATCTGATGTTTAACCAGATCTAAGCCTAACAGACAGGACACTAGGTAGCGTTTCTTAACAACTCAAAAGAATTTCTTCAGTATTGATGTTCTTTTGTTAAATGTGTAAAGTTCTACAAGTTGCATATTTTCCACATAGTATTTTAATTCAATTACTTTAATTCTTTAATCATATTTCTAGTGAAAGTCTTTCAAAAATCATTTGCTTTAGATAATGTCTTTTTTTATGGCTCCCATTTCCTGACCTATTCTGATCCCCAGCTCATGGCTGAGGGTAAAAAAGTAAAACTATTTATAAAATCCTTATGTATTTCTAGGCAGCAGTTTAATAGATTTTCAAGGCACCCAGTAAGTACAGCATCAATATAGAATTAGCCAGGTAACGCCCCCTGCAAAATTGTTTAGCTTTGGCTATTACAGTTAAGTTCAGTTGAACATAATGTCAATCAGTTATTTGTAAAATGTTTAATGTGAAGTCATACCCGCCTCTTCTGTGCTTTTGATATTCGAGGATGCTGAATCTGCTGCTCTACTCCTTCAAGCTCTAAATTTGCAACCCCATCAGCTATGGAATCTGTCTAAAAAGAAAAAAAAAGGTTAAATGTTCTTATTAGTATAAAGAATAACTAAGACATGCATCTTCTGAAACAGTTTTAAGTTCTCTTCCAGGATATTTTTATGAAGTTTAACCACAAAGATCCACGTATAGCACAGAATCCATCAAAGCACTTCCCACCCCAAACTACTGTCTTGAATTTCATTACTTTTCTGTACTCCCAACTGAGTTATGAACTGTGCATCTCAAATTTGAGCTGTATGTTCTCTAACATACTGGAGTGTGAACACTGCTTACTGGCTGCAAGGAAAAGCTTTCCTCACCATGCCAGCCACTGAGGTATCCAAACAGCCATTATCAAGTTCAGTGAAAATTAAAGCAGAAGGGTCCACCCTCTATATCAAAGCATAACCAGCAGTTGAAAAAAACAGAGAGTTGAAACCCCTCAAGAAAAATGACAAAGCTAACCCAGTAACTGTATGAGCTATACAAAAAAAAATCAGTTACACTGTTGATAAAACTGCAAGACAAAACACACTGGATGAGTCAAACACCTGCTGAAGGTCATGAATACTTGAATAGTCTACATAAGATAACCAGAGTGGCAGTATAACAGTAACTTAAAAAAAAATTCTTTACCATAACAGAGTTACTCATGTAACTTAAAGGCAACACCAAATACTACTTGTGGTCGTACACCTTTCCCCTTACTCTACATTAAATTTCTGTTACAGCTTGGCATTTGTGTAATGATTTTGCTTGTATGCCTCATCCATGGATTCAAACACAAAGTAAGTCTTGCCATCAACTTTTGTTATGCTTTTGCAAATTTATATTAAACCTGCTTTTGAAATATCTTTTACAGTAATTCTTTAAGCAACCAAACCACTCTCTCAGTGCTCAACAAAAATCCCCCACTGTTACAAGCCCGTTCTAGCACTGCCCATTCACTGTAACAGCTAAAGCTTTCCAAAGTTGAAAAGAGTTACTAATACTGTGAAGAAAAGGATAACTACATTGAAGTGTTATTTCATTATAATTTTTAGAAGCTAAAAAAGCCCTAACACAAACTGTACCTGTACAACATCAGCTGAAGTTAGGGCACCTACCTTATTCTGTTCAGGCGAAGCTTCCTTCAGCTGCTTTAATTCTTCCTTGTGCTTCTGTTCAAGTTCTGCCTCTAGTTTGGCAACTTCATCTGCCAGCTGTTTTCGTCTCTTCTTATCATTCTTGGGAACAGCATTTTTCATGCCTTGAATTTTTGCTGTTAGAGGAGCAGTGTAATAAAACGTTATTTTTAAATACAGATACTCTATGGTCATTGCAGAAAATGACTGCAAGTCACATAGAAAAACTAATTTACAAACATCAACAAATCAGTATAATAGTTAGCTGTGAGACTGCCAGTTCTAATGCTCACATTTTGAATTGGCTATATTTTTTCTTAGAAGATGAAAACTGACTTTTCTTTCTTTCTCTGGAAAAGAGAAAAACTTATGTCAGGCTACTAATAAAAATACATATGAACTTCATCCATGCAGAAGATCTTGGCCTGTTGCCTTTGAAAAGATTATATGAGCATTGGAATCTCAAATCTCACAGAAAAGATGTGCATTTTTTTAATCAGACAAGCAGCAGATTAAAATTAAAAACTGAGTTTACCCATCCTTAAGACAAAATTTCTAAAAGCAAAATGATCTTAACTTGATTAAAGTCCGTAAGTATTTCTAGTCTGTAAGTCAATGCTTCATTTCTAAAATCACAGAATAGTTTGGTTAGAAACAGTGTCCAGAGGTTACTTAGTTCTACCTCCTGCTCAAAGCGTGGCTGAATTCAAAGCTACACCAGGTTATGTTAATTCACATGCACCTCAAAGTTATTCAGATGACTGTGAAGTCTCCAGGGATGGGCATCCTGCAACCTTTTTGGGAAACTTTTTAACCAATATTTAATGATTCTTGCTATGAAAATATTTTCCCTTACTCTTCCCATGAGGATTTTACTTGTCATTCTCTAGTCCATTCTCTGTACTTTGATGAGTCTGGCTCCATCCATTACACAGTGGAAACTACAACCAGATTCCCCATAGTCTTCTCTTGTGTTCTTAAATGAACACTCCTGCTACCTCTGTCACTTCTGTACTCACTGTTTTACAGTTACAGCAGCAATTATTTAACATCCTGCTTGCTATTCATCACCTGTGCTGTTTTCCTGTCCTTCACTCTTGCCTGACACAATTGAGCTAAAGATGATGGCAATGATAATGAAACTTTTCAAAGGGAGGCAGGAAGAATGCTAATACTGAAAGATTTATGTTAAGCACTCAGCCTCACAGATGAATAAGCTGAGTATGACAGAAAAGCAGCTTTGTTCATTAAAATTAACATAACAGAAGAGAAGGGAAGCCAGAACATAAAAGGCACACACAAATACACAGTGGAGAGTATGGATGGTAGAAAGGGGGGGTGTTTATGCAGCCACGTGCCCCAGCCACGACGATGCTTGATTCCCACCCCCTTCAATTTCAACCAAATCTGAGGGAGGAAAAGGCATCTCAAAACAGTAAGTTCCTATAGATTTAATGACAGTATGCAACCTGACTCCTTTCTTCTTTAACCCTCCGATAAAAGGTTGCAGATGGGCCTATTTCATTACATACCAAAAAAGCCAAGCAAGGAAAAAGCCGTATCAAAATACTAGCAATGAGAAAGGGTTAACAAACATGTTATAATAACTATGAAACTCAACAGAATCCATCTATCAGACCTACTTAATTATATTAATACAGACTCTAATAAGGTAGGTCAAATAGCGTAAAGTGTTACAAGCTCATATGAAGCACTGTAAGACCACACAGGTCTTTTACTGCAGATACTTTATTATAGCTGGACAGGACATGAAAATTTGGTTCAGGTCAACTGCATTTTGAATAAAGAAACATAACGGGCTGGGCAGCAAGAGCCCCTATGCAGGCTTTTCAATCTAAAATGCCTTTAAAAACCACACCTTCCTTAACTTGAAACCGAAGTAACAAAACGCGAACATCACGCCCATGGCCCAGCATTAAACCACAGCTCCCGGGCACGGCGCGGCTCCCGAGGCCCCGGCCGGGCGAGCTCCGCAGGCCGCCCGCACCAGCGGCACTGCTGCCGGCAGCACAGCCCGGCTGCGGCCCCGCTGCCCGCCCGCACGCACCATTTCGCTACCGCCGTCCTCGTCCCCCTGCCAGGGCACTGCCAGGGCACTGCCAGGGCTGCTCCCTCCTTCTCGCAGCCGCCGCCGACCCTCCCGCCCCTCCGAGCTACTCGCGCTGCCCAGCGGGGCTTGCTGCGAGGGAAGGCGGAGAGGGGACGCCGAGCCCTGCCGGCCCCGCGTGTGGCCGCCGCCGCTCCCCAGCCTTCTCCCTGCCCGCCCTGCGCCGGGCCGCGGCGCCCCTCACCCTGCAGCTCCCGCTTCTCCTTGCGCTGCCGCTTCACCAGCTGCTGCAGCGGCCCCTCGGGCCCCGGCTCCTCGTCCCCCGAGCCCTCCATGGGCGCCCGGAGCCGGCGGGCGCGGCTGACCCCCGACCCCGGCGGGAGGCGGGAGCTCGCCGCGCTTCCGCCAGCGCCGCCCCGCCCGGCGCCGCCTCAGCCCCGGCGTGAGGGGCAGGAGCGGCAGGGCCGCCGTGCCTGGAGCCGGGGCCGTGGTACGGAGAGAAAGCGCTTGGTTTGTTCAGCGGCTGAGAGCGCTCCTGTTCGCTGGTGTCCGCGGGGCTGCTCGCTCCTGCCGTAGTGTCCCGGTAAAGGGACTGCGGACAAGTCTGCACTCGGAAAAAGCCACACGTTTAGCTCAGCTAGAGGTAGATCCTGTTAAGCAGGGAGGTGAGAAAGGAATCGGTTAGGGTTTTTACGCAATTTATCATATTAAGAAAAAAAAATATTTAACCTGTTAATTTCTGTGCAAAACACAGAGTGTGCTGCGTGTGCCAGTTTTTCTCATAAAGCTCAGAAACCCCAGAAAGGCTCACGGTTTCCTAAGTTGCGGTGCTTGTGTCTCCTCACTGTTGTGAAATTACTCCTCAGAAGGTGAAACATTTTTATTACAGTAAAAAGCCAGGCTTCGTGTTTGGGGTCAAATCAGCACCTCAAAGTGAGAACTACAAATTGTTGTGTAGTGAGATGCTTTTCTGTTCGGTGCAGGCACCAACGCTATTTTGTGGAACATTCAGTTGATATGGGCAAAATATAACCCATAAAAGTTAATATCTTAATGGGGCTTGAAATTACTCAAACTGAGCAAAAATTGGTAATGGAACAGTGTGTTTGTCCTTAACTGTTAAGGTCATTGCTGTTAGTCGTTTTACATTTTTATGAACAGAATGTCTACAAGAACACATCCCTGGAGGTATTTAAAAAGCAGTAAATATGTTTCTGAGAGACATGATTCGGTGATGGACTTGGCACTGCTGGGTTAACAGCTGGACATCATAAACACCTTTCCCAACCTAGACGATTCTGAGATTCTATCAAGTGCAGTCTCAAGTGTAAAGAGAGGACACGAGTTTAAAACAGAGTCATAACATGATATATCAAACTCTCTTGCTGTATAGAACCACTAATTTTTTTGATCCCCTTTAAAATTGTTGAAATGTAAATAATTTTCAGATTCATATGTCCATACTTGAAAATATAATTTTCCTTTACTTCCACCTGCTATTTCCATCTTGTTACGATAAAAGACATCACAGATCAGCTACGAAAAGAGTAAGGGGACAATTGGCTTTTAGCTAGGAAAATAGTGTAGCACTGGAAAGTACTAGGGTGGCCTTCTAAGTATTCTGCAAATCCAGAATAGGGACAAATCCGTGTTGGATTTGGTTTGACTAACATATATGTGCTCTGTATCAGTTTGTCTATGGCATATATGTGTCCACACATGTATCTGTATATGAATATTATGACATTCTTGAACATACTGTATATTTGAAAATAGAATACCGGTTTATACTGTTTAGAAAACACCCCTTGCAGGTATCTCAGTGTGCCCTGCAAATTGTGCCGTGGCTGGGGACCCAGGCAATGAGCTGTGAATGGCCAAGGGCTCTCTGGGGACCTGCAACACCAGCCGGGGGGTGGCCGGTCACCGCAAGGCTCTGCGGGAGCTGCAGAACAGCGAGGAGACCCCAGACCAAAACCCACCACTGGACCAAGAGCTGTGTGAAATGCAGGTGCACAGACGGTGAGGGTATAAAGCCCCACAGGACCTTTTTGGGGAGGGTCCTTCCCCGGAGGCACCTAGCTTGGTAAGTTGCTGCACCACGATTAAATCACTTACAGGTTAACAGCACGTCTGGGACTCTGCTGTTATTTGAATAGCAGGCAGTAGCACTGCGCCAGGAGCTGTAACCTGTAGTGGTAGTGAAACATTGAGTCTCTTTGAAACATTTAAACTAAGTTTCTCTTAAGCATTTAAATTGAGTTTTTCTTAAACATTTAAACTTTAAGATTTTAGTTATGAAACTAGATTAGTTAGAACAGGTTTAGGAAGCAAATGCAGCAGAATTTAAACAAAGAAATTGATGATTAAGCGAAGCTGGAATAAACTCCTCAGGTCTGGGAACTGATTATTGGTTATCTGATGTTCAGCTGGGCTGTAACAAGAATCATGCAAAGGAAGGGCCAGACAGGTACTGATGATCCCATTCAAAACCTGTTTAGGGGAAGGAACTGGGAGTTCTCCAAGGCCGTATGTATTGTTAAAAACTAAGACGGTAAGAAGGTCATAGCGAGGAAGAAGAGTTACTTCATCCAATGAGGGACCCCTCCCATAATTATGAGACCACTGACCTATTTCATAGAATGACCTACACATGCTTAATGACTTTTTAGCTAATTTCCATATGAAGCAGGGAGTGGGAGGTGTCTATGTTATAAATATGTATTTGTATTTTGATTATTTAGAACTTTCATGGATAAACAGACTTTGGATTGCTTTGTAATCTCGGAGCTGTGCTTTTGGAGCGATCCTCACAGCTTCCCAGCGCAGGAATAAACATACCCTTTCTAACCCAAACGAGTTAGAGAGTCTTTGTCCATTCCAGTTGGGTATTGATATTAGATCTATATACATATTTTAGTAAATCAGTAGCTGGGCAGAACAATGGCCATCACAAGGCACTTTTTGAGCTACACAAATTAACTTTCCTGCAGCAATGTCTGGAAAATGGATTCCCAGATCCCATGGGTTATTGTTATGTTTGGAACAGCCGTGCACGGGTGAGAAGTCAGCAGAGGGAAGCCGAACCACCGGTGACACTTTGGAGGCGGGGGCTGAGCCCCAAAGCAGGGAACCGTGGTGCTCTGCCTGCATCTGCACCGCCCTGTCGGGTCGTGGGGATTAAAACAAAGCAGGAATCCCAGTGCCGTTTCTGCCTCGGCACTGCCCTGTCCTTTAAATACTCCTTCAACACCTTCTAACTTTCCTCCTGTGGGGCTACTCCACCAAACACCTGCGGAATCTGAGTGATTTGGCATTATAGGGAAGTGAGATGCCAAGTCTGAAGGAAGATAGCAAGGTATGAGCTCAGCTGTAATACATGCACTGGACATGACCCAAGCTGGGGGGACATGCAGGTGCTTTTGAAAGAACTATTCTAGCCAGGTGAAAGGGAAAAATAATTGATAGCAAAGCAGACCTGGCACAGCAAGCAGAAGGAAACAGGAACCCCTGGCCAGTGAATGACCCAAATTGAAATGATAATACCACAGAGGACAGGCCAGCATGTCAGACAAGAATTCAAAACCTGGTTGAAGCAATATTATCATGGAAAATGAATGGTTAACTGGGCTAAAGTAATGGAATGTAGACAGAGAATGGACAAACATCCTAGAGATTTTTGGGGCTGCCTCCAACAGGTTTTGCTAGGATATGGGGGAATGGCTTCACAAAACTTTAATGGTGCACTTGCAATTGGTGTCTTTGTAGGTCAGGGAGCACCACACAGTCAAAAGTATTTTAAGGAGCATAAACCAAGGTGGCAGGGAGTAAAACTATAGAAAATTCGGTGTTGCAGTATTTGTGTATAATGGGTGAAAGAAAAAGCAGAGGGCAGAACAAATAGAGGAGAAAAAGGAAATTTGAGGAAGTGGAAAATCTGATGGTTGCCTTGACAGGAAATCTCCAGGGGAGAAAATGAAAGAGAGGAAGCCCAAATGCACTTAGCAGACCTAAACCAGAAAGCAGAAAGAGACAGAGAAGGAATGTGGAAATGGAGTGTTACTATTGTGGAAATTTAGGGTACAGGCAAAGGGAATGGCCTTTCCAACCAAGTGAGGGAGTAATTGTGCAAGGATAGAAAGTCACAATGACTAGAGTCCAGCAATTCTACTGAATTTGAAGGAACAATACAATTAGAAACATACAATTTGTGGAGAACACCTAGATCAACAGGGACGTGTAGTATGTGGGGAGTGGGTCTCATTGTTGGATTTCTGGTAGATACAGGAGCCACATTATCCCACTTAAACTTTGCCCCAAGAGGGTCAGTAACCACAGACAAGGTATTCATACGTTGAGGCACTGGGCAGGGAAAAATGTGAGTAAACCTGTATTAGCAATGATAGGAAATAAGAGTGTACGGGGAAGATTTGTATTAGTAGAAGACTCCCCGATGTGCTTGTTAGGGAGAGATTTTCTACAAGCCTTAGATGCAGAATTTCATTTGTCACCAGAAGGAATGGATTTAATAACGGCACTGAGTGTGATTACTGGGAGGTTCAAAAGTGAACATAAGATACTAAAAATACTGCAAGCTGTATTATCAGAGTTCTGGGGTAAGACCACTACAGGTGGGGGACTGCTGGTTTCAGCACAGCCTGTATGCACCAAGGCAGACGTGCCACCATCTGTGAGACAGTACCCTATTCCCCTGGAAGCTGGGGAAAAGTATCCAAAACCAGA
Source organism: Monarcha castaneiventris obscurior (assembly GCA_026261815.1). Lineage (NCBI taxonomy): Eukaryota > Metazoa > Chordata > Aves > Passeriformes > Monarchidae > Monarcha > Monarcha castaneiventris. The sequence continues at coordinate 23,441,794 of JAMPIT010000379.1, read as the reverse complement.
TAGACTAATTAGACAAACGAATTTTAAAGTATGTGTGTCTGCATGTAACACTCCGATACTGCCTGTAAACCAGAATAGGCTGGATGAAGACCCTGAGTACTTGTGCAGGATCTGTGGGCAATTAACCAACATGTGATTGACCCTTCACCCAGTGGTGCCAAGCCCCTTGACTATACTTCTGCAAATACCACTTAAAGATGGATATTTTATTGTAAATAATTTAACAGCTGGCTTTTTCAGCATCCCAATAGATGAAGGAAGTCAACCTTTGTTTGTCTTCAAACCATACTGTTGGCACAGTATGTTTTAGAGATGCAAAAAGAACATATAAGAGCAGAAGAGAGTATGCTCAATGGTATCAGCACATGCCATCTGAAATACAGGTATATAATATATAGCCCAGAGATGAAGTTTTAATTAAGGTATTCTCTAGAAAATCCAAGTTAGCACCACAATGAGAAGGCCATATATTTTCCTACTGTGTCCTTATTTTGCTGTTTAAAGTTTTGCTGTTTAAGTTTAGGTAAGGAGAACTGGATACACTATTCTCACATCAAATGAAGAGTGAGCAATCAATCAGTTGATAAGTAAAAGACTTCTGAGAATCCTTGGTGATTTTGTATTTGTAATCATTTGAGTGTTTGTGTACAGGAATCTATGAACTTGTCCTCTGCCCTGTGGCAATCTTGTTAGCCTTAATTTTGTTATGTTTGTTACTTGTAATAAAGTTGTATGTAAAGGCAGTGATTAAATGCCTCAAAAATTTTGTCTTTTTCCTTTCAGTATATTAGCAGAAGGACTGTTGAGAAGTACACCCAGTTCAGATTGCTTGGTGTGTGGTGTGCTCACTGTGCCCTGGATGGCTGGAACCACAAGGAAGAAGCCATGAAGGAGCAGTGACCTTTTGCCTGACAGAGGGCATGTGGACCTGCAACACCAACCAGGCAGGGGTGGTCAGTCACCCAGAGACTCTGCAGGACCCAGTGCACAATGAGAAAACCCCAGACCAAAACCCACCACTGGACCAAGAGGTGCTTGAAGCATGGGTGCACAGACTGTGAGGGTATAAACCCCAGGGATCTCTTTGTTGGGAGTCTTTCCCCGGAGGCACACAGCTCTGTAAGTCGCTGCCCCATGCTTAAATTACTTAAAGGAGCAGGACATCTGGGACTCTGCTATGGGAAACCTGGGGTCAAGCTGATGAGGGAAACTTAGGTCTGAGTCTGGGGTGTGCAGGGAGTCAAACAGGGCACCTGTGAGGTCACAGGAGTTACTTGCTGCAAAGGGGCTTCTGTCCCAGCAGTCAAAACCTGGAGTGGTGCAAGTGAGACTCCCAGATTGCCATCAGAATGGTCAGATAGGAGAGTTTCCTTTAAATATAACCTTTTACATTTCTGGGTGGTTTTTCATAGCATTAGAAATTACAGCAAAGTAAAAAAAAAATCCTCTTTTTCCATACAAGACACTGTAATTAGGTGTTCAGACATAGGACACACTGTCCTTCAAGCAGGCTGAGCTCTCCAGTGTTTTAGGGGACTACAGCCTTAAATCTTTCAGAAAAAAAAGTAGCAGATGTTCCTTCCCTCCAGCAGAACTATCCCCAGTCAAAGGGATCCAGCGAAGTCCCTGGACTGTTTTTAGTCCAGGCTTCTGCTATATCTTTAGCAGTAATCCAAAAGAATATAGAATAAATACCAATGACCAAATAAATACCAATGACCAAATAAATACCTCAAGTCACCAAATGGGAAGTGCTGAATTGATGAGGGTAGGTTGATTAAAGCTAGCCTCATTTGGACAACACTTAGTATAGTTGAACTCAGAGTTACACAGGAGTGGAGATTTTAGTGCACACCAAGTATGCACATGTTTGAGAACAGCAGTGCCATAAATGCTGGGCAGGTCACGCTGCACAGCCAGCTAACAATGAGTTTCCTCTGCTGCCATGAAACCTGGAATAAATGAAGGCTATTAAGAAGAGCACTTCCATCGTTAGCAGCAAGCCACAGGCTCAGTGCCCCAGTTCTGGGCTGTGGTGCTTGTTATCAGCCTGTGGTGAGAGCCTGTCCTGGGAACTGGAGCTTCGTGCCAAGACGGCTGTTATGAACCAGAGTTTAATGTGGGATAACAACAAAGGCCTTGAAAGTACTGAAAACAGACAACCCAACATTATAAACTAACTGATACCAAATTACTGCTTGAAAAAAACACATCACAAGTTTTGGAGATGACTGGTTTGAGCCTATCAAAGGGAAGCACCAGCTGAGCTAGAGAGGATCAACCAAGCAGCAGGAGGAGGCATTTGCTGAGACCTGAGAAAATGACACTCTCCGGTATCGCCAAGTGTGAGTATGGCCTAGGGGGTGGAGACCAAAGGCTGCTGGCTGATCAGAAACCTCTTATAAAAGGAAAAAAATTTGGAATTTGGGGAAACTGCCATCATAGGGACTTGCAGTCAAGATGTCTCTGTGGGACTGCTAGGGCAGCATGTGTGCCACCTTCTCTCCCTGCCTGTTCCTTCCCCTGCTCCAGGGCCCCTCCCTGTTCCCTGCCTGCTTGCACCAGGATCCCTGGTTCCTCAGGGGCCTCTTGACCTGCCAGCTAATCAGTTCATCAGCATTTTTCCCCCACAAATTCTGGTTTTCCTCTCTGACAGTCTTACAACACCTAACTTGAGCCTTCCTGCATGTGAGCTCAGGTTGTCTAGTTCCTGAGTAGAAAGGGTGGTTTAACAGATAAGGTCATAATGAAACAGTTAGAAATTAAAAAAAAAAAAAAAAAAAAAAAGAGAGTGAATTGAAATCTGAGGTAACCAACTGTGAAGCACTTTATCTAGGATCTGATATGTTTGCTGTACACAAGTCTTTAAATCAAGACTGAAATACTTCCTGTGGATATGTGTTACCTCAGACCTAAGTTACAGGCTTCATGCAAGCAGCCTTTACTGACTTTCAGAATTCAAAGCAGTCTGACTGGATTACCATAATGGACCTTTCTGGTATTAAAATTTATTACTTCATTAATCTGTTCTGTAGGAACTTGAGCCTCCCATTGAAAACAGTGATAGCTGCAAGATGCTCTGTACTAAGCACAGTCTGTCTTGCACACTGACAAAATTGAAACTTTCAAAATTAAGGAGTACTTTTGCAATGTGACTGAATATTGTCAAGTTAGTCACTGAAGTCAGTAACTTCATACCTGTAATATTAGCTGACTTGGACAGTGAATTAACCAGCTGCTGTGTTCACTTTCTTTCGTATTTCTTTTCTGGGGAGGAAAGCATGCATGGCTATTTAAAGTACTGCACTTTGACATCCTTTCTAATATCATTCTCACAGTGGTGTCACAGTATTTAGTAACATCTGAACATCAGGAAGGTCGTTTGGTCATTTGTTCGTTGATAATTAAGCTGAGGTGGGACCCCTGGTACTTCGGTCACTCTCCAAAATTCTTGATTTTATTTCTTCAATTGCAAAGCCAATAAGCTGTTTGGCAGACAGTTTTCATTAAAATAGTAAAGACTATTAAAATCTTACTCAGCTAAATGTTATAAAACATTGGTCAAGCAAAGAAGCTATCTTACTGCTTTTACATCAGCATGTATCTCATTCCCCTCTATTATCTACAACATGTTTCTTGGAGAGCATTAAAGTGAATTATAGGCTGGTTATAGCTATACATGAAACTCTGTTGAAACGGCTCTGTTGTTTCACTAAGGTTTTGTTGAGAGTCTTCTGATTTATGTGCTATATAATCAGTGAATCTGGGCCACTTGAGCCCAGATAGTGAAGCAAAGTAGTTAAACTCTCCTTTTCTTTATGCCCTAAAATTGGCTGGCAGTAAGATTTGCAATTATTCTACATGAATGAAGGAGTATACATGGCCTTGCAGTGAAGCCTCCACAGAACATAAAGCTCAATACGGCAAGTGCTGTTAGGCTGCTAAAATCTCCTAGTGTGGTATATGCACTACATACTGGCTGAAAGTTCACTTATATCAGTAAATTAACTAGCTGAGATTTGTTATTGGTTATTTATGTTTGCTGGAAACAGTGCTATCAGATTTTCACAGCAGGACATCTGCAGCTGAGATACCTCATCCGTGAAACTTTCCTAGTAATTTTTCAACACAAGTCTGACAAGAGTGAGTACCCAATGCATATGAAATCACTTAGCAAAATCTGCAATGAGTCATTTATCAGTTAAAATAGTGGGGCTTATTTCTGGATTTGATACTTTTGAGCTTACAAAGACTTGTCTTTATCTTTTCTTTTTGTAAAATCAGAAGGTGTAAAAAAATCTTAGGTTTCTGTTAATGCAAGTAGATTCAGGATCACTCACTCACAGTTGTTTTGCTAATGCTGGGATACAGAGAAGCTGTGGCTGTTAGCTGGAGATGTCCTTGGTTTCTGTGAAGATTGCTATTGAGAAATGTGTCTGCTAGTGCTAGCACATTTTCGCCATATCAGCATATGTATTGTGAGCCTTGCAGTGTTTTGCTTTCTTAAATTTTAGCAAGCTAGAATGGTGAGATTTCATAAAAACCCACAAGTCTGGATTTTTAAGCAGTTTTCTTGGCTATATGACTGATACATGATCTTTGTTTGACAAGAGGTGACCTGAATGCATTCTAGATGCTCAGAAACAATAAGCAGAAAGAAAAAGCCCAGCTACAGCTCTTTACACTGCTTTTCAGGAGGAAAAAATATTTAAAATTGGACATTTGGGATTTCCAGTGAGTAAGTACAGTTTCTTAATGCGTTCAGCAGACACTGACAATCAGGTTTTGCAGGGTTAGCACTGGATGTCATCACATTTTGCTGGTGTAGTTCTGGAAAGAATCTTGGCCAATAATCCAGGCTCTGCTAAACCCCTTGAAGCTGCTGTCATTTTCACTATGCTCTTTTACTTTCACTATGCTCTTTATTTACTTTCTACAATGTGGAGTTGCCAACTATAGCTCATCTTATTGCTGTAAAACAAGGAAAGAGAGTGTCACATGTTAAGCAGACTTTTTTTTTTTTGCCAGGTAATCTTCCCACATCTCATGATAATGAAAGAAAAGATAAGGAATCCTAGGAACTCCTTAAACTGCTAAAATATGTAATGGGACATTACAGTTACCACAATTTCTCAGACTCTCAAAGTAGCATTCAATAGTAAGCATTTCATCTAAAATTGCATCTAACTTGTACATAGACTTAAAGACAATTATATGGCTAAGTATTTGCACTGTGATATGTGCACTATAAATTCTTATATCAATAAAATACAGTTATACCCTTGTATAACTTTGCAGCATACAGAATTCTCTCCATCATTTCTAGCATGCATAATTCTTTCCATCACTGTCACACTCAACCAAAAATATTTGTGTCAGACAAACTGCTGGCCTGGGATGAAGTACCAATCTAGGGATGTAGTACCAATCTAGGCCCATCCTCTGATCCCAGCCTTGGGCTGCCAGTACTCTCCATAGGGCTGGTTACTGGAGCACACCTCTGGTGCTCTCATCTGCTGGGTACCCACGGCGGGGTGGGGGGGAAGAAAGGAATCTGCCTGAGTGCCCTAAGGACAAGGAAAAGACAACCAGGAGAGTCAGAGCAGCAGTCTTGTGCTCCTGGCATAGGGAAAGGAAAGGGAAGGCTCTTAAAGGAGAGAGCTCTGAAAGGAACTATACAAGTGATGATTGGAGAGAGATATCATGGCTTTGACAAGAGGAAGGAATGTCTGGACCCAATAGAGAGAATGGAAGAGGTAATTGGAGGAGTCATGTTTGACAAAGGGAGAGGAATTTGAGGGTGGTAAAACACTGAAACAAGTTGCAAGAGAGCTGGTAGATGCCCTATCCCTGGAAACATTCAAGGTCAGGCTGGACAAGGCTCTGAGCAACCTGATCTAGTGGACTGTGGCCCTTCTCATTGCAGGGGGTTGGACTATATGACTCCTAAACATCCTTTCCAACCCAAACTGTTCTATGATCCTATGAATTCTGAAATAGGGGGATGAACAATGGGATTAGGAGTAGTCAGAGAAGGAGGCAAAGAACCATTGATCCCTATCATAGATAGGTGGAGTTAGGAGATATCTTTTGCAGGAAGCAAGGCTGCAAGAGAAAATTGGGATAAACTGAGCGACAAACCAGAGAGGAGGACAAAGCAAGAGGTAAAGAAGGGTAAGGACTTGGAGTTGTAAATATGAGTACTGGAGTAATGAAATGGTTAAAAGTGATTAACAAAACAGATGGACAAACTCCAGAATTCTCCAGTTCAAACCCAAAGTGTGTGGGCCCCACAAATATTCTGATTGACATGCAGAGATATTGCTGCATACACTCCAAAGAAAACTATCACACTAACTCCAACATATACAAAAAAAGGGCTGATTAAGTAGTTGAGTTTGACAACAGACTTTCCTCACATGGAGTGATTTACAATTGAATTGTGGAGAGTGATGAGGTGGAGTAAGACAACAATCGATTTGAAATGAGAAAATTGAATTATTTGAAAAGGTGCAGAACATGTAAAGGATACAACCCTTGGTAAATGAAGAAAGAATAAGCTGCATATTATAACTACAGGGCTGCAGGTACAACAGCATTCCTTCTAGTGTTTCAAACCAGTGTTGGTACTTAACATCAACCATCATTCCATCCTTCTCTCAAACTGCTCCATGAATTTTTATCTCCAGATTGATAGAACGTATTAATAAGCAACCAGCCAGGGCTTTCTACACCTTTGCAGTGTATCATTTAGGAGAAAAGAGAAAATCCAAGCTTCTCCAAATCCAAAGCAACAAAAACCCAAAGCTGATGTGTATTTCCATTCATCTTATTAAGCATTTCACAAAAATAATTTTCCACACTTACATGCAAGTGATGCTTACAGAAACAAATGGTGTTAATCCTTCTGAGTCAGTTTCTTTGGTTGTTGTTTGGTTTTGGTTGTTTTTTGGTTTGGCTGTTTATTTTTAACGAGGAAAGAAAGCTGCTTTTAGAGGTTCAATCTGTGGTAGAACTGAATTTTCCATTTCCCTGGAAATCCTAAACCAGTGCCTTTTTACTCCCAACTCTTCAATTTCCAATAGCCACCCCCAAAAATATGTTCAAGAATTGTATTAATTCTTGCTCTGTCATCTGTTACAGTAATGTGCCCAGGGATTTAGATCACTTTTAAATGACAAGGACATATCAAAGAACATAGAGGTGATACATTTTTTACAGAAGTTATTTGGGTTTTTTGTGATCTATAATAGATAGAATACTAGGGACCTCAAATGGTACAGCAGGTCATCTGGGAGGGGTTGTGGAAGGAAGGCAGAGCTGGAATTTTAACAGCTGCCTGCAGGAAATAAGGGAAGTGGAATCTATCCAAACTGCTATTTGCACATTAAATAGGAGCACGATGCAAGATCTTCCAGCTCTACAAGGAGAGAGCAAAATATTATAACTTAAGTGAGTAACCTGATAGCAAGATCACAAAAAAAGAATTGTCATTGGCTCAAAGAGCTGATGCACATCAAAATATCAAAATAGAATTTGCAGAGATACAGTGGAGCAACTAAGTCTCATTTCTTTTCCCCAGCTAAAAAGATCACAGGAATCCTGATTCAAGCATTATGTGCTAACAATGTGCAGACTCCATATTTGCTTGCTCTTCATTAGGAGACCTACTTATAAAGATACTGCAGTGGCATGAAATACACTCATTTCATTGCACCTTTTTCAATTTCATGTGTGGGAATTAGCAGCAGGTCAGCAAGCCTGTCTGATTCCGACATCGATCTTAGCACAATCCGTTTGTACCTGTGAGAAACAGTGTCAACAGAAGCAAGAAACCTAAACAACAGAAAGAGAAAACAGCAACAAGGCTGCATCTGATGTTTTTCTGAATGCTTAGAATGCTTATGCTATAGGTAACCAACAATAGTATGTTGTAGTTAAATAATAGCCAATGAATCTATTGTAGTAGTTAAGCAATCAACGGATAAGTAGAATGAATGATAAACATAGAAAAGTGCATAAATGACATTGGCTATTTGGAATAAACAGCTTTTTTGCCTGCAGTTGTTCGTGGGGTCATGTGTGTCGTGTCCATCTCAAGAACGACATCCATGGGTCTTGAAACGTGTTTGTAGTACTGCTAAAGGGGTTTTTTTTCTATTCACTTGCTACCTTAATTGCACTATTTTGCATTCTTTCTCCTTGTTTTAGGACCTACATCTTTTCCTGACAGTCTTAAGATTGATCAGTTGATAAGGGTAAGAAAAAGGTGGCTCTTTTAACCTTTCCCAGAAGGATATTGGGTTTTGAATCAAAAAGCTGTAATACTCTTCGGATGAAGCTCACAATAACTATTGGTATGATTCTCACATTTTCCATCAATAGGAGAAAAATGTATGTTTCTACTTCTCCTTTTACAATCTATGTACTGATAAGATCTAGGTACCAAAAAAAAAAAAAAAAATCTGTTACTTCTACTCTTATAACAGAAAATTTAGCTTTTGAGTAGCTGGAGACCCTCCAGGCCTCTAATTTGTCTGGTTTCTCATTGCTACAATGTTTTGTGGTTAATTATAATTTCTTCATTATTGGTAGCTGTGATTAGACTAGCTGTTGCCACCTTTGCATCCCATGCTGAGAGGCACACAATAAGACTCCGTATCTGTAAAACTAAATTATTTCTTTTCAAAAAGCATCAATTGAAAAGATTCTGCAGGTGCAGCCAATATTTAGATGCAAACATTCAGTTTAATTTCTGGGTATCTAGAGTAAAATCATTCCCCCTCAAATTCTTTTCCACATAACATCTGGTTATGTGGATCTTTTCTAACTCAGAGAAGCCTTGCAGAACCCCAAGTCATAATGGAGATGAGCTCAAGGCACCCAACTCTCTTTAAGAATTTCATTCAATCAGACTTCTCACATCTGCACATTCTTTCTGCAGCAACATCTTTCTTGGCAGCTCCCAGCAGAAAAGCTTACCTTGGAGACAGGCCATCACCAGGATTTTCACTCCCCCAGTCTGATTTCAAATGTTTACTTCCAAAGTGCTGGTTATTCAAAGGTCGTCAGTTCAGTATGGCTGCTCTTGATCCCATTTAATAGAATCATAGAGTCACAGAATAATAATCTGAGTTGGAAGGGACCCACAGGGGTCAAATCCAGCTCCTGCACAGGACACCCCAAGAGTCACACCATGTGCCTAAGAGCGTTGTCTAAATGCTTCTTGAACTCTGTCAGGCTTGGTGCTGTGACCCCTTCCCTGGGGAGCCTGTTCCATTCCCAACCACCTTCTGGGTGAAAAACATTTTGCTAATATATAACCTAAATCTTCCATGGCACATGTCGATGCTGTTCCCTTGGGTCTTGTCACGCCACCCGAGAGAAGAGATCAGTGCCTGCCCTTCCTCTTCCCCTCACGAGGAACTTGCAGACTGCAATGAGGTCTCCCCTCAGTCTCCTCTTCTCCAGGCTGAACAGACCAAGTGACCTCAGCCACTCCTTGTACAGCTTCCCCTCAAGGCCCTTCACCATCTTTGTGTCCCTCCTCTGAACACTCTATGTGCTATGTTAACAAATGCAGCTAAGTTTAAAAAGGAGCACTGTGCCACTTCAATCCACACCATCCATATCTGTGTGGAACAGTCTTTGCAGGATCATTTACAGTGTTGTCATAAATCTACTAAGAATTGCCATCAAGGATGCTACTTATCTGAAATAGAGATTGGTGCTCGCATAAAATAACTACAGTGACAGGCTTTGTTACTCTTTCTTATTGTCCTGGAAAAATCATGAACTGTATGTTAATCACTTCATCCATTCCTGAAATGGAGCTACACTTTAATGAACATGTTGCATGAAATAAGTTCTGGTTGAAATTGAAGAAGGCTGCTCATTGAGACTGAAATGGCAAAGGGAATTCAAGTCAGATGCTTAATTTTCCAAACTGGAGTTTGACCAAGATGCTGCTATTCTTGTGATATGTGTCACAGGGTAGCTCATTATCAAAAGCTGCTGTAACCTTGACTTCAGTTTGAAGCTTCCTTCTTTATACTTAGTGTCCACCAGGTGCCAGGAGGGTACAGCAGCTCTGTTCTTCCTCAAAGCAAAAGTTACTTTAGATCTTTACCTGCTTTTCTTCAGTGTGTCTTACCCAGGCATGGAATGAGCCTGATATTGTTTGGTTTCAAGACCAAAGACTCAGAGGTGTTTCTAGCTAAAAAGTAACTCCACTTGAAACTGAAAAAAAGTGCTCAAATAAAAGTGTAGGACAATATTTTCCTTGTTCCCCTCAAACTGCCCCTCAGAACTAAAAATCAGAGATCAAATTAAAATTGTATATGATGCCAACATTTAGAAGTGTCTAACAAATTTAAAACTACTTAATTATCTCTGTAATATTAATCCATTCAATACTAGAAAATAAAGTAGAAAAAAAGAATTAAAAGTTTATTCAAATACCATTTGACTGACATTAGTAAACAAATGGAATGATTTTACAGAAGATAGGGATCTAGATATTTAGATATGATGCAGATATTTAATAATAATATAATACTTATTGGGTAGCAACCTCTGACGAATAACAAAGGAAGGAATCTTGAGTATATGTAATGTGATTAAGAAGAGATTAATATATGAAATAAAGATTTTTGAAAGCAGCTGGTGTCTTCAAAAAGACCAAGAAAGTGCTTAACTGTTACGGTAACACAGAGAGATGGAGCTGGACTGTGAAGGAATTTAAAACCCATAAACAATTTTCCTGCCAATAAGGATTATATTTTCCAGTGTGAACTGCTTCTTAATTGAGACTGAAAATTCCTCCATTATTCTAAAAATAGGGTTAACTTGAAATCGCGCCAATACTGTAAAATAAATGACAGATGTTCAATCAAGAAAAGATGATAACATGAATAAGCTTTACAAGAATGGCAATTCCAGTTACAAATAACAGAAGAAGTCTCCCTTTGTGTAAATGAAGACTTCTTTACCATTATAATTTCTGTCTGTCATAATCTACTGTAGTAAAATTAATGCAGTCTAGGAAATTGCAGCTTTGTAACAGCAGCGACCCTACATACATTTGCATGAGTGTTCTGTAGTGACAGGAATAGAATATATGGCATAAAAAGTTACTAAAAATAGACTTGTCTAGTCACTGGCCAAATGCTGCCCGTTGCTTTTGGGAACAGAGGGTGTCGACAGGAGACAGTCTGTGCAGCGAGCATGACCCTTCCTGCAGCTCTGGTGTGCTGTTCTCCTGCCTCTGGAGCCCTGCAGGTGGGAAGGAGTGGGAAGGAGGAACAACCACTTTCTGGAGCATTAGGTGCTGTCAGCCTCCGAAGCCATCACTGAATAACACAATGTTCCTTGTCTGTGTTTTGCCAGTGGGAGGGTGAGTTATCACACCATTGTAATGGGACGAGCAGTGTCGATGGGACTAAAGGTAAAATTCCTCTGCAGATAAAAGGTTCATATTTAATTCCTGTGCTCTGTAGAGCTGTCTAATTTCTGCAGAGAAAAAAGCCCTTTCTCAAGTAAAAAGGTATATGGAATTGTATGTTGTTCCCATTTTCATGGTGCTTGTATATTTTTGCATGTGAATAAATTACAGACATACATTAAAAGAAAAAAAAAAAGAAAAGAAAGTTAAACATTTCAGCATACTAACTGTTCCAGAGATTATCACACAGTTGTGCATATCAACACCAAGTCCCAATCCTATCTGGAGCTGGAAGTCTGTGCTAGGTTGTGGCATGGTACAAAGGACAGAACTGAGAAGTATTTTCAAAAGCCTTACCTATCTTTCAAAATATTCTCTCAAATACTATTCTGGATGCTGTATCATAGTTCTTATATTAGTTTACGTTGCATTACCTTACCTGAAACCACATATTCAAATCTATAGTTACTTATTTTTATAACTGGTACAGGATTATTATATCCTGCATCTCATGCTATACACAGTAATGTAATTACATTTCTCAGATTATCTACAGTATGAAATTTTATGTTGTCATAGCACAGGATCTTGCAGCACAGGATAGCTTTGCAAATGAAAATCTTGAAAGAATTTTTGTGTGTGCATTGTATAGGCTGCTCTGCTGCACCTCTCTATATTACAGTTTTAAAAAATAAGCCAGGTCTTGTGTTAGTTTTCTTTGCCTCTTCTAATGTAGGGAATCTGGAAAAATGTAAGAATAAGTTATTTTCCTTTTATTTTTATTCAATATACTTGCCATGAGGAAGAAACTTGGTTTAGCGAACAGTTCCTTGACCATATTCCAATTCTTACACTGTGAGTGAGAAGCTATGAGAATTTGCATAACCCATATGATGGCTGAATCTTTATTTTGATCTTTTTTGTCTTTTAAGTGATCAGTGTATTTCCCTGTCATATCAGAGTGGGTTTAGGCTTGCAGGCTCTAAGCATTATTATGAAACTAAAAATAACAGACAGATAAAAAATTCTTATTGGAGGTTATTTGTTCTTAAATGTCACACAGAAAATTACAATGGTACCTGAAAGTCTGCACAATACAAACAGACTCCGTCAGATATTTTTTTTACCCTTACTACTTATTAAACAGGCAAGATTAAGAAAGAGTTGTAGTTGTTTATAATATTGATACACAAATACTTTTGCACTTGACAATAAGCTTCAGCATTTTCACTGGTTGGTCTCATGCAAAAGTTAAGATTCTTTTATCTAGGGAAAAGAAAAAAAAACAACAACGAGAAACGAGAGCGATAATTTTAGAATGAAGAAAAATTAAACTTGAGCATTACCAAGCTTTTCAAAAGGCCACGCTATGCATGGGACATTAATAAGAATAGAGGAAGAAAATATATTGTACCCTGTTCATTTTATCTCTCTGCTAAATGTAAGCCTTGTCAGTAACCAGTGTTATGAGGGCCTTGCTCAGCCCTCATTTATTTGGTACAGAAGCTTATACAAAACAACAGGACTGGGGCAGGACAGAGAGGAGAATGTGTGATTCTGTTCTGTGACACAGGTGATGACACCTTGAGAAACCTTCTGTAAGGCTGTTCTCAGAGGTACAGTTGGTTCCTTTGCTTGTGTCATTTTCAAAGCTGCACAGTATCATGTTTTCAGTAGGAGGCCTTTCCCATGGAGGCACATGCTTGGATTCACAGTCTGTATCATTCAGCCTCCAGTGCTGGGAGCCCCCGAGATGCCTTGGCAGCACAGCTGAGTACCGCAGCGAAGGCTGAGGCGTGCACAGGGTGTGCTGTGACTCGCCAGTTGAAGGAGCCCAGGGCCAACAAGTGCAGAAAAGCACCCGAGCTTGTGCTGCAACGCTGAACTCAAGTCATGATGTGTCTTCTGGGTAGCTCAGGCACAAGCAGGGCTGCTCAGAGCAGAGCATCCTACCCACCAAACTGCACAGCAGTTGAATTAAACATGTCTTACGAGGCAATAGTGTCCAGAGGAAGAGAGCAGGAAGAAAGCAGCAAGTTCTTACTGCCTAAACTGTCTGCAGCCTGGCATTATCTGATGTTTGAATTTTTCCTTTAGAGCTCAAGTAACATCCAAGGAAGGCTTGTTACCAGCTGAGTGCATCAACTAGTTTCCTGGTACATATCCAGCTTCCCATGGATACTGCAGACAGTGCTAGCAAATCTACACGTCAGGCTACAATGTTTGGGTTGGAAAGCCCTGTAGACTATTAGCTACCTTTAAACACATGGATGTGAAGTACTGAAAAACAGAGGCAGATGACTGAACTATTCCCTAATTTCTGCTATTTAGACTATAGCAGCTCAAGTGACTAGTGTTTAAAGAGCTCTGAAAAGTCAAGTCAAGGAGCTAGAGAAATTCTTATTTTTTTTATCCCAAATGTGTACTTATTTAGATTACAGTCATATTTCCAAGAATAGGTCAGCATGCTGGGATGCTTAATAACAATGATTCTCAGCTGTATGTGCAGGCTTGAGCAGTCAGACTGAGTTGTGACATAGCTTTCCCTGCAGGTCCCTGAGAGTGAAATTGAGGTTTACAAGTCTTCTTCAGAGGCACAGAAGAGCAGTTCAGTGGAGAAGGAGGTCCCCCACAGATGATTTGCTGTAGTCGCAGCAGGATGGACCAGGCATTGGTGGAACTCAGTCCTGCCCAGTTGGCAGCTTTAGCAATTTAGGAAATCTTTTCTGTCTTTACCCGTACAAGAAAAATAGTAAAGAAATCTGGTTGCAGCTGCCAGTTCTTGCAATAGGACTCCAAAAGAAAGCCTACAGCTCTGTACTTGTTGAAAACTGGGCATGTGATAGCAAAATCATGTGCTGAAAATACAGCCTTACTGGTAATATTTACAACCTACTTTTGACCTACCAAGGTTGGCCTCACAGTACCTTATCAAGAAGGAGTTTGGGGCACAGAACACCTTGAGCCTTAGAAATCCTCACCAAAATAAAAAGCTGTTAAGTATTGATATTGAGAACACTGAAAGCTCAATGTAGTTTATACTGAAAAGGCATCTTGCAGGTTAGTTACCACATTTTCCAATAGAAGTTTGCTGTAGCATTACTGCATTTCTTGCATGATGAAGACAGCTGGCACAACACAACCAGCTGCGTTGTAGCACATTATCCCTTACATCAGAGCTCACTCATATTCAGAGTTTATTTCTGCAGGATAATAATGTTCAAAACCACAATTTTGCACCAAATGAGTAGTTGATCAGTTCCATATTACAGTTATTAAAGTAATAATTATTGAAATCTTCAAAAAATAAACTACATCCGCCTTCATTTAATTTAATGTTTTGATTATTTCTTACAGACTCTCAAATACATTAATCTGTTTCTGTAGAACAGTTTGATTTCCTAGATTCAAATACGAAAAAAAGCTCCCGCACACTATTTTCAACACGATGCAAGAAATCCTGTTTTATTTTATAAATTATATTATTAGAGATGAGAAATGACCATCTTGTGAACTCTCAGGCCATGATCTCACCTTTACCCAGTTCTTAGAGCAGCATCTGCCTTCCATGCAAGTCGTTTCAGGGAGTGGCTGGGCTCTGGTTAATCGCATCGCCTGAGTGCTGGTGCCGCCGGGCAGTCGTGTCCGCTTGGGTACAAAGTGCTTATCTTCTGCTATTACTGCAGCCTGGCAGTCTGACCGACGGACAGCAGGACACGACACACGGGGGACAAACATCAGTTTTATCTCAAGATGGTCTGATAAATTAATCAGGGAAGGCTGTTTTCCCTCTTTGCCAGAGGCTTCCAGATGGTGCCCGAGTGAGCTGTCTAGCAGAAGGAAATTTAGTCCTTCCGTCCTGAGAGAGCTCGGTGGCACCAGGGGACAGACTTCCCCGTGGAGCAGTCGATTTGATAACACGTAGATTTGTCTCCTCACGTTTAGAGCGCCCTTGGAGGTTCCCACGGCGATCACAGCTCGGTGAGTGCCGCCTCAGTCCGTCCGCGTCCCCAGAGTCCTGCAAAAGGCGACTGGTTCCAGCTAAACCGACTGTAGCACTTCCCCAGTACTGATGTCAATGTACAAACACAGAGCTTAAAAAAACCTTAGCAAAACAAACAAACAAAGCCAGAAAAAAACCACACAACTCAACAAATGCACTTTTTTTTTTTTTTGGAAAAATTTATTTACAAAAGGGGGTTGTTACGTTTCTGTCCCAGACACCGCCCCCGGCCCGCCCCGCTCATTACCCCGTGCCAGGGGCCGGCCGGCCCAGCGCCCGCCCCGCCGTCCCTGCTCCCCGCCCCGCTCTCATTCATTCCCAGCCCCTTCCTCTGCGCTCCTTCCCCTTCCCCGGCGCCGCCGGCCCGGCCGCCTCCCCGCCCCGCGCCCGGCAGCGGGCAGGGCCCTCCGCGCCGCAGCCATGGCCGCCGAGGGGGTGGACGAGCGCTCCCCGCTGCTCTCCGCGCCCGGCTCCGGCAATGTCACCCCGACCGCGCCGCCCTACCTGCCGGACAGCAGCCCCCGAGGTAAGGCGGCTGCGGCGCCCCGGCGCCGTGCCGGGCAGAGGGGTGGCCCTGCCGCTGTGGCTGTGGCTGGCGGGGACGCGGCGCCTCCGCCCGGGGCGGCGATGCGGGGCTCCCCCGCCTCAGCCGGGCAGCGGGGCCGGGCCGGGGCCGCCGGCGGGGGAGCCCCGGCCCGCCCGGCGCCCGTGGGGAACAACAGGTAACGCCGCTCGGTGCCGGCTGCAGGCCCCGCTCCCCGCCGCGCTCCGGCCTCAGCGGCTCGGCAGGAAAAAGAAAAGAAATCAAAATTATTGTGTGCAGGGGCAGAACAAGCCCGAACCGGTCTGCTTATTATAACTCGCTCGCATGCCGCGGCTTGCATGGTAATTGTTGGACTTGGGTTTCCCCATTAATTAGGAGCAGGATTAAGTGGAAGATCCGGAGCTGAGAGCGGCTGAGCCGGGCACCGGCGGCCGCGGGAGGGGCTCAGCCCAGCCGAGCCGAGCCGAGCCGAGCGCGCAGGTCGCCGCGGCCCGTGGCCATCGCGGGGCCGCTGCCCAGAGGTGCCCAGGTGCGGTCAGCGCCTGCCCTGGCAGCCGCGCTGAAATAGCGAAGGCACCCGGTGCAGTGTGGTAGCTGGAGTCCAGAACCACCAGGATGTCCTTGCAAACACGTTTCAAGGCCATAGCTGGTTTTGGCTTTATTTTTAAAGCAAGTCCGATACTGCGGTTGCAAATCTGTAGTCGTGGCATAATTATATGGTGTTGTCTTTCTTGCACAGACTTAAGAAAAATCATCTTGTTGATCAACACTCACTGATTTAATAAGTAGATAACAATTACTTAGAAAATATAAATTAGGACGTTATCAAAGTACATTAGTAGGGGTTTTTTCCTTGGTTTTTTTTCAGTTAACCATTTTAGAGGAGAAATGGAGGTGTGGAGAAAGCTGAAGGAATGAAGACTAAATAAGATTAGAGTAGCTTTGCCAGCAGTACCCTTTAAAATGTAAGGTTACAGTTCTTATCTCAATAGCTCCAGTGTGTAGGTCCTTTCTTAATGTTTTCTATTAACTGTATGGATTCATGACATGCAGGTAACTAGGATGAGTGAGCATCTGTCTGTTTTGAATGATATTTGAACTTATGGAAAGCTAGTCCTTTTTGTCTTGATGTGAAAATGTATTTCAGTTAGGCCTTTAGTTTGTGTTGATTGTTTACTTTGATTTGAACTGGACAAAGGAACATTGGCCTAAAAAACAGCAGAGGCTGGAGGCTTTGGTTTTTATTTGGGGTTTATTTGCAATCAATTTGTATAGTATTGGCATCATCCCCTAAGTAAAAAAAAATAAATCTGTATGTCTACCTTAGTTTACATTCTGGTGTTTGATGTTTTTATTCTTAGTGATCCTTATCCTGTAACCATTACTTTTGCATACATTTCAATCTGTTTTGGTTTTTTAATTTTTTTTAAGTCTTTGTAAATTTAAAAATAATGAAAATGCATTAGATTAGTGACTCCTGTTTGAACCCAGGGTAAAACTCATGAACTGGAAATGAGCTGGACTCTAAGTGCTCATTTCAGTTGGTAGCTCATTGTCCTCCTGGGCCTTCAGTGGGCATCTGTTACCTGTGATAACTGGTTGGGCACCTGCAATGGGTTGTGGTGCTTGAGATAAGTGGCTTGTTCCCAAAAGTGAGGAGGAACCAACACAGAGCTTTCTTAAATATTGAATATCTCTTGTTTGATCAGTCCATGAGCAAACATACTAGGTAGCGCTTCAGAACTGCTCTACAAAACTCTAAGATAGCTGCAGAACAGAGTTTTGCAGAGCTGTGACATAGTCCAGTAGCTCTGCTTCCCTTGCTCTGTCAGCTTTCCTTAGTGAAAGGATCTATGGAAGCTAAACCTCCTTTCTAGCTAACTGGCAGTCTTTATCTCTCTCCCTAGCACAAAGCTAGGCTTAGAGGGAAGAGGCATTCTTGTGGAAAAATTGGGTTTGTTTCCAAAGCAAACTCGTTCTGCAGAGCTTCCTTGGTTAACATCACCTGGATAGTGTGGAGTGGCAGAGGAAGGAGGGAGCTCTTTGTGTCAAAACTACTCCTTGAATGTGCATTAATAGGTTTATCCCTGTAATTATCTACTGTGCCCAGTATGTCACCCTGAACTTTAAAATACAGAGACCATGGTTTGAAGGTAGTTTTTTCTTCCCTTGAGCTGCAGCTGAGACCCAGCTGACCCTTTCCTGTGTTAACTGGTGGATGGTTGAATCCTGGTAATGGCTCAGTGTTTGTTCTTAATGATGGAAGCAAGCAAGAAAAAATCTTTTCAGTGTGGATGCAGGCCACAGAATGTAAGAAACTTTTAACAACACAAAGGGTGTGGGACTATCAGTTCTGTTCCCTGTAGTAAGGTGATTGGTCAGTGCTTTTTTTGTTTGTTTCTTTTAGGTTTTTTGGGCTTTTCCCAGGCTTTCTTAGTTCTTAACAACTTATCTCTGACATCAATCATTTAATTTTTTCCCTTACCCAGCCCCTCCCAGGTCATGATAAAGAATTTTCTTTTTAATCAAATAAAACAAACTCATTTCTGTTTGACCCAGGCAGGCTGCAAGTGGTTCTCTGTGGTTTCCACCCTTCAACTACCAAGGGAGGAAAGTGCACAAGCACCACAAGGAATTTCTCAGGTTGCAAATGGGATATCTGCCATTGCATCGCTATCCTGTGGGGGTGAGGAGGAAGTCAGATGTACTGCATGGTAGGGTACTTTGCTAATCTTGCTGAACTAATTGTTGTTAGGTTTGGGGTTTTTTTGTTGTTGTTTTGTTGGTTTTTTCTTGTTGTTGTTTTTGGGGTTTTTTTGTTGGATTTTTTTGTTTGTTTTTGTATTTTTAAGAAAAATTGATAACATAGCTGTAAACTGGTATGTCAGCAGCAGGGAATTCAGTATCTCATTAAATGTCTCCTGGTGTG
Organism: Monarcha castaneiventris obscurior; assembly: GCA_026261815.1. Classification (NCBI taxonomy): domain Eukaryota; kingdom Metazoa; phylum Chordata; class Aves; order Passeriformes; family Monarchidae; genus Monarcha; species Monarcha castaneiventris. The sequence continues at coordinate 23,422,875 of JAMPIT010000379.1, read as the reverse complement.
TATGTGAAGCTTGCCTACCACCCAGTCGTGTCCAGCATGACAGACCTTTATGAACTGGTTTTAGATATTATAGTTAGCCTGAAATTCAAGCTGTCAAAAAAAAATAAAGTCATACTAAAAAAAAAAAGGTATGCTAATGTGCTTTGAAACCTTTTTATTAAGGGGTAATGAGCAGCGAACTCTGAAACAATGTCTTTATTTTCCTTTTCACTATCCCTCACCTCTCACCCTCCCCCAATATACTTTTCTTTACATTTAATTTTGGTGGCTTTTGCTGGTTTGTTTTTTGGAGCTCTTCAAAATGCGTGTTTTCTTTAAGCATGAAGGTTGCAGTGCCAAGATACCTCATGCTTTCTGCTCCATAGCAAATGCTATTTGCTGCAGCACGGCTGTGAAAAGCAGCCATTATTCGCTTGCTATCTGATATTTGCTGAGCCAGCAGGACAGGAACAGCGAGGCTGCTTACCTGGAAGCCAAGCAGCTCCAGGATGGGGCTGAAGTAGTGGCTGGCACTGTGTGTAGGGGCTCACGCACCTCAGTTAACCAGCTTTTGAACTCCTGAGAGTTATCACTTGGAAATAGGGTATAGAAAATTATAAATGTCTAGAAGGTATGGCTGTCAATTTTTAAACTATTCCAGGATCATGGAAAGCTGAAATGCTGGTGGCTGTGTGTCTCTTCACGTTCTGGTACCCTTAAGGATATTGTTTGCCTTGGTACAGCTACCCTGTTCCCAGCTCACAGAACTGAGGAAGTCACACATTTAAATGGAGAGGACAAAGTCAAGAACTTTTGTAAAACAATTGTTGCTTTTCAGAAAAGCAACCTTGAAGCTGGGAGCAAACTGTAGAGGTGTACTGACAGAGAGTTTGGTCTTTAGCCTTTTGAGCATGCCTTTTGTTTTCTGGCTGCCTGGTCTCCTAGCCAGAAAGCGTCAGCTGCTCACTGCAGGAGCAGTTAAGCAGCCTGCTGACTGCCAAAACCCCCTTGCAGCAGCCTTGACTTTGCCACTGTGGTTAAGACACTGCTGTCCCCATCATCCAAGTCTCTAACCTGGTTTCTGGAGTGCTCTAGTAGGCATGAGCTTGTTTCTAGTTGCCAAAATGTGTGGGTTAGGGTTTTGTCTTGTGTGCGTTTGTTTTTTAGTGTCTTGTAATGGCTCATGTCCTGCATGTGGCAGCCTTGCTTAAAATGGGGTATCACTGTACTGCAAAGTACTGTGTTTTGGTGTTTTGGTTTTTTTTTTCTGGATGCTGCATTTTTTCAGAATGTATTTCCTCAGAAGAAATAACAGTACTGTTACCTGATATTTCTTAAGGATGTTGTTTTCTGTAACCAGTGTATCAGAGCCAAAGGTGTGAAGTTGACTTGCTCAAAAAATGGGGCATCAGTTTGTGTCATGAATTCAGAATTGTATTGTTGCATATAAGTGAATTTTGCTTCTCATGTGAAATAATTCAGGTATATTGGGGGTGATTCTGAGACTTGCAAGGTATCCATCTTTTTCCTGCTGCCTCTGCGAGTTAAAATCAAGCACAGGTCTGGGTCATATGTAGACCAAGTAGCAAAGAGAGATGGAGCACACTGAACAGCAATGCTGCTTCAAAAGTGTGCGATGACTTTGGGTTCTGAAGGGCAGACAGGGTTTCTTGTATCCCTCCAGCTTATGGCATTCACTTCAAGACAGAGTGCAGGAGTGATGAGTGCTTTCTTACAGGCTTAAATTTAATACTTGGGCTTGTCAGCTTTGATAACAGCCTGTGATTTCCCTCACCACCCTCCAGCAGATACTGCTCTGTTCAGTGCTGTTGGTAAACAGGGAGTAGGCTGATCTCTCACTGCTTCTCTGAAGAGTTTGTTAGCTGCTTGGATGTAATTTTTAGAAAACTTATTGAAGCCTAAGGCTGCAGAGCATTTTGAACTACTAGTATTTGAAAAGGTAAATGCGAACTGCTGAGTGTACCTGTTCTTTACTTGAAAAGCCCTGGACATCTTGATGAAATAAAAGTCAATGCTATTATATGCCAAAGAATTGTGGTGATAAGCTTGTGAGAGATCACTGCGCTGAATTATTTTCATTCCATGGATTCTTAAGCCTCAGAGGATCTTCCGTGTTTCCTCCCTGTTTTGTTGTGGGCTCAAGACTGACAAAGCTGGAATCTGAAGTCTGTTCTTCCATGGAGGCCTGAGGCCACTAAAGCCTTCCTTGTGTTAGCCTCTCCAAAGTGACTAAAGACCTTCTCATGCATTGGTACTTTGGCTTCTGGACAAGAAAAATATCTGGAACCCTTAAAAGCAGAAACTCTGAGACTTTGGGTTTTTTCTTCAAGGCAGCATAAATTTGCTGTTGTACTCAAAAACGAAGCATTTCATGCCACTTCCCATCTAGCACCTGTTTTCTTAACAGAACTTTTCTGTGTTTTTACCTGTAGTATTTGCTAAGATCCAATAAACACTTGTTTGTATTGCAGTCTTTTTAGATATTTGTGAACACTGTTTATGACTCTGCCTACCTGTGTCTTGTTTTATTTTCTGGGGTCTTTTTCTTCAAAAGCCAGTCTCTGGTTGCTACTAATCTGTAGTAGGTTTGGAGGTTTTCAGTGCTTTTTCTCCGTGCACTCTCTAAAGACTGCAAAAAGTTGATACAAAATAGAGTTACATAGATGAGTTTTGTTGGATCCACATTTCTGGGGTGGTTTACTGTGTGTTTGTGTTGCTGGTTTGCTTTACCTACAACTGTGGATGATGTTTGGGTACACAGAAGCTGTGGAGAAGGGGCAAGCAAACTTAGGTTTGTTCTGTGTTTAGTATAAACACTGACTTTTGAGGTGTGTGGGTTTTTTCTTTTTTGAGGCTGTGACTGCTAGAGATGATATTTGCTGGAAGTGTTGTAGGATCCTCTGGTTTTGCAGCTGAGATTCCCTTGTCTCTTGCAGCAGAGCTTCCTCCTCCGTACACTGCCATCGCAAGTCCCGATGCCAGCGGTGTTCCTGTGATAAACTGCCGCGTGTGCCAGTCACTGATCAATCTGGATGGCAAGCTGCACCAGCACGTGGTCAAGTGCACGGTCTGCAATGAAGCTACGGTAAAACGGATTTCTGGCATTGTTCTGTCTGTGGGGGCAGAACGCATGTCCTCACCCGGGCAGGGCGGGTCCCTCCCTGCCATCCCTAGGGAAAAGCGTGGCTGGCGTGCGAGCTCCAGGCGTGCTGGCACAAGGGTGGTCATAAGCAGTTAGAATAAATGTTCACGCGGTCGAGCTGGCTGTGCAGGATGTCTCCTTCTGAGGAGGACAAAAAGCAAAGATGTCATTTAAGTAATTGCTCTTCTGTAAAGAAGGATAAAATTGGTTTTGATGGGATGAAGAGAAGTGCGGAATTGAGTTATTCTGAGAGTGGGAGAAACAAAGTAACTAACCTGCACCTCTACCTGGATGAATGCCTTTATCCTGAAATACTATTCAGTCACTTGGTTAGCTTGTAACAGACCACAATAAAACAACTTTGAAATGTTTAAGTCCTAGGTTCTTTTCCAGTGAACACAAGACCTATTTATTTCTCTTCCTCTTAACTGAAGTCCTCACTCTTTGGCCTCCTGCTTTTTTATTTTTTTCCTCCTCCTGTCAGTTTTAGTTTTGGGATGTGATACTGCAATGCTCCACAGCTACTGCAAGCATTTGTATGAAAAACACTGGTTTAGATTTATTATATGGATTTATTATATGAAAAGAACTTTAAATTATGTCCAGAAAACAGGAAGCCTTAAAACTGCAGGAAGTTTTTTTTCCACTTAAAAGTGAAAGTAGAGAACTTGCCACGGATAGTCACTTTCCTGTCCCATATATAATGTTTCAAGCCAAACAAAGTATTGTGCACCTTTTGATTTTCTGTATGAAAGGGACATTGAAACTTGACTACCAGGTTGGAGAAAGATAATTTCAGTACGGTTTAAAATAAGATTACAGTTCAGTGATGCCAACATATTCTCTTAGTGACCAAGTAACAGACTGTGATCCTTTCACTGTTGAATAAAGCCATTGTAGCAGGCAAGAAAGGTTGTTTGATGTTTTGACTGGTTTTGGGTGTATTTTTGGGGGTTTGGTCTGTGGTTTTTTTTTTTTTTTTTGAAATGTATCACTATATAAGCTCACATTTTAAAGAATAACTGAACTGAAGCCTTGAGTTGTCATTGCTAAAATATGAATATTTTTTCCATGAGTTTGCAGAATTTGTTTGTTCCAATTAGGAAATTTTCGCTTCTTAGGAAAGAAAAAACTTCTAATTTTGTGTTGACTCTGAAGTTTCCTCTGTAAGAGGAAGTGTATTTCTCTGTTAGCAAGAACTTTTCACTGAAGTTGTTCTGCTTTGTCATCCTGTTATGTGGAAAAAAGTGAATTGCTATGACTTCTGATGTGTGTTCTCTGGTGGTTGTGGTTCTTTGTTTTTTCTTTTGTTTAGCCAATCAAAAACCCTCCTTCAGGGAAGAAGTATGTTAGATGTCAATGTAACTGTCTCCTTATCTGTAAGGATACATCTCGGAAAATAGGCTGTCCAAGACCAAACTGGTAAGAATAAAATACTCTCAGTGCCTTGAGAGAGTTTTCTTTAAAACAACTGTTGTCTTTGTGTTGAGTATTTAAAACTAAAAGAGGTTCAAGCCTTGGTCTCTTTACATGGACACTTACAGAGCATTACTGAACTGCTACAGACACAGGTAGTGCTACTGTCCATTTTGAATATATTTTAAGATTAAAGAGGAAAAAGTTTCTTCTTTTTTGTTTAGTCTCAGATGTGTGTGTCCCTTTTTAGCTACTTTATAAGCCAAAACTAATGTAAAGGACAACATAATAAAATCCACTTCTTGTTTCTGGGACTTAGCATTCATAGTTTATTGGAGATTTAGTTATTGTAAACACAAAGATACTCACTTTGCTAAGTTCAGAGTAGGGTTTCAGAGTGAAATGGGAGATGGAGCAGTAGGTTGGCTTCAGTCCTGTTCTCCTTAGTTATACTGAGTTTTCATTCTCGTCTCAGCTCTCAACTTTAATGTACACACTTCTTATAAAAGAAGCAATTGTGATTGTTCTTACCGTTGGGCTTAAGGTGTTAAAGATTCCAGAGGTAGGAGGAGTTTGATTGTAAGTGGTGCAGCTCTAAGAAGAGAAATGGAGAGTAAGGCTGAGCCTGCAGACACGTGAATGGGAGCTCTACCCCACCAAGTCACCAGTGTTGGCTGCTCTGGTTCTGAAACATAGTTTGAGACTTGGGGCAATTATCTTTTTCACTAATGCTCTGTAGGGGAGGACTTCAGAATATTCAAAACATTTTCTCGGAGTGCAAAAATGTTCATGGAATAGTTCAGTTATAATGTATCACATGGCTGGAAACTAAGCTAAATCAGAAGCTCCTTAATTTTATTAAAATAATCTCAAAAGCATACATCTAAGCCGTATCCCTAAGATAGTCTATGCATTTGTCTTGCTAGAAACTGAGCAAAATTGGTGCACTTTGAAGGAGAGAGTGGGGAGCATGCCCTAAATGGAAGACTCCAGATTGAAGGAAAGCCATTCAGAATACAATTTTGGTTGTAGGTGGAGAGAGATGCAATGTAAATTAAATATTGCTTTAATTTTCCTCTTCACTTTATTCATTCTAAGAAGTCTCATCCTCATTCTGTTTTGAGTTGGTTCATTTGAGTACTGTCATTTTGGACTGACAAATTGTATAATTAAACTGGAAACACAGTGAACATAAAATATAAATACTTAGAAACTTTAAATTGATTGCATTTAGTCAACCTAGGGTGGTTTTCTTTTTTAGTTTACTCAGTTTGAAAGGAATTTTTACTGTGCAAAATGTGGATATGCGTCTTATATTGACATGGTGGTTAGTAGTGTGGGAAAGAGAACTAAGTTATGGAAGATCCTTACTCTTTCTACATGTTTCACATGGGTATGTGCATTTCAGTTCTTGGGCTTGCTCAGCCTGGGTATTAAGTTTTCAATTGTCTGTCATATGCTTGCAAGTCTTTGATCTCTATAGGGTGTAGGCTTGTATGGCTGATCTTACAGGGAAAGAGAATATTTTTAAAACTGAAGACACTTTGGAGAGAGACCAAAACTGGGTGCATCAGCTGTTTAACAAGTAGATTATAGTTTAAAAGTGTAAGAATATTTGGTAGTGACTGAGCTAATTGTTTGAACGCATCGTTCTTCTCTTTTGGTAGCTTAATTACATGTGTATCTAATGTTCTTAACACAGCAGACGCATCATTACTCTTGGTCCAGTAATGCTGATTCCAGAAGAGCAGCCAGCTCAACCTGCATTGCCAGTTCAACCAGATGGAACTAGAGTGGTGTGTGGGCACTGTGGAAATACATTCCTTGTAAGTAAAGCATCAGATTCTCCTTCTTGCCTCACCGTGCTGTCCCTCAAGCTGTTTGTTGTAAGCAGTTTCAAGAGTGTATTGCCTCACTGTCTGGCATCATTGAGGAGCTAAAACTTCTTCTGTACTCATTGTTATGGATGTATGGTCTGTATTTGGTTATCTTTATATGTGTTTCAAGAAAACTTTTTAACAGTCTTTCTGTGCATGAATAGATAAAGCCCAAAGTCTGTCTTACTGTTCAGTGATGTGAGAGTGGACAGTGCTGGAAAAGGAAGTTGGGCTTCCAGGTTCTGCTAAGGCTTGTAGTGGTGGCTGTGTTCTGCAGTGGCCAAGAGAGCAGTTCTGTCATTGCTGTGTGAGCCCCTGAAAGCTGTTGGTTATGGCACTTTGTATTGGCATATCTGTAGGTTGTTGGAGAACTGGGGGTTTTGGTTTAAATGCGAGAGTGACGGTTTATCCCATTTTTGAAGTGGAAGGATGCACGAATACTCTTCTGCTGTTGAACTCTCTGTAGCCTTCTAAATGGGCAAGGTGCTGCCACAGTTGAATTTTGATTGCAGTACACAAGTAAGCTAGCTTTGGCTTCATCATCCAGCAGTGCTTAAATCTCTGTCAGGCTTGTGAGTTGTAGGAAATGGCTAGATAAGGGGTACAGTTAAAGGTGACAGTCATGAGAGAGGTGGCACATTCCTGAAACAAAGGATTATAAGACTCATAAAGGTAAGAGAATACTCAAGTGCATGTTGTGCAAGGAAAAAGGAAGCTTAGGGGATGCCACTCCATGTTGGCTTGTACCAGCAGAGAGAGAAGGGTTCGCTTGTGATAGGCTCTATAATGGAATAGGCTTGTGCCTTCAAATCTTTACTTCAGGTTTATGGATTAGTGAGGTGCTCTCATGGCTTAACCCCAGCCAGCAACTCAGTACCACACAGCTGCTTGCTCACTGCAAACACCACCCAGCTCCCCTGCCCCAGTGGGGAGGAGAACTGGAAAAAAGGTAAAACTTCTGTGTTGAGATAAAAACAATTTAATGATTGAAACAAAAATACTGCTAATGGTGATAATAATAATAGTAATGAAAACAGAGAGCGAGAAATAAAACCCACGAGAAGCAAGTGGTGCTCAACACAATTGCTCACCACCTGCTGACCCAGCCAGTGATCAGCATCTCCCAGCCAACTCCCCCCAGTTTGTGTACCAAACATCATGTTCTGTGGGATGATAAGGAATATCCCTTTGGCCAACTCAGCTCATCTGTCTTGGCAGTGCTCTCTCTCTCAGCTTCTTGTGTGCCTCTGCTGGCAGAGTATGGGAAACTGAAAAGTCCTTGACTCAGGGTAAACACTACTTAGGCAACAACTAAAACCTTAGCTTGTTACCAACATTGTTACCAAATCCAAAACAGAGCACTGTACCAGCTATTAAGAAGAAAATTAATACTCCCAGCTGAATCCAGGACAGGTGTGCTGTGATGTCTTAACTGTTTTAGTAGGTGATGAGTGCAGGGAGCAGGAGATGGCCCTTATGCTTCTTGCCTTTTTTTTTTTCTTTCCTGAAGAGAGACTAGGAATATGACGATGAATTTACAAGTAGTGTGCTAACTGGAGAGCAATTAGAGAGATGCTTGAGAAATTTCTGTCTACTCACTCTACTTATGTATTAAAAAATACATAATTTCTTATAACCCCTGCTGAAGAACAGTAGTCTGAAACTGAAGATGGCTGAAACAGGTTTTCTGTTTGCTTTTTTTTCTTTTTTTGGCCTATCTTTAGGGACTTTAACAAGCATTGGAGTTTTATTGTTTTTGCCCTATTTACTTTGTGTAAGTACACTCCAAATGAACTTTGTAGTTTACGCTATGAACTACTTAAGGTGAACATAAGGGAATAAAACCAAACCCATAAAGGCTGCTTTTGCCCGTAAGTACTAGATTATGCCTTAAAAGGCTAAGTTTTCTAGTTTGGAATTTGTGCATGTAACTTTATATCTTCTGGTTGCTTTAGGGAACTGCAACATTTAGAACTTTGTAGTCCTATCTGCCAGGGTAAGACCAGTTTGTCACTTCATGAGATGTTGAAAAGAAACTCTTTGAACCATTAGAAATTGGAAGCTTGCTGGTTTTTTATGCTGAGTTATCAAGAAACAAACCCTTTTTTTCCTCATGTTACACAGCTTTCGCACCAGTCTTTTGCTTCCACTTTTTCTGTAATTATTCTGAAAGATTCTGAAAACAAAAATTTTAGTTAAGAAAAATGAGGAAATTGCTTGGATTTGAGAATGAGCAGAGAAGCAACAAAAAAGCATTTTAGCCAGCCTGGAAACTCAGTTTCTGAGTAAGTATTTCTGCCTTTTGCTACCTCCTTGTTGTGAATAAAATGTGTAGTGCTGGATGCATCTCTCAGCAGCTCAGTGGGCGATCCCTTTTACTTTACTTGGCAGTTAAAAAAAAAAAAAATATAAGACCAGCAAAGCTAGAATCCCTGGGATGGAAAAATCAAATTGTCATGTTCTGTGTTCCTTTAAGAGTATCAGGTAATGCACCACCTTTCCAAGTTTGTTTTTTGGGTTTTTTTCCATTTGAAAACATAACTATGGCGGCTGTGCTTTGCTTGCCTCTGCATGTGGAGGGGTGTTTTTCACAAATGATGAAAAGCACTCTCCTTGCTGTGGAGTGCCTTAAAGTTTCTCTGTCTTAGCCGGAAGAATGGCTTAGTACTGATGTGAAATTGTAGCCAAACTATCAATACTTCACATCTTGTTAATCAGATTTTTTTTTTTCCCTTGGTAACCTGATAGAAGTTCTTTCTGTGTTAAGGTTTCTACTGTTTCTTGCAGATTTGGACTTGACAAGTGGAAAAAGGGGTAGAATAGAAAAGGAGGGCAGGACGAGGATTTAACTGTGTTGCTAAATATCAGTTTGATCTGGTTTGGGCTGTTTTGAGAGCTTTTGGACTTGGGCTGTGAAGTTAGTGTTTCTGCCAGCAGCAGGTCATTCCCTGCTACCCCTCCCTGAGGGACCTCTGCCTGCAGTGGTCTGTGGCTGTCAGAGGCCGAGTTGCCTTTGGAAATGGGGGACAAGGGAGGGCTGTCCCTGTGTCCTCCCCCTCTCTGCCATCTTCCTGCTGCTGTCCTGTTTTCGGAGGGACCTCAAGGACAAGAAGCCAGGAGCAAGCTATGGAAGCCACAGGCTGTAGGCTGAGCACTGGGCTTTGTCAGTTGTGCTCTGTCAATTTTGGTTTTTTGGGTTTTTTTTTTTTAAACTAATCAAATATGAAAATTACTTCTGAAATAATTGAATAGAAAAGCCATTAAACTTTTCAGAAGACTTAGGCATGCTTTAGTTTGCAGAAGTATTTTGCTTTCCCAAAGGACCAGAGGGGAGTTGAGGGGAAGCTTGTTTTGAAAAAGCAGCTGTATGTGAGACTGTGTATGTATTTATGTGCATATGTCTTTTTTTTGTTTGGTTTTGGTTTGGGTTTTTTTTCCCACTGTCTCATGTTGAATGCACTGAGAACTATTTTAGTCTCAGAAGGAAAATGTTTGACTATTCTTCTAGTAATTCCTTTGATGGATGTCTAGTTTTTTCCACAGTTGAAACATTGAAGAGCTCTGGATTCCTCATCTGTTCGTCTGTGTTTCAGTATATCTAACCAGGGATTTGGGCTCTATTATTGCTTCAATTAAAAAAATCATTGTATTCTCAGCAGAGAGCTAAATTTCATGTAACTGTAACTTCTTAACAACATGAATCAATATTGGGTACTTTAAAGCAGTCTGGAGTATGGGTAAAAAATGCCATCTTAAGCATGATTTAGAATGTACATGCACATAACCTTTCCTCACTGTGCTAATATGATTTGGATTCTTATAGTTTGAATGTCTTGTCACAATTTTGCTCTTTTTCTACACATACTTCTGGTCTGTGTAAAAGGCATTATAACAGTTGTTACTGCTTCTGTTATTTCCAGGTAACTCTCAATGAAAACAGATTATTGCTGCCTCTTTTTCCCATCAATATTTGCAGCCCAAATGCATTTGAGTAGCCAATAATAATTTGGTCTAATTATTAGAAATTTTAAAACCCTGGAAAGATAAGATCATTAATGAGTAACTAAGGAAATGCAGTTGCCTGCACTGTGATACAGAAGTGAAACTGGTGTATGGAAGTGAAGTTGAATTACAAATAGATAAAATATAGATCCTGGAATTAGATGCCCCTTTATTTCTGGAATTGCAGTTTAAAAAGCTGAAATAACTGCTCTGGTGAGGCCTCTCTCCATCCCCAGTACTGACAACTGCTTTTTATCCCACTTCCACTGTATAGAACTAAGGGAAATTGAGTAGGTTTTTGAAAGGGATGCAGAAAAACACTTGCTTCTCTGCCAGGAATGTGGAAGTAGAATTAATGCTCTTAAAATGCTTTGCTTGGGTGGGGAGTATTACAGAAGTTTTATTAAGGAATAACATAGAACTCTACTAAATCAGTTTGGTCAAGTTTTGTAAACAAATAATACCAGTTACATAGCTGTTCTGTAAATGTGTAAATGGATATTTCAGAACAAGAAAAAAAAAAGTTGGATTTCTTTTTAGTGGAGATTTATCCCCAAGTAAATAAAACTGAGGGAGATGTTCAAGAGGTAGGAAAATGCTGTATAAATACCACGGTTCAAAACCTTGCTCACAGCAAAATCTCTTCATCCTGACAAGGCATGAGAAGACACATCTTTCTTTACTCATAAAATCATAACTTTCTTCTCAGCATTTAAATGGTGCTTGCTGTAGGTTGGTGCTGCTTTCCATACAAGGATGGGCTCTGATTTTGGTTTGTGGTTGTAGCAGTTATAACACTGTTCACTTCAGTAAGCCAGCTTCCAGATTTCTCATGGAGATAAGGCAGGTCCTGATGGAGGCATTGGTGATCTGCACTGTGGCTTCTGCTATTAACTTGCAGTGTGACTTCTGCATAAATCCAGAATGGAGAGGGGAGGGAAACTGTAGTTCACCAAAAAAACTTCCGGCTAACCTTCAGTTGGGAAAGGCAACAGAAGAGAGCTGCAGTTACAAAATAACTTCTTAAAAGGAGAAGAAAAATAACCTTACTCACTTGATCAAGACAAACGTGTTTAAAATGCTTCTTTAATACTAATGTTATCACAGAATGAAGTCTAACAGAACCGGCTGGTTTTGAGTATATCACTGTGTATCCCCTGGTTGAGTTTGTTCTAGGCATTGCTTTCACTAAGGCTGTTTCCCACACAGGTTTTAGTTTGAGCATGGAAGGTGGTGACCCTGCCATGTACAATTTCACATATCATCTTTTTAACAGTCATGTAAAGTAGCCAACAGTGTTATTTCCTTGATATAAAATGTGATATCTACTCTCTAAAATATTCTTTAACTAATCTTTCTGTGCACCCAAAACTTAGTCTTTATAAATGATGCAAGGGTTGGGAAAAGATTGGAAAATACTTCTGTCTGTAACTGTGCCAAAGAAAACACACTTATTTTGATTCAGGGTATATTCATAGTCTTTAAGTAAGAGAAGAAAACCTATTAATATTATAATGTTGCCCATACTACGCCTGTGGATGCAACCACATTACGTCAAGAAAATTCTGTAATACTAAGGCAAGTCATGGGAAATGTTCACATGGAAATCCCAATCTGATGTTGCCACTGATGAAGGGCATCCCATTTATAGAAGAAAACAAGAAACAAGTCAAAGAAGGTCTGAGAAGCAAAATATTGTCATAGTGACATTTAACATTAAGTGCAACAACCATTTTCTCAGGTCAATTTTTCAACCTTTTTCATTTTTTCTTTTTACAGTGGATGGAACTGAGGTTTAACACACTAGCAAAATGCCCACACTGCAAAAAAATGTAAGTTCTCTGAAAGCAAGGTTATATAAATTACTGTGAAGCAGCCAGTGTTTCTTCTGTAAAGGTCTTGGGAGTAAAATGTGTCGGCTGTGCTGATTATTTTTTCATGTTCATCTGAACTTCAAGGCTGAAGCAGATCTTGTGTGCACGTGAATTCTCCATTCTTTATGTAGAAATCAGTAACTCTGACAAATCCAACCTGCATTTATGAAAATGCTCTGATGGAATTGACAGAGGCAAATATAAGTAGCTAACTGTAGACAAGAATGGGTTGCTATAATTAACATTTTATGTCCTTGAAATTTTACCTCTTCATACAGCAGTAATCAGATGTTGTCTTTAAAAGTAGAACTTGAATTGCTTTATTGTAAAAGGAGGAAAGGAAGTAATCTTGTCTTAATTTGAAAGAGGGTTTACTGATACTATAAACTCAACAACTAACTTCTGTTAAGCATCTTAATGCATTAGCTTATTTAATGTTTATGAATTACTGTGGAATAACTTGTCTATTCATTTGTTATTACTTCAACAAGAACAAGAAGAATTAGAATACAAGAGCTATAAGAGTTTTTTTGGTTTTGGTTGGCTTGGTTTTTTTCTCTTTTTGAGTATTTGTTTGACCTCTTATCTGAGCTCAGGAATTCTTAATTTGAATTGTTGCACTGCTAACATACTTTAAAATTGTATGGAATCTCAGCCACAGGGTGTGAAATAAGTCATAAATACTACTTCAGAGCCTTTCATGTCCTGCTGATTTAAATATTTGTCTTCCTTTGACAGGCAAGTGTGACTTCCAGTTAAAGGAGCAAATGTGTTTTCCACTGGGAATGGAGAACCTCAGCTGTGTTGCATGTTGTAGGAAAGCTAGCAGGTCCCTTAGGAAGCAGAAGGCTTAGGATAAATGTACCGTAGGTGTGGGTAGGGCCTGGCTTTTGACACTGATTGAAGTCTTTTTATTGGAGTATTTGGTAGAGAAGTCGGTCTGGTGCTGTGTTTAACCTCAGGGCTGTAACCGACCTGGTGTGGAGTCGTGAATATGTTCTATTTTGCTTAGGTTAAATAAACTCAGTCTTGATGCTGCTTTGGAGGGGTGTTTGTACTGACACATTAAGTCTGTTCAGTCCTTGGGGAGGGGTTGGAGTTTTGCTGTTTGGTTTGTTTTAGAACTAATTGCAACTGTGTTTTATATTTTATATCACCCTTGTTAGCTGACCTTGGCTTTTCTTTTGACTCTCCTTAGGCCAGTATTATTTGTTGTTTAACCTTAAACACCAAAACAAACAGTAAAAACCAAACAAAAATATCAGCCCCAACAACAACAACATCAAAATAAACCACGCTCCAAGCAACAGTCAAAAGTCACAGCATGTGATCTTTTGGTCTGTCTTCTGTTAGTTAATGTTCCTTCTGTTTTAAATTCCAGCTGAACTTAAAGGTTTTCCTGGTATTTTCTTCCATAAAGTGAAAATCATGCTATCTGTATGTAGGAGAGCGGGAGCCTCTCTGCAGTGCAATTTGTGATAATTACAGCTTGCATGGCAACTGTATTGCAGAAGGCAAAACAAATTTTAACAAGTGGGCAAGTCTGTCCTTGGGCTGAGGCTGCAAACTGTGGAATACTGTAATTTAGCTTTGAATGAGTTGCTTGGTGCTTTCCTGCACTTGATATGTGATGTTTGGGAGTTCTGCACTTCCAGCAGCATAAACATTTCTAATACATGGATTTGGGGCACAGCATAGGTGAGACAGAGCTTTGAGTCATGATGGAATAAATAACTGTGGTGACCTGCTTTCTATCAGGTCTTTGTCAGAGGTCATCATAGCCAAGTAGTTAGAAGGGAATGCAGGGTTTCATCTACCTAATGCAAATCCTTTTATTAGTAGCTGAGTAGCCAGATGTAGAACTGTTCATTCCTTCAGTTGGTTCAGTTGATGATTGTCTCTGAAAAAAGGATCGTGTAGACTAAGGCAAAGGGCACCTTGAATCACTGCAACAGCAAGTTCTTCAAGGAGACATCAGCTGAGACTTTTAGATTCTCAAGTAATTTTCATAATTTTCTTTTAAATGTTTTTAAAAGTGCAGGGAGTCTCTGCAAATCGTTTGTGACCTTCCATTTGGTTGATGGATACTAGATCTTTATATTAAAAATGTCTTCTAAGACTGCAGGGGAGATCAGAAGTCATTACATGAAAAGGTTAATAATGAATCGGTGTTCAGGGAAAAATAAAGCCATCATTCCTCATAGTACTTAAACAAAGGAACCTCTCATATCTGAACATAGGGGGAAATAGGATCTTGTTTGTTTTTAATCCCATCTATGTGCTACCATTGTGATACAACTTTGTTTTGTGACACACTTGTTTTGTCTTGGAAAATAACTTGGGAAATGTAGGAAATTATTTGTGATGTAGAGAATAAAATCCTTATTTGGTAGATGACCAAATCTCTTTGGAAGTGGGCTATAAACCTGTCATGTCAGTGTAGGTAAAGTGTTTGCAGAAGCCTTACTGATGCATAGTGGTTCTGCCTGACACAGCCCCTTACTTGCATGTTATCTGCTGCACTGGGAAAACAAATGTAGCTAATGAGGAAATTGTCATGATACAGTTTTATTTTATAGTGACACCTGGGAATGGGGGAGAAACTGTTTCTTTTTGCTGATTTAGTGTTCTTCTGTATTTTGAAATGCCAGATGTTTATCAGGTTGTTTTCCAAGAGTGAGAGATTTAGGGAAAGCTTCCAGTATTTTTCTCATTTAATGATGGAGAAGAAGCAGGAAGTGTTTTTTGGTCTGCTGTTCTCTTTCTCAAGATGTATATTAAATCATCTAGAAAATTCAGGATCATGAATACAGTTACTAGAAAGAAAATTGAATGGTAGAAGTTATTATTTCAGAAAGTCAAATCTATTTTTTTTCTTTTAGAACCTCTCTCTTTCACTTTTTAAGGTCTTCCAAAACTATGAACCCTAATGAATTTATATCACCTTTGCCCCATAAAGGACTTTTAGGAAAGAGAGAGATGTTGGAACCCCATCAGTACTGTGGAGTCTAATTTCAGCAGTGCTATTCACCTTCAAAATATTGGCATTTTAATTTTCCTCTTAAAAACCTTCTTAAAAGCATGTCTGAAATCCTGGTCATAATTCCTATTATTTGGAGCACAAGAGACCCAGCATTCCTTCCTGTGCTACTTCTTTTATAGCCTTTGTCCCATGTGGCAGTTTTCCCCTCTTCTAATTACTTCCCAATGCTGTATTGAATTTGGCATCTTTTATATCTATTGCTGCTGCCCAAAGGTCTGGCAGGTGCCTTTGCTTCCTCAGCAGCAGCTCAGCAAGAAGGAACTGCTGCTTTCTAGATAGCTCTGTGGAGAGTTCCCTCATATTCCCACAATGGAACTAACTGGTTGCTTCTGTGACATGAAAAAGTTCTTTTGATCCCATTTTTAATATTGCCAGATGTGCTTGTCAAAGTTGTCACAGCTGGTAGGTTTTTGGGGTAGAGTTTCAGCTTTCTTTATTCTAAGTTAGTTTGGGGTTTTTATTTGTAATTTGGGGTGGGTAAAGGGAAGGCTCACTATCTAGAGTGGGCCAGTGGCTAGGATCACTGTTGGGAGGTGATGGAAAAATGAATTATGATTTATTGGGACTCCTAGGTCTGTTACGTGACTGTATAAACTTTAATTAATCTTTATTTAATAATTCTTTCTGTGGAAAGAGACAGGCAGCTAAATTGAGACATTCTTTACATTTCCATTTTTGTGGTATTTGAGTGGATGGTTTCTCCCTCAGCCTTTTTTACTGGATAGGAGGGGACAGCTTGAGAGAAATATGGATAGAAAATACACACAGCACCTGCAATGGTATGATTACAAAAACAAGACTGTAAGTCAGCTCTGAAAGTGAAAGTCTCTTTCCCAGAATGAACTTTGTGTGCAATACACAGCCCAGTAAATATCATGTATGTTTCAGGTGTATTGAACATGACACTTTTACCAGCTTATCTTATGGTATCCAGCTCTGTAAGAGAATTAACTTTGAGTACATAGCCACGAAATCCTGCAAAGGAGGGAACCTAAGGTCACTTTGGCAAGCTCAGTCTCTTCCCTTTTCCCCTTTTGTAAAACTATTGTAAAATTATTTTGTTTGGTTTTATTATTTTTAACTCATGTAACTACAACTCCTGGAACTGAAAAACATATCCCTTTTCTAGAATGGCCCTAGAGTGGCTTTTGAGGGAGTGTGTGGAGTTGTGTGTGAGAGGGTAAGATACCGTTATTTGCCCAACTGGGAATTCTCTTACCCTAATCATGCCCCAAGCACCCTCAGTGTCCCATTTCACTGTGTATTGTGAGGTTTTGCTAAGGAAGTCATTTCCCCATGGAAGCTATGAGCAGTACTGTTTTGGGGACTTTTCTAGCTCCTCTGAAAATGGCTTGTGAGTAGTCACTTTATTCAACTTTTGACTTGAAAGATGAAGCTCTGTGTGTTGCTTGAGGACTGTGGTGGTGTTTGTTTGTTGGTTTTTTTTTTTTCTCTGAACATTTTAGAAATTCCTTGTAAAGAAATAATGTTGAAGTAAAGCTGCTTAAAGCAATCTATCTGAAGGCTTTCTAAGACAAATGCTTAAAAAATTTTAGTCACATGCTAAGCATATGAGGCCTTGCTATGTGGTTAATTAACTGGAGCCAGAAATTTGGTCAGTCATATGACACGTATACTATTTCAATAGTTTAGCAGTACTTTCTTCTGTTACGCATTTATCTTGAATATGTTGAACTATCTTGAGATGAAAACAACTTTCTCTTGCATCCTTGAACACAGAGTGAAAGCATTACACTATTACCAAAAGTGTGTTGATCTCCCAGAAAGGGATGAAGTACTTAACTAATGATAGCATGCTTCAAAGCACCTCTAAGATAGGTAATACATGTTTTATAAAAGCACTTCGGCCTCTTTAGTCCTTTCAACTGTGTTTCAGTGGACTTAAATCATGTTCCTATTTTCCTCATTAGTAAGCTGTATGTGATTGCAAATGTGTGACTGAAGATGTATTTGCTAAACAATGCTGAGCTTCTGGAATAATTTTTCTAACCTGTAGTAAATAATGTAATTATTTATTTGCATTTTATATTCTGTTTCAGTGAGGCACGCACTGTAATAGCTTGATGCAGCAGATAGAGACAGTCTGTCCTGGAGTTCCATAGTCTAGATGATGAGTGACAGAACTTCCAGGGGATTTATTTACCTTGGTTGTCAGAAGTGATTTGTGCAACTCATGTAAATTGTGGTAGAACTCTGAAAAAAATTGGAAAGTAAGAAGAACTCGTCATGTTTTTCAAGTTGCTAACACTGACTTAACGGCCTAAAGAATTTCAGTATTTGGAGATGTTGAACGTGGAAAAAAATTACATGTCTGTGACTAAAATGATTTGTATTTATCTTCAGAGCAGTTTAGCCACTGAACAGTATTGAATATCCAGGAAATGGATAGTGAAGGTTGTTATTAATGACAAGTAGGGGTGGTAAAAGCTATTTTCAGTTACTTAGATGCAGTGAAGTATTGAAGCCATATGCTGATGTACTAAAAGTCTGAAGGGTGTTTTGCAACTAACATGGAAGCTGAAAAGCAAACTTGAGCTTTGCCATCCAAAGGTTATCCAAGACAATTACTGGGGTGCACTGTGGGTACAGAAGGTAGACACTCAAACTGTGGGTGTGGCACCATTCTCTTTCTTGTAAGCACCTAGATTTTTAGGTACTAGACAATCACCAATAGTTCCCCTTTAAAATAAAAATGTGGACTCTGTTGTGTACTTTATAGTGTAACTATGGACTCTGCCTACAACTCTGTAAATTTAAGATGGTGTATGTGTATTGCCATTCTCTTTCCATCCCCCGCATTGAGACTGAATAGTTACTGTTGATGGTAGGGGTGGTTTTTGTGGTGGTTGTTACTTGGTTGGTTGGGTTTGGGGTATTTTTTTTTTGTTTTTAATTTACAATATCATTTATTTTCTAACAGTTCTTCTGTTGGAAGCGCGCTGCCACGGAGGCGCTGCTGTGCATATATCACTATTGGAATGATATGCATCTTCATTGGTGTTGGATTAACTGTGAGTCATGTCCCATGATAAACTTGCAACTGTGTGCAGGGGTGTCTGTGTTCAAAGGAGTTCTCTTAGTTGACCAGCTCTTCTTTCTCCAGCATTTGAGTAAACCTTCCTAAATTGGTGTGGTTTCTGTCATCTCTATTAAAACTGTGGACTTAATCATCTGAGTCAGCCAGAAAAATGTAATTTTTTTTGTAAAAAAAAAAATGGTATTCTGACACTTTGAGAATCTCTTCTTTCTGATGTTAAATTTGACTCTTCGTCTCTAAAAACTGCAGTTTCATGAAAAATGGTTCGCTTCACCGTAGAAATACTGGAACATCTTGCTCTTGCTAGAGCTCTCAAAACTTCCAGGTTTCCAGAAATACATGTTGCTGTATAGCCAGAAGTATAAGTTCCACTGCAGTAGAGGTAAATGGGATTCCAAGTACTAAAATGTGTGTCTTTGTAATTTGTACAAGCTGTAAGGAGTAAAACCAGTTAATAAGCTATTTACAAATTAAAAGGCTCACCTTGTTACTGTTATGTGGAAAGCTGTCTGGCTCACCAGTATCTCAAATGGATTACTAGAGCCAACTTTCTACTTGGGAATCCCAGAAAAATTCATGTGAGGAAATACCTCCAGTGAATTCATACGTGTAATTCTCACTATGCCTCTAACATGCATTTTAACTTGAATAGTTATTTATGTTTGAGCTTAAATGAGTTATGAAGGATTTTCCAGGTTCCCTAATAGAAAAAAACCAGCCAGAAATAACAACAGTGAGAGACAGATTTATTTTCCTTTTTTTTTATGACCTTACTGAATTTGAAAATTATGTGAAAACATTTCCCCATGAGGTTTGTCCAGAGGCTTGTGTAGCCCCATCCTTGGAATAACTTGGGATTGAACTGGGTTAAAATCCTGAACAACTTGCACTGACCTTAGAGTTGACCCTGCTTTGACTGGGGAGTTGGCACTCGAGGTCTCCTGATCTCCCTTTCAAGCTCAATTATCCTATGGTTATGTAAAATTAAGCCAATAAAACACCCAATTTACCCTTATCAGAGTTGAAAAGGTGCTGAAACTCTTCTCCTTAATATAACTTGCTCTTCCCTGAAGAACAGATAGTGCTGTATGTTTGACACTACTGTTTTCTCTTTTTAGGTCGGTACACAAGATTTCGCCAGGCGATTTCATGCAACATATGTTTCTTGGGCTGTTGCTTATCTCTTAGGTTTAATCTGCCTCATTCGAGCCTGCTACTGGGGAGCCATTAAAGTCAGCTATCCAGAGCACAGTTTTGCATAGAGAAATTGTTAGGTTATAGATGAACATCTAGTAGTTCTGGATATTACATCTTGGACACTTTTAAAACCTTTCCTGTAAGGATTCCATTCTGTTCAAAGTAGTTTAAAGACTGGGGGTCTCTAAGAACAAATGTTCATTGCACTACATAATATGCAAATAGTTTGTTTTGCTGCTAGATTCCCTAGCTCTGAATACTAAAGCTGTGTTTACATGTTCATAACTCTGTCTTTATAGGTGTTGAATTTTATTTCAACAGACAGTATTAAGTTTTACATTTCCTTTGTTATGTTAAAATCCGTCTGCCATTTTTCTAGATAATCGTAAGAATTCAAAAGCAAGAGTGTTTATAAGTGTTTCTACAGTAGCTTCACGTTTGTACTTAACATTTTAACTAAAATTATATTCAAGTGGCTTGCTTTAAAACCTAAGCAATAAGCATTTTGCTTGAACTGCTTTACTGCATCTTTTGCCTAAGATCATAGTGACCTTATTCAGGAAATGGAAGTTGTGAGTGTTTAAAAGACTGACACTGTTGCTAGAGAGACATTTGTAAACACTGTATGCTTGGTGATTTTCAGGTAGAGAGATGCTATTTTGGTAGTCTAGTTAAATTTCCATTTATCCAGGATTGGATTTCAGTTAGGATAAATGCTTTCTTCTCAAGGATCCTGGGACTGAGGTTTTGGGTTGTTCTGGTTTTTTGTTGTTTTGGTTTGTTTTTTTTTTTAATTGGCAAATCCTAAAAGCCATGCTCGGATTATGGAACTTAACTCTGGTTATTCGTACAAGTTCCTTTACAGGGTCTAAGGGAAGCATTTCATATGACTTGGTTTGTAATACTTCAGTGTCATGTAGATGACAATAAGATGGTGATGGGTTGCCTCTTACTTTCCTCTGATCACATCAGATTTTCCCTGCTCGGGAGAGTTATGACACTGGTCACTGCAAAGGGAGACACTGTAAATTCTCATTAACTGCTGTAATAAGGAAATGAGTAAACTATTACTTGGACCATTCCATCAAAGTACATCTCGTCAATTTAGCACTGACTTGCCAAGAGAATACGGAAACAGAAAGTTTTTTCTAATGATGTATTCACAAAGGATTGAGGGACCAGTTCTTGCACTGCCCATCTTTATAATTTTAAACAAGTTTTTGCTAAATTCAGAAGGAATGTCCTGAGTGATTTAGACGATTGTAGTTATTTAGATATTGGGGTCAGATGGGTAAATTAATATGGATGTTTCAGGGATACATGTAATTTAAATTATCTATGTTCCTGCTAAGTCAAAATGATATTCGGATAAGGATTTTGGAGCACAATAAATGTAAATGATCAGACTGTAAATGATCTGTCTTTGTATGATGCTAAATGTATAAAAGCAGTAGCTCAGGATTACAATGTACCTTTTACAAATAAACTAATAAAGAAATAAAGATTATTATTCAAACTTAATTAACTAACTTTGTTATTGATATGTAAATAAAAATGCATAAGTGGATGAATTTCCTAGTGTGATACAGGAACCACAAAGGTATTGCACACCAAAGGTGAGCTCTGCATTTTTGCCAAATGGCAGCCTCAGGAATATAAGAGAGCTGTAATAAATTGCTATTAGCTTGATGTTTTAGGAAGAATGAGGAAGTAAATGAGGGATGAAATCACTGTTGGGATTACATTTTTTTTAGTCAATGGCTTATTGATGGATTAATATACTCCCATCTTTTCCTTTTACATTCCTTCACTGTTGGGATTTGCTATACTCACTTTTCACTTGAACCTATGAATACTCTTTCCTGGTACTTTGTGTTTCAAAATATTGCCTGTGCTTCACATTGTGGAATGAAATAGTGTGGGACTGTACAGAAAATCATCCACTGCATTTGTAACTTCAGTGAGGGTGGCAGTGGGAGGGGGCTGGGTATAATGTTATTTTAATGAATCAAAGGAATTAGTACCTTCCTCCCCTGCATTAAACTGTACTTTATTTCCTGTCTTGTGTTTCTCCTTTGTCATCTCAGCCTTTTTCAGCAGAAAGGATGATACATGGACAAAGTAACTTACTTTTTTCTGGATCAGGGTACTAGCACAATGTTTGCTATTACTTCCTTTTGCAAAGTAAAACACGGTAGTTATTCCTGTAAAATATGTCATTACATTTCAACATTACATTTCATTGCTGGGTACATAAAAATGTGATCTTTTCACCAGCTAAGAAACTGAATGGTAGAATCTGATGGGTCTTTACAAGGGACTCAAATAGATGGAGCCATTTAAGAAGCAAGCTTGTTTGTAGACAGTTGTGGTATTCTGTGCTGAACTCCATATCAATCCAGTAAACTTCTCTGAAATTTAAATTTAAAAAAAAAAAATCCTGTCCTGTGCATACGGACCACTAGAAACTTTCAGGTTTTATAATCACTCATTGTTTTTGCTGACTTTCATAGCCTTTTCCTTAAGGTATTATTTTTGTGTTTGGTATGGGAAGGAGTTATTCAAATTCACGGTTAAG
The DNA here is from genome assembly GCA_026261815.1 of Monarcha castaneiventris obscurior. Classification (NCBI taxonomy): domain Eukaryota; kingdom Metazoa; phylum Chordata; class Aves; order Passeriformes; family Monarchidae; genus Monarcha; species Monarcha castaneiventris. Next base: position 23,400,688 of record JAMPIT010000379.1, on the reverse strand, counting down.
GACCTCTGCACTGTGAGGTTTTCGTTGCCCCCTTCCCTGCTCTCCTTCCACTTCTTTCCACCAAAGAGCTTTTATACAAACTGTGTGTCCTTGACTAGGAAACACTTCAGACCTTAAACTGTGTTTAATTTTCTAAGTATAAACCTACTGATAAGTAAGTCTTTTAATGATTTTATTTGTAACCACCATACATGTTGATATGTTGTCTTATGAGGGTACTGTTTCTGAAAATTAGGTTATCAGGAGATCTTAGTCACAAGCAGCACGTTGAAAGAAGCTAGATCTTTCAAATCAGCCTGATAAATTCAGCATGAAGTGCTTGGAGAAGATGCTGGAGCAGCTGTGGAGTCATTAGTGGTTATTGCTGAGAAATGGATGTTGTCTTTCAGTGTGTGCTTTTATAAACAGAGGGAATGCTGGAGCAGCAGCTTCATATGAAGTGGTAGAAAAACTTTGTAACTAACTTTAAGGACTTGAATAACAAATAGGTGAGTAGCAGCAACACCATTTGTCATGTTAGATCTATCCCACTGCCTTTTCCAACAGCAAAAATTCCACACTGAAAGAAGTATGCACTCCAGAAATATCTTTGAAATGATCTTCTAAGCAAGCTTGAGAAACACATCAGTAAAATTATTCAAATATACTGATTATCAAACTGGGGAGATGTGGCAAGCCATGCATACCAGCTTTTTGGAAATACTTAATATGTTTGTCAAGTTAGTATGTTGTTTATCTATTATAATTCCAGCTGTTAAAAACTGAAAGCAAGTTGAGTGACTGCATTAAATTAACTCATCCTGTTTTCCTACTTAATTTCCTTATGTGTTATTTGGATTAACAGTGCCAGGGACTGAACTTTACCTTTCAAAAAATCTGTTGTGGAAAAATAGATCAGTGTTGGAGAAATGAGTATCACTAAATGACTTGGAATAGAAAATTGTATTTTATATATGTGTATAACGTGTAGTATTTGAAAGCTGGACTCTCATTATATTAAATCCCCCTTCAAACTAAAAATCAGTCCCTTTACAGGGGAGTTACAAACCATGTTTTTCTCAGTAGCCAGATTAACTTGTCCCCCTTCCTTTACCTTCCAGCTGTGCCTGTCCATATCCCAGGACTCAGCAGCAGAGTTGTACTGGAGTATGAGCAACTGCACTGTACACACATCACTGCAGGGCAATACCCTACCTGAAAATAACTCTGAAAGTGCCTCTTTAATTCAGATTTCTTTCTGTGTATATGGGTGCTGTTGACCTGCAGCAGATTGCATGAAGGGGAAGGAGCAAAAGGCTGGATGGAGGTCATGAAGGAGTGGGGAGAGAGGAACTTAATCCGATTCAAGTTATTTGCAAGATTTTTGTTATGGATATTTGAGCCAACAAGAAAAGAGTATCTAGGCTCAGTTTACTACAGCTTTAACCACAAAGGTGCTTTTATTTTAGAACAATAAAGCTACTTGTTAGCCTGATTAGCTAGCAACTCATCATGTTACACTTCACTGAAATCTGGGGGAGTCTACCAGGGAGGTATCCCTGTATCACTTCCTCTGCTTTTATATTCATTTGTAGGCATTCATGTTGGCTGGTTTTGGGGGGAAAAAAAAAAAAAAAAGGACATGACCATAACAGACTTTGTGTCTGGACCTGTACAGCGGGTTTTATGGTTCTTTTTACAAGTTCATTTGAAAGAAGTGTGTTCAGCTAAATCTTGACAACAGAAGTAACAGATACGACTATGGACTGGAAACTAATCCAGATGACAAGATATATATCATTGCAAGGACTTAGTAAAATGATTATCAAGTGGGTCCAGGAACACTTACAAGCAATGGCTAAAAGATAAAGCTTGATGAGATGCATGGGGTCATAAGGACAGTTACATATTAGCATTTTATCCAATTACAGCATATTGTGTAATGGAGAAACAACAATTTATTTCAAAGTAAATTTAATAGTAGCTCTTTTGCATGAATTTATATAAATTTGTAATGACATGATTGTAGTTCCAGTTAACGTAGATTTATGTGCATTGCTTAATGTCTAAAACCACCCTGAACAACTGGAGAAGGGAATAGGAGACTGAGGTTCGAAAACACCTCTGAGGGGCATGCTGCTTATTTTTTTTGCAGTATTTCCTAGGGAGAATGATTTGGCTGATGGAATTTCAGGACTGATTTGAGTTAAATTGTGTGAGACTTTGCTGACAGGCTGAATGACATACAGCATATTACCCTCATAGAAGGATCAGAGTCAATTTTTAGTATTTCCAAAGCGATCTTTAAGTTTTCATTGTCCATTAATGAAGCCTCTTACCTGTGTATAATATCTTTCTTGTCTTGCTTTCAATTTGTTAAAAAAATTTGCAAAGTTACCAAGATAGAAAATAGGTAGAGAATTTTATTTTTATATTATTTGTCTGTGTAGTATTATTGAAGTATATTGGGTCTTCTTTAATTTTGTAATGTGATTATCATATTTTTCTTTGCATATTTTTAAATTTTATATCTGTAACTGATACCACTGTGTGTTGTATCTGCCAGTTTCTCAAGCTAAACTTAGGAAGTGTACCAAATTCTTGTCTATTTAGGGAATGCTTTTACTACATACTGAACATAATTTCTAACTATATCAGAGAGGTAAAACATAGAGTATCTTGAAGACATGAATCTTTAATACAGAATTTCGTTTCAACAGTAATTTGAAAGGTGTAGCACATCTCCCAAGAAGCTCTGCAAGCTTGGAGCCCTAACCTGAGCAGGTTGTATGGTAAGGAGCCCCAAACAGCCATCAGCTAGAAGAACCAGCAGACAGAAGAAATTTTCACAGGAGTTCTCTGGCCGTATTTCATTGAATATGCAGTCACCCAAGGAGTCTTCCCTTCAGAAATCTGAGTCTGAAAAACTGGCATTCTCGGTTTTTTGGGTTTTTTTTCCCCCCGTCAAATATTACTCAGCTCACTCCAATCAGTGTGGAAGAGGGCTAAAAAAGTCTATAGTGCCGTTTGCAGTTTGTGCATCTTTCTTATTTAGGAGTAAGAAAACAATACTTTGCATTCCTTTCAACAGAAATGCACACTAATGTTATTTTGATGGACAGGTCAATGAACTATAAAGTGTTCTTTAAAAAATATATAACTTGCCTAATATTTCCATTCTCTGAGCTTTAGTTGTCTCTTATTTTGCTTTGATGCTTGATACTGATCTTTTAGATCAAAATTTTCCATCCCAAAAGTCTTATGTATATCTTCTGTGCAGTTTCAGTTCAAATAGTACTGTTTTGCCAGGAAAGAGAACAGAGAAAAACTGTTCATGCTTAAATAAAACCACATAGCTCTATACAATTTCAGCTATCCCTGCACCCTGCTTTGGAGCAGTTTGGTAGGACCAGTTGCTGTTTTTAACTCTCCTCCAAAGTGATCTGAAATAGGGCTGAGTTACAAGACTTAAGAAAAATGTGTGCTCTCAGTAGGCATTTGTTAGAAGCAGTCAGCTAAAAACTTCAGAATGTTTGTTTTATACTAGATATCTGTTTCCTCTGAACTGGTTAAACTGGTGCTTTCATTCTGGAGGTACAGGAAATACACATGGCTTTCCTGTAATTCCTCTTTCTATCATATCTGTAAGAAGAAAGGACCACGTCCCTCAGTACTGCAGGCTATTTTGTTGGCAACTGAGCAACATGAAGGAGGAAAATAAAATAATGGGGAGTGTCAGGATGAAGGAGCATAGAGGGGAATAGTGAGTAATACAAAACTGAAGCAGGAAACACAATCCATGAGAATCAAACCAAGGAATCAAAACAGAGGAAATCACACAGAGGAAAACACTATTAGGAAACACACTTACAATTTATTAACGACACTAAATTCTGCTTAAACCAACCTTTATGCAGACAGCTACATTTGTTTGTGTGTGTGTGGCATGCTATGCCTTTTGGCACAGTATCTAGTCCATGAAGGACTGCAGCAGCCTTGCAAAGATGCTTTCAGTACTCCATTGTCCATGGATCATTATCTGTCTGACTTGGCAGCAATAGGATGAGGATGGAGAGAACCTGGGCTATGAGCTGGTCTTCTGGACCCCCTCTGACACCAATGCTGTTTGCTTCAGCCTGCCTTGTATCAGATCATGGAAGCTGGAAGACCTGTAGCAGCAAAACATTCCTCCTTGGGATTAAGACATTACTCCTCTTTGTGATTTAGAGCACACTTCCCCCCAAGTTGCCTCCATCAGCACTGTCCTGTGTGATTGAGGGACTCTGGCAGAAATGTCCTGGACTTGACAGCATCCAGGGACAGCCCCTGTTTTCCAGGAAAAGGGGGAGTTCACATAAACCATACGGTTAAATCACCCCATGCAGGCGGAAACAAGAACTACAAGAGCAATCTTATTTTTTGTAGGTTTTTAAATTATAAATAAGTAAATGTCACTTAGAAAGCTGCTGTATTTAATGCTATATTTAGATTGTCTAAACTGGACACTAGGGAGCTAATGGAGCTAAGAGGAATGGTTAAAAATGTATGTATAATATAAAAAAAACCTCTAAAAAACAAATCAGAGCCTTCTACAAAATGGCTTAGTTTTTCCTCAGAGATCCAGCTCTCATACAGATGCACACACACACACAAAGGTTTCTCATAATTGTTATGCATTAATCTCTTTCTAAGCTGGTTTGCAGTCAGCTCTCTTTATGATCCCCAAAAAGGTGATGGGACACTCATCACTGTAAGCATCTACTGCCTTACACAGTGCTAACAGGACAACCAAATTGACCCCAAATTCACAAATTTTATTCTGATTAGAAAAGCACTAAAGTAGTCTCATTTGCATATTGTTGAACTGGAGAGAGGCTGTAGGTTTCCTGAAAAATCATTCAAATCCACATTTGTTGTCCACATCCAGTTTTGTTTAAAATGTCCTGTCACCAGAATCAGAGGGAATGGACTCCATTGATTGGGAGGCTTGCAGCAAATAACACCTTTTGTGTCTGTTAACAGTGAATAGAGGACACAACCTTAAATATGTTTTTCTTTCCAAATCTGGAAAACATAATGTAGCAGCTTTTATTAAGATCTCTGATGTACAAACATGATTTATTTTACAAAGGCAGAAATGGCATAGTCATAAGATACTATCTAGATCTGACATTAAATCTGTAGCAGAAAGCTTAACAAGAATGCTTTTTTCCAGTTTAACAAAGTAATAATTAGAATAAACCTTTCTTCTTCATCTTTCTTTTAAAGTAGAAAGCAGAAAAAATCTGTAAAATATTGTGTTTTTGAACTGTCATTAATACAGAACACAACCACTCTGCAGCCCTTCTGTTTCAATTCAGTTTAAAACTAAAAAAATTATTGCAATTGGATTGAAAAAAGATATTTATTTTTAGAAATCCAAAGTGAAAGCTTGAAAACTATTGACTTTTCCCAGGCTTTAGCATTAGAAGACAGAGAAGACAGTGTGGAAAGCTCACTGTGATGCGTGGCTGCACGTGGGGACAGCAATGTTGGTCACATGCTGGAATCCAAGGCATGCCTCTGGCTGCCTTGGGAGGTCAGGGCATGCCTCTGGCTGCCCTGGGAGGTCAGGAGCCCTGGCAAGGGGGTCCCAGACCCTGACAAGAAGCCCAGAATGACACTGTCTTTGACCTCAGCCCATGGGAAAAGTTACCAACATTGCGAGAATCATTGCAAGCCTCTAGGGTTTGAAATGTATAGTGGTTTAGTATTTTACAAGGTTAAAAAGTAGATTTTTAGGGTTTTTAATATGAGGATGAAGGGTTTAAGATAGAGGATTTTGGGCATTGTCCTGTTGTTCTTCTCCTTCTCCTCCATCTTCTCTGGTGGTGGTGGCACAAAATGATTGGTAGAATGAAAAAGAGGTAGAAATTATGTGTCTAGAACAGGTGCAAATTAATTGGTATAGAATAGTAAATAAATACGTTGTGAAGAATGGTTGGATCATGAAAAGGGCACAAAAAGGACGGCACGGCCCAGGACTGGGCAGTTCCCGCTCGGACTCGGCTGGCATCAGATGTGCGGCCGGAGCTGAGAGCTGGCTGGAGATAAGAAGAAATAAACAACCTGAAACAACATCTGCAGGCTTTTCTCATCTGTTCGGGCTCGAGGTAAAGCTTCCCAGAGGTGAAGATAAGAACCAGCATTTGTGCAGAGTACCTAACTCCCACAGTCACACACAGGCGGCGAGGCTCTGCTGGGGTGGGTCACTGCCCTTCTCTACTGCAGAGCAGCAGCCTGGCATCACAGCAGCCATCCCTTACTGCAGTGACAGGAGCAGGACACCATTACCATCACACAATGCAGAATCTTGTCATGCCCACAGCAGCTCATGTATTTTAATACAGCATTAAGTGTTGGTTACACTGATTTGATTTCTGAGAGTAGGCAGAGAAAGAAGATAATGATAAATTTTACAATTCCAATGTTTGTATTTGTGAAATTTAATTTACTTCCCTAGTAGGATTAGCTGCTTTTGGTCTCACACTTGTAAGCACACAGGCTGGCTGAGCTGGAAAACCTGAATGGAATTTTCAAGTAACAGCAGATCCTAATCTTGGCTTGAAGGAAAGCCTTGGCGTGAGTTGATTTAATGAGATATTTATGTGAGCTGACTGAACCCTAAGTTTCCTATTCCATTATTATTTACAGAATCTGTCATTCTTTAAGTCTACAATATTTTCTAAACTGATGAGGAATATACGCTTCAATGAATATAACCATTTCTTTTTCTGACACTGACTAGAGTGATAGAACATTTTCTGTTTAATACAGCTATATAATGCAGTTTCAACAATGCTAACCTTGCCTGGATTCAGGACATCAAGTTCAGTTTACTTCTCCTGCAAAAAATGGTATTGCTGATAAAGTGACAGATACCACTGTGGAGTCCCTGAAGTCACTTTCCAGGGGTGAGGTATGACTGAACAAATTCCTGATCCAGGGCAGCACATGGCTGGTGTTCAGTGGGATACTGACAGCCCTGTTTAACTTTCCTGGGTGGAGAAGGTGGGACAGGTGGAGAGGGTCACAGCAGCTCACATGATGATTCCTCATTGAAACTGATGTCCTAGTGATAGACTTCTCTGAAGAATGGCTGAGAAGACTCCCTCAAAATCTCAACTTCCTCAATGCTCTTGTGCTTAATTAAAATCTTTGGATTCAAAACTAAATAAATCTCAAAATAGGTTAAATTTGTTGATTAAACTGCAATTAATATCTTATTAAAAAAATTCCTCTAGAAAAGTACAGTTTCGTCATAAATGCTGGGTTTGATTGGCAGTGGCAGTTAAAAGCATGAAAAGTTAAATACTTGTTTAAAAATATTTTTTTATATTTACAAACTGTGAGGGAAAATGTCTTTTTATTTACACAGTTTGTATAAACCGACAAATTTTTTGCACATTTCTTTTACTATACTTATATGATAAACACTAAATCCAGATGAAAGCTCCATAAAAATACATTTAAAAAAAACTTCTAGTATAAGCTGTGGTATAAAAAATAGATTAATATGATGTACTGGTATAAATTTAATCCAGACCAGGACACATAATTAATGTAATACTTGTAAAGCCCTAGAAAGTAAGATTTATTAATTAAAACAAAGGAACACCTGTAACTGCCTTATGGGGCGCAATGTCTCTGCAAGCTTATGCTGAGAGACTAATCAACAAACAGTATTTCCTACACAGAAATGAGAACTTGATCTGATTTTTTTGGTGTTTCTTTTTTATTTTTAATAAGATGAAGTTCAAATCCTTTAGTTTTTTGCCAGTATGGGGGCCATGATGTGTGCTTATTCTCACAAACATCAAACACTTTAACTGTTTTTTTACAAGCAGTGAAATTACTTTTCTGAATTCTTACAAGAAAAAGAAACTTGCGTATTCAGAAAATCAAATTAATGTTTATTCCTGGTATAGTTCTAGGGATTCAGTTCCAAAATAGAATTTTTAGGTACCATTTTTGCTTTCTTGTGTGTGTTTTTGTTTGTGTGCTTGGGTGTTTTTAATTATTCTTATGTTTGGTTAATGACAGCAACAATTCTTTTGTTTCTGACCTGCTGCTGTTCCTTCTTTTCATTTGCTGTTTGGTGACCTTTGCTTTTTCCCTGCCTTTATGAGATACACAGTAAGTGATCAAGAGCATTTGGGTGAGAAAAAGTGCCTTCCTGGCCAGAACAACCTGCTGTCCTGAGATACAAACCAGCCAAAATTTGATGGGTCCACTGCCACAATGAAGTGGCAAGCTTAGATAGCTGAGGGTAAGTAAACGATGGGTGAACTGGAGCATAAACTGTAGTTTCTGGCTTCTTTTAGCAGGATGATCTGCAGTGGGCAATGCCAAGCCAAGGCATACAATGCATTCATTTTCCCTTAGTGCGCCCCAACACAAGTGTTCTTTTGCCAGAGCTCTCCTGCTTCTGGCAATTAGTTTCTATCACAAGGAGTCCCTGCACAGGCAGGAGTTACTTCCCTAAGTCTATGAAACTGCTGTTTCTGGCAGAGAAAAAGCAGCTGCTAAGCAGACAGACAAAACTTGCTAAACTTAGTTCTGCACTCCTCTGAACTGCTCTTTCTCAGACTGCTTCAATGCACTATCTTGGTTCTCTCATGCTAGTTCACATGGCAAGAGATCAGTTCCACACAGTGAAGTGAAGCACAGAATTTTGTTCTTTCTTTCATTCTCACTGTCTTCGACAGCACACACAGCAGCCAGATTATCTCAGTGCAGGGGGTAGGTGTATGCTCCAAACTCTGTTTTAGGACAAGACTAAGGCTCATCCCCCTGCCTCTTCTGAAATGGAGATGATGTATTTCGTAATGCAGAAAGATCAAATACGAACTAAAGTTATACTGACTGCTGTCTTATTAGTTCATCTTTGCAAGCTACTAGGTATTCACTACCTAGAAGAACAGTGAATTGATGTAAGACAGGTACTAACTTAAAAGCTATAGCAATATTAATCTTTCTCATGTAAATAAATAAAAATTTAATAGCAATATAAGTAAGGAACTTTATTCTCATTCCTTATAAATCAGCCATACCTCACATCTAGCAAAAGCTAAATGAGGTCATAATTATTCCATTCCAATAGTTAGAAATATGCATTTTGTAATTTTACAATATATTTCAAGATGAAAAAGCAAATCTTATTTCCCAGGGTGCATAAAAATGGATTAATTTGTGAAGGATTGATTTTCAATTAGGTCATTCTTAATCTCATGCATATATATGCATCTGAACACACAACAGCTGTATTAACTTAAAATTATATTTCCTATTTGGCATGTAAACTAAAATTGTCAACAATTTTGATGACCATGTCACAGCTGTGACACAAACAATAACCTCAACCCAAAGAAGCATGAATGCATGGTGTTAATGTGTGTATTTTTTATAATCACAGTTGATACATGCTTCCTTATCTCATTCCAAACTTTGGTCTTTTTTTTTTCTTTTTTTTTTTTTTTCTTTTTGCTGTTAATGCTCTTGGTCCTGACTGCTCTGTCCACATTCTACTGCATCTTTATTTATCAGTACAGGTTTTGGTGCCATTTGGTGAATCATGCTGATTGAGTCTGAATCTAAAGGTAGCCATGTCTTAGGAATACAACCCTATATATACTCATGGTGTTAAAAGCTATGACAACAATCTCAATCAACCTAAGAACCCAACTCCCATGACTGAAATACTGGAAAGCAGAATTCTCCATTGCACTGAAGCATGAACTGATTTCTCTTGAAGTTTTTTTTTTCAGATTCAGAGACTAACTCCAGCATATATAAAGGTCTTGTAATTCAGCTATGATAGATGCATCTGATGTAAGAATTCAGAGTAAAGGAATACAAATAACATACAAATAATATACAAATAACAGGTGAAATTCTGACCCAGAAAAAAAAGTGCAAAATTTTCACTAAATTTATTAAGTCATGATTTCAGAATTTCAGTTCTCCCAAAGCAAAATGAACTTTTATGGGACTATTAGTACTTATTAAATGGGTGAGTCTCTTTCCCTGTGAATATCTAAAACCACACAAGAGAACTGTATGTGTGTGGGGTTTTTTTGTCTTTTGTTTATTTGTTTAATCTATCTACTACTAAGTGTATGTGTACAGATTATAAGACTTTGTCATGAATAATGATAGATGAATTTTTATTGATTGATTCTAAGCAGAACCACAAATCTTTCCTAACTTCTTCACCTTATGCTTTTGTTAATGCAAAAAAAAAAAAAAAAAAGCAAACAGCAGATACCTTGATACTTTCTGATACCCTCCTTTATATACAAAGTTAGTTCATCAAGCTATTAGCTGCAGACTATCAGTTTTCAGTCTCTAGGCATCAACTGTCCCATGGCATCTTCTTCCACGATCCAAAGCAATCACGTAGCAAACTCAAGCTCTGCATCTGAGCTGTGCTCTCCACAGGCTAATTCTTCAACAGAGACATCATTTTGTGTATCAAAACAAAAGAGCAACACTGAGAAATGTGCAGTGCCAGTGCTGGTCCAGGCAGTAAGCGCACACCCTCTGCCCAGCTACTCTGTGACACAGCAGAGCCTGCAGGTTTCATGGGCCTCTCTGCCTTTTAATCCTCCTGCCTGTGGCTTCTGAGATCCCTGTCAAGAAGCAGGACATGCAGCTGGTGTTTCAGAGCCTACAGAATAAGGTCACTTGAAATGCTGATGTTCAGTGTCTGCAGTTACTGAGAATATTCAGTGCATCCTGAATGCACCTCCAGTTCAGGTGCAGTGATCAACCTCTGCAATTCAGTACTGCCATCCCTCAGCAATAGAGATGAACAAGGCAGACCTCCCCCAAAATAATGAATGTTTAGTTTTGATATATGTTTTATTTATAAAATAATTTTATCTCTCATTTAGGGATTTTTTGGTACTTACACAGTGCTTTTGATCCATGTTGTTGAGATTTTTTTTCTCCACATTTAAAGAAATCAGAAATTTAAAGAAAAATATTAAGAACCTGTTACAATTAATGTTACCAGAAAATTAATTTTAAAGGAAAATACAAAGTCCTAATTTGAGAAGTGTGACAGTTAACAGACTTGAAAGAATTTCTGTATGTGAAGAAAATATATTTGATGTATTATTTTATATAGTATTATATGCTGATCATAAACATTCCTTTAGTTACAGACGGCAACCACTAAATACAGCAATAGCTTCCCACTTCTAATTCAACAGTTTCTGTAGTCAGAAAGAACAAGATTAATACTCATGATTAATATTCTGAATTCTCAACTCTATTGCAAGACAAACCTCAATATATTAAGTAGGTCAATTTCAGGAACAGTCAGCAGGTGAAAGAGCTTTTATGTTCTTTCCCTGGGCTGCCCCCACAGGACAAGTTACTAGTTTAGCTGAAAGTAGCCACATCACAAAAATACAACTATAATATTCTGTGTGTGCACAATATATTTACATGTACATTCTTGTCTCTTGGTGTTTGTTCTGTTGACTGACTTAATAAAGGATATGACATTGGAAATAATGCTTTTTTTTTTAGTTGCTTTGTGATGAAATTACTTTGAAAGTGGCTTTAGGAAAAAAAAAATGTCTCCCAAAAAAGTAATGCTAAATAAATCACAATTATATATGCAAACAGACTGATTACATTTGGCTGCAGAACCGAGTATCAAATTACACAGAAAATGGCTTTTTAAACTTGCAGCTACAAGTTCTGCCCTCAGGCTGACCCAAGAGTCCTTTCATTTCAGCACAAAGCCATTACTTTGCTGTTAAGTGCCATCCATTACAAAACTAAAAGCACGTGCAATTACAATTACACGCTCATTTAGATGTGCAATTGCTCATTTTTACACGTGCAATATTGATGCTGTCTTTATTAAATGTCTCCTGCTTTCCTGAACCGTATCTAGTACAGGGAGCAAGTGCTACCGTGTCACTCTCTGCAATCTACAGCCTTGTGGAGCACAATCAATATGTTAAAAAGAAATAATTTCCCTGATTGGTTCACCAAATAGAAAAACCAGTCGGTTTTGGGATGGTTTTTTTTCTACATATAAGCATTTTGTTCACACAGCTACAACACTTTTTTATATTTGGCAACATATAGTAAATCTCTCTTGGCTAGACCGGTCATTGGCCCTTCAAATTAATTATTGTATCTATCAGGTATTTGAGAAAACACTAGATTATCATCATTTAATGTAAGAACATAAACAATACCAACCAAACGAAGTAGAAACTTCCAGCAGTGTAATTGCCAGCACCAGGCAAACTGGGAGACAATTGATAAGTGAACGGTTTTTTCTGCGTTATGTTTTCACTTCCCAGTCAGGAGCTCAATTCTGTCTAGGCACAGGCAGAGCTGCGTAGGAGAGCAGGTTGCCGGGATCTGCGAGATGGCCGCAGTCCAATGCTCCTTACGCCAGGCGCTGGCATTGCCAACTCGTGTGTGAGGTGATAACTGCTCCTGCTGGGATGGTCAGCGCCTCGGAAAACAGCCATTACCAGCCCTAATATTCCCATCTTCCCAGCAGGCCCAGAAGCAACAAGCTTTCAAAATATCTGGCATACTCCTTTTTGTTTTGCCCTATTTCTGTTCCTGCCCCTTCTCGTCGCTTTACAGATTAAAAGCAGCAGCCCAGTTTACAGCACCTATGAAAGACACAAGTGAGGGTTTTACTGTTTAGTTCATCCTTAGCATATTTAAATCTGTAAAAATATAGGAAGAATATGTGCTTCTACATCTGTATGTGATACAATTTCACTATGTCAAGAAGAGTAGTGTTGATCTTGTGTAAATCTGGTTTGCACCTGACACGCTTCTTTCAAAAAGCACAACAGCTCCATGAAAAACCATACCTTTATCTTAGTTGCCCCATTGACTTTCCCATCAGTAACAGTTCTGGAGTAACAGCCAGAGACATTTAATATTTATGTGCACTTACATATTAATAATTGATAATTAGTTCTGATGTAGCTAAGGGAGTGGTTGATAAGAAGAGGGGAGCAACTGTTTCACATGACAATCTCGTGAGAATAGATGGTGGGTCAGAAGAAACAGGACATGTCTGAGTATAAACTAATTCACTTGGGAGAAATTACTTTAAATCAGACCTTAAACAGCAGCAAATGGGTTAGGGAGTATGCAGATGTGCTGCATCAGTGTCTGCAAAGAGAAGGTTGATAGCTCATCATGCGTGAACAGTTCAGCAAGCCAAGTGGAACACGATGTGTTAGGAGAGAAGACTGTAGGAGGGTGACATCTGTATATAATAGCCACTATTTCTGGGACAGTATTGTTCTCTGAATACCTAAGTTAATAAAATTCAGAGACTGCAGCAAAGAAGAGCCAAGCTGCATGATGGAAAAAATAAAAGTCTTTCTAAACTAGCCAGGATTATAAATCTTAACATTAGATATTCATAATTAAATATTTGCTATTTATGTAATTATGTACTTAGTGTTACCTTCCTATTCTGAACCTCTGGAGTTCTTAGTAGGTGATATGAAATATGTGTTAAAAAAATCAACAAAAACTTAAGGACTTTTAATTAATGTTGTATACTTTTAAGTAAGGTGAAGTCCAGCAAACTAACATGAGGGAACTTTAGTCTGCTCCTCTGGGAGTTAGTGGGGTGTGCACATTGTTTTTGTTGATTACATCTTGTGAGAAAAAAAGAAGAAATTTCTATTTCCAAACCACGAAGGATGCCATCACTTCAGTAACCGAGAAGCCAGAGGCCGTTCTTTGGTCCCTCCTGCCCGGTGCCGTGGGGCAGATTGGCAAGGGCAGTTTTCCAATTCACTGACAGCTTTCCAAGGCCTGCGGACTGCCCTTTTCTTTCTGGATGAGGTTAGCTGTAAAGGCCTCACAGTTGTGTTCAAAAGTCGCTTATTTCCCTCAGTTTCCACTGTGAGGCCCTGACGGAACACGACTGCCCTTGTGGGACAGAGGAGGACACTATCTGCTTCCAGTCCCTCTCAGGTCTAACCCCAGAGGGAGCTAGGCAGCAGCACCTCATCCCGCTTCTCCTGCTCCGTGGCAGGGCCTCGTAGGGCACCTCTCAGGTGTGCACCGCTTCCCTGAATCCCAAGGGGCTGCGGGAAGCTGCGGGAAGCCGCGGGAAGCCGCGGAGCCGCCCGGCCGCGCCCGGCCCGCGGCGCGACGTTGAACGGCCCCGCCCGGCACGAGGCCGCGGCCGAGCCGCCGCGCGAAGGCCGCCCCGCCCGGCCGGCGCTGAGGGACGGACCGGGCTCAGCGGCACCCACGGCCAGCGGCATCGCGGGGCAGGGGCGCTGCCGGCGGCTGGAGGTGGGATGGGCATCCCCCGGCCCCAAGGAGGGCACGGGGGCTGTGGAGGGGCCGAGGGGCCGGGCGGCGGAGGGAGGTTTAGTTTCCTGGGGGCTGTGGGGTTCCGAGTGCGGTGCGATTTCGGGCGAGGGGCCGGTCAGTTTCCGGTTACTCGTGGGGATTTTTCACGGAAATAGCATCAAATCTTCCCTTCACGCATTTAGGAAAAAGCCTTCCAAACCCTTGATATGGGGTCTCGTAAGATGCCTGCTGTCGATGTCCAGCTTGTTAAGATACTAAAACAAAAAAGCCTTCCAAACCCTTGAGATGGGCTCTCGTAAGATGCCTGCGGTCGATGTCCAGCTTGTTAAGATACTAAAACAAATCTACAGAACTGCTGCTAGGCCTGTGTGCTGGAGCCAGAAAGCTTCCCTTCTGCTGGGCAGGTGTCCCATAGGAGTGACCTCAGAGGAGCAGTGTGGCCTTGTAAGGGAGAATTCAGGATGCTGCCCCTACTGCAGTAATCTCTCATGGAAGCAGTTTATTTCTCAGCTATTAAAACTAATCTTTCTCCACTTCCCTTGATACTGGTCAGAAAGGACAGTCTATTTATTGCAGAGATTGGGCTAGATAACTTGTTGAGATGTTTTCTAGCCTCTTCCTGGGGGAGGGCAAGGGAAGAGGGGCGCAAAATGTGTTGTTTTGCTGTCACCACACAACTTGTTTTTATTGTCAGAACACTACAAAAAAAATACAGGTGTGCTGCATTCTGGAAGCTAGCCAGCCTCTTAAACAGGTTTTCCTGTTTTCAAAAAGCATGCATATCATTTCTAGTCAGGGCATGAAAGAAAACTTGACTGTTTGTTGGGGGTTTTTTTCACTCTTCTGATGCAAATTTGTATTATTACTGCATTGCTTTCTGTGGAAATTCAGTATCTAGGATTTATACAAGCATTCCTAATCTGGGTAAAATGAAATATGTCATCCACATCTCTAGTTTTAGTTAATTCAGCTACAGGAATTTTCATTGCTGCTTTTGACTACAGCTTTGAAGTCTTCCTTTTTTAAGATGAGCGGGTAGGAAAATCAAAGAACCAAACTAGATTTTTTTTTTTCCTAGCTTTAGTTAAGTTGTTCTAATTCAGACCATTAAACTGTTGGTTTCTATACCTGAGTATAGTCTGGGCTCAGAGTTCATATGTTGGAAAATTGCTACTTGACCATGTTAGAAGTGTTCAAAAAATTAGAGTGTAGTAAATTCTCAGATGATTTAAAGTTTTCTTCCTATAACACAAAGACCAACTAAAGTGAGGTATGATACTGAGTCTAATAGCCTAGCTTCTCTTCTCCTGTTTCATACCAAAAATGGACAATGTAATTGTAACTCTTGCAGTCATGATTGTTTCTTGAATTTTTTTTGCTATAACAATTATTTCCTTGTAAACTTCCTTAGAGAAAAAAATTCAGTATCATTTTTATTGTGTTGGTTGTTCTTTCTGGTATTCTTTTTCTCTGAAAGAAACTGAAATTCCTTCAAATCATAAAATCTCCCAGTTGACAAGAGAGATGGGAATGGGAAGGAGATACATTAAGATACAGATATTACAAATGAGCATTTTCCGCCTGATTGCTGACTTGAAGTGTGAGATTTTTCAGCACAGCACCACCTTAGAAGTTTCTGATGCTTCTATAGTAGCGAAACTGAGTGGGAAGATACAAACCTGTATAAATTTAACTAAAGTAGGTATTAAAAATCAGTCCTGTATGTTTATGTAGATATGTAAGGAACTCCTGTGCAGACAACAGATTGATAAGGGGTATGCTGATGTTAATTAATTCAAAACTCATTGAACCAAAATGTTAGAAACCCCCTTATTTCCATCACATCCCCATCTCCTTTCTCCAAATGTATACATAGACATACAGGGAAAAAATCTTCTTGAGAAGAAGCTAGGGTAGCTCAATTGGAAGGAAAAATGAGAGATGTCTCATTCTGTCTTCTTGCAAATTTTATCCAGCATATTCAATCATCTAAAAAAATTTATGCGTCAGACCTTTCTGCTTTTTCCTGTCCAGATGTAATATTGCCTTGTCAAATGCAGCTAACAGGGAGTAGGTAGATTGTTCTTGCTTAACATCCATATGTGAAACTGAATGCTAATGATTTCAGCTGCTTTTTTGAAGTGCGATGTTTCAAAATGTTACAGAAGCAAAAAAGTTTATTGGTAAATCCCTTCAGCCAGCACGACCTGTGCATCAACTGTCTTCTAAGCAAGGTGAGTAGCTTGGCTAAGGTGCAGTTCACTTTACCAAAGTTTGAGCTATTTTTAGGGAAGTAACAAGGATGTGTTTCTTGCTTTGTTTTGTTTTTAAATTACTTTGTTAAACGACAGTGGATAAATATCTTGCTGTGTGTTGATCTTAGTACATCATCTCTGTGATAAAATCTGAATTTAAACTATATTAGATTTGTGTAGAACTCTTGGATACTGCTCTTCTAGCTTGGCATCTGAAATTTGGCTTCAGAAAGCTGCATCAGGCTTCCCTGTTAAATTCGGACTTCTTGGGGTAGTTGACTCATCCTACTGAAAACATAAAATACACATAATTTAACAGATTATTTAGGCTTTATTGCACGTACAGTACACTACACTGCATTGTTCTTATCTAGCTTTCATACAAGTTCAAAACAAAAAATGCAAACAACTTTTAAGAAAAAAAATCGTGCAGTATTTATGTCAGGCGTGAATATTTTGGTTTTAATTTTAAATCCCTATTGATTAAAACCCTAGACATTGCAGTATTATAGTTGTTATTACTGTTAAATTAGAAATTTCTGGTGGCCAGAGAATCATCAGCTGTGCTGATGTGGACTGAAGTTAAGTGACATAATAAATTTTTACTTTGTATAAAATTTATGGAAGAAATGGAAAAGGGGTCCTGGGTTGATGTAGGGCTTTTAACTTGTGAATAAATGCCCATATAATCTCTGTGCAGCAAGGAATGTTCTTGGGGCAAGTATCACAAAATAATACTGTGAAGTCTATTGAAATGATTTTTTCTTAATGTTTTACATCCACCAGCATCACCCATTGCATTAAACATTCGGACTGAATTGCCCAGCAGCACTGAAGTATGTTTGCAGAGTAAGGTTAACTGGGTGAGTATTGAGTGATACATATTTATTTATAAATTGGAGGTCAGCTGATCCGCTATGTAACCAAATGAAAACTGTTTCCAGCTAGGAGTGTCTTTGACTCTGAATGTTGTAAACCAGCTATGTCAAAACTGTTGAAAAGAGTGATGAGTGTCAGGAATGCCTTTCCCTGGTATTTGCTTGCACTAATAGCTGAAAAACGCAGCTTAGGAATTTACAATTCTTACGAAAGTCTATGTGGCATTTCTTTAGTCTGCACTGAATTTAAGTCAGCTCTTTTAAACTTGGAATGCGTGTATTCTGTGTTTGTTTATTATGTGTAAATAATAACATCAGGATTTTTTTGTTGCTAGCACATGCACAAATTCATTTGAGACAGCAAACATAAAACTTTAATTGCTAGAAGTGCTTGGGTTTGTACATGGTATGGATATGTCCTTCAGACTTGAAATTGGTTGTAGCTGTTTGCAGGAAAATGAAGTTTGAAGTCTTCTAACTGGAATGCTTCATGTTTCATAGCCTGAGTTTGATTTTCTGTTGATTCTGATTTGAATGTTTTTTCAGAGCGTTGATAGATCGGGGGGGTTTTGTTAGAACAAATGCCTGCTCCTTAAATTTTACTCTTTTTTTTTTTTTTTTTTGAAGAGCTTTAGTAATCCCGTAGTCCTTCTTTATTGTGTTAAGCTTCTGCAAGATGCCTTTGACTTTAAAAAAAAAAAAAAAGTCAAGGTCCTGGGAGCCTATCTTTGATCCAACATAGGGAAATCAACACTTACACTTGTTTCTTGAGCAGTAATTAATGAGGAGAACAAACTGCTCCCTTTTAAATAAGCCTCTGATCATCAGTGTTGTAATATTCAGTTTCATCAGTATTTAGCTGCATGTATCAAATGTACTTTTTTGATATAGGTATAGCTGTATTTTTTATATTTTTTTAAACTTTTTCTTTAACATGTGGAATGCTGTGGAAAAGACTTTTCAATTATACTTTTGACCATGACCTGTTTCATGGGTACCCCAAATACCATCTGAATAGTGCCCCATCCACCCCTGCAATTCTCAGTTCTTGCCCCCTTCCCATCTGACTCAGAGTGATGTTAAGATTCCTCAACTAAGCCTGTAGAGCTTTTTCAGAGCTAAGACAAATTGTTGAGGATAAACTATTTCTGACTTTCCAAAACACTTTGTTCAAGGTTTTGGCAGCTGGAAAAAACTTGGCATTATACTGTGGATATTGGGTCTTGATGCTTATGAAGCAAACCTTTTTGCTAAGTGAGAGAGTCCATCCTTTGGTCTTAAGGGAAGTCCTTCCTGCTTTTGTTATTCCTGAATGTAGCAGCTTGTGGCTGTGTTCTAGGTGGGATAATAGAAAAGGAGAGGATAATTGTGTTCTTTCTAAAATCTAGCAATAGCACTGTAAAATTCTGTGTAAAAAATGTCTCTCAAATATGTTCACCTGTATTGTTTTATTGAACTGTTCCTTTATTGTATGTAATCAAGAGTAACATTCTATAGGTTCAAATTAAACTGTGCTACAACTATTATTTTTAGCTAAGAAACATGTCCTTTTTTTAAATACACTTAAAGAGATAAGCTTCATAACTTTCCTTCCTGTTTTAGTCATCAGAAATGACTGAAGTGAAGATCTTAACTCAAACTGTGATGCTCTGTCAACCAAAACAACATGAATCAGGAGCAAAAAAAGGTAAAATATTGCATGGGGAGCTGTGTCAGGTTTGTACTTTCTGGATGGAGGACACCTGAACTTTGAAGCGATGTGGGCTGCATTTTATTTTTGAGTTTGCAGAGCAATATGAAATTTTTCTGGTTTTCACATAACACTCTAGAGAAGATGTAAAAGTTGGCCATAACTTGATGTGGAAAACTTCCTACTGGTAGAATTGCTTGCATGTAGGGATGTAACTGTCTTAAAGAAACTCAAACAAACCCAACAAAACAAAGAAACCCAACCAACCCCCCGAAAAAACAGACCCCAAACATAAAAAAAACTTCACACAAAATCCTGGGTTTGTATAGATGGCTTGTGTGTGTAGAAGTACAGATTGGAGTTGCATCCCTTAGCCTGCTGCAGGGCTCAGTTGGGGCATACAGACTATTAAGTGTGTTCAGGTTAAGAACTCAGCATTTTGGCTTCCTTGTCCTGCTCTTACTATGGTGGTTCTGAAATAATAACATTTGGGTAGTTAGATATGAATTATTTTTTTTTTTATGTTTAATTCTGGTTTATTTTTGTGTTAGTACTGTCCTCAAGGTTTCTCCTTGCACTTTTTTCTCTGTACTGAGTGGCATTGTATTCATAGAGTATTTGTAGTTTAACCAAGTCAAAAATTTACTCCTTTTTTTTTATTAAGGGATCGCCTCAGATTTCAAACGAATTCTCACAGTACTTCTCTGCCCTGCTTCCTACCTAATTCTTCATTCTTAAACATGTCCCAGAAACTGCATCAGAGACGCAGGTTATTGAGACAATATCTTTTGTCTGTGTCTTCCATCTTTTTCTCCAATCCTTAAATAATCTCTGAAGATGTGCTTTGTTCTGTTGCTCTTAGTACTCAAAAATTGAAAGAATTCTATTAAGTTTTATTGAGCCTTTTGTATTTTTGTCAGTCTGAGGTTACCATCTCTCAGGCTCTTGAGCAGTAGTTCTGTCATGTTTTACTGACTTGAAAATAAATCTTTTATGTATCCCCTCTCAGGCTCAGGTTCATTTCTTCTATTCTTTATCTTGATAAATATAATAGAATTCTATTCTTTGGATCTAGTTAGATGTCAGACATGTCAAGGTCTATCTGTTTGGTGGTGGCTTTCTGGTACTTTCTCATCGGTTCTGCTTCTGGTGGTAGAGATTGTTTCATTCCACAAGGTCTTAAATGGCTTCTCATCAGATCCTGGTCTCTTGTATAAGCCATCACTTTGGATATTTTTCAGTGGTTAATTGCTCTGTGATGCCTCCCTGAGTCTACTCCACAGTTCTCCACAATGTCAAACTTTTTCTCGTATTTATTTTCAAAGGGCTTTAGTTGGTTTGCTGATTGTTGTAATCGTTTCCTTCAGCATAACACAACTTTAGAGGTCCTCCTATTCAGCTACTGCTTATAAATAAGTCTTTTGTTTTCTTCTTTTTCTTCCTTGTATGGTAAAAATTCTAGAACTCTGTTTATGTTCAGCTGTACTTCAAGTTCTAGATGATAATTTCCATTTGATATCCCTTCAGTGGTGCTGTGCTTTCAGTTATCTGTCTCAGCAGTTCTTAAGTGCAGCATGGGGTTCCCATGGGCCCACTTCTTGAGCTTTTCCAGATGTCTGGATGGCATCCTGTCCTTCAGGTGTGTCAGCTGCACCACTCAGCTTGGTGTCATCTGTAAATTTGCTGAGGGTGCAGTTGATCCCACTGTCTGTCATTGATAAAGATATTCAACAGTACTGGTCCAAATATGAAACCCGGAGGGACACTGACCTACATCCAGACATGACCACTACTCCTTGGATCTTAGGATGGTTTGGGTTGTAGGGCATTAAAAGGTCATCTAGTTCTAACCCCCTGCCGTGGACGGGGACACCTGCCACTAAACCATGTCACTCAAAGCCCCACCCAGCATGGTGATGAACACTCCCAGGGATGGGGCATCCATAACTTCCCTGTGCAGCCTTTACCAGTGCCTCAGCATCCTCACAGTAAAGAATTTCTTCCTCATATCTAACCTAAACCTACTGTCCCTCAGCTTAAGGCCATTCCCCCTTTTCCTACCACTACATGCCCCTGAAAAGTCCCTCTCTAGCCTTCTTGTAGGCCACCATTAAGTACTGGAAGGCTACCCAAGAGTCTCTCAAGAGCCTTCTCTTCTCCAGACTGAAAAACCCCAACTGTCTAAGCCTTTTCTTCATAGGAGTAGTGTTCCAGCTCTGTGATCAGCTTAGGGACTCTGCTCTGGACTTGTTCCAACATGAGATCAGATGCAACTGTCCAACCAGTGAACAGTCTCCCCATCTAATCCACATCTCTCCAATTTTCTAGAGAGAAGGATGTTGTGGGGGCCATGTCAAAGGCCTTGCAGAAGTCATCATCACAGGTTTTTAATCAAGGGGAGGAAAAGACAAACCGTAAGTGTTCAAGTGTGCTCATATTCTGTAAACTGTTCTTTTCAAAGTTACCCACAGGCCCTGCCATAGGTTCACCAGTTATGGCAGTCGTTTGTGTTTAAAGGCAGGAAAAATTTCGCGTCATAGTTGACATCAGCTTCTTTCTTGTCAACATCCTACAGTCTGAGAAACAAAAGCTGTTGTCCATCAGGTGACAGTGTAAAAATCTTGCAGGAAGCCCATCATTCCTAAAGGAATAAACTTCTTTGTCATCGAGGACCAGAGATGAAGTTTGTTCCTTCTTTGCCTAATTCCTTTCCTCTTGTTTCTGCTCTTGTTTGAGAATGTCAGTTTAAAATGCAGGCATTGCTAGACATCCTGTATCCAAAGCTAGGCCACAGTAGAGATAGTGCTGTAAACTCGAATGAGAAGCCTGCATGTTCTGAGCAAAGGCCCTGACTTCTTGTTGGTTCAGTGTAACCCCTCAAAACTATTTCCCTGCTATTAATGTTTGCCATTTTATGTGCAGCAGATCTCGTAATTACTTTTAGGTGTTGAAAGATATTTAACTTATTAACTCCAATAAAAGAGACACCCCATTTTTGTTACCTCTCCCTCAGAAATATGTGCCACTTTCAAGTGAGTGGCACAGATTTTCCTGTGGGTTTCAAGACCAGTTTGTGGTGTTTCTGTTAACAAGATGTGCGAGTCTGTCTGGTGTAGGGTTGGATTCACTTTTTTTCCTCTTTTCTGTTGATTTACTGTGTCAGTTTGATACAGTTGCTCTGTAATTTACTTCAAATTTTACTGATGCAAGATAAGACTTAAATTACTCCTGGTTTTAAAACTGATTTTTAAATTCCGCATGTAGCACTTCTACCATTCTAAAAGTAACCAAATAATTTTTCTGAATTCCCAATCTTAATCCCTTAAAGAAGAATGTTGAATTTAGTGATTTTGTATATTCACAGAAAGGATCCAATACAGCAGAGATTTCCTTCTGAAGCTTTCAAATGTTTCTCTCTCTCAGAAGAAGCCAGAGTTTCTTCCTGATCATCCAATTGTACTTGAAAAACCAGTAAGTGCATTTTTTTTTGTACTAAGTGAGGTTATAAAATCATCCATGGAGATTTTGATACGCCATTTGACAGGAAACATTTTCCTTCAAACTAGCCTGCCAACTTGGTAAAACCTTCAAAGACCAGATTGTGCAGTTCAGCACACCTTCTGGATGTCACTTCTCCACTTGGTATTTGACATCTGGTTTGTACCACATAAAGGGAAAGGGGTTTTAATTTGTTTTCAGGAAAAAGATCAGATATCTTTCCATGTTTTCAAAATAAAAGAGAACAATCTTGATACATTTCCAGCTTGGTAAAAGTCTTAATCCAGTGTTTTAGTTATCCATGCATCAGTGTCCACTACAAAACCATTAATGAGCTCAATGCAGTTTATATTATCATTATCTTTGGTTTT
The DNA here is from genome assembly GCA_026261815.1 of Monarcha castaneiventris obscurior. Taxonomy (NCBI): domain Eukaryota; kingdom Metazoa; phylum Chordata; class Aves; order Passeriformes; family Monarchidae; genus Monarcha; species Monarcha castaneiventris. The sequence continues at coordinate 23,377,644 of JAMPIT010000379.1, read as the reverse complement.
GGGGAGAAATTAATAGAAATGAATGATGAATGTGAGGGATATCCATGTGTGCTACCTTAATGTTTGTGGTGAAATAATCCTCAAATATTTCATATGCTAGGAGAAAACATCTACTGGATGACATTCCAAACCCCAAGTGTGGGAAAATCTTCCATGTAAACATTATCATATCAAGTTAGGCTACATACTAGGTTGCTTTTGAGACCATTGGGGTGTAGTTCTGCTAGAAATAGGATTCCTATTATGCAAAAGTGTGTCCACATGATTACTGTGTTGGCCACATTTGGAGGCATTTTTAAACTTTTAGAACTTCTATCCTTTGAAAAAACAAAAATTAAGTAATGTATGACCATAATCAGCTTTCCTTGATTCTTAGTTTTTATATCTTTCTATTTGTCCTCAAGATGAAAGCTTTATTTGTTTGAAAACCTGCTTTCAGATTGGGAAGTTTCAGCTCTTTAATTTCCTAACTTACCCCCTCTCCCACCACCTGTGTTTCTAAGGGGGGCAGATTTTGATAATGCGTATGCTTTCACATGTTTACATTCCTAGGAAAAAGGGAGGTCCGTGCAGAAATCAGTGAGATCACCTAATTCAGCCAAAATTCCAATGTGCTGACTGATGTTGTCATCCATTTTTTTGCACAGAAACCAGAGGGATTGATGAGATGCATGTGTAAATTAAATGAATGATGCTTAAAAGTGGAAGAAGGTGGCCTGCAAATAAATTTCTAATGACAGACAATCCTGCAGTGTCAGTGAGCTTGTATTTTGGAGCAGGTGGTTTTCAACAGTTTGCCGCTGAATTGAGTGTTCAGACAGTTCATGCCTATCTTAAGACTCTCCTAGTTCTGAATATTTGAAGTCACTGCTGAAGTATGTACCCATTTATGAGTAAAAGTTGTATTTTCAGATGAAGAAAACTTCCTAGAGGAGCTTGTCCAAGGCAGATGCAGTTGTTACAGTTGGTGGACTGTGGACTGCATTTGTCCCAAAGGATACTGGGTTTTTTTTGTGATGTGGAGGTCAGGGCTACCAACATATAGCTCAGCATTTGAACAGATGTTACAGTGTTGACACAGTCTTCTAGGAAAAGTTTAGATTCAGTCTTACGATTAATGAAAACAGAACTCTTTGCCATAAAAAATTAAAACCAAATTGTGAAATGTACATGGAGTAGAAAAGAGTTACAAGCAGACCCAAATGAAAACTTTAGGTGCTCTGTTATAACTGAAGTAATTTGAGGGTTGGTTTCTCTTACAGGTAAAGAACAAACCTTTCATTGATATCTGCAAGAAGTGACATGTTGTTTGTTGGAAGATCGGGAATCCATCAATGAGAGAGCTACATTTGATGTAGGTCTTCAAGGTTTTTGAAGGTACTTGGGTGCCTGCAGATGGAAGTACAAGTGTGAAACCTGTGAAAATGCCTGTTTCTTGCTGTAATTGCCTGAATACTTTAAGAGACAAACCTTTAATTTGTAATGCCTGAAATGGTAATATGATTAAAGTGAAAATAAATAAATTTTACATATTGGTGTGGCAGAATTTTGTCACTGAATTGTTTGTGCTACGTAGCCCTATATTTCGTCTGACGATAAATTCTAAAACAATACTTGACTGGGACTTTTTGCTTTCTCCCAACTCCCTTCGTTAGAAGTAAAGATGGAACAACAAATACTGGCTGTGTCAAATCTCAGATGTCTTAGGGTATTTACTCCTCCAGTTTTTGGGGGGTTTTTTGGCAAAACTTGACTTGTTTCTTCTTAATTTGAAATCTTCATCTTGACAGAAGATATTCCTTCATGATTTTTGGATACACATACCTTCTTTTAAGGTATGAAGTCTCTTGTTAGTAATTGTTCCACTAACACGAGAAATCTTTTCTCATCATGGATCAGAACAGGAGACCTACCTATGCATTACATTCCTTAAAGTTCTTTGTAAATAATTGTCCAGTGTTCTTGACTTTGAAAAGTGAAAGTAATGGGAAAAACTGAGGAACAAGACAGATTTTAATCATATGTCTTATACAGGTAGATGGGTGTACCAATGCATACTTAATTCTCTCTTTTTCCCTTAAATGAGTATGGTATCCAATAGGGAAGTGGAAAGCAGTAGTTCAAGTATTTCCTGCAAGCATCTGTCAGTTGACAGGCATCAATAATATGTATTTTGTATGAATATAATTTGCTTCTAAATGTGTACTTAGACCTATAATAATATAATTTGGGTACTGCAGGCAATTTTTATCCTCTGTCACAAATGATAATGAAAGCTAAATGGGAATGTGCTAAATGACAGTTGTAGTAATGCAAACATCTGTCAAGTTGCATTTGATAGGCACTAGATTTCTTTTCCTGAATGATGCAAATAAATCTTTTTGTTGGTTAGTTTTTAATCAGTGGGAGTTTCTTAGAGTGGGTCATCTGGATCGTTTTTCCCCAGTAATTGTCCAAGACAGTTTCTGTGTGTAGCTCTCAAAACTCCTAAGTGAAACTTCTCAGACTTCTTTTTGTGTATGATTCATCCAAGTGTGTATTTACTAGTAAATATACAACGGCAAATAACTCCTACAAGGGACATATGACCTGCTGCAACTTTTTTCACCCTTCCAGCACCTAATTGACATGAAGTTCTAAAGCAGGTTATTTTAAGAATAATTTTAATTCATTTTTTTCCAGTGAAAAGGAAGGCTGTTACAAACCTTAGTCAGTGTGTCATTTTTCACTTAAGGATTTTCCCTGCATCTGTGTCACTTGTCACTGGATTGCCTTTGTTGGTAGGTCAGTAGTGACAAAAAAACATGCTGTACACTAGACTGACATCTTGGCATAGGAAAAACAGCAGCCAGTTGTTCAGGAGTATGAGTAGATTTGCTTTGATAAAAGAAACCTTTGAACTTCTACTGATGTCATTTGTGAGGGTAATTTCAGTGTCCTTTTAAAAATTGACAGATCAGTAGCTGGATCATGTCAATACAGGAAAGCCTTGGACTCCAGTATTAAAAACATTCACTTTCACTGAGTTACTATGAGAGATACAAAGGTGAAATTTGTCTCTAATATGGGTACATAAATTTAGATGTGCATGTATCCCTCTCTGACATCCATATTTGTGTGGAGAACCAAGGCCTCATGAACTTTATTGGCAAAGGGCTTGATTCAGTTGCTTGAAGGTAGGCATCTGGTGTCATCCAGGACTCATCTGGAATTCCAGTCCACATGCTGCATGGGCCTGGCATAAATGACAGATTAACTACCTGTAACATGTCATCCTCAGCTGGGAGCTGGAGACCAGTTGGTGTCCTCTACAGCAACTCACATGTACTAGATGCCTTTGTTTAGGCAACTAACTTGCCTCAGAACTCCACTGATAAAATAAGGGCCAAATTGCCTTGGTCGCATGCAGGAACCTACATGTGATGCCTTTCTTAATCTTGAATTCAGACCTTGTCATGATTTCTGGAATACAGGACCTTACTGCAGTGAAGACTGCTTGTCTAAGTCTAAATTCCCCCCTTTCAATTACATACGGTAATTTTTTTGAGAAGACATAATACTAGAAGTAATACTACAAGGTATTTTATTGGACATGACTTTTAAGTTACTTTTTGGGTACTATTTGTAACCTTAGACTGCTAAGTGAATGGAGAGAGTGGTGGTGTAGCATGTAGAGCTTGTCAACCTGCTATGGAGGGGTGAGGTTACAGTGGTTGCTTGCCCATTCTTGGGCTGGAGGACACACCTCAGATGCAGAAGGGAGCACCATGACTTTTTGGGGAATCAGGTATTGCTACTTCCAGGTTTTACATAATCATAGAATATCCTGAGTTAGAAGGGACCCACAAGGGTCATCAAAGTCCAGCTCCTGGCCCTGCGCAGGATATGCCACGACTCACACCATGTGCCTGAGAGCATTGTCCAAATGCTTGAACTCTGTCAGGCTTGGTGCTGTGACCATTTCCAGTGTTCAACCACCCTCCAGGTGAAGAAACTTTTTGTAAATGCCTAATCTCAATCTCCCCTCATACAGCTTGATGCCATTCCCTTGGGTCTTGTCACTGGTCATCAGAGAGGAGAGATCAGTGTCTGCCCTTCCTCTTCCCCTCTTGAGGAACTTGCAGACTGCAATGAGGTCTCCCCTCAGTCTCCTCCAGGCTGAACAGACCAAGTGACCTCAGCCACTCCTCGTATGGCTTCCCCTGTAGGCCCTTCATCATCCTCATGGCCTTACTTTGGGACACTCTCTAATAGCTTTATATCTCTTTTATATTGTGGTGCCCAAAACTGCCCCCAGCACTGGAGGTGAGGCTGCTCTAGTGCAGAGCAGAGCAGGAACAATCCCCTCCCTTGCCCAGCTGTGATGCTGTGCCTGATGCACCCCAGGACACATTTGGCCCTCCTGCCTGTCAGGGCACTGCTGACTCACATTCAGCTTGCCATGGACCAGGCCCCCAGGCCCCTGGATGTGAGGGCAGTCTGGCTGCAAAGTCTGTCAGCCTATTGATGACCGGGTTGATGGAGCTGACCTGGCTGCCTAAGGGGGTGTCCCCTTCCTTCCTCAATGCTCCATGTGTGTCCCTACCAAAGCTGCACACTGGTTGAAGAGGGTGATCTCCTCCACGGAGATGGTGTTGTTCATCGGTCAAGGGTACACAGTGGCCCTGCTCCCCTGCTAGAACCTCCAAGCAAGCTCAAGGTTTATGGCTGTTTATGCTGTAACAGCAGTTTCTCTAGTGACTTTGCAGGAACCTGCCAGAGATGTAGAGAAAATGTTTTCTGAGTGGTCAGGACACAGAGGTTGTGAAATGTCACGTCTGGGGATCTGTAGTGAGAACAGATAGGCAGATATGTGTCCTCTTGTGAGGGTAAGGGCTAGAGTCTGTTAAATGAAGATAGTGCTGCCTTGTCTCGTTTTGAGCAGAAAATATCCTGGGCAAAAATATCCTGGGAAAAGAATTGTCCCTATCTTTATTCTTTTCATTAATGACTTACAGCTTCTCTGCACACATATATGAAAATGTGTGTTCAGGTTCATACTACTTTCTTTTGTAAAAGGAGATCACAGCAGCATTAAGTAATGGTTGTTTATTAATGCAATAATAAAAGTTTTCACAAATATTTATTCATACATTCAAGACATAATTTTCTGTGACAGTTTGGACTGTATACACAAATAAATAGTTTATCATAGTTGTCTTATTTCAGTTTTTAGAATGCTTCATTTCACTGAACTAATCACAAGAAGAGAAGGTAATGAATTCACAGTTTTCCAGATTTTAGAATGGATAGAGTGAAAAAGATCCCATCCATAATAACAAACATTATCACATCATAAATTCACCCGTACACTGCAATATGAATGTTAGTGTAATGAAAGACAATACATTAACCTTACTTGGAACCACAGCTTCTAGTTGTTATTGAGGACCCACCACGATGCTGAAAGAGAGCAGAGTTTATTTATTTGTTAACATAAAGGGCATTTCTTTTTTGACCTCTGGTAAAAATCCTAAATAAAATACCTATAGCATATATGAAGAAATGTTCGTTTATATATGCAGCTAATACTGGTGAGAAAAAATACTCAGAATACTGGGAGAGCTGAGTATAAGTGGTGGGAAGGTGGCTTTATCACAAGAATCGTATCTCCTTTTGATAACATCCAAAGAAGCATTAATGTGTCATAGGTGCGGTAGCATAGATTTAAGCACCCAGATCCCCAAGAGCAAACCACATAAATCCTCAGTCCTGTGCTGCTGTGTCAGTTTTTAAGCTGAGCACTGTGTTCCCTGGTTGTGTTACCTTTAATGACTTGCTTTCCTGATGACACTATTCAAATCTGGTGGGTGTTTTACACAACTCTAGGAATTAATAGTGTTTTGTCCTCAAAAGTAAGAGAATTGATGGACTTGTAAAATGTCATTCCCATAAAAAGTTCTGTAATCACCAGATTACAGACAGTGCTGGGGTGAAACCAATTTGTGTTTGTTCCCCTTTGGCCTTTTGAAATGGAACCTTATGCAGAGAGGGACCACAAGATTTATGGAGAGAGATGGGAAGGAAGGAAAGGAATTGCAACTGGATCTGAGATGCCAAGTGCCCTTAGAAGTGCCCTTTGCAGATGGGTGTTCTCTGCTCCATGGGTTTCACACTACACAAATTCATTAACAGAACTTGTTTCTTGTGTACGTATCCATAAATGCTGCCATTAATGCTATTTTGATGAAAATTATTATTCATGAAGAAAAATGATTAGAAAATACTCAAGAGTCTTAACCTGAATTCAGGCTGTGAGCCTAGTAGTCTCTGAAACATCAGTGGATTAATGAATTTCAGCCCCCAAAAATGCAAACTTAACTATTTATTTCTCATGGGTTATAGTGTTGTAAGTGCTCAATGGTTTCCCCTTAGCTTATGTTTTTTTCGCTCAAAGGTTCTCTAGAGTCCTCAAGTCCAGATCTTGTGTAAAAATGAGATATTCAGTGAAGGTGAACGGAGTGATTTGTGCCACCCTGGTAGATTGGCTGAAGCAACTGGATGGGTTAACAAGTGTATGAGTGGTTGTAATAGGTTGTGGTTCCTATTAACTGATGGTAAATTAATTTTCTTTAGGATAATACTGGATCAAAAATTTTGTCTTCCTGAATCATTCTTGGCCACATAAGTGTATCTTTATTAATTTTAATTAATTAGTAAAGATTTATGGGTTTTAAACTTTGATTGAATCAGATTCAGATTACAATATGCAATTAATTCAGTTCTTAGCTATCCAGATGTGTAGAGGAAGTTTGGAAGTTTCTCAGCTAAGGTAAATTTGTTCTTAGAATAGAGCCTATCTTGTGTTCAAATTGCAGACAGGTTTGGGGGTTTTTTCCTTCTGATTTTACAGTGATGTCACTTTACAGTGTCTAAAATTCTTTTGTAAAGTGTACTGGTAGGATTGCACCTATCATTTTATACTTCAAGAACATTTACTGTCTTTCAAAGACAAAATATGATTTGTATAGATCAGTTGTGGGAAGCTCTTTCCATGAAACAGAGTTCAAATCACTGCAGAGATTTCTAAATTACAGGTAATGTATAAAATTGTACAAAGAGCTGTGAATGCATCAATTCCCACTGGTCCCCCCACCCCAGCAAGGAGTGCACAGTGAGAAATGCTGTTTCTATGGCAACTGTCTGCCAGAGAGAGTGCTGCAGACTGAAATCCTTCTTAGCAGGCACAGTAAATGCTTTAATGAGTACTTGGAATCCAGTTTCAGACACTTCTATATTTAGGCATTTAAAAGTTGTATTTACATTTTATTTCATGTTAATTGTACTTTACCCATGAGAAAACTACCCTGGAACACTGCTGGATCATGTGCAGTCTCTTGGACACAAAGAATTTTGGGAAAAGACTTCATTGTTTCCTACAGTCAAGTTTGTCTTAAATCCATCAATATCCCAGTAAGATACAAGATTTACAGAGATTCTTGGTTCATTAACTGCAATCTCCTGATTCTGCAGGAGTCCCTGGCAGATAATTTTGTGTCCAGATCAGGCTCATGAGGTTTGAAGATGTCTTGGCTGGTTTCTTTTAAGGAGAACCCCTGCATACAGGACTACATTTATTTTTCTACTGAGTGGGGTTTTATTATTTTAAATTTAGTCTGTACTCAGACATACAGGAAATTATGGCTTCATTGTAATAGATTTGTGTTCCCTAAAATAAAATTTTAAAAAGAATTTGCTGTTCTCTCTCTGTAAATATGGGACTGATGCTTTCTTTGCTTCATCCTGCACCTGCACTGTCTTTTAACTCTTATTTCTAGGAAGAAGATACATGCTCATTGGTTTGTATTAGGAATAATAATCTGAATCTTTACCACCTTGCTTTTTTTAACATAGCAGGAAGTATGTACAAGTTGGTTAGTAAATATCAATTATTAGTAACTAAGGCTCCCTTCAGTCAATGCAAGTAGGAATAAGTTGAAGTCTTAGTCAGAAAGCATTTTTTCCTTGAAAAGTTTAAACAGGGTCTATTTTACCATTAACAAATAGTATTGTTTATTCTAGATATTTTCTCAAATAGTGTATCTTAGTGTAACTTCACAGTATGTAAATTAAAGCACTGTGGGTCTTCTCCTTGCTGATGCATTTTATATTTCTGTAGTTAAAATATAAACATTTGGAGTCCCTTTCTCCTTTATACTTTACCAAAGAAGATCAGACTAAGGGCGATACTATGCAATGGTCTTGCATATGGAACACACTAATATAATAAAACCTTTCATATGGAACAAACAAAAAAATGTGAAAAGTTGATATTTACCAGGGACTAGCATGGTTGTGATGAGTTCTGGAGTTTCCAAGAATTCCACATTACTTCTTTGGAAGGCCTTGCTGTAATTCATTTGAAGGTGGCTAAATAATTGTAAAAAATAAAAATATAACGGGGTTTTTAAAATAGCTCAATGTTTTTAATGAACATTAGAAGTGTTACAGTTAATGCTGTAACAGAGATTATGTGCTTCAAAGCTTACGGTGATAGTGGGAGAGGAGACCAGATAAGCTATGAAGTTCTTGCATGTTATATTGAACACGGTTTTCTTCTGTGCAGCTCGCTGTCACTCTGATGCTCTTCTCGTGGTTGTGACCCAGTACAGTCCTGACGTGTGTTACCAGTTTTCTTGAGTCTTTGGGATAGGAAACCCAGTAAAACTGGGGTTTTGTTTCAAAGGCAAGCAACAAAGCTTCAAGAGACTTTGCCATCTCCCTAAGAATGGGTTCTGTCTGGATTTAGGATCACAGGGTTGGTCTGTCTGAGTTTTTTTTAACTAAATGTAGATAATCTTTTTGTCTCAATTTCTTAGTCATCTGCCTGCCGGAGGCTAGAATTCAGCTGCTAGGATGTTTAATCACTATAACTTCTATTTTGGGCCCAAAAAGAGACACTGGGAGTCTGGCAGATGAGTTCCTGTGATGTGGACTGGGAAGTTTTGGGATGAGTTCCCCATAACTACTTGCCTGCTGAAGTGTGCTGAAACATCTACTGTTTCAATAATTGGGTCTTTTTGTTTCTTCTTTACTGTGAAAACTCCGTTAATATTTGCCGTCTTCCTGGTTTTCTGTCAGTGATGAACTAACATCCATCTGATGCTATATCTTTATGTACTCACTTTCAGACTTTTTCTGAGTCACGTTTTTCTTTCTGGCATTTTTCTTTATGCATCAGTGTGTTCAAGTCTTTAGCAATGAAGTATTATATGTGATATATTTAGCAAAAGATGGGTTAGCAGTATTTAAAGTAATTTGTACTCAGTCTTTCTACACAACTGATTTCTAAACTTCAAAACTTTATGTATTACCAAAAAAACAACAACAACAACAACAAAAACTGCCACCAAAACCCTGACACTTACCTATTCCAGGCATTGCTGTTTTCCCAGAACTCATAAACAATGAAGCGGAAATTAGCTGGAAGCTTCTGTATGGAAACATTAAAAATTTCACAATAGTACTAATTTAGTGAAACACAATAAAGTTATTGGACATATACATTTTATTCCTAACTACTTATGAGTAGGAACAAGTACAGTGATTTTTGAAAAAAAAGCTCCACAAAACAAAACAAAACCAAACCCACAAAACAACCCAATTAATAAACTTAACAAATGAGTGATCATAGTGATCATATACTGTGAATTATCTGAGCTTTTAAAAATAAAAATCTTTGTATGTTTGTTTTTATTAGTTAGTGTTTTATAATACTACACTTACAATGAAACTCATTTTTCATATTGCTCCAATAGCGTCATTTATCTAAAGAAATGCTAAACAGAAAATTAATCAAACAGCTGCTCAGGGAAGATTGTCTAATAAGCAGAAGTTATCCTGTTGTATGAGAGATGCATCAAAGTGTCATAGATTTTAAGTGCTTTGAAAGTAAATGGAGTAAATGAAGTATGTATATATATATATATATATATGTATATAGAAAATGGAGTATAAAGCTAGATAGGCTGATATCTGCTGCAGATACACCTTTAAAATAATGTTTTGGGTACTAGTTACTTGTTCTTAAGTTATTCAAGTAACAGTTTCTCAAGGGTGAAAAATGACCCACACAATATCTCTTGATCCTCTACACAGAATCATCCTGCTTATTACCCTGAGCATAAAATCTTTAGAGCATGTAGGGCACTTGTGCACTTGGGTACTCCAATTGGTGTTTAGATAAATAGCACAGACAGTATCTATACAGATTTGTCTGTGTGCTCAAGTGTGAGATTGCTGATCCCACTAAGGATGTGCTTGAAAACTGGTCTCAGCTTCTGCTTCATAATGTATTCAGCAATGGTTTATGATTTATTGGTTTCCTCCTGCTGTATGTGAAAGTGCATGGTAAAATAGCAAAATTATCAAAAGCTGTTGAGATAAACAAGTCACTGTCAATTATAGCTACAGCAAAACCCATCCGTTAGGTGGCATTACAGACTTAGCAAACGCCTGTAAACGCGGGAGGGAAAGGAACTTTGTGCCACCATTTGTTATTTGCATTCTGAGGTCATGTAATCTCTCTTCTCTGACAAGTCTGCAGTCACTACAGTGTTTCGATGGATGTTCATTTCTGAGAGGGGGCCGGGAGGGTTTCTCATTGTTTGTTTTTCCATCTCTTGGCCAACAAGAGAATTTTATTTTCCTCATCAGTCTGCCTTTTCAACTGAACCACTGCAGAAAGATCACTCTTCTTCCAGCTTAACTTAATTTTTCTGGTCTATGTGAACATTGCTGATAAAATCCTAAATGTGATAATCTCACAGTAACAAGATTCATAAATTTGGGATGTGATAGGCAGTCTTTGAAGCCCTTGAATATATAGAAAGATGCTGTATTGTGTATACATTACAAAAATATCATTTTCATAATGGTCTGTAGTATGTATGATAGTAGATCTCTCCACTATGTTAAATTCAGAAATTGAGTACAGTGGTAAGCCGCTAAAATTTATTCTTAACCCAGCTCTAATGTTTTTTTTAATTCTAAAAGGAGCAAAACAGGAACACAGTTTCACTGACAATTTTGCTTTTTAATTTTTCCAATTCTTTATTATCAATTCAAATGTTACAGTGACAGCCTAAAGGGAAGATTCTGAAAGCTTCCAAGCAGAGAAAAGGCAAACAAGTTGATAAGTTGCTCCATTGCCAGGTGAGCACAAATGAAGGATGGCAAATGAGTTTTCCAATAAAGAGTCTCAGCCTAGGAGCTTCCAGAAGTCATGACTTCATGACCTGCAGAGTTAACAAGCCTGATAAGATTGTTTAGCATCTTTGGGATAGCATGTACTGTCACTTCGTGATAGTACCTAAAATCTGCACATTCTGACATCTCTTTCTAGTTCTAGTTGTCTTTGAAAAGCTCTGTCTTACACACATAACCCACCAAGAAAGGAGTTATAGGTTCTCTCTTCATAAATAATCCAAGATATTAAAAAAAAGAGACTGCATTCCTTCCTTCAGCCCAGGGACAATAATGCTGTACTTACTGCAAGCAGCCACCTTGAGCAGAAGCAGATCCCACGTACTGCTTCAGAGCAAGACGGAACTCCTCCACTTTTTCTTCTATCACAGACATTTGATGCTGAACGATCATTATGTGCTGATCCAAAACCACTACAATATTACTGCCTTATCTTCCTCTGAATTCCTTGTACTTTAAACTCAGAAAAGTCTACCATGAAACAATACAAACCACAATCATCAAAGAAAACCCACAAAAGTTCCCTTGAAGTTGACAGTCCCTGTTTTAGTGATCTGGAGTGGAGAATTAGAAATGTTCAAGCATGGCTTTTATGTCTAGGCATGAGCGTTCACTTCAGAGAAGGAGAGTTGTCCTAACTCTGGATGAGAGTCTTTTCAGAAGAGGGCAAAGCAAAGGTTGATCTTGGAGATGTTCAGTAATAAAGTCGGTGAGCTTCCTTGGATGAATCTCTATGGCAGCAGGTGTGAGGTTTGGGATGAGAGCATATCCTCACAATCTGCACTGGATGCATTGTTGCTTTCATCGAGGTGCTTTCATAGATTTTACCTTTTAGAGCCCTGACCCTCAGCTGAGTGAGAGGCCTAAGATAGCCCATGTTAAGTGATGACTGGAGAGGGGGTTTTCCCTCCACAGTTCTGCAGGAAAATGAACAGTCTTTATAAACAGGACTATGGAAAGAGTCAGTAGTACAGAAGACCTATTTATCCTGAATTAATAAAATTATCATTTAGCTCTTCCAAATAGTTCATTTTTTGATTCATCTATTGAAGCTTGTCAACTTCACTAATGGAATATTTAAAGGAACGCTTTGTGCTTCTTAATGAGTACAACTTAATTTCCTGTACAGGTTTTTGACTAATTTCTGCTTTGATTATGAATACTGTTATATCACAGATTATAAGCAGTCTGTGTAGCAATAATGCATAATCTCACTTAAAAAAATCCAATGCAACTCCTGCTATGAAATAACTTTTTCACCTGTATTTGATTTGCATTTTGTTAAGTTCAAAGCCATGAATTTAGGAATGCTAGTGTATCAATCTTGGGACATAAACTTGCTTAACAGCAAGTTTATTTCTGGTCACAGTTTTGGTTTTTTAGGTTGTAATGTTGATTACTGCTTAGCCCTAGGTACTCTTCCATTTTTCCTCCTAAGATTTCCTATAGCAGTTTTTGGAGGGAAGGAGGCTGTACAACAATGGTTTAAAGCATGCATGCAGCATTTGGAGAAGAGAAGCTACCACCCCATAAACATTGATGCCAAATTTGATAAATATTATTAATGACACATTTTTCTCCTTATGTGTGTTAAGGTTTTGGCTACCCTTTGAAAACAATCCAAAAAATTAATATAAAAGTTTTGCCCACATATTCTAAGTTTTGTTCTGTTGCCTTTTGCACAGTGTATTCTGCTAACTCTGATCACTGGAAAAAAATGAGGATAAAGATTTTCAAAATTATTTTTTAACAGAAGAGACCAGGTGTGGTCTCAATGCCTGGTGTTTAAAATCAAATGTCAAAATCATTATCTTGAGAAGTACCTACAGATCTTTAATTTTCTTCCAAAACTTCCTCTTCAAGTGGCTCAAGCTTTAGATCCTTTGAGTCAATTGAAAAGAAAATAGAAATTGTAGGAGTCAATACTACAGCTGTATTCTGCTCTTACATTTTTAATAAACTCTTCCAATAACTGGATTCTGTTCTGTCTCAAGAAGTTAAATCCCTTCTTTATTTGTTCTAAGTCAAACAGAAGTGTTGTTTACAAGGTCTTGCATGCCTCAGTGGTTAATTCCAGCCCAGGCTGTCTAGTAAAGTTTTATTTATAGTGCTTGGCAGGTGATTTTTCATTTTAACAAATCTGCTTGTTCCCAAACGTATGTTGGACTTAATTGAGAAAAGACAGACATCCTCTCAAATTGTCACACGGACTGTGGAGATGAGCAAGAAGGGTAATTTGAAATGAACTATCAGCTACTATTGTGTAATCATAAACCTTTACACAGAAGAAATTTCCCTTCAGGGAATATATGGCCACAGGGGGCTGTTTTCTAGCACTGAAAGAGATGTGCATGCTGGTCCAAGTCAGGTTTCTGAACTGCTGCCCTTGCTGTGAGGACAGGCTGGGCAGCAGCGAAGAGATGTTTCTGTGAGTACACCTGGTACACAAACTGGATGTGCACTTCAGGAACCAGTGATTCCTGCAAACACCAAGCAGTAGAGCACAAAAAATCATTCTTTACTCTCCAGGCACATGCAGTACCTCCTAACCTAGTGTCATTATGATATTCTGAAAAATACCCATATGCCTGAAAAGAAAAAGCAGATTGATTTGCAACAAGCAGATGGAGCAAAACACACTCTGTTAGTGGTGCTTCGCTTCTCATTGAATACAGTTCTTGCACAGCAAAGAGAAAAATTTTCTTGTGCTCCCAGCATGGGTAGAAGGATTGATTAACCTCAGATAGCAGCTGTTCTGCCAGCACAGATGCCGTACTTGCTGAAAAGCCAACAAGAGATGTGCAGGTAGAGTTCAAATGAACAGAGGACCTCCACCAGCAGCAGGTGGCAGAGCAAGGCAGGAGTGAAGTATTCAGAAACTGCTGTGTAGTTGTACATCTCCTGCAGAATGTGGATAGAAAGGCATGAAATGTGTGTGTGAAGGGAAAGGCAGCCAGCTTTATTGTCAGTGCAGACACTTCAGATAAAAAAACTGAGGGGAAAATGTGTATTCCTGTAGTTCCATACTTTCACTGCTATTTTTTTTCTTGGGAAACATATGGAAAAAGAGAGGAAAGTAATGACTCAAGCTGTACTGCAAAGTTTCTCTAAAGGTAGCAAGAAAATAATTTTTTTCTTTGCCAGTACACATAAATTTAGAACTTGAGTGAAAACAGACAAATTACAGGGCTGATTCACGGTCAAATTCTCCTTTGACAGAACACAGCAGAAGACTTAGACAACACTAAATCTACCCATCACCAGGTAGTATTCCAGTAGGAACACTGACTCATTACTTGCTAGCCCCCACACGGAGTTAAAAATAATCTCTGGTAGTTCTTCAGTAGTGTTATGTCATTAGGCAGAGCGTGGCTGCACGGACGGGGTAAGCCTGCACAGCCAGCCTGTGTGACCTCAGAGCATGTCAGCGCTGGCACATGGCCCCCATCTGTGGGGAGAGAGGGCTCCTGCACTGGGTCCTTGGCTTTTGAGCCTGATGGAAGTAGCCCATGTGTGCAGAGCACAGGTCCTGCCAGCCCAGTACCGTGCAGCCTGAAAATAACAACTGATGCAGCTCAGAGCTGGGGCTTTAAAATGCCTCTGCAATCCCACCTTGCCTCAGCTGAGAAGCGGTGGCTTCTGGCAATTGCCTTTCAGCATGGTTGTACAATCCTTTCTAATCTGTTTCAGGGCAAAGTCAAAAAGGTGGGCTTTTAGCAGCTGCTGAAAGGCAGCTGGTATTTAACGCCTCTCACAGTCAGACGTGGCTGTGAGATGAAACATCAAGCAGAAGCAAAGTTAGGCAAAGGTGGATATAGATAGGTTGTCTACTGGAAAAATTAGATTTATCTAATTGCTATGGTTTATTAATCAAGTTTTATATTGACAAGGAGGTAATTATGAGAGGTCTATGCCCTGCCACTGTATCCCTTTGGCACTGAGCTCCTTTTCAGGCTGAGGTTCTCTGTCATTTTTTTGAGGTTCTCTGTCATTTTTCTGTAGGAGATTTGATAATTTTATAACATCCCTGCTGTAAGTTTATTTACCACAAAATGTTTGGCTGCTTTCTGTAACATTTACATTGCATTATTGCTGCATGCCGGGTTTATTTCTTTTTTTAGTAACATTCTTTTTAATGTTTTCTTTTGGCATCAGTCCATGTCAGGTGGCAACTGTGGCAGGGCAGTGAGCTGCTGTTTCCAAAGCAGAGTGGGGAGTAAAGCCAGACTTATCTTTCGTGGTGGACTTTGACATTTCAAAATCCAATTTATAACTATTCAGAAAAAATCAAGTTGCTACTAAAATGTCATTAATGTGGCAACTGCTGTGTAATTGCCTCTCCCATGCAGAAATGACCTCTGGGAGGAAGCGGCTGGATAGAGGCTCATGGGTATTCCCTGGCCAGAGCCTGCTGGACTGAGCAGACCATGAGGAACATGGCAAGGAGCACAGGGAGAAGCTGACAGAAGTCATGGACAGTGCCACAAGGAATGGCAGAATTTCACAGCTGGTTGAGGAGAAGTGATGCGAGAGACTGTCAGGCTGCAGGGATAACCTAAGGGAATACTGGGCTCCTTTTGGAGCAAGGCCAGCAGTGCTGGGGTCATGTGACCACACACAGCTAATCAGTGATAAAGCTGAGATAACAGAAATACGAAACTGAAACCAAAGGGGGAAAGTAATTAGGGGCAGTTTTTTCATTTGGGAGGGAGCAATGGCAGAGAAAGGTCAGTATGCTTCTCTTGCTGAGCCCTGTGCCAAGTCACCACCATTTATTGGGGGTTTTTTGTTAAATCCCTTCCTTGACTATTTTCTGTGTGTGTAACTCACTGCTGAACTCAAGCTGGACTAGTGGTTGAGTAACAGGAGACGTTTTTCTGCCATGAGCCAAGGTCTGAGCCAGTGCCTGGGTAAAGGGTATGGGTCCAGCCACAAACACTAGCTGATAATATTCATGGGGGAATACCCCAATCAGCTAGAAAGAAGGAATGCAGGATCAGGCTGTTTTGTGTCCGTGTGAGTGCTGCCTGTGCGTGGGTGCTGGTGAAGAGACCCATGCCAATGTCTTTGGAGTACAGGCACAGTCTCGCTGCTGGTGAGCACTGACCTGTGGGGGGGGAACAACATCAGCTGCACTGGGATGGGAGCTACTCCTGGGTCTGAGAGCACTTCAGCTTAAAACCTCACCTCCAGTGGACAAGGAGGAAGAAATACCCTGGGTCTCAAAATCCACTGAATTCAGCTACTCCCCGAGGGCCTACCTGAAATTGTCTGTCTGTCCTTCATTAGGGAAACTTAATGCAGAGAACAACTCGGGAATTTATAAACTTGCTTTTTCCTCTGCTGTTCTTTCTTCTCCAAAAAAAAGAGAAGTCATCACACACAGATTATAAAACAACTTTTGAACACCAGGGTATCAATCAAGTCTGAACAATAATTAAGAGAGATGGGTATTTTCTGTACTGACAGATGTGGCTCAAGGTTTTACAAGCACTGGGAAGCCCTGGCATTGTTGCATCAGATGGGTCATGTGTCAGACTCCTGGAGGCTCTGCTTTGGTGTGGAAACCACGGGTGGTTTCTGGGCTCTGGGGGGTGGTGCAGCCAGCTCCCAGGCATGATTTGCATCGGATTTTGGTTGAACTGTACTGACAAGGAAAGTGGTTTGATCTTTATAAATGAATATTCTCTGATGGGAAAAGAAGAAAAAAACCTTTCTGTCAAGCTTTCATGGGAATGTTTGGAGAGTGTTGCCCTCTGCTATGAAGGCATGGCGACCTGGTTCAAGGCCTCAGCACGGCAGCACGGCCTTCCCCGTGCCACTCGGTCCAGGACACACAGACACCAATGTGGTGGATGGTCAAATGGCGTTTATTATCTTGTCTCATGGGGCTATATAGTCCAGGGGCTTCTCTAGTCGGGAAAGGGGGATTGTGGGATGGCCAGGGTTAGCAGTGAGTGGAAAACTATGGGGTGGTCTGGGGTTAGGAGGGCTACATTCCTAAGGTGATGCTTATCAGTGGGATGAAGGGGGAAGGGAGATTCCATGCTGTCCCTGCTTCCCGTCACATCGCGTAATCTTCCGTTCGCCTGTCCCTTACATTTCCCCCCCTCTTATTATAAATGAATGAGGTAGTCATAGGTATAGGCACTGAAGTGAGGTACGAGGTAGTGACTTAACAAGGGAAAAGGGGTTTGGTACACCTGAGTAAATTTCGCAAGGCGAGTTAAAAGGGTCTTGCGATTGACAGTGTTTACAGTTTGGTTTACAGCATTTGTTGGCGGCCTAAAACCAGAATGTTGGCCCGCTCTAAACGGGTCTGGATAAAAGAAACCAGTTTGTTCAGCAGGCACGGTCCAAAGGTAAAAGTTAAAAGCAACATTGCTAATGGACCTATCAATGTGGAAATTAGTGTGGTCAGCCACGGTGATTGATTGAACCAGGACTCAAACCAGCTCTGCTGAGCTTCCCTGTTTTTCTGTCTCTGAGCCAGTCTATCTCGAAGTTCTGCCATGGAGTCTTTGACAACTCCTGTGTGATCGGCGTAAAAGCAGCATTCCTCTTTCAAGGCAGCACACAAACCTCCTTGTTGCATGAACAAGAGGTCCAGTCCTCGCCTGTTCTGCAGAACCACTTCTGAGAGTGAGGAAACTGATTTCTCTAGAAAGGAGATGGATTTCTCGATCCTCTGCAAGTCCTTATCGATGGTCATTTGTAGCTGAGACAGTCCTTGGTGTCGGGTCGCAAGAGCTGAGATACCTGTGGTCGTTCCGGCTGCTCCCAGGCCGAGTAACATTGCAATAGTGACGCCTGTTATCAGTTCTCTTTTGTGGAGTCGGCCGGGTTTTTTAAAAAGGTTGTACACCTCTTCATTTGAGTGGTACATGACCCTAGGAACAATTAGAACTTGAACACAGAAGTCAGTGGAATTATTGAATTTGGCCAGAGACACACAAGGACTCACTCCAGATCGCTGACAAACCCGCATCCCAGATGCAGACGGAACCACCCACTTATTCTTTCTGTTGGGCTTGGAACTTTGGTGCAGATGTTGCCTTTCTTTGCTAAGGTCGCATTGCCAAAACATCTGCCCTTGCCCGTGACCTGACTCAGGGTGATTCCTCTGCGAGGAGTATCCCACCTGCACTGGTGAGGGGCGTCGGCTGTGGAGTAACTGAAAGGGATATCTAAAGCAACTCCTTCATAAAAGGGAGGTTTAACATTATAGCAAAGCCAGCAGGAATCGTTAGGTTCGGGTTGGATTCATTTAGGGTGGTGTTTTGTGGTTGGGTGTGGTTTTTGGGGTTGTGGTGGGTTGTGTTGTGGGGGTTTGGGTGGGTTGTGTTTTTTTTGTTTTTTTTGTTGGGGTGTGGTGTGTGGTGGTTGTTTTTTTTTGTTGTTTGTTGTTGTGTGGTGGGTGTTTGGTGGGTTGTTTGTGTGTGGGTTTGTGTTTGTGTGGTTTGGTTTTTTTGGGTGGGTTGTTGGTGGGTGGGTGTGTTTTGGGTTTGGGTGGTTGTGGTTGGTTGTTGGTTTGGTTTGGGTTTGGTTTTTTTTTTGGTGTTGGGGGTGGTGTGGGGGGGTGTGTTTTTTTTTGTGTGGTTTTGTTTGTGTTTGTTGTAATTATAGCTTTATTTGTTTTCGCTTTAAATTGCGTCGTTCTACTTCTTCCGAACTCACATCTCCGTCAGTTTCCGATGTCTCAGAGCTGGAGGAGCTGCTGTCGGACTCAAGACCGGAAGCCGAGTGGTATAGGACTTCCGGGATTCCCTGGGTTTTCCTGCGGCCCCGGCCCCGCTCCTCCCCCTGGGGGTGGCGCTGATCCCGCCCCCTGGGCTGGCCTTGCTTCCCACAAGGGGAGGTCTCTCCCTTATATGGAAACTGCATTGAGTGAGGCTCTTGGCTGGGCATGCGCCCTCTGCTGCTCTCCCGCGCAAGCGTGCCCGCAGCTCCACCTTCCCACTCATGCGCAGCAGCGAACACCCCCACTCTTTGTTCGTTCCCGCCGGTCGGACCCTGGCCCCGCCCGTCTCTTTGCTCGCCCGCGCCATTTTTAGCCGGGTATGGCGGGGGGAAGCGGCCGCCCTCACCCCTTCCCTTGTCTTTTCTCGTTTTCCCTCGCTTCGTCTGTCAACTCCTCCCAAAAAGACTTCGCATATTGCTGCGCCTCCAGCATGGATTCGCTGGCCGGCGGTGGAGAGACGGATGAGGAGACCGCAGACATTTGGGAAGGTTCCGCGGGGGGGGTGGACCCGGCGGGCTTGGGGAGGGGGTCGGCAGGTTCCCTGGGGGCCCCGGGCCGTCTGAATTCAGTTTTGGGGAGAAGGGAACGCGCCCGGTCCCCGCAGACCCCCGCTCTCCGATGGATCGCCCTCGGGGTCTGTCTGTGTCCCTGCCCCCACCCCTAGCTGAGGGGTAGCTAATAAACATGCACGCGCGGCACTCCAGGTCTCTTGCTCCTCTATCGCCTGGCGTAAAGCCGTTTCTACTTTTCCCCACGATTTGAGACATTTACCACTGCCTGAGGATTTTGTGTGTTCCGCCAGAACGTGAGTACATTTCTCCCACACCTCCGGGTGCAAAATTTCCACGGGGCGTTTAATCGCTCCAAGTTTTAAAAGCTTCGCAATAGCGAGGTAAAAATCTTTAAGCTTACACCTAATTCCCCATTGTTTATAGAGTGAACTCACGACTTTAGCTAGCGCTTCCGTGGTGATCGTGGATCCTCTTGAGGGCGTCCCCTCCGCCTGAGACAGCTTCGTGTCTTGGCCGCTGAGTTTGTCCAGGTGATCCCCGCTGCCCGAGCTTTTCTTCTCCCTTTTTCCTCCTTCTTTTCCCGGGTTTCGGCACCAAAAATGTTGCCCTCTGCTATGAAGGCATGGGACCTGGTTCAAGGCCTCAGCACGGCAGCACGGCCTTCCCCGTGCCACTCGGTCCAGGACACACAGACACCAATGTGGTGGATGGTCAAATGGCGTTTATTATCTTGTCTCATGGGGCTATATAGTCCAGGGGCTTCTCTAGTCGGGAAAGGGGGATTGTGGGATGGCCAGGGTTAGCAGTGAGTGGAAAACTACTGGGGTGGAAAACTACTGGGGTTAGGAGGGCTACATTCCTAAGGTAATGCTTATCAGTGGGATGAAGGGGGAAGGGAGATTCCATGCTGTCCCTGCTTCCCGTCACATCGCGTAATCTTCCGTTCGCCTGTCCCTTACAGGAGAGGAAGAGGAAAATATCAGATCCTAAAAGGGGAAGGTTGTAGCATGTTCCCCCAAACAAACATAGTTAAATACATTAGCATCCTCCAGTCATACAACAATGCAACTCTCCACATCTTATGAACAGTTGAATCTGTGGTGATGGGAAGGGGAAGGGGAAGCATGAAAAAACCATGTCATGAATAGGAAAGAGGAAGGTGGAAGAAAAATGTAGGCATTTAATGAGTGTTAGCTCTCTTAGGTAATGTTACTGCTGGGGTATTGAAAACATTTGTGTTTTAAGGATTGCTTTACTGAACGTGAAACAGGTGAAAAAGCCCACACACCTTCTTTTCCAGTCTATCAATTAGCTTCTGGAGTCTGTTTATCTGGATCACCCACTGGCTGACTTCCTCAATCCAACCTTTGGAAAAGATAAATGATAAACATTTATAAAATGTTACTAAATTGCTCGTCCATAGTCTATTCCTGTATTTTATATATAAAAAAAGAGGTTTAGCCTGCAATTTATTTTGCTTCTCAAAGATTGTGCTGCAACTAGTTCAATGTTTATTTAGGTGAAACTAAAGGAAAGCATGATTGGACTCTATGAATTATTTTCTTTCTGTTTAAGATACAATAGAAATGAAATACAGAATGAAAATTATGTTCTAGATTAATGCCAGTGCTTTTGAAATCATGCTGATAACTGAAGAAAGATCTCCATCTCTACTGCAGGTGTATTCCTGCCTGTGTAGTGAGTGACTTGATCATAGAATCTTAGAATGGTTTGGGTTGGAAGGGACTATAAAGATTATCTAGTTTCAACCCCCCTGCCGTGGGCAGGGAACCTTCCACTAGATCAGATTGCTCAGGGCCCCATCCAACCTGATCTGATGTCATATAGCAAGGGGGAAGCTAGAAGATGGTGTTCTAGTGGTGCTATGATGATTTTTTGCCTTTTCTTTTTATATACCTTTTATGTATTCTCAGTACCCTTAGCATGCACACTTGGAATTCTTTAGGTCTGATATCTTAGCATAGTCCTGGTATTCTTCTAGGCCAGAAGACCAAACATCCTAAAGGCCTCACAGCTGGAGGCTGGAAAGCCTCATGCTATCTTAAGGAACCAAGGCCCCTCTAGAAGATACCCTGTAAACTAGGATTAGGCCCATCTAGGGGGGAATACATTAGCATAGGGAGATGTCACACTATTCATTCAATCCTCTCATTGGGGCATCTCTGTTAGATATGCTCATTTACAAGGTCTATAAAATTGTATACACAATCCACCGTGTGTGTGCATTTCAGCCCATTCCACCTTGATGAACTGTTGCACCATAAGGATCCTTACTAATACCGAGGTAAAAACCCTTTATCCCTTGATCATATCTGGCTCTTAATTTTAGGACCACTAGAATTTTAGGCATCACTAGAAAGGCACAAGCACCTGGGCTATGAAGATGGTGAAGGGCCTACAGGGGAAGCCATATGAGGAGTGGCTGAGGTCACTTGGTCTGTTCAGCCTGGAGAAGAGGAGACTGAGGGGAGACCTCATTGCAGTCTGCAACTTCCTCATGAGGGGAAGAGGAGGGACAGGTACCCACCTCTTCTCTCTGGTGAGAGTGACAAGTTACAGGACCCAAGGGAATGGCATCAAACTGTGTCAGGGGAGGATTAAGTTGGATATTAGGAAAAAATTCTTCACCCGGAGGATTGTTGGGCACTGAAACAGGCTCCCCAGAGAAGTGGTCACAGCACCAGGAAATCAAGAAGCATTTGGACAGTGCTCTCAGGCACATGGTGTAAGTCTTGGGAAGGGCACTGTACAGGGCCAGGAGCTGGACTTTGATGATCCTTATGAGTCCCTTCCAAGTCAGGATGTTCTGTGATTCTGTGAGTCCCTCTCAAGTCTCTGGAAAGTTTTGCTTTGCTGAAGTCTCATGAAAATTGTCTGCCAAATGAAAAGGACAATACTGTAGGAAAAAAAATATTTGCACTATTAAAGCAGTTCCTGACATCACCCACCATGTAAATGTGTACATAAGTGATGGCTCTAAGGAGAGAGGAAGGTTGTTTATCAGAAGCTGGAGATTTTTCAATAAATGCTCTTGTTATGCACATTCATTAACCTGCTCATTTTCTATCTGAGAGTTCTTGTGGCACTTGCTTATGTTTTGACCAAACAAAAAAATCCTAATGCTGAGAATGTTCCACAGCTGTGATCTCGAGGAGGCAGGGTGTGGTTATACCTGAACAAGTACACAAGCTGAAGAAATGCTGGCCTGAGCCTCGAGTGCTTGCACACACCACAGTGTTGCTATGCATGTGGGCAGCGGGCAGTAAGCAGGAAGATCAAGTGCCAAGACAAACACAAATCTTGTGCAGGAAAGTGGACAGCAGTCAGCTATTAGTAGAGCCGTGGAGGTAAATGTTAGCTCTTTGAGATTACACCAATGCAGTAAGTGGCTTTGGTAGAGCTTGCATTTGCTTGGGTTCATTCTGAATTAGGAGTGCAGCTATAAGGCTCTATGAACTTCCTGGTTAGGAACAACATCAACTCACAAGAGACTGGACATCATCCTGCATCAATGCTCTCAATGAGCAGCATCATTTGGTGAGTGAAAGGAAGTGAGTCATGAATGCGAGTGACAGAAAGGTCCTCAGGAGAGGGTTTAAAAGGAAAAGGTCAGCACGTGGCTGCAAGCAGTGACTGGTCAAGAAGTAAGCTAGACCCATCACAGGTTTTGTTATTTCAGTCATCTTCATGCCTTGATTCTGGGACACACCACTAAGCATGCAGATGTCTTTGCTGCAGCCTCATGCTTAATGTCACTGCTTCCAAAGAATCTCATTTACCAAAGTACTCTATCATTTTCCAAAGCAAAATTCTGCTTCAGACTTTTTTTTGCATTATCTTAAATGAAATATTCTTTTCTTTCAGGTTTTGTATTTTCTCTTTCTGTTTCTTATTTACTCCCCTCAGCTGGGATGTGAGTCATAGCAGAGACTCATGGTTGTATATAAGTTATAGCCTTCACCTTTCATTCAAATCTGCAGGCAATAAAGATTGCCTAAAAAGTGTTGGATCAATACAAAACACAGAGTTTGGCCCACAATTACGTTTTTATCTTTTATAATTTCAGATCTATGGGTATGTATTCATTTTCCTCAGTTTCCTCAGTTTTGAATTAATACCTTCTGTATTAAATTGAAATTGTCTCCTGCCAGTAAAGTATCTGATTAAGTTACATGTCAAAATTAAATTTTTGAGAGGAAGATATATGCATATTTTTCTGTGTATGTGTGTGAGCACATTTTAAATGTCTTTAAAATGTGAAATACCATACCTGTGCTAGAATGAGGATTATTTGATGACAAGCTGTTGTTCCTCTGAAGCCTTCGAGCTAAGCGTTTTCCTGGCCACTGAACTGAGAGCACTTCTGGTTTTGTTGGATCTTTTCTGCACAGAAACACAGGAGACTTCTGAAGGAAAAATATGTAGGAGAGCACTTCTCTCTCTATTCTCAAAAATTGTGCTTCTGTGTTCCCTTTTGAATTCAATAAAAAAGAAATACCTATTGAGAGCACTGAATTATTTTCCAGATTTTCACTATTATTTTATTAGGTCATTAAAGAAGTTAGGGAAAAAAAAAGAAGAGGGTTAAGCTGGCATAAATCTAAATCTTTTAGGAAGACAGATCTCAGGATTGGTGTCCATGATATGGTTCTGACCTGACCTAAGTAATCATGCTTCATTCACTGTTTCTTCATTCACAGGAGATTCGTAGCATCACTGCAAAGGAACTGGCATGAATAGAGGTACAAAATACTGTGCATGGTCGGTGCACCCTCAGACTTTCAAAATCTGCTTGATTCCTACAGTCAAGATGCTGGCACAAAACCACAGGGTATTACTCCTGTACTTCAGAGATCTCAAACCCAACAGCAAAACAAACAAGAAAATGACATTTCCAACAGAAAAAGACAAAAATGACATTTCCAACAGAAAAACAAGAAAATTACATTTCCAACAGAAAGATCTTAAGATCTTCTTTGTCCATGAAACACAACAGTTTGTATTTTGCTTTCCCCATCATCTTTAACAATAGCATACTGAGGAAAAAAAATCCATATAGCCAAGTGACTTTTCAAAAATATTTTGATCCTTGAATCTACAAACCCTCATCACTGAGATCATTGTACTAAATTCAGCTAAACCCCTTGGATGGATAAAGGCTACCCAGGTGACTAGAGTTTATAGAGCTAGCTGTTAACCAAGACTATGGTTTAACAGTCTAGGAAGAAGTTGTGACAAACAAAAGCCTGGCTATTTCTTCTTTTAACATGGAGATCATTGTGCAACCAGGAATGAAAACAAAAGCATAAAGCTGGAAAAACCAAACAGAACAGACAGTCATAATAGTAATTTCAGAGCTCTTTATATTGCAGTGGTTTGGTTTCCACATTTGATATTAAACTGTGCAGGGATTAAAAAGAAGTCAGCAGAGCCTAGCATGTACCAAAATGATTGTCCTACATGCAGCCCACCACAGGATCATATGCATTCAATTTCAGGAAAACTCCTATTGGTGGGTTCCTATATGGAACAAAAAGTGTATCCTTATTTCTCCTGTTATTCCCTATATCAGATTTCTGGGTGAAATGTAAAGCGGTCTTGGAGATTCTCAGTGACCTCGCTCCTCACCCCTTCCCTGCAGCTGAAGAGGGGTTTGCTCACCTCTCCTGCTGGGTCTGCTCCTCCGTGGTTTCCATGGCACACTCCAGGGAGCTCTGGAGGGATTGCAGCTGGTTCAGCGCCTCCTTCAAAAGAAAGCGAGTCACAAACTGCTCCAAATTGGAAGCTTCCTGATAGTCCTAAGAATTACATGGAAAAAAAACCCCAGAAGGTCAGGCTTTGCTTACTAGGTTAGAAATACACGAGGGAAGGTTTGGACTTCATTCAGAAAGGAAGCAGGTTGGATGTCTCCATGATTACACACGTAAACCACACAAGCAACCTTTGTTTATAGAGAAAAAGACCTCTGAATTTCCAGGTGTAGACACAACTCCCAAGTACACACTGACACAACACAGTTTCTACTCAAAAAGACCCTTTTCTTTACATCCTTAACTCCAGCTGATGGCAGCACCACATTACTTGTGAAGTGTGGAAAAGCCAAAATAAGACTGACAGCTGCAGAATTGAATTTAAAGTTTTAATTCAGATCCACTCTTGTGAAAAGATGTTTATCAAGCCCACTGGCCTGTCTCAGACAGTGATTATGGGAATAGTCTTTGAGCAGGGCGCATGCTTAGGATACTCCCCTGAAAAACCCCACTAGCAGCTGACTGACAGACTGTTTGTGCAAGAGAGGCTGCCTTCTGCATGTAACAGTCTTTGACTGATTTTTGTTCCTTTAATTTGGTTAATTATTTTTGAAACCATGTATCTGTCTATTTCACAATTTCATTAAATGCATCTAAATGTTATTTGAGAAGGAGTTTGGTTATTATAAAACTCTGCACCTATACTTAGCAATCTGCAGTGGTTCTTTGAATAATAACATTTCCAATGTATTGTATGTATCGAAAAATATTTATGCTGTTTTTGTGTAGATAATTTCAGAAATCAATTTTTATGTCACTTGTCTCCCTGGCCCAATAAATCCTATTTCCATGGCTGGAGTCAAATTCGATGTTTCTGGCAAGCCCAGGTCTGCAAAAACACGCTGTGGTCCGCTCCATGCCCATTTTGTGATTCTGTGATTCGGTAGTTCTGCAGTAACATGTAAGTGATGCTTTGTGAGGAGGTGACCTTTACAATAACATAAACACCCTCTGTCTTGTTTTCTCATTAATAAATGTAATAGAGAGGATGGAGCAGACCCCTAGAGGCTCTGCTTACTGTGTTGAGGTCACATCAGGAACAGAGAAAGAAAACAGATTTACGTCTCTTAAGCTCTGAATGAATTTGTTGGCTCCTCACGCAGCTGATCTTGAAAAAATTTGGGTACAATTCCGTCCAAAATAGTTTCATAAAGTATAAGGTGACTTCAACGAAAGATTTCTTTAACCTCCACATCTGAAGAGAGATGGTGGTCCCCTACCTCCAAGTTTTAAAGAAGACCTGTCACTTCAATGGCATTGCCTCCTACACTGAGAACCCATATGAGTATTTTTGGCAATGCATATGAGTATTTATAAGCTCTTCCATGCTCTTTCCAACATGAATTGCCACTGAAATGGCTTTCTGATTTTTAGACTTCTTTTAGAACTTTTCCATGTATGTGTTTGCAATCAGAACACAAATACAAGATGTTTTGAAATTTGAATGTAAAATGAAAGATTGTCAGATAATAGCTTTAAAAGCATTTTGCTCTCAAATGAGCGCAATCTTTTCACAATATATGTTATTGAGTTAGTTCTTGTTGGAAGATTTCTGCTACAGAAATCTCAGGTGTTAAACCACCCATGAATCATCAGAAGTTACTTATGTAGCCAGAAGCTTCTTGGTCTTCTACATTTACTTCTTCTATCTTCAGATAAATCAGCTGTGAGTCACTTTCCAACAAATAATTTTTCATTGATACAATATTAAAACAGATGCTCATGAGAGATTGTCTGTCTACCTGAGGGACTCACACCAGTCTATAAAATATGTTTATGTCAACCTTTTTATGACTACTTAATCTTTTTGTGCAATAAGACAGCTGAATTTTTATTCTTCTAAACTGTTTCCAGTGTAATTGATTTAAAACTTCAGTGAACCTGACAGAGATCATTTCACTTTCAAAAATTATGATTCTCTGGCATGTTAGAACAACATGTGTGAATCTGTGCAGCATGGACAGGTAAATGAAACCCTTCAGTAGAAATCCAGGATATGTTTTCATTTTTTTTTCAGCTTTTGCCATTGCTCTTGGAAATAAGTGAACAAATCATTGCAGAACTGACCATTTCTTGTAAGTTTTTGAACTGTGTTGTAAAATTCTGGGCATCCAGAAAGAAAATGTTGCAGATATCTCCATATTGCTTCCTGCTGATACTCATGGTAAATCTGATACAGGCATGCTGAATTAAAACTTAAATGTACATCAGTATTTTGCAAACTGTTCAGGTGGGCTCTCACAGATAGGGGGATCAGATAAACACTAGCTGCTGTCTGAGGCTACTGCTTTCCAACTCCTTCAGAAGAAAATTACCTAGAAAAGCTTTCCTGCATCTGAAAGTTCGTAAGATTTTTTCATTAGAACTACACCAAGTTTGTGCATTGCACTGGGATTTAGTGTTTTTTTCTTCATATTTCTGTCCCATAACTTCTATATTTAAAGGCTTCCCTATGGAAAAGGTTCTTATGATCTTTAGATATGTCTTAGAGTTACCTTATCAGATATACAGAGCTACTTTTGTAAAGATGGGAAAGGTAGGCAGGATGCTAACATCATCTGTGGGAGTCTAGAGTTATCAAAGACTCTTTCCTTATGCATATTTTACCCAAATATTAGTGCTTACAAGTATTCAATGTGGAATTACTTAACCCCCTTAATGCACGTAGTTGAGCAAATAATTATGAATTATTTACTGTTTCCTTTAAAAAATTGCTGAGTCCAGCAATTCTGAGCTCCCAGGAATGTTGAGCAGCTTCAACTCCTGCCCAGTGAAAGACAGCTACTCCTACCTGCCCTTCTAAAGTTCTTCAAAGATCACAGAAGAAGGTATTCAGCATATATCAATGATCTGAATAATTATAATTTAAGTCATGGAGGGAAAAAGATTGTCCATTTCAATTCAATTTAAACCTCAAGCCCAGCTCTCAGCACTGAGGAATTAGTAGCCATGTTCTGGTATTGTTTCACCACTATATTTCCTTTGAAAAGTACCTTATTTTGCATTTTGCTAAAGGCACACTGGTAAAACATTCCTGTATCAATTTATTAAGTTTATATTATGGTAGAATCAGCGTAACTGGCATGCCCAGCATTTGTATTGTCAGTGTATTGTGCCACCAATCAGTAATGGGACCCATGCATGGTGTCTGTACATAAACTAGAAAAATGGCCCATTTCTTGAATTTCATTAGCTGTAAGTTACTGTTGATCAGCAGATACATTACACTGCACCACAGTTTGGGCAGTCCAGATGAAACAAGTCTGTGTTAACATATTGTTCTGCTTGTTAGTTTTACTGATTGTGAATAAATGAGGGTAATTCTCCACATCTTCCTCATCAAGAGGCAACTGTGACCTTTGTGAGCAGCAAAGATTTGCATTTCCCTTAATGCAACTGAAAATACACATAATTAGTGATTTCACTGTGGAAAAGGTCACTGTGGTCTTTAAAAGTGTTTAAAGCCTATCTTAAAATGTGCAGAAGAGGTTCTCCGTTTATGAAGGCAGAGGAGGCAGGGTTTAGGAATCTCCAAGTGCAGTCTCCATCTCAGGGTTACCACAGGTTCAGCAACTCTAGATCCTCTCTGGTGCCAGCCTCAGCCCTCTTCCCTGGGTGACTTGACCATGCTGCTCCATTTATTAGAAGAGCAGCTCCTTGAAATGGAGAAGGAGTGGGACCCTTCTTACTGATAAATTACTTAGCAATTTTCTGTTTCCTATTTATAGGTCATATTAAACATAATTTCATTAAAGATATTTATGCTTATTTTTACAGAAAATACCCACAAGTCAACTGAAAAACATTTAACACTGAGTAGAACTCAGTAAGGAATAATCTATTTAAATTTCCCTTTATCATGGAATGTCTCCTCCCCTGTATGTTTAGATCTCAAATTAGTGGGACAACACCCTGGGCTACAACTTTAAATTGAGGATATAAAATTAGTCAGAATAACTTCACTAAAATAAAATCCCTAAGATCTAATTCTTCAGACTGTACGAATAAATCAAAACAGCATCAGAATAAAATCATAATTTCACCAGAAGCCATATTGAGAGATGCTCAGTGTATTGACTTCACACAAATGTAACCTTTACAGCATCCTCACTGTAAAAGTGATCAAAGGCAGGATGTGCCCAATTATTAGATTCAACTTCGAATACGGAACAAGTTTTACAAGTTTATCCAAGTATTTTATTTAGCATAAATTATGTGTTTAAATTCTACCTAGAGAATTGGAACAGTGACAATTTCTGCTAACCATCTGCAGTGCGATGTAACAGCAATGTAATAAAATAGGCAGCCATGGCTGATTAGAAAGAATATTGGCACACACTTGTAATAGCATCTATCAGAACAGTATCACTCTCCTGTGCTGGGACCACTGAAGGAGTAACACACTGTTGTTGCAACAATAGTATGTACAGAATCCCCGCATGGATAAAAAGTAACTCCTATTTAACTGCCATTAGGTGCATCACATAGCTTAGAGACAAGAAACTGTTTTGGATGTGTTTGATTTTAGCAGGTAGCAGGGAAATGTGTAATGCCATTGCTCCAGGGAGAAGGTTGCAACGATACATAGAAAACATCAAAGCTGCTGCTGGTTTTGATAGGTATCAAGAGGAGAATGGCTAGTTAAATGTTTATTTTTCTGCTGTGAAGTAATTTCTATTTAGAGGTATGAATACTAAATTAAGGGGATTTTCATTTTGTTTTATCTTTATTTCTGACTAAACACATCTTCTCTGCTACTGGCAAAAATTTGAACGTTGCCTCTTCCTGACCCAGTAGGTATAAAACTTCTACAAAAAAAGATCAAAGAAGTTCCCAAGAGTTTTCATTACTCTGATAAGGAGCTAGAAGAGGAAAAGTGTGACTCTCTGGAATATCCTTGCATGACTGCTCAGAATTAATTGCTTGCAGCTTTTTGACTTTATCTTAGTTTGTTTTGACTTGCACTAATAGTCTCAATCTTAAAACTAAAAAAAAAATTCCAAAACATAATTTAAGAATGTCACCAGATAAAAATAGCTTTTATTCCTAGGTTCCTCTCTGCCTTGTAGCAGGGTGGAACTGGTGATATATTTAGCATTAGCACCAGCATTCCTCTCTTCAGCTGAGAGACAGTCAGTTCAGTTACTGACTGGAACAGGCTTCTGAGGGAAGTGGTGGAGTCATCATCCTTGGAGGTATTTAAAAGATGTGTAGATGTGGCACTTGGGGACATGGTTTAGTGGTGGATTTGGCAGTGTCAGGAAGTTAATGGCTGAACTTGATGAATTTAAGGATTTTTTTCGAACTTGAATGATTCTAAACCTCAATGATTCTGTGATTTTTGATTGACATGAAAAAAGAAATTAGTGATAAATCTAAAGGAACGAATGAACTATTTTCAAAGCCAGTGCATGAAAATTAGTTCTCAGGATAAACTGAGCACTACCTGTTATTCTGGTGCAGCCGCTATTCATTGCATTAATTCTGTGAAAGGTGCACTTGTAAAAAGTGTGATTTCATAAAGAACAGGACTAGATTCTGTGAAAAATGTTAATAAATTCTAACCGCATGTAAAAATGGGTGCCAGCCAATTTAACACAGTTTTTGTGAAAACAAAAAAGCAATTTGAAACTTCATTTTTGCTTAAACAGAATGTTAGTTGTGGAACACTATTGTCAACACATCCTTATCTAACTTTCTTCCCAGTTAATTTGTTTTAAGATATAATTTACATAAATGCTACTGTTACTGTTACTCAAATATGCAATTAAAAAAAAAAATCTAAGTATTCTGGTTTATAATGGGTATCAACCCTCAAGAGTTCAGTGATTTACATAATTACCATAAATGCACAATCAGTAACTAAATTTCAAGCCCTGTGTTACTCTCTCAGCTCCTATAATCTTCTCTTTTATTTTACTGGCTCCTATTTTTAGACTATTCAAGAAATTTTCAAGTAATGATAAGGCTGCAGTGACTTTGCTTATCTTTGGGGTTTTTTGAGCAAAGCAGAAAAATTAATGATTTCATAGAAGCAGAAAATTAGACATACTGTGTTGGTCATTGAATCCAGAATCTTGCTGTTGAACACCCCACATCCCCTTTCTATGTTTTTGCAAGCAACAAGTAAAAAGAAGTTAGGGTTTTTTATCCCAAAAGACTTGGAGGCTATTCAAGAACTTAGTAGCTTCACTGAAGAATTGTCTTGTTTTCATCCTAAAATTAATGTTTTTGTTTTGTGTATGTAAATTGTGGGTGAAAACCAGTCCTAAATAAACCAGTTTGGGTAACTGCTGCTTAAACGCATTTTGCTAGTTCACTGAGTCTGGTTCCCTGCTACCACAGATAGATCATTAGGTGTGTCTTTCATAAAAGAGCTGCAAAGGAGGGAAGAAAGTCCCTCCAAAGCAAACAATCAGACTTTTACAGAGTCTGAAAGGAGAAAATTTGCAGTGTCCCATCCCTCTTTTCCTGTGTTTTCTGTCATTCCTTCCCATGGAAGCCTGCAGTGCTTTTGTCTCCACAAGAAGAACTGTGCCTCAGTATTTACAGGAGTAGTGTGCACTCAGAGGTCATCACTTTGAAAAAGTGTGCCTTAACTGCTGTAGCCAAAGCACTTTCTGGCTTTCACCTGTGGAAGAAAGAAGTGTTTTCCATTGGCTGTTCAAAAGTCCTGCCCAAGTCTATCCAGGTGATTGCTGTTGCATGGTAGTCACTGGATTTGCACTTCAGATATAACTTTATATCAGGTCAAGCTACACTCTTACTGGATCAATGTTTCACTTTTATTAGCACTGTTAACAGTAAAATGTTTCAGGTTTGTTTTTTTTTTTTTTTCTCAGAATCTATACCACTATTTCCTTTTGAAATGAAAATACACTATCTAATAAATATAGCCAATATAATCTAAGAAGCAGCTCAGATATAAAGCTTTTTGTTGCTGGAGACTGGATCACATTTACAACTGCTGTGTGGCCTTAAGTCACTTTTGAGACAGCTCACAAGCCGAGTGAGTGTGAGTGCTAAACAGACCCTGCACTTGCAAGGAAAAGAGACAACTGCAAGGGCTCCTAGTGCTGCTCTCCCGAGGAAGCAGCTCTGCCACATTCAGTTCCTCTCAGTGACTCCCAGTCCCACCTCTTTGCCATTGTGCCACTGCAAACAGTCTCAATTCCAGCTGTTGCTGCAGTAAGAGCTGATACTCTCCATGTCAAGACCATTGTCAGTTCCACGACAGACTAGTAGGTGAGGCTCGAGCCAACAGGCACTGAAATCATGGAGCAGGAAGCGTGTCCCATCCTGAAATCCCCCTGGCACAATCACTTGGCCACCAGCCCACTGTGGTTTGACTTTTACCAACACTGAAATTGACGGCAGGAGTCAGGAAGAGATGGGGGGTGCTCTTCAGCCACTGAAAAAGCGAACTTCAAATGGGTGTGATGACTGATAAAAGATACTGTCAGATCAGGGTAAGCATCACCAGCTAGCTCTTCCTTGGAGAGACAGTTCCTCTGGGAAAAAAACCCTTCAGAGACCTCAGAGCTATTCAAGTATCTAAACTGGAGCTGTTGCCCTACAAAGATCCACCTGGTTTCCAGCTGCTCCCCCAGGAGGTCTCATCCTGCCCCTGGGTCTCCTAGATGTCCTGCATGCTATTTGTCAGGCCTGTGGAGACATCTCAGACATCCATGACTAGCCCAGATCTTCTAAAATATCTTTAGATAACTGTTTAAAGATAGAACTGTTTTATATTTTCATTTTAATTTCATATGGAAATCAGATTTTTGGTGATTAAATAAGATTTTGCTAGGTTATTGAGTACAGGATAGCTCACCACCAGCAGAAGGTTGCATTTGCAATAAACTATAGCAATACCAGAAATCAAAATGATAGAGCAAAACTTGTTCTTGCCAAATAGCTGACAAACAGCAGCAATCTTACAGCTTGGTAACTTAGGGAAGACATGTTCTTTAATCTCTAAATTTCTGATTTTCAATATTCACAAGGCAATAGAACTGAGATGTCGAGCACCTTAAACAAATGGTCTATTTTTGCCTCTCTACATTATTACTCGGTGACAGATTTTATTTTCAGAGCTGTGGGTTGCAAAATATTTCTTAATTATATTTATATGTGACTGCAAGCTAGAGAATGTAATAAAAATGCAGCTTGCTGAATGTGTTGTGTTCACATGGGTAATAAAAAAGATTAAGTATTTAACTAAATATGCTTTATAAAAGATATCAGAAAAAAAGGCCTAAAGAATGCATTTGTAAAGTTTTGCTGAGTGTTCAATTTTGAATGCTTCCTGTATATAAGATGAAGAAGAAATGCAATAAACAGAACTATCCAGACAGTACTTTGAGCCAGAAAATATCAACTTGGCAGGTGCAAGAAACCCAAGGGACACCAAAGATCGATCTGTCCTCACCACTCAGGCAGACTGTTCATCCTAAGGGGAGAAATGATCAAATATCAAATGCCACAAATCCCTCTAATACTCCTCAGATGTTTTTCCTTCCTGCTGTAAGGATAAAATACAGGGAGCAGTACCAAAACAGAAAGACTGTAGCTCCCCTACTATCTTCTGGTTAGATGGAGTTTGTATTGAAATGTACTGCTTGCAAATACAACTTAAGTCTTTTCCCTCCTGAAAGATGCTCCTGGAGAAATCCATTTCTCTGCGTTTTTAGCTTAGCACCCTCCCACCAAGCAATGGATCATGAACAGTTCCTACACTCCCGAGGGCTTCCTGTCTTCCCAGGTGCTGTTTAGTTCGGTTTGGTGGGAGGGATCTGGCCCCAGAGCAGTGAAAGGAAGTCAAAGCTTCTGGAACCTGCTAACACACTGGAACGCTTCCTGCCACAGATGATGATGGTTTCACTTTCAGACAGCAGAGGACTGGAAGACTGGAGAAAACCTCAGTTCAAGAAAGCTGTGCTGACAGCTCTTTCAAACTACAGAGGGCAATAAAGTACACAGAAATCATGCTGAAATTGCCTTGCAGGAGCAAGACTCCTGCTAATCTGTTGGGGAAAAATATCTACATATGGAAATCATTAGGTGTGATGGGGACAATTTGGTTGATCTTGATTTAAATCCAAGAGTCCATAACCAAGACAAGTTCCAGTTGCTCTTGGTGGGATATTGTATTCAGTTTGTTGGGCAAGGTTTGGGGAGGGGGGAAGGGAGCGACTACAGGGGTGTTTTCTGTGAGGAGCTGCCAGAAGCTTCCCCCATGATCGATAGAGTCAGTGCTAGCTGGCTCCAAGCTGGACCGGCCACTGGCCAAGGCTGAGCCCATCAGGGCTGCTGGTATTGCCTCTGGGATAACAGATGTAAGAAGAGGCGAAAAATTACTGCGGAGAAGTGAATTGCAGCCAGAGAAGAGATGAGTGTGAACATGTAAGAGAAAGAACTCTGCAGACACCAGGGTCAGTGCAGAAGGAAGGAACTGAATTCCCCTGCAGCCCCTGGTGCAGCCCATGGTGAGGCAGCTGTGCCCCTGCAGCCCATGGAGGTCCATGGGGGAGCAGAGATCCATCTGCAGCCCCTGGAGGAGACCCACACCAGAGCAGGGGGATGCCCAAAGGATGCTGTGATCCTGTGGAATGCCTGTACAGGTGGGACCCGTGGCCCCCTGGAGAGAGCAGCCCATGCTGGAGCAGGTTTGCTGGCAGGATTTATGATCCTGCAGTGGGCCCATGCTGAAGTAGCCTATTCCTGAAGGATAGCACTCTGTGATTAGATTAGGGATTTATATTTTTCAGACATACCAATCCATGCTTTTCATTGAAGACTGACACATCTTCCTTCTCAAGGGTTTCCTTGGAAACTGGAGCTGAAGAATTTTTCCAGGGCTCCAATTCTGCAGCTGGCTCTTGAGCAAAGTACTTACTGACTATGGGCAATTTAACTGATAGGGAGTTTCTACAGGAAGGACTGAGTGGTGTTTTTTCGTCTGATTCTAATGTCAATAAATAAATAAAGTACCAAGTTGTTCCTTTCCCCACTAAATATTTAAGAATGAACGAGCTCTCCACCTGAAGTGGCACACACTCTGGAAAGGTTTAGCAGAGACTGATAGGGGTGCTGAGCTTTCTTCAATCCATAAGGTCAGAGGGGATGGAAAACTCATGGCAGCTCTGAGGACTGGGACTGTAATCAGTCCCATGCTTTGCAGCGTGGAGTGCAGATTCAATCTCATCAGTCTCTACTCTTGGTTTTTAACAGGACAGTTTAGTCCTT
Organism: Monarcha castaneiventris obscurior; assembly: GCA_026261815.1. Lineage (NCBI taxonomy): Eukaryota > Metazoa > Chordata > Aves > Passeriformes > Monarchidae > Monarcha > Monarcha castaneiventris. Next base: position 23,342,068 of record JAMPIT010000379.1, on the reverse strand, counting down.
GGAAATTTGGTCCAGGTCATTGGAAACTGACTCAGCCACTGCAGATACACCATGTCCTGGTGGGTCTCACAGTGTAGGTCTTCAATTCCAGACTTTTTCTTTTCTATACATGAATTTTCCAACTAGGTCATCACTTAGAAAAGAGTAATAAATGCTGCTACTTCTCAGTGACTGCTCAAGGGACTCTGGCTGCAGTAGCAGAATAGTGACAAAGTTTTATGCTGCACTAGGAGAGGAAACCCAAGTCTTGCCTGGGATGCATGTCAATGGCCATTTAAAACCAGACCAACCATTTCTGAGCACCTTTTTGCATGAGCAGGGAGTCAACTTGAGCTAGGAGCTGCCTCACATCTTGCGTGTCACTGGTGATGAACATCAGTTATCTATGCTATCTCAATGTGCTAACTTTTGCTGCACCGCCAGCTCTGATTTTAGAGGGCTGTAGTCCAGATATTAGACAAGAACTTCAGTAAAACTTAAACTGTTTAACATAGAAATTTTAAGATTTGCACTCCAATGATTTATCAGGTAGTGAGGTCACATAACCTATCTATTTTCTTAGAACTGAATTCCTGTTGAAAATAATCCAAATTTTGAATTGAAAATTTAATTTCTATACAAAGATGTAGTGGCTGAGCATATCCTTGGCAGAAAGATCTATTTTAGAATACTTGACACATTTTTTGTTTGACTGTGTTCACACACGGTTTCTACTAAATGGAATTAAAAGTGTTTTTCCAGTGTTAGCCTTACTCTATTTCTGCCATCTCTAACAAATAGCTGAAGTATTCCTGAGAGACAGAAAACCTATTAGGCTTGAATCTTCAATTAAGAAAATAAAATTCACAGAAACTGTGATTTTGTTAGATGGGTTCTTCAAGCAGAAAAATGAAACACACTAAGATTCGAGATTTTCCTATCTATATTTCTAGTCAGGCCAGCACATACATTTTATAATGTCATTATTCTGCTGGGAGTCCTCCTTGTAATTAACTTCTGAAGTAATTCTTAAATGCTGTCTTTTATTTACTTCCAGTTGTTATGAGATGACGTCCTGCCCTTTAGCAGCAGTATTTTATACACATGGCTATTTTTTTTTAATTATGCATAGCTAAAATGAACCAATCTGTTGCCTTTTAATATCCAGCTCAACAAGACAGTGAGTCGGTGCCCATTCACTTCATTAGGAGTGGAAGATGCACAGCATGAAGAGACATTTAGCTTCCTGGCCCAAGCTCTAAATAAATAAGCTACACTTTTGGGTTTTTATTTTGGCAGCTTATGTACAATGTATGAGTGCTTTACTCCTGCAAACACACGAATACCAAAGATAACAGCTTCACTAAAGAAGCACAGCTTTCTCCACATTGATCTCTCCATTGACTGACTGAAGAAAACCACCCAGGGTTTTTCGACCCCACAGGATCTCACAGAATAATTTTGGCTGAAATTTCTGTTCTTGATGAGTAGCCTGGTGTGGCTCTGTGGCTGGGTTTGGAGGATCTGGGTTCACTTCCCTGCTTTGTGCCTTCCCTCACCTTCTGAAGTCGTTCCACCTTGCATGGAATATTTAACTGCTCACCCAGGGAAGGGGAGGGAATCACCCAATGAATTGATGCACTTTTGGTCAGACAGACAGACAGCTGGGGTGTGGTCTGACCACAGGAGCAGCTACGACCACAATGAATTGGGAGCCAGGGGGATCGGCTGCCGGGCGTGTCCCGCAGCACGGCCACATTCCCGGTCAGATGTGCAATGGAGAAACCGACCTTCTTCCCCTGAGGAACACCTCCTCCCTCCAGGTAAAGGCCCCCGGGCTGTGCTGGTGGAAAACTGCCCCAACATTTCCTCTTGGCAGGCTGTGTGACCCCTGCTTTTGTTTAAAATGCCTCAAAGAGAAATGAAATCTTCTTGGGCAGGAGGTTTCGCTCAGCTCACCACGTTATTTTTTTTCAAATTTGGTCTGTTTCCAAATGTTGGTGCTGATAGTCACCCACACTTGGCAGGGGACACAGAACCCTCTTTGTACAACAGTGGAAAGAACGTTCTTCAGACCATTCACAAAGACAAACTTGGATGTATCCAAACTGTAATAGTTTTCAGATAGGTCTTCAAAGATTTCATATACAATCATTTTGACAAACCTTTTCTTATTGGATTTTGCTACAAGCATGTATATTTGGAAGAACTTAATAAGTAAATAGCAATATGAAATAGTAAATTCAGATAAGAAAACTACTGAAAATACTCCAAACAAACAAAATATACAATGTAAAGAAAATTTCACAGTTTTTACTTACTTTCTTTGTTTTGTCCATTGCCTTCAGTATGGTTATGTTTAAGTCTTCCAAGACAGATAGAACATTTTCATATTCTCCTAAGTGCTTTGAAAAATAATCTAAAAGAAGACAAAACTCCACATCACCTACAAATGACCTGAAAATCAGTATTTCATTAAATATCAGCTTTATCAAGTCTGAACTCGGTTACAGCATTATTAAATATATAAATAAAAAAATGAAAAGGAGTTATAATGAAAAGGATCCTTTTCTTTTTAAATTTTGTATTCTTTCCCTGCAAAATAATTCCTGGTGTACTTAAAATACCAAAATCAGTATTTCAAAACATTTTCTTTCAATAAATGAACTGCCAAATTCTCAAAAAATGCAAAGTATCAATTTGGCAGCTGAAGCAAACTGATTTTCATAATATCTACATCTTCTTTGTAAACTAAATTTTCAGCCTAATAGTCTACAATTACTAGCAGGAAATGAAGTTTTCATATGTGCGTGGTGAATTTGATTATACTGATACAAAAATGAGTAATTCTGGTAAAGCCCTTAGAGGAGATAATAGCAAGTGGGAGCTGTTGTGAGGCAGGGTTGGTTGAGAGCAGTTGTTTCTGAGAAATGAAGAGACCATGAGTTGGCCAGATAAGCTTCTAGTCCCAGGTGCTGTGATATTTTCAATAAATCATGCATGCAAAATTAATTTTAGTCAAAATAATGGAGATAACAAATTTCAGGATGTCCTTGTGTAGATTCTCAAAGCAGAGGACTTTTTAACAGAAAGAACTGAAGTAAATTCCAAGGGATTACAGCAAGAGGAGGAAGCAAACCTGGGAAATAATGACCTGAGCTCCCATTTGGTTGATGTGATGGAGTACAATAGAGCGAAGCACAGGAAGGAAAAAGTGTGAAAAATAAATAAATAAAACTATGGTAAAGCTTAGACACTATGTTAGACAAGGCATTTAGACATCAGGTCACCTGGAAGAGCACAAAAATCAACATCTAAATGGCAGACAGGAAGAACAAGATTGCATAGGAGATTTTTGAAATAATGAATAGCAACACTTTGGGGCTTTTAAAAGGTCAGCAAGAGCTTCTCAGGGGAATCATGAAAACAGAAGTTACCAGGAACACTGTGACATGACCTGGTATTGCTGAGAGGTTGAATCAAATTATTTAGAATGAAAACGTATTGTGAATTAGTACCCTGGATGTTTTTTAACTTCATTTCTGAGATGAACTGATATAACTCAGAAAGAGCTATATAATCACAAGCTGAACCATATGTTGAGTAGAGTCAGTATCAGGTTCACAGATGAGAAACACCCTAGTGGCAACATCTAAAAGATTTAAAAGGCATTTGAAACAGCCTGTATTTAATCAAAACACACAGTAAACAGAGTCAGTGCTGGACTGACGGCCGCCTCAGCCCTGCAAGCCTGTATACCTCCAGTGCAATGTCAACTGCAGTAAATCCCTCGTGGAACAAAAATACCTCTCTTCCTCAGCCAGGTTTATACAATTTCGGCCAGATGCTCAACCAGCAGAAGTTGTCACAGCCCAGTTCAGTTCAGATGAGTCTCTTGTCATATAAGCCACAGGCTGAGGTGTATTTTAGTGGGTTCTTGGCCATGTCACCCTGTGGGTGAGTAAATGAGCAAGTATTCAACTTGACGGTATTTGCACCTTTTAAAGTTCTTCAACACTGTTGGAAAACCACTGGAAAACTTATCAGGCTACCATCTTTCCCCCAGAAACTGGCTGGTGTTGACAAGTATGATATTTTTTTCTGGCATTTTTTGTGAGAACCTGCAAAAACCTTTCTTTGTAAATTCTTTTCTGGTGCAAGAAGCACTCCTACATCAGGTGTTGTAAGATAAGCTGGAGAGCAAACAGGGTGTTGGGAATGACTCACAGCCCACAATGAGGTATAGAAATGGGTAATTGGGCCAAAAACCAGGCCTTGCAGGAGTTTTATTGTGACAAAGGATCATAGAACTTGTCAAACTTGCTATTCTCCCTGGCTCAAGTAGGACGAAAGTAATGAATTTTCTTTTAGTGGGGTATATGACAAGCATTAAAGTGAGAAACTAACTAGAAAAAATATCTCACATAAAAGGGAAATAAAATACAAGCATCTATCTATCTATCTGTCTATCTTTGTGTCAGAACAGAACTTGAATCTCAGAGAGTGTGAAATACTGATGAGGAAATATATTTTTGAAGTAAATTCTGCACAGAGGGGATGACAGAGTCTGAAAAGATTATAAGCCATCTGCATTTTCCCAGGAGTTCTCTGAGTGGAAATTATTTTCTGTCTGAGTTACAAAGATTAAACAGAAAAAAAAAATCACATGGCATGTTTATTTGCACAGGGCTGCTGCAGGCATAGATTATGTTCTTTCCCAAAAAAGAACTTACCACAGAGCTCTTCTGTGTTAAGATTGCTGGAAAGATAAGAGTATAGAAGGTTAGTGAGGTTAGTAATGGTTGTTTTGTTGTTGTATTGGTAAATAGTGCAACTCAAATATTAGCCTGCCTGGGATATGAAGCCCCCTGCCTGGGCTGCAGCAGGAGATGCAAGTGCCTCGCTCTTGCTGGCCTTGCTGTGCTGCCTTAGGGCAGAAGGCTGCAGCCCTTCCAAAGCTGGCTGCAGGTGCAGCCTCCCTTCCTGGTCACATTCCCACTGGCACCTTCCTACTCACTGCAAGCCCACTTTGAAGTTCAGCCTTTGTGCATTATGATGCAGTCACTGCTCCTCAGGTCTTACACATTTGGCCTCAGCTCTGGCAGGAATCCATCTGAACACCAGAAATGCTTGGTTTGAGGTTTTTTTCTCTACCTTTCTGCCTGTATTCCTCTTCTGTGGCTGTCATGCTGGACAGCAAGGCTCAGAGATCTTGGCCTTCCATGCTAAAGAAGAAAAAACCCAGTAACTTTCTCCTGTTTGCAATCTTTGCTTGTGCAATAGTGCTCTGTGGGAGAGAATACAGAAGGAGGATAGAACCAGACATAGCCCATGAGCACACATAATTTCTAAGACTTTCTGGCCATGCAAGACCATTCCACCACTATTAACTTGGGCAAAATCAGTGATGTGAAAAGTATAGGTGTACTGCCATATTGCCATGCCAACATTATATAAATACATAAATGCAGGGAAGTGTTCTATTCAATCAAACCTGTTCACTGGAAGCAGATTTCATCTTGATCAACTTTGAAGTGATATTTTCTCTCATAAGCAAGGCCTTAATAGTTAAAAGTGAAAAACATTCGACCTACAGCTCATTACTGAAAGTTAGCATACTGCCTTTCTTCCAAGGAGGAAAAGAAACAGATTATTAAAGAAACTTAAAAGCATGAATGTCCTCTTTGAATCTTGCTGAGGGGTGAATACTGAATGGCTGATTGCACTTAGTATTTTTTCACTTATCTTTTTAATGGGATTTTTAATTGACCTTTTAATAAAATGATGACACAGTACTATCTTAAAATCACTTTCTTCACTACTAACTTCCATACATCTGGCTTTCATTTCACAAGGGAGAGAACCTGATAGAAATTGCAGGATCCTGGAGTATCACAAACTTGCATACTCAGGGCTATAAAAACTTCTGAACACTTTTAATTGATAATGTAAATGAGATATTCACACAACATTTCTTAATTGAAGGTGATCTTATCTGCATTCAAACAGGCCAAGTTAGACGGCTGCAAATGAGACTTGCACCTGATTTTTCCAACGACCTTGGTGGCAGGTATAAAGGAATTCAGAGTCTGTAAGAACTGGTGCTGAAGCTGTGAAACTTAGATCTTAGGTTAATGAAGTGTGTGGTGGGAAAAAGTGTCTGCAGCTCCTTAAGCCTGTTGACCACAGATCACTACAGCATCTATGGTCAAACGTGTCTGACCAACACTTCTGCAGTTCAGCAGTCAATTTTGGAGCAGTCCAGATGTTCATCTCTTAAATGCAAACTGAAACCCTGAAAGCTGGAAAATTGCCTGAGTCAAAGAGCCTTGACAGAGTATGATGAGGTTAAATGACAGGAGTTTGCTGTTATAATGCCTACTCTTTTTTCATCGTCCCTGCATTTTCTGCTCCTTCACATCATCTGCCCTAATGACTTAATGTAAAAGACATTTCTGCATTTCTTAATGCACAGCTTGATAACTGTTTTTAGAACAGCCTTTCATTTTTAAAACAGCCTAACATTGTTAACCAGTCAAATTCGTGCTCTCTTTTCAAATTTTGTTTTTAAATCCTTTCTGGTCCCTGTTGTTTTGCAACATCTTCAGCACCATGTTAGTGACACAGGGAGTGGCTCAGAGGCTTTCAGCATCTCTGTTTTCAGCATGCTGTTTGTCCTATTGACAGGAGTGACACAGCTGCAAATGGACTACCAGTGAAAATGGAAAAGTATTCAGGTGCTGAATTAATTTGCAGCTAGGATTGGACATCTGAATAACCAGAAAATATTATCCAAAACATTTTGTGTGCGAGCCTGTGAAAAAACACAGAAAAACATAAAGAACATGGATTTCTGTCTAGCATATTCAGTATTTCCTTCTGTTATAAATACCCTTGGAGGCTCCATTGTTCTTGGCATCCTGTTTGAAGGGGATGCTGTTCTAGGCAGGAAAGCTATGATTTTTTGTCAGTGATTATTTCATTCTCCCGGAAATAATGACATGCCGCTTCAAACACAGTTGTGAATAAACCTAGGAATTCTTTTGCTGCATACAAACAACTTTGAGCTCCCTGCAAGATGCTACAGAAATAATTAAAGAAGTTTGGCAAGTATTTAATAGTACAGGAGTCAGATGCACTCCAGAGGGCTGTTTCTGTAACTCAGTACTCAGGTTTACAGCAGGCACCTGTTCACCATTTCAGTGAGTACATATGCCAAGGATGCTTCTGCTTAGACCCATAATCTGGCAACGCTGAACATGTTATTAACAATATTTGCTGGATGATTCACATCCAGGCAGCAGCCCTCCACTCACGATAAGCAACCAAATCATAGGGTGAGGCAAATGCATCCACATCACGTCAGCACGATAATTCTCAATTTGCTTTCTGACTGCTAGATGCAGTCCTTCTATCTGTCCGTGTCTAAAATGTTCTCTACCTAAAAGCATGAGCTATTTTTAAAGCACTATTACACTGAGCAGTCCTGATCACTGAAAAGTTGATCATATCCATTGGTCAGTGACAGAAAAATAAGCAAATTCACTTGAATGCACTGTGGCAAAAGTGCTTATTTGTGGTACCTCTGGAAGTGGTCCAAAATGTAGAATTGCAAAGCAGCTGTGCTCTTTTTCTGCCCACTACAGTTAGCCGTGGGCTGAGGGCAGCCAGGAAAGAGGGAAGGTTAAAGCTATTCCACTCATCCACTGCTGTGGATCCATGGATCCATCCACTGACCTGGCACATACTGTTCCGTGGTACAAAAGGCACCTCTAGGCAAAGGAACCAGCAGATGATCTACATATCTTCCCTGGACCACAAGAAGAGGAAATGAGATCTTACAGAGTATGGAATCTGGAATATAAAGCAGTTGCTTCATTGAAGAATCCAATACTATACGAAAGACTTCATGCACTAACTGAATTTAGGAAAATCATTGCCATGACTTACAGCTGGACAAGGATAACATTTTCTTCTTCAGATCTTTCTTCATTCTCAGATATGAGAAGGATTTATTTTAGAAGCTTGAACTAACTCTCTTTTCAGTCCCATTTGCATGTCTTTTTGCTAAATTTGGTTTTAGGGATGGAAGTCTGAAGCTAATATCGCCTCCTGTTAAATGGAAGCATATAATTTGTGAATAAAAGGAATTATGTGTTAGTTAAACTATGCAAGAGTAACTGAATAGGCGTCTATGGACAATCTCAGCCAAAAAGCTGTAAGCTCTTTGCAACAAGAAAGCCTGTGACCATCTCACTGTAAGTCACCAAAATGAGATAAGTGCTCCAACACTACAGAGGGCCTTTTGCAAAGGAGTCCTATGTGTGCACTTCCATTTCAAGGATTTTCTGCCTCACAGTTCCTTTGCAACAATGAACACCTTTTTGTTTAGGTTTGTTCAAGGTTTCTTACCAGTGGAGGCAAAACTGCTTCCACTAGGATGCAGTGCTGCAAGAAGCCCAGGCGTTGGCCTCTTGTCACAGAACAGGGAGAGGAGGAAGAAGGGGAAGAGGTGGGACAAAGCTTCTGTCCCTGGGGAGGCAAACTTCCTGCTGCCCCAAGGACAGTGCTGCTCTTCAGTCCCAGATCCATCTGGACTGTGCACCCTCTGGGCTCTCAAAGGCAGCAGCCAGCTTGGCTCTCTGGGCTTTGACTTGGGCAGTGGGGTCACAGCTCTTTTAATATCCCATATTTTGCTTCACTAAATAATTACCTAGTCAGTTCTAGGCTAAGTGATAACTTCAGAATCATAACTTACTGCTCTGCCTGTGGCAGGACTGAAAGAGAGACAAAAGGGGTTTTTTTCCTGACTAAGAACTCATCTGAAAAAAACAACCCTCTAGTCCTTTGCATTCAGCAATGATTCACAGGGATGCAATGACTACATAGCTGACAAGTCACTTTAATCATCCCAGTTATAACAGCCTTTGTGTTGCTAAAAGAGGCTTAATAATGCTATTAAAACTTGTTGGGTATGCTAAAATTTGTAGAGCAATGTACAAGGGCTGCAGAGCTATGATTTTTTTGCAGAGCCTGAATGACACAAACCCAAATGAGGAGATGAGATGCAGCATCATGGTGGCTCCTTTGCCACAGAGAGCAAATTTCAGAGCTTTCACCACAGAGGAGACAATAATGTTTCAATCTGTGGTTTTGTCACAAAATATTAGGTTTTTTTAAACCTGAGATTAAATAATTTATTCTTAGACAAAATAAAATGTTTACTTTGGTTTCTTATACTCCTTGGAAATGCACAGGAACAGGCAATTCAAAAATGCCAGAAATCAAGCCAACGAGGCAGAAGGTCGGCTTTGCTGAGCAGGCATCTTCTTCTGGAAAAGGAAGGTGTATGCCTAGTGTTAGCAAGGTCAGGGGACATGGGAAGAATACAGAGATGCAGCTTGACAGTGGAGGGAGAGAATTCATGCAGCCAAAGATTAACTGGAGTTGAAGCTGCCCAGAAATGTGTGGAAAAATAAAAAGATACTTTAAATATATAATTGACAAAAGGTAGCATAGAACTAACATCAGCCTGTTACAGGATGAGGATGGGCACTTCACAAAGAGGGACCAGGACAAGGCAGAGGTGTTTAAGGCATTCTTTACCTCTGTCTTCAACACAGATGATGGACCAAGGAGGTCTCAGTGCCCTGAGCTGGAGGATCATGGCTGCAAGGATGTTCGACTCCCAGTCGACCCTGAAATTGTCCAGGATCTGCTGCTTCTGCTGGATCCCTACAAATCTATGGGGCCTTATGGGATTATCTGAGAACCTTCAGAGCTATCTGATTTCATGGTAAAACCTCTCTAGATGGTTTTTGAGCAGTACTAAAACTCTTGTGGTTCTCTGGGAAACCCACCTTATGGAAGGGACTAGGCCTCTAAACTATACCTACCATTAAGCAATGAGCATACTGTGGGGAAGCTGATGTTATCTACTGCAGAACTTTAAATCAGCTCCATTTAGTTAAATGTAACTGAAAATAGTCATTACTGTTTGATCTTTTTGCTGAGAGGGATTGTCATTTTTTTCTGCAAAAAGCTGAATTTCCCATTAAAAATAACCACTCATATGGAAAATTTCCAAGCAAAATTCTATTTGCAGCTTGTCTGTCTGACCAGAGGATCTGATAGAATCAGGATTTTGTAAATCATTCTTCATTAATTTGTTTTGATCCGTTGTGAAATACTAAAATGTATAATCAGCTCACTCTGACCAGTATCTTGCCTTTGTCTCTGTGCTTCATTTCCAAACTGATTTCCATAGCTATGGTCTTAAAAATCTGAGAGTTAAAGTCAATAGCTGCAATTACATGTTTAAATATTAGCAAGCACACTGTTCTGATGCCAGTGCTGCACCATGTGCCTGAAATTCTAATTTAATCTAAAAGAACCAGTTTTTTAAAAATGGTCAAACCCCAATATATTCTTTTCCTCTTGCAATTTTTGCATTCAAAAATTCCTTTTAAAAAGAAAATTTACTCACCTGCAGTTCACCTAACTAAAGAGCCTGTCTGTATCTCATATTGTTCCTCATATTTTTTTTTATTTTCCTTGTTGTACATTGAAGTTAATTATTTTTTTTTCCGTGTACTTGTACTGAACTGTGAAAGATAAGCAATAGCATGAGACCGAAATATGCCTTCCAACTAAAACAAAAGGAAACCATCCAAGGCAGAGATAATTAGTACATTTAGAGTACCCCTAAACTACTGAGGACTTGTCATTATTATGTTTCCAAGCAGAACCTTGAAGGAAGGATTCTGGTCCGTATAAACATGCCTTTTATTTCAGTTTCAGTGCACTGTACTGGGCTCCAGGCTCACGGGCTCTCCCAGCTGCAAGGATTGCTGAGCAGCCTCTTACTCTCAACATCCAATTGTCACCTTTTGGAGTTTGCTGCTAGGGCAGATGATCTCAGCATTTCTCTTTTGACCCACGGGAGGAACTAGGGCTCTGCTAATGAAGACCTGGGCAGGTGGGAGGAAGGTTTGTTCACTTTGGGGATGAGTCCTAAATGTAGATGTCCATATGTGCGCCAGGCATCCAACCTCCCCTGCCAGGCAAAGGAGCCCCAGTGCATTCAGTGAAATTCAGAGGGTTTAATGGACCAGCTAGGAGGAGACTGGGAAGTAATTCGATATAACACAGGCATCGAGTGTTGGTTCAAATGCTCTAGCATTTCTCCCACTACCCATGTCCCAGCTACTTGTCCTGTGTTATCCTTTCCACCTTGGGCTGATTTTCAAGTGTGGGCATCTTAAATGCCTAATGCTTGGGCAACTGAGCTGAAGCCCATGTGAACAGTATCATGTCTTAGGTGCCAGTGACTTCCCTGACCGTGAGGGAGCCTTAGACACTGTGCTGACACACACGAATGCAAGTGTAGATGTGTCTCCGTAGTGTTACATCCCACCCCTGCATCTGCTGAGCATGCAGCATGACACACTCTCCCAAATGCCCAGCACAAGCTCAGTGCTGCAGGTGGCCCAGGCTCTCAGGTCCTCACCAAGCTCATCTCTGGCTTGTGCTCAGTTTAACTTACACCATACACAAAGGTTTAGTGGGCCCTCCCTACCTTTGGGAGGTTGCCTGTGCCCCAGGTCTTCAATAGTTCCTAGCATCCCTCCTATCTTGTAGCTAGGGTCCTGACTGAGGAGTTCATTTTACCAATGAGTAAAGTGAGAAAAACTAGTCTGATTCCCCACAGACCCCTGTGAGTCAGTAATCAGTGAAGCATTTATCGCAGCCTCTCCGGCAGCGCTGCAGACTAAATCCCCTTGAGACCTTCTGTATGTCTCCTATTTGTAACTTTGCCAAATATTCTCATTATCTTCTGACACCTTTTCCCAGAGGATGCCATTATGCTAAAACAATTTCCATGGAAGTCATGAGTGGGGGGAGGGAAGGGTGAAGGATAAGAGTAAAAGGGAGGTTTATATTTGCAATGACTTTTGTTAAGACTTATTCACTAAACCATTAACCATGCCAAGGATTCTTGCTCTGCTGAAACGCGAGTTCATCAGAGTAGACATTAAAATTAAATAGGAGACAATTTACCAAAGAAATGAGTTGTAACAGCCTTCACCCCTTAAACCACTAATTTCAAACTTTTCCTGCACATCTCTCTCCGTGTATAAAAAGAGCTGGGCTTCTGATACCTTTGTCTACTTTCAGTACAATTATTCAGGCAATAACACATGTAAACAAAACAGCTGTATTTCTGCAGAGCTACCTCAATTGTGCTTCAACACCGTTTCGCATGCAAGATGTTTTGCATTCAGTTAATAACCAGAATGCTCTGAGACAGCAGAGCATGTGGGTCTCCAGCTCTAAAATTACTTCAGCTCCAAAATTACTACAACCTGCAGACCATGTCCTCCATGGCCCTCCTTGTCAGCTCAAAGAAAGACTTGTGGTGCCTTTGCAGCACTCGCATTTGCTCCAGCACCCTTCCCATTGCTGCCATCAGCCCTGCAGAGTCTCGCTGAGCACTGAGTAGCTTGGAGCTGAGACTGGGGGAGGAGAGAGGGGTGAGGAACTACACTGGCTTTCCTTCACCCTCACAAATCTCCAAAAAGGTTAACTCAGATTTCAAATACAGTGCATTGAGACTTTTTGAAGTGTTAGGACAAGGACTGTCCATGTCCAAACTGACAGTACAGACATATAACATGGATGTCATGTCAAACACATGTCAAATCAGCACAGAAAGATAAGCTCTTCCCCTTGCCCCTTCTCTACTCACAGACATGCACTTATGTTGGTCTAACTCTTACTCTGGGGGCCTGGCTCCTACTCAAGAAACTGTGGGGATCTACCTTGGCCTCCTGATAAATTAAAAAGAGCTTAGGATGTTTCCCTGCTGCTTATGGCGTGTTTATATTGGGGCTATCTGCAAAACACTTAAACCAGTATGAATAAGGGGAGGACAATCACTGTACAAACTCCAGGTTGAAGCTTAAGTCACTGCTCTTGATTTCTTGCTTACACTTGTTTGGTTGGGGTTTTTTTAAGGGTCTTTAAATACAAGACACTGCTTTGCTATAGAAGCAAATGCATGCTAGGAAACAAGAGCCTGGAAATGTGGCCATAACAGCCCAGACCTGGTCACTGCTGCATCAATGCAAACTTTCCTTACACTGGCGGAGTGAGGGCATCTGAGTGTGGACCCTCCAGAACTACTTCTTTATACCTTTTAATGGTATGTGTTTGAATAAGGATTGCTCAAAGTTTTCACAAGATCCCGGAAAGCACAAAGAGAAGTGACTCTCAGTGGCAGTCAAATGCCTAATTGGCTTTCAGTTTCACTCTGAAATAAAGATGATATTGGAAACTGCACTTAGAGAAGAATGGTTAACTGCTACCCCCATAAAGCAGTCACCTTGCACTAATTACATCAGGAATGCTCATTGTATGGCCTAATCAAAGCTTACCTTCAAGAAAGGTAAAACATCACAGCAGTATTAAAAGATGGAAAAATAAATTCCTTTCTGCATGGATACACTACATCACCTAATTTGATTGTCTTATGCATTTGTTTCTGGCTGTACCCAAAGGAAAAGTTAACAGAAGTTAAAAAATTTAGGTAATCAATTTGTACACTGTGTCTTTAGTGGTATTTATTTAATATTTCAAATGTTATAAAAAGGCAATGTAAATTTTTTTAAAATAGAATGAAAAAAGAGTATACATGTAAGCACCTTCATAAGCTGCAAAATATATGTCCAAATTATGTACTAAGGAAATGCCCTTAGCCAATGCAAATTTTCAGTAAAAGCAATGATCTGCCCTGAATGAATAACCTGTACTTTAGGATCTAGACAAATTGTGTATTTAAATACATCCTGCCATAATAAACTCTTCAACCTATGTTTTGGAAACTTTATTTGGCAGTAACTAATTCTTACTCATCTGTTTTTCCTGCTGATTTTGCACTAATTGACTCTTCTTTTACTTTGTAAAAAGAGAACACCTGACTGCTTCAAATACCAGGGTGCAGAGATCCTAGTCAGGCAGACACAACCTGAATTACTGGGAAGTCAAGCCCTCTGTTATTTGCCCTGCTATCACGTTGGAAATGGTAATTACTCATTTTAGCAATCTTCCACAGCCTATCTGCTTTGTGACAAGCACATTGCTTTAGCTTGGATTGGTCTTTTAAAAGTTAATAATCTAAATCTCTCTTCAACATGACTGACATTAGGGCCTGTGTAATAGCAGAGTTTAATACTTGTTTAATTTAGTTCCCTTATAAGTGTTAAACCAGTGTAAGTCTTTCATGCTTTGAATATTTTATTGAAAGATTGCTGCAGAACAGCCGAGAAGGGAATTCAAATTGCATGAGTTTGTGGTTCATGGCTATCACCCCAAGGCCACATCTCCTTTTTTATCTTCAGGCATTAAAGTACAAAGACTTGTGCACACAGACAGTGAGGTTTTGAAGGCTGGCAGAGATTTAACGCAGGTAGAAACAACCCAAAGTCCACTCTTGTGACAAGCTGGTTATGAAATCTTGAGATACTCCAAGGAATGAACTAAGGGATCATGACATGCTTCCCTAGACATCTGTCCTAGGCATTTACGTGTGGCGTAAATCACTGCATAATCTCAATGCTTACAAAATATTTCTGGGATAGGGAACTACAGTCTGCAATTTGTAAATAGTGAAGTGAAGCAGAGAGAAGATAAAATATTTGCCCAGAGTTTGAGAGTGTCTGCATTTTAATTGGATAAGAGACACCACCTGTGCAAATCTCCTCCTACTAGCTACAAAATTGAGCAGAATTCTTTGCCCTCTCCTACTAAAAACCAGCCATAAACTACTTCTGACTTGCATAATTTTCACTGAAATCCCTTGGATAATTTGGAAGCGAAAATATCTCAGAATAGATGGTTTGGGGATTGTTTGATACGTACATGATTCTCCTAATGCTTACATTAAAACACTTCCTAAGGTTCAATGAACATTTTGCTATTTTTCTTAGCTAGCTCATTAATTTGAGACATTTTACATAACCTGCCCTTTTCAGGAAATGCCAGTGAGTAAAGTTTTTGCTTCATTATATCTGCTCCATGTGATTTTTTTCTGAAAGCTATGCTAACAAGGAAATTACATTATACTGTCCAAGCTGTCCTTCTTTGCTATATCCATCTGATATTTGGCATGTGACATCTTGCTGACAGGTTTCTCAAAAGCTTACAGAGGGGCTAAGGGAAAGCCTTTAAAATGTATTTGCCTCTGTTAAAGATCACGCCTTGTAGAATACTTTTCAGCTGCAAAGTCACCCTAAAGCCTTTTATCAGTTTAAGACTTCATGAAAAAACACTCCAAAAACTTATTGTTGATGTTTTAAATCCAAGTTTCAAGTACATTTTCTTATCTATATCTAGGTTCTCCTCCTGTAATAAATGTTAATCCATCAACACCCTTTCTTCTGGTTGGAAAAGTGATTTAGTAGCTTGTCTTAATTTTCCACCTGCTCCATCCCTTGCAATACATGAAAACTGGGCCCTTCACAGTATGTATTCTGCGACTTTTGTGCCCAGATTTTTGCCAGGCTTCTTCTGGACAGTAAGAATGATCTGTCTCTCAGATGGCTGCTGGGACAGTTTAATTACCTATTTTCAGTTAACAGCAGAAGCATTCAACCATTGCACCAATTCTTCAGGTGTGCCTATCTACCAGGAGGAAAAACATAATGTTATACTCACTTTTCTACATATTTTTCAGATCTGTACAGTCTCTGTTAAAGAGAAAATGGTGTACAAATACTAATAATAAAAATTAAAATACTTTAAAAATTAAAAAAGCTTTACAAATAAAAGGAAAGGGAAAATAGATGTAGACCATCTGTCTTTTTTCTTAGAAATCTCGCTTAGTACCAAGAATTTCTGCCTTTCTCAGGATGCTTGGATGACTC
This sequence comes from Monarcha castaneiventris obscurior, assembly GCA_026261815.1. Taxonomy (NCBI): domain Eukaryota; kingdom Metazoa; phylum Chordata; class Aves; order Passeriformes; family Monarchidae; genus Monarcha; species Monarcha castaneiventris. The sequence continues at coordinate 23,326,166 of JAMPIT010000379.1, read as the reverse complement.
AGTGGGATTGAGAATTGAGGAATTCATATTTAAGCCTGAAGGAGGCCCCAGCTCCTTTTCTTTCCATGATGGGGGAGTACAGAAGGCATTCAATTTCCACCCTGTGTTCTCAGTACCCAAATCACGTTTATTGGAACATGCAAATATTTCAATGAGTTTTCAAAACACTTCACTTGTACAGTTTCTAGCCATATGACACAGCCTGGCTTCCCTCAAGCAGCTGTCTACATAAACATGTTTTTTAAATTCAGCCTGATGTCTGTTTTCCATTCTCAGGTACAGCGAGAGGCACTGGAACTGTTAGAAGGGAGCACTTACTCAGTATTGTGTGTATCAATGGTGTGAAAAAGTTCATGCAGCTCTTCTCCACTCAGAACTCCATCAGCAAAGTAAGCTTTGAATTCATCAAAGGACAATTTTCCATCATCTGAAACAATGAAGAAATGGAAATTGCCTTAATTTCATCCATGTTTTTTCTTGTTTACTTCATGCAGTAGAAGAGGAAAGTATTAAAAACCTCTAGGTCTTCAGCTTAAATGTAGAAACTTTACATTTTAAATGCAAGGGTGATAATCAGCAAACAAAATTCAAATAAAGATTCACCTTTTCCTGTTATTTAGAAGAAATTTGAAAGATTAAATTGTGTTTAAGTATATTTAAGTATATTTAAATATAATTTATCTAAATTGATTGAGCCTTTGCATGAAGCATAAAGAATATTTTTATAGCCTAACCCTTCTTAACCCTTTTTTGGGTAGCACTAAATTTCAGTTCACATGTTTCCTTCTCTTCCTTCAGTAATTTACTTAATACCTCATAGGGCACTAAACAACTGTAGAGGATAAGACTAATGTGTCCTAAGCATCAGACTAATCTACAATGTACAATGGCTTAATTTTAAAGTGTTGAAGAATCTATTGTAAACACAGTATCTAAATCCTGTGACTACATGCTGTACTACAGCAGGCAGATTTGAAGAGTAGAGCTGAGAAGATTCTTTCTTCTTTCATTTGCTATTATTTCATAATTTCTTTGATTTGGATATATGGCTCGGATGTCTTGAAGAGGTTTCAAAATTTTACAAATGTCTGCTGCAACAAAACCCTTTTGAAATGTTTAATATGAAAAGACAGATTGTAGCTGGAGATGATAATCATTACAATCAAAATAAAATGTCAAGATCTGCAAGAGCCAGAAACCAAGATGGCACAAAACTGCAGTGATTACCTAGCTGAGAGTCTAAATACATTTGCCATTTGGCTGTGGTTACAGAGAAGTAATATCAAATATTGAGTGTGTTGAGGTGTGTGTTCTCGCAGCTATGCTTCCTTTGCCTCTTACAATCAATTGCTTAATCCATCCACCTCTGCAGCTTTATCATTTGCTGGGAAGGGTGATTTGCATGCCATTTAAACACATACTCAAGAAACTTGTGACTTTTGGCAACTTTCCTGAGACAAATATATGAGTTTACCCAGAGAACAGCCTGGCGTATGACACAAAATCTGAAACAAGTCTTTTTCGGTCCTTCAGGATCATTGGCTTTCCCTCAATCCAGAAAATCACTGATCCACCAACAGATTGGGTACTTTAGCTATTTTCTCTACATTTTTATTATCCAAGAGCAGACTTTGCCTTTTGGTTCATTGCTATTTATTCTCAGTAACATTCTGAATGTTACTGACATTGAGTGACGAATCACTGAGCTTGTTGCTGGCAAAACACAAGGACTTTTGAATCTATTTGGTACTTACAGATTTCATACAGTTACCGTTATTACAAAAAGCCGTGATTATCCAAGGCATTTATCTGATTTTGTGTGAGTGTCACTGTTTTGCCACAGCAGCTGGGGAGGGCTCAGATGCTGGTGGCCACCCTTGTGCTTCCTCAGTGCTCAGATGAAGCTCAGACCCAGCACTGAACAAGTGCTCCCTGTGCTATTAGCCTGAAGACACATTTGCCTAGCCAGTTTCTTTTTTCCCCAAGTGTCAAGAATAGCTTTTATTTTAAAGGCTGTGTCATTTATGCCCAACACCACTGCCCTGGATGCACTTCCCTGCCCTTGGAGTACCCAGATAAACACTATCTGGCTTAAGTGCTACGGAGTAGCTGAGCAGAAACCTCTATTAGAGATGCTTCAACCCTTGCCACTGGCAAAGTGACAGGGGAAGGATGAGTCATGAAAGGCAAACTTCTCTGAAGCTGTGCATCCATCAGACAAATCAGCCTTGGCATGTTATTTATGTATAACATACATAAATATGTATGTGCCTTGGCAATGTTATTTAAGAAGCTGTTTTGCAAGACTTGCTTGCTTTTGTCTGTCTTCTCTGACATTTTTCAAAAGAAGGGTTGCTTCATAAACAGGCAGTCGCCTGTTCTCCTTTGTCTCCCAGCTGGCAGACAAAAATATAAACAATAAAATTAATCTCTCCACGTTGCACTTGCAAATTTAAAATAGATTCACACAGTGGTTTACAGGATCCTTCCTTCAGTTTACAGTTGCATTCTCACATTTATTTCAGTAAAATTCACCTGTCTATTGAATAGATGTTTTTCTGTGTAAAAAATGCCCAAGTGATATCCCCCAGCCAGCCTGCTGCAGAAACACCAGTAATCTCCAGGACATGCTTTGGATAGCTGATGACTTCAGCAGAGAACAGCATTATGTGACAGAGGAAAGTAAAGTAGTGCACACTCTCCGAGTTGAAAGGTGGTTTCAAAAGGTATCAAGCAAATAAAGGACAAGGGCACAGATGTATCTGGAGTCTGTGTGCACAAAGACAATGGCAAATGGTGAGACTGCAGCCAGTGAAGGAAGTTAGAGTGATGCAGAGAAGAAGGATGTCTCACAGAGATGCCAGCAAATGCTAGAGGACAACTTCCACTGCCCCCTGTTTTGGGCATCCTGTTAGGATTGTGAGCCATTCTTAGCAGCTAAAAAGCAGTCTTTTCATTTCAGGAGCCACATCAGATGGAGCTCATATGGCAGCCCTAGGGCACTTGGAAGAGCCACATGTAAGAGTTTATGGCAGTCAGAGCAGAAAACCACACTTGGCTAAAGCTCATCCTGGGGTTCACCTTAGAAGGATGTGATTTGGAAAGTCAAGCCCTCAGCCATGGGAAAGCCAAGGGCCAAAACACAGACCCATTCAGGCCCTCACAATTCTTGATGGAAGCTCAGTTTCTAAATCTCTTGTGGGTGTTGTGACAACCCTTTATGGCTTTTTGAGATCCAGCTGCCTTTGAAGATCCTAAAGCCTTCAAGTGCCTCCACTTGAGCCACAGCCGCCTGCGTGGCTGAAGCAAACACAGTGGGAAGGTGGTGCAAACATGGGTCCTCCTCCCAGCTCACCTGCTCCTGGGGCCCTGCTGAGGGACTTTGGAAGGAACTGACAGCCCACATTTGCTGTAAAAGGTTTGGATCAGATTACTTGAGTGCTGTAAGAGATTGCCACATACACAGAGAAAACGAGGTAGTGTTGGGGGACACATCACAACAGACATGGATGGGCTGAACCAGATGCAAAAATATGAAACCCACATGATTTATTGGCACATGGCACATAGGCTGGAATCAGACCAAGAATGATCTGCCAAAATGACAAATTTCAGTGCGCCAAAGCAAGCATGCTAGTAATATCCACTAGGTCCCAGTTGTAAGGGGCTGCATCAGAAAAGGCACAGACATAGGTGAAGATTTAGAGTCTGGGCAGTAAAAGTCTGAGCTTTTACTGACTCTGTACTGTATGTTGATATAATCAGAAATAAGGATTTTGAGCCATTATTCCATCTGTTATGCTGGAAAAGGTTCACACAAGTAACCAAGTGATTCCAAGGCTAACAGGGAGAGGGTTTATGTTATCTCTATAGAAATATTTTTGGGGATCTGGAGCACAGGGTCCAGCCCTGCAGTGCTTGAAGGACCCGGGGCAGGGATGGGAAATCCCACCCCAGGCAGAGCCTGGGCTCTGAAACAGGAGTCAGGGTGATGTCTGCAGTGGATCCAGATGGTCAGGAAGCAAACAGCAGTGTGGTAAAAGTTCATGGGATTCACTGCAAGGGTTTTGCCTTACTAATCCATTCATTGAGGAACTTGGGAGCTTAAATCAGGGATGCTACAGTTCAGAGAATTTCTGTCCTCTGGCTTCTGTTCAGAAAATGTGTTCTGCAAAGTCATTCAGTAAATCTACAGCGCAAACATGGTCACTCTGGAGCACTCAGACCTGGGTATCACTGTGCATAGAGCTTCCCCAAGGGATTCCTGCACATTGCTGTTTTTCTCCAGAGGGTCACACAAGAGCTGGGTCACCCTGTTATGCTATGACCTATCTGGCCAGTCCCTAAGGAGGGGAGAGCCCATGCACTGATGCAGCTGCCACTGAGCAGAGCTTCTGGGGCAGTCCCTGGGCTAGCTGAAGACCTCATGAGATGTCAGGATGTTGTAGCCCCAGGTTAGGAGACACTGGCCTAGATAAAAAATGCTGAAATCAGGGACTTGGCATTCCTTGCTTTGGTACAACTCCAAAATTTTTCTCAGAAAAAAGGTTAATCCACTAAGTGGCAATCTTGAGAGCCTGCAGGCCAACTCTGATAGCTCCCTTTAGGGAAGATTCAAGAGATCCCTTTCCCAAGGTGCTTTCCCTGCTTCTCAGAGGCATATTCCCTTAGTCCTCTAGCATGGTACACACTAGTGCTCTGGTATCCAAGATAGAGCCACTGAGAAGTCATAGTCTGAGGACTGCTGCAGTGAGGCAGCTGCCAACCTGCCAGAGCTCACCTACAGACACATGAGCTGACACAGATGGTAGAAGACTCACCTGCAGTGTTCATCCTGCAATGGCACTGACAATAAATAATGAACAGGAAAACACCTGATCTCTGCAAAACTGACTCTGGAGTAGGAGTTGCAAGATTTCCTCCTGATGACCCTACAGGTGAAGTTTAGTGGTTTTTTGGTTATTCTGTGGAAATCTTGTTGGGCCACTCAAAAGCATATGATCTGTGAATCAATCCCTTTGGTCCCTGACACCAGTGAAAGGGACAGGGTGCTGCTGTTGCACTTGCCTTATTTTAAAGAACCCTTTATTTATGACCCACAGTTTTTTGTTGGGCCAGTGTTTGTACGGTTTCAGTGCTGGGCTGAAATCCCCAGATTATCGTAATCAACATACTCCGTGTATTATCACAGTGTTTTATACAGTTTCAGAATTCTACATTTAAAAGTCTTCTACATTTACATAGTAAATTATACATTTAAAAGTCTTGCTCTGTATCATGGACATTGGGGGTAGTGCATGAAGGCATATGACAGAATGCAAAGATTAGTCTCATTTGACTACTTTTCATTTTACAGACTCTGGTTCAAATATATTTTTAAAAAAATTTTTTGGGGGGGGGGGGTAGGGAAGATTTCAGTGAGTGCTTGTTTGAAATGTCATAGAAAAAAAATTAAACCAGACATAAATGCAGTGATTCTGACATTAATAAGATTCTGTTGCAAGTCTGCTGGTTGTTTGATATTCAGGTTTGTCAATCTATGGAGCTTTAGTCTTTTGTTTAGCTGGTTTTTAAAATTTTCCCTCATTTGTTTGCAGTCATTCCTGACTGCCTGCAGAATACTGTTTGCAGTGTTTCTTACAGTTCAGGCTCTTCAGGTTTTTTTGAAAATGTCTGCTTCTGTAGCAGATATTACCAATGATATTTTCAAACATCTTCTTCTCAGGAGCTTTAAGAATGCTTGAGGTATATGTTATACTCAGTGCTTTTTCACAACAGCTGATTTGTATTTGCAGATCAATGACAGTATCTATATACAAACCATCTTTTCTAAACCTGTCATATTAAAGTTGCCCTCCTCAGGGCTTAGAGGTATCCAAGAGCTTGGGGGCAGGAGCTGTACATTTTGGAACAGGGCCATAATCAAATACCAATTTGAATATCGTGGAGGAGAGAGACAGCTGAGAGGTCCCCTCCTCCTGGGGGACAGGGCTAGGAGTCACTCCCTCCAGGTCTGACTGGATGGATGTTTCCACACTGAAAAGTGCCAAGGGCAGTCTCACATATCAGAGCATGCCATGTTTCCAGAGCTGGAGATGATAGACAGACTCTGGTAAAAGGCAAAGGCAGTGGCCTTCCCCAGAGGGATGGGAAGAGAAATGATCCCTACCATGATGCCAGCAAAGGCAGGGCACTGTTCTCTAGTTATTTTGTGGTGCTCCTTGCCTTTGGTCAGTGTCGAACCCATCAGTGCTGAGGCACCTTCCCCCTGCTGAAGGAAGACTGTTACTCTTGCAAGAACAAGAGTTGCATTCTCAGATTTTTTTTTTCCCATTCATTTTGACAGTCAGACTGTTTGTGATTGGGTTTCTGCAATGCAGTTTGTATTTAAAATTCCATTCCTGTGCTAAGAGGAGGGAATTCTGGCAGGAGGCAATTCCAACTGGGCACGTGTCACAGCTGCATGGTCAGAAGAGGCCCCAGGGTGACATTCACCAACAACTGATCTCGTTTCACTCGACTGCAGGTCACTGCAAGGCTGATGGGGTGCCCCACGTCCCTCCTGGCATGTCAGTAGATAAAAGATACAGCTCATGCAGACAAGCACATACAGGTGCTGCATTCACACGTATGTGAGGCAACCACTGTTGCCTGTGAGATGAGGGAAGCAAAATTTTTTTTTTGGTTGGGAAAGACTTCATTTGGCAGTTCCAGTTTCCCATTTTTCTTCACTCCCTCCCTTGCAGGCTAGGGACAAGATTTTACTTTTCAAGAGGAATTAAATGAATTTGATTTTGTTTTAAACAGCAAAAGAAATTAAACAAATGAAGATTTTTCTTTTTAGCTGGAGTTTTTCCAAATTAGTTCTGTGTGAAATCCACGTTTTCCTTTGAGCACATGGAGTTTTATACAGTAAACCTTACCAAAATTTCATTTTGACATACAGACCTGAAGCTTCTCCTTTCAAAAAACGTCAATGTGCAGCATCTCACCTTTATGAAATTACTTTTTTCCCCTCAGGATTTGCTGCTGATTTTGTCAATATTATGAACCATACTTCTTAAAAATCTTTCTCTATGCCTTTTTCTCCCTTTAAAAAATCATATGACCTTTTCAGTTATGGGAGGAGTATGGATCTGCTCCACAAAAAGCAGAGCTGCACAGCCATGAAGTAAGAATTACAGACAGAATTTATGAAGCTGATCCTCTCATGGAATCTCTGCACCGCTGATAATTTCCAGAAACAGGACTGTAGGAGAATGATATACATGGGCTGGCAAATTGAATACCAGGGCTGGCAAAGAAGGAAGCCATTTGTATGACTTCTTTCACGTGACTGTTTGCTAAAGGACTTTCTTAATTAAACACAGATGTCATAAATTGTTGTAGCAGTTTTCAGTACCAGCAGTTCAGTGGTATTTCTTGCCTCTTTTGATCTCTCATTTTATATTGCCTTTGCAATAATAGTTGTCTTTCCTTGCTGTGGAAGGCTTACCTGAAGTCCCACAGTCCACTAATTCATAGTAAAAATGCTACCTTATACAATACTCCTATTTATCACCTTGATTCATTTGGGTTTTTTTGGATATAATTTTTCCTTGCTGTCTAGCAACAATCTAGTAAAGTTTTTGATGACATTTTCTGTGAAGGTATTTTAATCTTGCAAAAGGAATTAATACAGCAGAGAAAGTTCTATTAAAAGCCTATGGGAGAATTTAACAGGGCTGTGTCATGGACAGTAATGTACTATTTGTTACTGAAAGCAAATACTTGGTTTCCTGTAGCAGAGAAAGTGAAAGTAGACAAGTCATTAACCAAAGCTAATAATCTATGTTGACAACAGTGTAAACATGTTCAGTAAGTGTTCACATATCCAATAACCTTTCTGAAAATGTACTTAACTTTACAGCCTTGAAACAAATCTCCCTATCAATGTGGCACAAGCCTGTGCAGTGCTAGATTAGCAAAGCAGAATTCCCATGGGCAATTGATGGTTCAGCAATCACAATTAAGGCCTAAGAGCTGAAATAATTTCAAGTTCATGGACTTAAATTAATAGAACTGAAGTGACTGAACTTAGCCACTTTTCTGTCAATAATATGTTGTAAAGAAACCATATACAGGTAGAAAACCAGTGACCAAAGTGTCTGGGGTTGGTATGGTTTTGTATTGTTCTGGAACAAGCAAGTTTGTCAGGGATTGTGTGAGCTGTTTCCCCTATTTTCATAGCAATGCGTAGTCATGAGCTGTGGGAAAACCCAAATGAGGACTGGAAGTGTTCCCAACCACTGAAGTGCTGCGGATCCACCAGGGCTGGGACAGCGTGAGCCTGAAGTCCCGGGCAGGGACACAGAGCTGCAGGGTCTCTTTCAGACTCCAGGGGAAGGTGAGTTCTGCTCGGTGCCCTGCACCCTGACCCTCATCAGCCTTCAGGGCAGATACATACATTATCCCAAACACCACGAGGAGCTCTGAGAGGGATGCCAGCAGAGCTTGGCTGTGGTTGGCAGCTAACTAAGCCAGAGATGCACCACTGAAGGGGAGATCCTTCTCCTCCCCATGCCACCTTGGAATTCAGCTTGCACTATCACTGCCCATGCAAACCACTGGCAAGCTGACTGAGGGAGATAACAAAGAAAACACTAACAGAACACTCTCACAGTGATGGATTCTGTGGCTGCTGAGCTCTCAGAAGGAGCCTACCATGGTCTTGTGGGAAGTGCCAGTAGCTGCACGTGAGCTGGGGCAGCAATAGCCCCCCAGGAGTGGGCTGTGGAGGTGAGATTTCTCTCTCAGCAACAGTAAACAGTTACTCAACATGCTCAGTTATACCACCAAACTGTGCAGTAGCCATTTGCTGTCCAAGAGTTGTTGTAAGTTATTATCACTGATTTTCTCAATGGTATCCATCTGCCTTCTCCTTATTGAATGCACACAATATCAGTTTTCTAAGGATTTACTGGATTGGAAATTACTTGTCAGGTTAAACCTGTCTGATCTGTGGGTTTGACCCTGTTCAATACTTCTCTTTTTAATAAAAAACTTACAACTTCTGTGCTATGAATATGTGAGTTGAATTCAAGGGTTTATTATTCCCATTGACACTGAACAAATACAAAAATATGTCTGATTTCTGGATGTAGCCTATGGTGTTTTAAAAAAGTAGTAAGATGGAGCTACTAACAAGTATTTCAAATCTTCTTGAGTCAGTGTCACTAAGAAAACACCTACAGGCACCCAAAGAGCAAATCAAACCCACATGTCAAATTTTGAAAGCATAAGATCTGTACTTAAAGAAGGGAGGATCAGAACACAACATAATACATGGCACTGAACCTGCAGAAAACATAAAATTACATGAGGGATGGCTGGTTTTTCTGTTAAGATGTTTAAAACATAACTTAAAATGCTGAATCAATGATGGATTCTTTTTTCCAAAGGGGCAAGACATGCGAGCAATCTTACCATTTTTGCCTGCTCTTCTTAATATCTAAACAAAAAGAGAGACAGAGAGAACATAGTCAATTTTTATTTTTTCTTGTATAGGTTTAAAACAAACAATGCTCTTTTTAGTGCACATTTATAGTTGGAGCTCTACATCACATTTTTGCAAAGATGCATAAAATTTTAAAGTTCTTAATGTGTCTCCATCCTTCCCTCAGAGTATTGCTTTTTTTATTTCCTCCTTTACTGTGTGCACTAAAACCCAAGACCATAACAAGAACCAGCTTTATTTTCTAGTTTTTTTAATGGATTATAAGGATGATGTTCAGGCCCAAAGCCTGAGACTTCATGGCTACTACAGATTCAGGGTTGAGAGAAGTGGCCTAAAGAAGCAGAGCAAGAGTGATGGCTGGAAGGATGTGCTGAGCATCTGAGATGGTGAGAAAGACTCATGGGCTGTGTGGGTGGAGGAAGCAAAGGATAAGTCAGGAGAGGAGCTGGGTGGTGTGAAGGGATCGGACTCGGTGTCACAAGCTACTTCAGCCTGAAATGCAATAGCGAGTCATCCAGGCAATGCTGCAACAAGTGTAGGAAAGAGAAGAAAGCAAATCTTCCAAATTCAGTTTCTATTGCTGCTGTGAATGTCCAGTAAAGAGTTTCAAAATGGACACATATATTTTTGAGAGCTGACAGCAATGGAAACCTTCTCTGGTTTATTAAAGTGTTAGTAGCATTTAATCAGCTTCTCCAGCACATGCCACAACTGCTGTGCTCCTAGAAGTGAAACCAGACAAGGTGGGTCCAAGTGCCAAGCTCTGTTGGAGCACCTCCATGACTGTTTTCTGTAGGGTGGGGTTGGCAGGGAACCAACAGAGTTGTGACCCACATCCAGGACTTCACAGATGGTCTCTAAGCAGAACCTTGCATTGGACCAAGTTTACAGCACAGGAAGTATGAAATATACTTAACAAGATGGCAATTCCCCTCCCTATTTAAACAAATCATACACCAAATTTTCACTATAAGGATTGGACTTTTGAAGGGATGTAGCAGTGGAGTTTCAATCAAATAGAAATGTCCCATAAATATGGGTCAAGAGGGGAAAAGTTTCTGCATGAGTAGTTTTAAAATTTTGTTTTTAAATTATCTTATGTATTTATTATTTTTATAATGATTATTTAAAGTTTGTATTACTTTGTTTTAATTAATTACACCACCACCACCCCCCAAACCTTAAGGAAATATTAACATCCTTTAGACACTTTGACAGAAGACCAGGGAGGAGGGGCTCAGATTTCTCTGCAACATTGACCTTGGGCACCTCAAATTCATCAGGGTCTAATGGGATGGGAAGAGCCTGCATGGTTTGTGAAAACAAAAAATACCAAACAACTTTTATAGGGTGAGAAGCTCCAGTGAAAAGCCGCACTCCTCCCTCCCCCCCCCCCCAATTAAAACGATACAATTTGAAGCAACTTATTTGGAAAGGCGACTGTTTCCACCCAGAACCTCTCCTAGCCATCCCCAAACACTAACCTGCTCCCCTCAAACAAGCAACTATTAGAAGCAAAAGGGGAAGGGGAAAGGAAAGGGGAAAAGGGGAAAAGGAAAGGGAAAGGGGAAAAGGAAGGGATAAGGGAAGGGGAAAAGGGGAAAGATCCACAGTCTCACTGGGCTTCACCCCCTCCCACCGAAGGAGGAGATAACAGCTCAAGAAAAAATAAATAAAAGAAGAAAAGAGGAAATAAAAGGGGGAAAAAAGGATGGAGAGGAAAAAAGGCAAGCGAAAAAGGCAAAACATAACAAAGCAGGTGCCCCTCCCCAGACGCTCGCAGGTGCCCCGTGCGGAAGGCTGGGCTCCGTGCCGGGGTGCCGCGTACTCACATCGCGCAAGATGCGCAGCCCCGCTCCCCGCTCCCCGTTCCGCCGTCATCCTCCCGCCGAGCCGCGGCCCGCAGCTCCTGCCCGGGGCCGCCGTTCCTGCCGGAGCCGAGCCGAGCCGCCCCTCCCGGGAAGCCGCCCCAGGCAGGGCAGGGCAGGGCAGGGCAGGGCAGGGGCCGGGCGGCCGCGGCTGCTGGTGCTGCTCCCTGCGCGGGGCGGGAGGGGCGCGCACCCTGCTGCATCCTAAAGCCTGCCCGGGGCGCCGCTCGCCTTCTCACTGCCAAGGAAACCCGGCTCTCGCAGCCTGCCCGGCCACGTTCGCACCGTGCTGTGGCTGCCCTGCCCTTCAGCACGGACACGCCTGGGGAGGTGTTTCTCGAGAAAGAGCCCAGACCGCAGGTGAAGGCTCGGCAGTGCCGAGGGGCGGCTCTGGGCTCCCACACCGCGGTCTGCGAAAGCGCTCGGGCTTGGGACACGGTGCTCCAATTTAATCCATCCCTCCGAGTGGCCCGGCCGAAAATCACGGGCAGCGCTGGTGCTCCTGCAAGGGAGCGAGCGGGGAGCTGAGGGATGGGGCAGGACAGGGCTCGGCGGGGCGAGGGCAGGAGAGGAAGAGGGTTTTGGGGTGAGGGAGAGGGGAAACTGTTCTGGGGGAATCCCCTCCATGTTATTTCAGACCCGTGCCAAGAAGTTATTTCATGGGTGTGACAGGGGCTTTTGCTTTGTGCTCTCTCCACACGCTGCAAACAGGTGGCATTGCAATTATACATAATATATTACAATATATGTTATTATATATATTACATATATAATGTATATATTACTATATACATTATATATTACATATATAATATATATGTAATATATTATATACTACATTTATTGGCTACTGTGTATGATACTATTGAATGAGGGGGAAGCAGAGGTTAAGTGATTTACTAAGAAGCTGTTTGTGAAAAACAAGGCATACAGCTTGCTCAACGCTTACTGTGCCTTCCAAAGCAGAATGAGAAGATATAAGACTATTGATAAAGAGAAGGAATCTTGACCAAAGATCCTGTTTTCAAACCTATCACTGTGCTTCTCAACAAATATTACAGTGAAGTTTTTGTTTTAAAACGCCTTCATGGATGAAAAGCCTCAGACGTGGTGCGACTTGGGAGCTCCTGCTTCTCTTACCTTCCTTTCCACATTTCAGAGGGAAGCCTGAGAGAGGAGAGAGAGAATTGCCCAATTGGAAAGACAAGGCATTTCACAGGGTGAGCAATTTTTATCTCAATTCATAAAGATGGCTTGTAAAAGAGATGGAAAGATCATCTCAGGCTATTTTTGCTTTTTAATAATACTGAAAGGCTTTTATTTAATCTGATTTTTATGATGGAAGTATGGGAATATATTTTTTTACAGAGAGACAAAGAAGAAAAAATTCCAAAGGTTGTCTCAAGAGCCAGGAGGGTGAGTGGAAATAAGAAAAAGATTCTTTAGACTATAGAGGGGCTTATTTTTGTTAACTTTTATAACAACAACATGAATAATTTACATATTGAAGTTTTTTGACTAATTTCTATCTTGGAATAAAAAGACTTTTGATGAAGAACCTGCACCTTTCCCTTTTGATGAACCTTAACATTCACTAGAACATTTTGTTTGGCTAGAGAAATCTTCCTTCAAAATTGTAAGAAAAAAAATTGTGTCACCTTGTTATTTTTAGGGTAAAAATTAAACATAAGAACCAAAAATGTCTCATAGAACTTTTATTATATGAGCAAGATGTGAGTAGAGTATATGTGAAACTTACTGATGATAATTTTTATGACAGTTTAATATTACCTGAAGAAATATCTGAGTTTTAATGCCACAAGCAGGACCAGAGCTCTGAATCTCACTAGGTTCCATATTCATTCAATGGTGTCCCTCTGTGTCTGAGCAAGAAGATGTGAGGAGAGGGGAATGCAGCTGTGTGGTGCCCTGTGATGTGGGAGTACAGGTTCTGCCTCAATGAGAGGATGATGGCTTTGTGACCTGCCTGGGTGAGGTGAGCAAAGGTCACACTCAGTGACATGCTCCCCTCTGCAGCCACAGACCTGGGCTGCTCACCGTCTGTCACAAGAAATAAAAGTTGTTCCATGTGGGTCTGAGGATAAAACCTAAAAGAGCCTGCATTTTTCCTGCCGTGTGTCAAATCTTTAAACCTTTATTTAGAAATCAGCTGCTTTACAGCATCTTGGCTCATGTGAAATGAAGTGGTCCGCCAGTGTGTAATGATTTTGCCCTTTGATCTGGGAAAAACAAACAAATGAAAGCTGGCAGCAAGAGCTACCTTCCACTTACTGTGCAATGGACTGTGATGTGCAGCAAGAGCCATCGATGCTGAGATAGATAAAGAACAAAACTTCCTTTTTACCAAGGAAATGCAAGCTGTCTAACCGAGTTATGAAACCACTCCATGATTCCACACTCTGTGTGTGGCCTCTAACTGACAGGAAAAACACTATGTAATGCTTATGCCAAAACATAACCCTTCCAGCAGCAGAGCAGTACTATCTGCACTTGGCTAAGGGAATGCATCTGCTTTATGGTCTTTTTTTTCACTGCAGGAGCTGACTGGTAGGTATCCAAAGGGCTGAGTTAGCATTATACAGTCCCCCTTCAGCTTTCAACACCCGTTGTTTTGTCATGGTTTGAGCATCTGGTCTGGTGCTCTGCAGGCCAACACCAAACCAGCCTCTGATCTGGGCATTCAAATGCTGCCCCTGTAGTAGCTCCCTCATAACTTTTCTTGGTCATAACGCAAAAGCAGAGAAAATTCAGATTTAGTATGATTGTGGCCATGGTTTGTTATATGAGCAGTAACAGAGGAAGCAAGAGGCCACCTTTATTTTCCCATCACTTTGTGTCTCACACATGGACTAATCTGACCCAGGTGAAGACCCAGTATCTTTACAGCTCTGTGTTTCTAGGAATTGGACTCTGACGATGAAAAAGTGAGCCCTCCTCTATAACCATATGGTAACTGTGCCAGTGACAGCAAGGGTAGATGTAAAAATCCCAAAAGGAGTGTTGGTGTTCCTGGAAAACCATTAGGCCAGCCACCTGTACCAGCGTCTGTGGCTATGTATAGTGCATCAGATGAAAATCACCTCAAGGTTCCCAGCTCTGGGAGTTCACTTACCCTCACTGTGATCCCTCCTGGGACAAGGCCTGAGTCTGCTCCCATGCCTTTCCTGCCCTCCTCCTTTCCCTCTGGTCCCATACCCACTTGGTGGTGGAAAGGAAAACCAGACTGTACTGGAGCCACAGGGCAGTTCAATGGCAAGCCAGTGTAGACAACAGGGATGAATATGAGCAGGTGAGCCTGAATGCAGTCTGCATGTATTGGACCTCATTCCTAAATCACTAGGAAATGTAAAGCTGTTGTGAGAGGCTGAAATGTTAGTGGTTAATGACTCAAAACAATCGGCCATTTGTGGAGGCAGCCAGATGCTTTATGAGGCTGGGTTTGCACCCCCTGGCTGAGGGGGAGGAGGCAGTGTAAAGGGGCACCCAGCAGAGACTATGGCTCATGTTGAGAAAAAGCCTGCTGTGAGACTGGATGGATAAGGCAGATATCTACTTATAAGATCTAAGAAAAAAAATAAAGGGAAAGATCAAAGCATAAGGGTCAGAAGCAAAACAATGAGAAAGCAAAGTGAAAAATTTCTACTTTTATTCTTTGTATTTGCAACATTCCTAGAAAAAAAGGTAGAAGAAAACTGCCATTGATTTTCTGCAGCTAAAATGATTTCATAATGTCCTTGTTCTGGTCAGGACAGGGTTAATTTTTTGCAGTAGCTGGGAGGAGACATGGCTAGGGCATGGAAGTTATTCTAAACCACCTCATGTCATTGCTGTGGGCAGGGGAAAGGGACACTCATACAGGGAGAAGGGACTCCTTCCAAGAAAACGGTGTTTTCTATTATTGGGGTTTTTTTTTTCCCCATGTGAATAATTTCTTTTCTTATACCCTCTGTCATTAGTATTGTTGCTATTACTGTTCATTTTTCTTATTTCTCTTTCCAGTAACTTGTTCTTATCTTAACCCATGATCTTTGCCTTTTGTGCCTCCAATTCTCAATGTCATCCCACTGAATTGGGAAGGGGAAAGGGGAGCATGTGTGGGGTTTTGGAGAGTCTGGGAGTGGACACTGAATTGGGAAGTACCGTTCCTAAACCATGACATATATTTAATCCAAACCCAAAGAGTTTCAGTTCACAGTACCTGTGAGGCTCAGATACAAGCAATGGTCCTGAGCAGTCCATACACCCCTGCTCCATTCCCCCTAAGAGGAGGGAATGATGAGGTTATTTGTATTGCAAACCTTTAGTCACTAATTGTTTATCAAACCTGGGAGAACAGTTTCCCACACAGCTGAAGATGGGAGTGAGGCTCCCCAAAGAGTTAATTCCAGTCTTAAGGGTCCTGGTCTATAAGGGCTCAGAAAGAGCTATTGACCACAGAGTACTTTTAGGAGTCTGGTTAATTTATTCAAAGGCTTGGGGCTTGTTGGAGTGTGTAAATAACTACATTTTCTTCCATGCCTATGTGCCCTTCTGCCAATGGCAACCATACGTAACTGTGCTGGTTTGGCCAAAATCTATCAATATGTCCTCTGGGAGAAAACCAGGTTACAACCACCCTTACCCCCCACCAGGTTCGGGAAAAAAAAACTTTCCTCGAAGGAAAGTGAAAGAGACAAAACCTATTTATTGACAAATACACAGGAAGAGGATAATAATGCTAAATAGTAAAGCCTCTCACTATAGAGAGAAAACCTGGGAAGAAATTAAGAGTCCTCTCATAGGTGTGGTCCCTCCTTCTCGGAGCTGGCGTGGGGGGTGGCTTTAGGCCACCTCTGGGCCTGAAGAAAAGTTCTGCTGATGTGTTCTGATGTTGTTGACAGTCCAGGAGAGGAAAAAAAGAAAAAACCAAAGTCCCAGGAAACACGCCAGAGAAAAAGGGAAAAAAAACCCCGAAGATCTGGCTGAAGAAACAGGCAGGGTGCTCCCTCCATGCTACCGCAGCCGGGAAGAACACAGAGGAGTCTCTATCTCTCTGTCCTTGGGAACTGCTTTGAAAAGTTTGTTTGTTTGGCTTTTTTTTTTCCGCTCCCCTCTCAAGCTCAGTTTAAAGGCACAGAAAAGGTACAAAATTAGTTTTTTTTGCATAGAGACATGATAGGGGATACACATGATAGGGTCACCCCAAGACATTAACATATTTTGTTACTGTGACTGCCACTAAGAAAAAGGCCAAAGGCCTTGTGCCTCACACCTGGGGCAGAAATGAGCACACAGACACATATAATACACAGTACAATCTGGGACAGTGTCTGAGACCTGTGATATGGCATCAGGGGTTTGACTTCAGCAAAGCTTCAGTGCCTGAGCTCTGTGTTAGGTGGCCGAATATTTTTTGAGGTGTAGGCCATTGTCCTTCCTATTCATCTGGGATTTAATTACATGAATCCAATGAAAAGATCATGGAACTGAGAAGAGTATCTCAAACTCATTTCTGTAGCTGGATTTGAGAATTTTTTTGAAAGAAAAATTGTATTATTCCAGTGTTTTTGTGAAATGAAGAATTTTCTCTCCACCTTTCCCAGGTTGATTCTCAGATATATATCTCCCATGAAACAGTACCTCATGGGATTATTCCAGCTCTTTTCTTTGCTTTTCAGTTTGAAAATCCCTGGCAGTTGTTGAAATTCTGCTGTCTGAAATGACCTCCTGGATTATACCAATTCAGTGATTTCATCTCTGGCAGCCTTGCTGACAGCTCAGAATCTGCAGACAAAATCCCCTCCCCAGTCGGGCAATGCTCACAGCCTAGTGGAACATCTCCTGGTACTTCTCACCTCAAGGAAAGCCAAGGGCTCTTCAAGGCCTTTTTGACTGATGTTTTTATCATATAGCTACAACTGTAGATGAGACTCTGTTTTGCATTCTGTGGATCTTTGTGGGGAACTGAATTCCTGCAGAAAGAGCAAATGTGGCACCATCTATTTAAAAAAAGTCTCTAGCAATGTTATATTGCCAGAGAATTCAGTGCCAAGCACTGTCTGCTCTCCAGCTGTTCTCACGTTCAGTCCTAGGCTAAGGAGAATAATGAAAGTGAATGTAAAAAAAAGGAGGGAGAGGTGTGATTTTATCTGTTACTGATTTTAACAATAATTAATACAACTAACGGTTCAATATTTAATGTAAGAATTAGTAGATGTCTACTTGAAATCAAGAATCACTTCTACTAATTGACAGAACCAAAAGCCTTAATCCCAACAGAGCATAGCTTTGGAGAAATTTCTATCCAAATTTCTATCCAACCCTGTGTGAGAAACTGAAATAATTTCTGGAAACGAATGTTGAAGTTTTGGCCTGCTTCTGAACATTGTGCTTCTTTGGAGAAATTCTACCTGAAATACTCCCAGGCAATTTCTACTTACAGACAGGATTTGAGATTGAGACTAGCAGTAAGTAATTTGGACAAATATATCCCACTAATGGTGCCGTTATCCTGGTGCCAGACCTGTGGGGGCTGGTTCAATGCCCCAGTGCTAGCCCAACCCGAAGACAACCAGGTTAAATTCCTGGCCATATTCTGTAGATATGCCTACAGAATAATTTAGTAATATATATAATAAATAATTTAGTAGCAGTGGTATGCCTAGGAGCCCCTGGATCCACAAGTTATCTGCAAACCTGCTGAGTGCACCCTGTCCCATCATCCTTGTCATTAATGAGGACGTTATGCAGTGCTGGTCCCAGTATCAGTCCCTGTGCTGCACCACTTAGTGACTGGCCTCCAGCTGGCCTGGAGAGGCTGAAAGAGCTCTGACTGTTCAGCCTGCAGAAGAGAAGGCTACAGTGAATTTACCTATATAGATAGGGACAGGAAAACAAAATTCTACAGACTTGCATATGATTTCAGAATATGGTCACTCACTGCAACACAAACAGGGAACTGAAAACAAGATTTTAGGATGTGTATGCTATACAAAAGCCAAAACACAATCATCAAAGGATGTAATAAAACAACAGGGACATTTTATGTGTTTCACTGTGAGAGGTTTTAGCTTTCAGAGACTGATTGTACAAATCACTTTAAAATTAATAAGAATTGCAAGATGGAGTTTTCAACATGGGATATGAATCCTCTCAGAAAATTTAAAGACTCTTTATTACCCTACCCTCAATTTAAAAAATAAACAGACAGTTTATACATTTTCTTGATTTGTTTCTATGCTCAGTTGTATCAATATAAGCAAAAAATGATTGTATTCTTTGGTGCCAGCCTGTTGTGCTCTGGAGCAATGCTACTTGGTGTGAGTACAGGCTCTAACAGTATGATATAAGAAGTTTACTCTTTTCATTTCAGTTACTGTGAGAGCTGTGGGAATGAATCACCATTTCTTCTCTCTTTTTTCCCTTTCCCTTTCCCATTTCTTTTTCAGTTTATTTTCATTTTTCTTTTCCTTTTTCAATTTCCTTGTCCTCTTCCTTTTCTTCTTCTTCCTACAGAACCCTTAAGTCTGGATTCCTTCTCTGGGAAAGATTTTAATCTGAAGGATGAGTCCCCCCATCATTACAGGCTTCCTGAAGTTGCATTCTGTGTTTGAAGAATTGAGTCCTAAAGCAGGTACTATACTGCAGTGGGTGATAATTAGAGAAGTATGGGAAGAATTAGAGGAGGAAGAACATTATGTATTCAAATCCCTCAGGCTGTTTCGAAAATTGTATCCATGACTATTAGTGAATGTCAGTGACTTAAATTCTTACTTACTAGGATATTCTTTATAAATATTTCCCCAGGCATAGCAAGAACAGTCACAGGCATTTCCTAGTTACTTACATAAGGAAGGCTGTCAACCCAAATAAAAAATTGTTAATTAAAATTTCAGATCTCATTTTTAAAAAATACAGTTCTGTGAGTCTCCTCACTGTCCAAGTCAGAGAACAGTTTGCCAAGATGAAATGTAACAAATTTGGAAAGGTCAGTTTTTCATTTGAATGTTAATCAGGAATTCTGATTTACTACAGACCTGAATAATGAAGTTATTTTTTGGATATGGATTAGATGACTAGATCTAGATATTTCTGGTGGACATATATCAGTATTTAGATAACTTTATGTTTAGATTTTGATTAACCTGCCATTAAGGGGCCTCCCCAAATCCCTGACATCTGCAACAATTATTGACAAACATGCAGCACACAAATAGATAGAAAGTAAATATTTTTATTGCAGACATTCCTAGAAATCTTAATCATGGTATCAGTCTGTTTTGCTAGATGGTTAACAGCTGCAAGACAAATGGCAAAACTCACTGGTGAATTATATAAATCTCATAATTTTTGTTTAAAAATCCATAACAGAGATATAATGAAATTCCTCCTCCCTGCATAGTTCTTGATATATGTCTGCTTCTCTTTACCTCAAATAATGTCCTCAGTAGTTAAGGGATAATAAAGGCAAATATCCTGGAGACAGTATAGCTGTACCATCCAGTCCCTCATGACATGTTTTCAGAGCAGTGAATCTGAAACCTATAAATCCATATCACTAACTTTATTGTATCATGGAGTGCATTCATTGCCTTGTGATTGGATCATAAAAAGGCTATTTTCAAAAGGTCATTGGTATCTGACATCTAATTAGGGATTGTTCTCAAACTCTTTTGCTATTCAAAAATTGAAAATGGTTGCAAATGGAATTGTCTGTAGGATAGACAGAGTTTGTTGGTATTAAAGACTTTTCCAGCTTAAAAAAATATGCACTAAAAAGCTATTCAATAATGATTGTACCATTTGACTGAAAATAATCTAAAATCACAGGATTCTGTTAGGTCTCAGAAAAAAGTGATTACCTTGTTCAAAATGTAGTTTCTTCTTTCAGTTATTTCATTCCAAATATATAAGCAGTTGTTTACTGTAAATAAAAATTTCAGCATTGTTGTTGTTTATAGGCTCAAGAACACTGTCCTTCAAGTAGAAACTAGAGTTTTTTCAACAAAATAGGATATTTTTCACTCCCCTTCAACTCCAAATTGATATTATACTCTATGTTAATTTTATTTCTAATCTGTTCATGCTGGGCTGCCTTATGCAGTTCTATATAGCTACTACATCTGTGCCATCTTGTGGTTTGCACAAAGCTTGTAATGTTTTTTACTTTGGAAATTAATCAGAAGTGCAACAGCTTGTCATCAGCCACAGCCAGGGGGGATGGCTCAAATGGCACGCCCCTAAGCAGTGGTCCAGTTGCTCTGTTGAGGTGAGGGTGCCTCACAGACAGACACATGCCCAAAGCAAGGTTTCGAGTCTGCAGGCTACTGGTTTGGCAGGCATGGAGAGCAAAGCATGTCAGGATGCCATTGTGTTCATGTCCAGGGATCTTTTTGTCTTCAAATTGCAATCATTTTCTACCTGGAGGTTCAATAATTCATAGCCAAATTATATGTAAGCTTTTCTCTAAGGTCCTGCATTTTTTTTCCAACACAGGGGATTTATAACCAACCTTCTGCCATTGCAATCAGATTCAGCTGGGGATTTGAATGTTGGCTGAAGTTTCTTATTGTGGGCTTGCTGCTCTTCTTGCCATTCTTTTTGTTCTTTGCTTTTAGGAGCAGGAGCAGATGGATCCAAAAAGGGCCAGATAGGTATGATTACAGTTTCACGTACAACCCCAGAGCCAAGGAATTGCTTGTTCTGGTGTGGGACTGGCCTTTTAATCCCAGCATTAACACACTGCTTTGAGAGCAGTCTCTCCCATTGAGAGAAGAAGTGGTTTCACTTAACTGCAATGCAATTTGGTATCCCTTTGGCTTCTGTATGTCCAGCTGTAAACTAGAAATGCCTTTTGACTACTCATGTTTTCTTTTTTGTACTACAGGATGGTGATGTTCAAGGTGGCCCTTCCACATTCTTAGTAGCTGCTGTCCTAAAATTGCATATGTTTTTTCTTGCCTTTACTAGGAGACAACCCTGCTTCCTGGTGGTTACTTTCCCCCCTATTTTCCAGCCTAAATTTATTCATGGCCAGGTTATTTCCATGTCTTGCTGTGACAGCTAAAAGTCCTTTTCCTTCCCTGAGGTTTGGTCTTGATAGCTTTACAGAGAATAATTGTTTCTTCTTTCAGCTTTGATTCTGCTGAGATAATTAAGTTAAACCTTTAATGTTTCTCTCATTAAAAGAAGGTGTCAGTTCCCTCATCATGTCTGCTTCTGTGCACTGGTACTCATTTGCTCCTCTTTTTCAAAGCAAAGGGCAAGGGTTTTATGCCACCTTTCAGAAAGGGCTCACAAGGAAAATGTCATTACATGTCCATCCATCCTCTTTGCTGAAATTAGTGCAGAATCACAGAATGGGTCAGGCTGGAAGGTTGGAAGGTACCACAGTGGGTCACCTCGTCCAACCTCCCTGCTCAAGCACATGGCATCAGATTGTGTCCAGATGGTTCTTGAATATCTCCATTGAGGGAGATCCACAACCTCCCTGGACAATCTATTCCAGTAAAAGGTCACCTGCACAGTGAAGAATTTCTTTGTACTCAAGTGGAACTTCCTGTGCATCAGTTTCTGTCTTTTGCTTCTTGTGCCATTGCTTGGCACCATTGAGAAGGGCCTGGCTCCATCCTCTTGACACCCTCCCTTCAGAGACTGATAGACATTGATGAGGTCCTCTCCCAGCTCTCTTCTAAAGGCTGAACAGGCCCAGCTCCCTCAGCCTTTTCTCATAAGTGTGGTGCTCCCATCCCCTCATCATCTTCATCCTCTGCTGGACCTGCTCCAGGAGCTCGGACAATACTTTCTAGGTACTTTTGTTTCTATGAAACTTTGTTTGGTTTATCATCTCCCCAGACAATGCACTCACAGTCTGTAACACAAATCTCGTTGCAGGTCCAAGGGGAAGGATCTTACAAGATATTTGATGAAAGATCATTCCACTGCTTTGACTCCATGCCTTGAAGTTCCCTAGATCCTCCTGAATGATATCGTAGCCTTCTGCTTTGTCACATCATGCCAATGCCAATTAAAAATAACATCTTAAAGTGGGGATGAAAGCTCTCTTTCTGTGTTCATTGTTTCTGCCCAGCACAGGAACCTATTTTCTGAATGAGCTGAAAGGTGACCTGGCAGTGCCGTCAATTGGACTTGAGTCCAGAAGATTTTGTGGTGTTAGTGCAGCCCTGAAAATTCTTCTGAAAGTGTCCATGCTCAAGAAAAGTGGGAGGCACCTCCTTCCCTGCACTTGCTGGGTACTGAAGCCCTCCCTGGAGCACACAGTTGCAGCCCAGGGGAGGATTTCCCTGGGAGGAAGGGAACTGCCCTGCAACACCGGCTCCCCCCAGCTGGGTAAGGCAGCTCAGGGTCCAAGGCAGCGTTGCATTCACTTGCTGTACAGCCCTGGAACACCTGGTCAGAAAATCCCTCAGGAACCTGTGGAGTTGAGGGGGGAGGAACAGTGTGTGTGCTGTTACAGAACATGACTAACCCACCACAAACCCACAAGAATCTTTACTACTAACCTCCTTCCAGTATAGGAATTTTCTTTCCAACAGAATCAGTTTGTCATCTGTCTTGTTCCAAACTCCATGCATTTTTCCATTGCTCTTATGAGTTGCTTTACCATTTATCTAGCAGATATGGTCCCAAGTGACAGCACATTAAATGTTTTCCTGAAGTTCAGATAGATGAGATCTGCATTTCCTATTCAGATCTCTCAGCACATCAAAGAAGCTTGGTCTGGCATGATCTACCATTGGTAAACACATGCTGCCTTTGATCTCATTTTCTATTAACTTCTGTGAGCCAAAATTATAAGAGATGTGCAGTGTTTCTAATTAGAAATCAGAGTTCCCACGAGTCTCATTTTTTATTTTTATTTTTGTTCCCTTCACAGTTGCTTATGCATTCATGAGTAGCAATGCAAGTGTAAATAAGTATACATATCATGTTCCTGAAAAGCAGATTAACAGCTGAGATTGCTGAACTCCATTAATCTACAGATCAGGTACAGCACAAGCTACAGCCTTAGGAAATGCTGCTGCTCTGGAGAAGTCAGGACAGGAACAGCTCATGCAGAGGGTCTAGAGCCAGGGCTCTCCCCTGCCCAGCTGGGCAGCTTGGGCACAGCCACGGGCTGCCCTCTGGCCATAGGGGCAAGTGCTCTGCCTGCAGTGGGCCCTGCTATGGAGTCCCTGAATAGTACATGGCTCTAAGGTTTTTATTTTCAGTAGCTGACTTTTGTCTTGAATTTCATGGATCTGCTATTTTTCCCTTCTCATCTGGTGCAATTTTGCTGTAAAAAGAATACAAAATCTAAAAGGTTTTCACCTGTTAGCCAAATGACCCAGGCTGCAGGCATGCTCTGGTCTCGCCTTTGAACAAAAATCTGTCAGGAGACGAACACTCCTCCTTTACTTTAGATTTTATTTTTCACACTGCAGCCTAATACTACCTAGCCAAAAGCAGTAGGTACTTTTCTCCAGCCCCTCTGAAATAAAGTGCTAGAACATACTTTCAGCAAACATGCCTTCTGCTGGCTCTCAGCCAGAATTAGTTGAATAGGATAATAATATTTGAATAATCTTTCCAACTTTCCACATTAATGTTTGCTCAGAACGAAACAAGTAAATCATCAAACATGTTTGTGAATAATGACTTGACAAAAGTTGTAAAACATTAAGATGACATTGACAAATAACTCTATCTTAACATGTAAAAGGGACAGAAAATGTATGTTACTTTTTTAGAAAACAGAGTTTATACATCTATTATTTATATTTTGGAGAATAAACATGATGCCTATATTAATTTTAACTCATTTTGAGCTTATCATATTTAGATAAAAACAAAAATTGCCATATGATAAAACATCATGAAGGTGGTTTCAATAACATAACTTTTTTGTTTTATTTGCTTTGACGTTGCCGCTGAGTTTCTGACACGGAACACATCAGAAATTCTGAATCTTGCCTAAAAAGTCATTAAAACAAGATATTTAAAGCTGTGGAAAGCTAGTCTGCTATTTCCCTCTGCATGACATTCAGCAATTTTGTTTAGTCTTTAGAAAGCTGTGGTGCATGGAAAGAGGTTTACCAGTCACATCAGCTTCCCATCTTATTTTCTTTCCCTCCATTTTGCATTTCAATTCCTACAATTCAAAGGACGTGAACAGGTTAAATGAGAGCGGCAGAAATAAAACGCAAATATGCACAAACTCCATCTGCACAAAGAGCATTGCCCACACTAAGCCATTCTCATGGATAAGAATTTGGGAATTAACAAGGGTTAGTCGTACTTGCTGTGTATTTGATTAAACCATGGAAGCTATTAACAGGATGATGACCTAAGATACCTACTAATGGGCTATCAATTTCTACAAACCACAAATTAAAGCAGGGAAAGTGCTCACAGAGAGAGAGAGGGGCATGGGCAGTGTTTGCAGAAGCTGGCATGGTCTGTTGAACACTCCTGTCTGCTGAATAGCACTCTGTGTTTAACTGCAGCATCTTTAATAACTCAAAGCTGTTAGCTGCTGATTCTGTTTCTTAAGGTAGAAAGTGATTTATTTTCAGAAGAGATTGCAAGGAGGGAGATTTAATTTTGATGAATATAAGATGAAATCCTGTGATGGATACAATGCATAAAAAATTACAAATATGGCAGATTTAATAATTTCCCCATTTGTCTTTTCTCAGCTCTTTGATTTGGCAATATGATTACTCTTAGGCAATTCCAGTTTCTTGACTGAGTGAGGTTTTAATGTCTGAAACCTCTGTAGAGATAAGAAAGTTTACAAAGATGTATAGCAGATGTATTTTTCCCCTTCTATTATTATTTTTGTAAATATTCACAGGAGCCCAGCTGATGTCTCTTTTATCTATAACAGACAAGATCCTTGTAGCCCCAGAGTCGTGGTCCAGAGGAATCTCTCCCTTCAGTTACCTCTGCAGTCATGTTATTGCCATGCCAGCTTCCTTCCCACAAACCTTCTTGCTTTGCACTTTGCAAAGCATTGGATTGTCCACCCTGGTCCTGGCTATCCTGCCTATCTGCTCAGTGGACAGACATGGAAAACAGGAGTCTGCCTGGGAGGTGGCGTGCTCTAGAGGAAAATCTATTCTGAATTTAAGGATAGCTGGTGGATGAGTTATATAAATTCTCCCTTCCTGTTTTTTAGCTCACACTCGAACAGTCTGCACTGCGCTCCCTGCTTCTTGCATGTGGCAATAAAATGTGTATTTATGGCAGAGTCCTTGACTCTCAGCATAGCCTCAATTAACAGCTGGGATTTACCATCCTTACTTGCTTTGTGTTGCCAACAATGAGGAACGTAAGGCAGTTGAACAGTAAACAGAAGTATTTATCAGGTGGATCTCACTTGAAAAGGAAGCAAGTTATGTGTAAGACGATTCAAAGACACTAAAGCAGCCCTTGGTAAAGGAACATTACCCCTGCCCATTGCAGCCTGGGAATAACTCCTCTGCCAACTCTGGACTGTCTAGAGCAAGAGCAAAGGTGCATCTGCAGAAGCCCCAGGACCTACTGGAGAGGCTGTAGCCAGATCTTACATGTCTCACCGACCTGCTGAGGTTCCTGAGCTGCACAGAGGGTATGCAGCCTCTTCTTCTCTCCAGGACAATGGGCATTATTTGCTACACAGGTGACACAAGCCCAGAATGTGGTGGTCTCCCCGTCATAATCCCAGAGCACTTCAGCCACTGCTGCTTCTCGTGCTGTCCTTCAGGGGGAAAGCCACGCTGCCTGCAGTGTGCACACTGTCTAATTACATCTCCTTGCTAAAGGTCAGATTTTCATGTGTGCTCAGTAATAAAAGTCTGTAATCTCTGGCAAATAAGACTTGATTCTTGTATTGGTGTTTGTTTTACAATTTTTTTCCCTGTCCTTCAGAACATTTGTTGCTTTAGAAGGAACCAAAACCAGCCTGACAAATATTTTTCAGTGGTTACCTCTGACAGTTTCCCACCCACAAAGCTTTTGCTTCAACTCCCTTTGGCCCTGTCTGTCCTGAAAGCTGAGCATTATTTCTTAGTTCTTTTCGTTGTGTTTGTGAAAATGGGCTTCCAGCAGAAGCAAGTCTTCATTCACTTCAATTGTAAAAGCAGGCCGGGAAATTACACAACAGGTCTGCAATGCAACTCCATCCTCTCTCTAATTCCCTATTAACCTCAAGAGAACCAATTAATATTTTTACCATGCTTCAAGTACATTCATTCTTTGGAAAGCTTTTTCTTGTTAGTTGAGATACTGTCTATGTATTTTTCAACTTCAGGCCTTACTCCTCCCTCCTAATTTTTTTAGATAAGCTTCTTTTCCTAATCTACTCATTTCTCTCTGATCACCTCTTTAAAAGCAGAAGGGCCTCATTTAGCCAGCACTCACTTCTAACATGAAAAACTAGATTAAAGCTGGGGTGTGCTGTAGGTTTATAGCATTTACCAGTATAGTTTGGTATCAATATTTAACCGTTAGACAATCTTCCAGCTATAAAATGCTATATACATCCAGCTGTAATGTCTGTCTTGTAATACACTTTCGAACTGACAGATGGAGTAAGAGACTCACACCTAGAAATTGTGGTAGTGGTAGTGGTGCAAGTGTCTGTCCAGCATTTGTATAACTGTGTCAGATGAACAGAGTATAGAAAACAAAGGAGAAGGTTAAAAAGGTAAGAAATTTCCTTTAAGAAAATTTCTCCTTTGGGAAATGAAGCTTCATTAAAAGCTGAACTATCTGAAAAATGCATTGGGTTTCATGAAATTCTAGGATCAAAAGAATTGAAAAGCATTTTAACAATGTCAGTGTGAATAATTTGGATCCGTTTCAGAATAAATTGTTTCATGATTGAAACTCAAACCTCTTTACTAGTTAATTATCTTAGGGTAATGCATTTCAAATTTCCTGAAACAGCATCTCGTCCAGAAACTGTCTCTTAAGAAACAATAAATAGTTGATTTTGTTCCCATTCAGAATGAGCACAACTTTCAGGGAGTCAGAACTTCCCTACAAATTCTAATTGGAATGATGTTATAAGAAAAATAATTTGAGAATCTCAGTGGATACGACAGTAAAATTTAGAAATTAATTCCAAGGGTTATGAATTAGTACCTACACGCTTCCATCACTTCTGCCCATGTAAAATTTCGTGGGAAAGGTAATATGTTTTTTGTCCTGTGTCTTTCCGGAAGAAAAGCCAAGTGCTCTTGATCTCTGTCTCTCTTGCTGATGTCTTAACACTGATGTCAGTCTAGATCTGTAGTGTTGTAAATGATGACTGAACCTGACTGTGCTGTCTTATGTTAATGCTGGTGACCTTCAGGACACATCACAGAAATGTGCTGCTGTAGAATGGTAAATATGTACCACTGGAAGGCTTTACTGGGACATACATCAAGGCTAGTTAGTTCATTATTAACCTTACAACCCACGAGACACTTCTGTCCTGTGTTTTGCCACCAGTCAAAACTTCTGCACCTGGAAATCTGCTGATTCGGGGAACTTTACTAGTAGGTCATGGGACAGAGTAAAACACTGGCTAGTTCTGCTGCCTATACAGTTTTAACAAATGAGGTTAAAGCTTTGCTTTGTTTCCAAAATAAGCAAATTCAAGCAAACCTACAGAGAAGAAGGGTGTGATTAGTTGCTGACGATACTTGCACAAATTTCTGTTGGGTTAGCACATCTCCATTTACACTACAGCCATAGGTTTAGACAATTAGCTAATTATCAAGATGGTAACTATTTATTCATTATCATTACATATCAATTAATAGTATTAGTGGGAACTGAGTTCTCCCTCTTGGAGATTTTATCTCTCCTTAACTCAGTGACCCTTTCCTTCTGCTCACTTTCCTAAGTAATGTAACTCACATGAGGAAACAACAGTATAATGGAGAGGGCTGCCTAGTGAAATTTTCCTAAGATGGCTGAAGAATTTGGCAGCTGCACTGGTTTCAGTCAGACTTATAGGTATAAATGCAAGTTTTTGCTTTGGTTTTGTACTTCAGAAATAGCAATCAGAGGTATCCTTGGTGCTTATGAAGTGGTTTCCATAAATGAACTCTTTCTTCTCTTTTCCTCTTCTTCCTTCCCCCTTCTTTTTCCCAGGTTCCACTGACAAGTCCTTTGTCTAACTATAAGATACATATTAGTCTAACTAGTACTAATTAACATGTCCATCTTTAGTTTGAAGGATAAAAGTGGTTCTTGATTGGATGAGGAAGCAAATATGAAGAAAGTTCATTACATACAGAAGACAGGTCTGAGGTTGAGACTGGGAGAACTTCTACACCCAGACACAAATATGCTGGTTTGGAAAAGTTAGCTTCAGAACTAGAGCGATGGGACTTCAATTCATCAGCAAAACCCCTTGGAGTTTAGTCATTGCACTTTTGAAATACTGAAATTTAGCAGAGGATGAATTTGGCAGCAGTAGAAACTTAAAAGAAAAGAACAAAAGAATTTATACGTCCTTGTTGTACAGACAATTTTGCCATCAAAGCAGGCAAGAGATTTTTATTCCTCTCTTCACTTTGCTTTTGTGTGTATCTTGCAGGAACTACAGTTTATAGTCTCTCAAACTGTCCATCAACACTGAAAAAACCCCATGGATTGGATGGTTTGGCAGAGGTTCTGAGGAAAAATCATCAGTGGAAAGGCATTGGATGCACATTTGCTGGCATAGCAGTGAATATGAACAGAACTATGCATGGAAACATCTTCTGTGAGCAGGGAAACAGCATTAACACTTTATTTCCCTTAGGACTACATAATTACTCAGGGGCAAAATTACAGAAATATTCATTTTCTCCCTTTCTAAGGACACGACTAGGGTGCAGCCATCCTCACTTTTTGACACTTCTGTGAGACCTGTTCTTCCCATCATTTCTGACTGAGCAGCTCCTGAAATCTCTCATGTTTGTGGGCCAGAAATTCTGATCTCTTGTAGGCTTCAGGTGTACTTACAAATTATAAACACATGGCTGAGTACTCTGAGTATTTCCCAATAGAGAAGAGCCTACTCTCGTCTTTTTCTCCATGGCTTTGCTTTCCAATGCTCTCTAGCACAAAGAATAAAGTTTAATAATTTATTTTTGGCAAGCAGAAAAGGGAACATTCCAGGTGTTGAATAACCTGAAATAATCAGATTATTTTAAATATAAATGGCAAGAGAATCTAGATAAAACACAAGCACTTCTTTTATTGGATGGCTGTGTTTGCACTGCTCTTTCTCTTAGGCTCTCCAGCTTTAAATATTCCTGCTGCCTTTCCCTTCAGTCCCTGGCCCTAAAGCTGGCTGTATAAGGCTACACAGCCTATACAAAGCTATAATTCTGCTAAATTATAGCTACTTAGAGTGGGTATACTTTCTAAGAAGTAGCTGGAGATGGGCAAAAGACTGATAGTTTTTATCAAGGTCTCACTCATGGCTATGTCTGCTCAGCATGGCCAAAATCTCTCTGGATAATGCAATTAGAGTTGCTAATTCCTGATGTTTTTTCCCAAAAGGGAACCTGGTCTAATTCAGGAACTGATGGAGCTCCACCCGCAGAGCCAAGTGGGAGGGAGCCTCACCTGCTGCAATGTGTGCATCCATCCAACAGCATGCCTGAAACCAGCACAGAGCTGGTCCCTGCAGGGTCCTGCAGTGCAGGGTCCTGTCATCTGTGCAATTTACACTTCTTTCTCAGGCGCTATTAGCATTTTCCTTCTCCTGAGCTAAAGGAAATCACAATGGACAGCTTCTCAGTCTCAGAAGAGACTCCCACTCCCACATTGCTGGGCTGTGGGAGTTCCATAAAGGATGAGTATTTGACAGGATCCTGGGCTCATATTGTATACAATAGAGCTAAAACCAACAGTTTATTATAAAGGACAAAGATTAATAATATGCTCTCTGGGAAAATCTGATTTTCATGCTGGTATTCTGAACATGGGATGAGGACAGACAATATACATTATTGTGGGGTCATGATGGCCCTAAGCAGATTAGTTTCACTTTAAATCTCTTCTAAAAGATACATGGCATCTTTAGATTGACTGGCTTGTAACATTTTTAAAGGAGCCTTACTGCATGCTAAAGAGAGCTGCCAAAGAGATGGCCTTGAAATGTATCTTTTGATTTTTGTCCAATTGTTAAACAAGTGTTTTTCCAGGAGCTGGCCTGTGTTGGCTTGTTGGCTACCTAATAAATGCTCAGGAAGTAAAAAAAAAAAAAAAAAAAGAATTTCCTTTTATTTTTAAGCCTTCTAATTCCTTAATTAAAATATTAATGATGATACAGTCCTTATTTTCTTTTTCTTTTTTTTTATTTTATTTTTTGGTAACATAGGCTGAAAAGTGATGTCTGAAGTAAGCACCAGGAATAATCCCTTTGCTGCAGCTCCCCTTTTCTGAAGCTGCATAAGCAGTACAGGCTGTCTTGCACATACTAATTTTGGTCTCCTCTGCACTTAAACAGGATTGTTTAGTTCCGTTCAGAAGCCTGATGAGGTTATTTCCTTTATAGGGGTCTCTTCTGTCTTAGTCATGTTGTGTTGCTGCAGCAATATAGGAAATAAAAGACAACCACTGCAGTAGCAACACTAGCTGTGCTAGTGCAGTGTATGTTTAATTCCAAAAAATATGAAAATGGAGAATCATGTTTATGTGATAATCTGTATCTTAAAAGATAGGACTTAATGGGGTACTGGCCATATTTGTCAGCAATGAGGAAGAGCCAGAAAGTCTACCTGTATCCTGAGTTCCCCTAAAAGCAAAGGTCTGCTAGAGACAGGCTGGTTGCCCTCCCTCAATGTGGCTTTCTCCTGATGCTCACACATGCCTCTCCCTCTCCCTCTCCCTCTCCCTCTCCCTCTCCCTCTCCCTCTCCCTCTCCCTCTCCCTCTCCTCTCCTCCCCTCCCCCCCACTCCCTTCCCCTCATGAAGTGTTTTCATCATCCCTTGCTATGGTTTCCTCTTGCTTGAGCTCTGAGAAAGAAGAAATCTCTTGGCTACGTCGTTTGTCCCCTCAATTGACCAAATTTTCCTTCTTTCCCCCTCATGGTAAAGCAGAGATGCTGTTGCAGACCACAAAGTGGAGTTTTTTTCCAGATACATGTGCTGTATCTGCAAGTATTTCACACCGGCAGAGCAACTCTATCGCTCTCCCTCAGGACAGCAGGCACAGCAGACCCCATTGCCACGCTGATCATTTCCCTCATGTTGTGTTTCTTTGAAATCACAGCTTCCTTCTTCTTTGCTTCCACACCACAGAGACAGTTACAGTCTGTGGGAGGCAGGAAACCTGTGGGGCTTTTTACATGTGCTTTGCTCTGAAATAAATGCTGGCAAGAAGAGGAACAGTTTATTGTCCAATCAGATGTGCTATACATCCACCACCAGCCACAGGTGACCTGGCCTAGACTCATCTTAACAAACCACTTAAAACCAGCTGGTTTTATGTTGACAAAAGGAAATACAGGCTACATATGTGAATCTACTTTCTTAGGAGTTCTGAGTGAACTGTGAATCCCACAGCTGTTTCCAGGGGTGGCAAGCACAGCCTTTTCACATTCCCAAAGAAAGAAGAGCTTCCTGTGCTCTGAAAATAACCTCATCAAAATTGTGCACATCAAAGCATATCATGAAGATATTGAGTGCTTTTGTTAAAAAAAAAAAAAAAAGGAAAAATAGAACACCTCTCTTTAAAGCTCTCCTTTTGCTGAAGTTTCTCTCTCCTGTGTGCTTCCCTGGGACTTGTCATTATTTCCCACCATCAATCAATCATACTCCCCAGTGAATCAGCTCATCCACTCATCTTCACCTCCCTTCAATTTCCCAAGGAGGTTAGAAACAGCAAATGTCTGTAATGTTAAGTAATAAACCCCAACGTTTTTATGACTTGGCTGTTGCTTATTTTTCTCTAGTGGATACCAATAAAATAGAAAGAGCTCCCTTGAGCAGCACATCTGAGAAGCTGGAATGCTTTTAAGCGTGACAGGTTAGAAGAGGTCCGATATTCTCTAAAATTAACTCCTTGGGGAAATCCTAAATAATTCTTCATAATTAGAAACTTTGTAATTGGATGCAGCAGAGTTACAACCACTTTATCACCTCTGTTGTTGAAGCAGCCTTCTGTTACACTGAAGGCTAAGTAGGCCTGACTGCTTCTGTCTCCCTATTCTGCTCATGGAAAATCTCTGATGTCAAGGAGGATAATTTCTTCTATAACTATAACGCCCTATTGAATCAGATCAAGTCTTCAACTATGTATTTGTTGTGTAGAATTTTATTCATCTCCCTCCTCCAGTTTGTTACCTGTTTACAGAAATAGTTCCTAATGAGAGGACAATACCCTGCAGGAAGGGTTTACAGCAAGAGGCAGGGAGAGGAGATAGGAAACATGGCCCTTAACCTTCTCCTTCTTCCAGTTCATCCTTTTTCAGCCTCTTGCAGTGTGCACATGGATTCAGATACATTGTGTGAAGCCCCACACACAGCACAGTCCCCAGATCTAGATCAGGGTTGGATCCAGCCCTTTTTGTGTTTGTTGTCCACTAGTGACATTCTGTGATCATCGTATATGTACTGTACCAGAAAATACACTGTGAAAAATGTGTAGCAGGGAAATGAGTGAGAAATGTATACAGAGTAAAAATATATTCTGAATAAATATTTTCTGTATGTTATCTGAAAGATACACAGTGCAAATAAAGTCTTCTGAGAACATGAAGAAGAAAATATATGGGAGTAGTCATCATGAATTTGCCAAAGGAAAATCCTGCCTGAGCAACTCTATTACGTTGAATAGACTCAGTTTGTGATTTCTGAGATAAAGGAATAACAACAAAGATGGGAAAGGGCTGCTCAAACTTAAATAAGTAAAATGCTAATTAAAAATTAAGACAATAAAGAATAAATGCTTTTTGGATTCCAAATGCCAGTGCAGCTCCTCAATTTGGTATGTCTCTAAAGGGTAAGTTTGCAAAAAGCTTCCTGTATCTCTTGGGAAGCTATTGGGATTGACTTTATCACTATAAACTAAGTTTATTATCAGTTGTCTTAATTCTGAAGCAATCTCCAAAGGTATTGCCTAAGAAATGTAATCTGCCTTCTGACCAGCAAGTTTTGCTCAAATGGACTAGTGGACCAATGAAGTAACATGAAGCATCTGAAGGGCTGAAAGTTTAAAGTGCATGACAAATTTTAAAGCAGGGGGATAACTAGGAAACAACAGGGTGAAATAATAAAGACTAAAGGTGTTACAGAGACCCAAGATACAAGATCTTTGCTTTCAATAGAAACTCAACACTTCACATCCAGTTTTCTTATTTCTGTAAGGAACTGCTTCATGAGACTCTTCAGGAGAAATATCTGACTCTGAGAAAGAAAAGGAAGGAAGGAAGGAAGGAAGGAAGGAAGGAAGGAAAGAAAGAAAGAAAGAAAGAAAGAAAGAAAGAAAGAAAGAAAGAAAGAAAGAAAGAAAGAAAGAAAGAAAGAAAGGAAAGAAAGAAAGAAAGAAAGAAAGAAAGAAAGAAAGAAAGAAAGAAAGAAAGAAAGAAAGAAAGAAAGAAAGAAAGAAAGAAAGAAAGAAAAGAAAGAAAGAAAGAAAGAAAGAAAGAAGAAACCACGCATAAGCCAGACAAGTAGTTTGTATTCACTACACAATTTTCCCTGGATTAGCAAATTAAATTACATTACTGTCATAGTTTAAGCCCATCTGGAAATTAAGCACCATGCAGCTGCTCACTCAAAGCTCCTTCTCTCCTCCCAGCCCAGTGGAATGGGGAGAAGAATCAAAGTAAAACTTGCAGGTTGTGATAAGAAGAGTTTAATAATCAAAACCAAAGTAAAATACAGTAATAATGGTAAATGATAATAATAATGACAATTAAAAGGGAAGAACAGATGATGCTACAATTGCTCACCATCCACTGACAGATGCCAGATCCCCCTTCCCAAACCCTGATTAGCCCCCCTTCTGAGTAACTCTCTCAGTTTATATACTGGACATGATGCTCTGTGGTGTGGAATATCCCTCTGGCCGGTTTGGGTCACCTGGCTTTGCTCCTTCCCATTTTCTTTTGCGTACCCCCTCTCTGTCAGAGCAAGAGAAAAAAAAACCCAAAAAACAAATAAACCCAACCCAATCAACCAAAAGAACCCCACAAAACAACCCTAATGCCCCTCCCCCCCAAAAGAAAAACCAAACCCAAAACCATTAACCCAATAACAAAATCAAAGTCCTTAACTTAGACTTAGGTAAACACAATTTATCAAGAACAAAAACATCAGTGTGCTATCAACACCATTCTCGTTCCAAATCCAAAACACAGCACCATAACAGCTTCTGAGAAGAAATTAACTCTATCCCAGCTAAAATCAGGACAATTACCTACAATTACCTGTATTGAATTGAGTCTTCACAGTTTGGGATCTCTGCACATTTGATGTCAGTCCTCCTCCAGGCAGTACAGGTCCTGAGGGACAGCTGGTGCAGTTTGTCCACGGATTCAGACGAGAGGTAATTTATGTCTCTGTCATTACTGGTGTGCATGTCTATCCTTGAAGGAGATCTAGAAAGAAATTCCTAACATCTGATTTTGTGGGGACATAAAAGCTTCTCCAGGAATCCAGCAGTTCTCTTTTGGCACCTCAGATCAAGGTATGTGATACAGAAAAAGTCTGTAACTTCACAGGTCAAGAAAGAAGGCACCATAGCCTTTTTCTCATGATTGCAATAAGTCATTGTGGAATGGAAAGGCTCATAATAGAGGTGCCATGGTCATGCCAGAGTCTTACTCCAGCCATATTAACTCCTACAGAGCACACAGAGTGTTTGAGACCATCATCAAAGGACATATATTGGGGGTACTTGGTAGCTCTTTGTACTGAAGGATAACATCAGCATCACACACTGTAACTATTTGCTCAAGTTATTAAGTATCACACACAGCCGACTCCAAATGATTTTCTCCTTTTTATTTCCTTGTCAAATAATTACTTTATAGAAATTTTTGTGCACCGTAGAGGGGGTGAGGTACAATTTACACTTTAAAATGTATGTATTTCATAGCAAAACTTTTCAAATTTTTTTTATGTCTTTTTAGATGTGAGACTAATCTGGAAAGTCTTGATGCATAAAGAAGAAAATTAAGAATACTTCACATTCAGGCAAATTTTTGCTGGAGTAGCGTGGAGTTTCATTCAAAACTCATTAAAAATTGTGCATACATATCTACATAATAGCTCTTCAATATTTCCTTTGTTATTCAATGATTCCTGTCTTATTTGACAAATATTAATAACACACATAGAGAAGAATTAAACTCAATTTTGTTGATAAAAAAAGTAGCTGATTAGATTATCCAGTTTCCAGTAAGGAATATTTACAGTGGTGCTGCTGTAAGGATGGAATGGCATCTCAGCTGGTCCTGGATTAGGACTGGTGCCTGCTGCCCATCTGACAGTAAAGTGATAAAGCAGCAACAGCTGCTGAGGGGCATGAAGTTAATTTGAAGACATCTGCATGCCTGAAGCAACTGGTGTAACTGCTTGATAATATACGCCTGCTATCCCATGGCCATAGGCAGAATGCCAGGAAGGAGACAGAGGAGGAAGGGAAATGGGGGTGAACCTCCCACTGTTACTGACTGGAAACAGAGAATCAAGGATGATGTTAAGTGTTATCACTGGGACCACACAGATGACAAAGCTAACAGTTTCCTAAACATGGGGCAGTATACAGTGTCTATATATTCAAAAATGTTTCATGAAGGAATACAAACAACACTGAAAGAGTGATTTCAGAATATGTTAATAAAACTGTGAAAAACATGAAGAAATTTTGGGATCTCTTCCTGTTGCACAAACTTACTTTAAAAATCCTCTTTATGTCTTTGAAGAGAAAAAAAGGACTCACAAAAATAGAAATTTTTATAATAGGAACAAATAACTGATTTAAATCCCAGGTTTGGTACTAGTTCCCTGTATTAAACCCTTTTGCTTTACTTCTGATCACAAGAAGTGTGAAGAAAGCAAACCCTGTTCAAAGGTTTTATAAAGATATCTGGTTCAATGCTGTACAAAGATTCTAAAGTGCTCTTCCAATGAAGAAGAAATACTCTGCTTAAATCAGGACTTTTACAAATGATATCAAGCCCCGAGGATTTGAGTCACTCCAGATTTGAAACAAACTTTGCAATTTGTTTTTTAGTTGTTACTCAGTAGCTCTAGCTAGACAGTTATGATTAAGCTATTGCATTGTGAACGTTGTATGCTTGGCTAATCTTTTGTTTTAAGAAAAAAGGAAGACAACCCCAAGACGAATGGGCTGTCTGGATGAGAGCCACCAGGAGTGAGGTCAGCAGAACTGAGCAGTAACTGGGGGAAAGGCAATTCTGGTTGTGGAAGATTGTGAGCATTGACTCACTGATCACCTGCTTAAAGCAGACCCTGGACTCAGACTCTTCAGAGGGAAGAACTGCACATGCAGACTATCAGCATGAGGAGCAAGAGCTACAACTTATAGGAATTTGAGCACAAATTAGTAAAAAAAGTTACATAATCTGTAACCAGTGAGTGCTGATGCCTTTGTTCATTAAAATGCATAGTCTTGATGGCCAGGGAGCCAGTCTTTTGTGGGTTATCTCCCTACTTTGCACAAACTAGAATAAAAAATTGAAATACTTCACCTTGGTGTGTGAATTGGTGCTGCACATCGGGGAACAAGCGGCACAACACAATGGTTCACATAATTTCTGTTATTTTGGGAGCAATAATGGGGAAAGACTCCATTTTGAGGCTGAGAACATCTTCCTGGGCTATCTTTGATATGCTGCCGATGTGTTTATTTTCTAAGGTGACACCTAGGTTTGCAGACTGCCTGTTTTGCCTGATGACTTGGAAAGCACTTTAGAGCAGACTCATTCAAAGGGACTATATGCTTGATTTAATGTATACATCTTTTATAAAGGCAATTTTAAGTGCTTCAAGGGACAGATGGAGGCAATATATCCAACACAAAATGCTTATACAGTGTTTTGAGAATGCAAAGTACACAAGAGCCAGACAGTTGAAAAAAATATTGTGCCCAGTGAAAACTGGTAAAACTGAAACTCTTATAATAAAAACTAAGAAGCAATGGTATAGATGGCTCAAACCTCCAAACAAATACCTTCAGAAACAAACTCTAAATCCAGGTAAAGAACTGAAGAAGAGATAAGCCGTAGAGCATATCCATGGAAATCTCGGTATGCTTTCAGGTTTTATGGATGTCTTTGCCTGAAAATGTCTATCCATGACACATCTACCTTTTCCGTGTGTTGGATAATGCCGTATGCAACTGTTTACCATATTCCTTTGGGGTTTATTGCGGTAGAGAGAACAATTTTGACCACAGTACAGTTAAAGAGGGCAGATCAATGTTTCTACTTACATGACTAAAACCTGTGTGCTTCTAAGTCTTTGAAAGATCAGGTTTGGAAACCTCTTTCTGATTTTATCTAAGGTATCATTTGAACCAGGTTTACTAAATAACTCCAGTTTAAACACATGCTTTTGGGTATCAATATATGAGCATTTTAAATCAGTCTCAAAGTCAATAAACAGCTTCAACATATCTTAATATTTTTAAACACAGCTATTTTGTCTCTGTTGAACCTGGTAAGAGGCACCATTTGGAAATATTTGTTTTCAAAAGTCCAAATGCCATGCACTTGGACTCCTACTTGCCCAAGCTGTGTGCCCTTTAATAGAGATCTGCTCTCTGCACAGGCTTAGTATTTAGCAAACACACTAATTACTGTGTGTGAGGTTGTCCCTTCCAGCATCACTGGTTCCTTCTTCCTGTTACGGAAAATCTGCCCTCAGGTGCAGGAAAGGGTGCATGGAGCTTGCCCTGGATGGAGTGAGTTTGAGGCCAGAGGGAGCAGGCTCTTCCATGCACAGACCCAGTCCCTCTACCCTGTTTCTCATTCTTTCTTCTATATAACTCCACTCGAGTAGCACTAGAGGCATTTTTATGTTTACAGCATCTCTTGTGACTGGAGGAGAGGGGGAACAGGACCAAAAACAACACACAGCCCTTTTTAATGTGGTTTCCTATCAACATGTCTTTAAGTCCTGTCAGTCCTCTCTATATCGTCTGATCATTCATTTATTTGTATTCTATGTCTCTCTCCCAAGATGCTTGATATTGAGCACCTCTTACAAGTTCCTGAGTGCCCACTAAGCCTGCTGAGGACTACTGAATTCTTCAAAAGAAAGACAGGACACTCCAAGCCTTTGGCAAAATCTTTGCTGCAAATTTAATGGATTGCTGTTCTTGCAACTACATTGTGTCCCCAGTCCCAGCTGCTGGAGTAGGGGTGCAGACACCAGAGCCTAGAAAAAGCAGGCAAGAAGTGGAGCTTCCACTTTGCAGTCTTAGCACATAGCAGGTGAGACCATTAAGAAGAGACTTTAACAAGCCCAGTCAATCTACCTCTCCTTTAAACCACACAGTAGAGAAGAGCCAGGCTGAACTCTGATTTTTGGGGCTTCTAGTTAAAATGCTCTTTTACCTGGGGCTAGGGTCATAGGAGTCATGGGAGGCAAATTAGGCTTAAAATCATGTTTGCACCAGTGTTTAATGTAAAATGTGAATGTTCTCTCAGAGGAGGTTTGTAACTCATCGGTTAGTCTAGCTGGAAACTACAAAAAATAAATAATTTAGTAGATATGCTACAACAAGGATTATAAACATGCAGACGGATATAAACAGCGCCTGATATAGGGTAACACTCAGATGAGCTCTGCCTTTGATTCTGGAAGCTGAGATTTTTTTCAATCCTCATGCTTCTACAGAGGCATAAACCCCTGATATGTTCAATGCCTGCCAGCAGTTACCATATTGTGGTTTCTCAAATAAAGAAATAATAACAAAGATGAAGAAGTACTGCTAAACTTTGATGAGTAAAAACCAATTATAAACCAAGAAAACATGAAGAAATAAATCCGCAAGCTTTTTTTTTCTGATCTAACACTGCTGTAACTGATGGCCTGCTTTATACCCTCAAACTTAAATACATGTTTGTTTATCCAATCCACGAATTCCATTGTCTGCTTCAGTGCTGACTTGAAGCTAACCTTAAAGCTGCTTAATAAAGCTTAATAGTAAAACTCAGTAAATGTTACTGTGCTGTTAAAACAGACTCTTTGGATC
Source organism: Monarcha castaneiventris obscurior (assembly GCA_026261815.1). Lineage (NCBI taxonomy): Eukaryota > Metazoa > Chordata > Aves > Passeriformes > Monarchidae > Monarcha > Monarcha castaneiventris. Next base: position 23,286,598 of record JAMPIT010000379.1, on the reverse strand, counting down.
TTGGGTTAACCTTTCATGCTAAATACTTTAACAAAATCATTGAACCAAATATATTAGGAGAAATTGACCTCCAATCCATAACCTGCTAGGATTGTACCCTTGCCATGAAAAAAGTGAAAATGCAGGCTACTTTTCTCTGCTTTGCAACATACTGTAATATACTTTAAAAGTAAATATACGAAAGATAGATATAGCTTTTACATATGCGGTTGCAGATGTATCAAAGAGATTATGGTAACTTGTTGAAGAATATCAAACTACATTGCTAAGAAGACACAGTTGTGGGAACTGATGAAAACATGACATTAAGGATATGCTAGCATTCCATTAACTTACACCCCTCTCATTAAAAGTGCTCTGAGCATGGAATATATTTAGCTACAATTCTTCTTTTAGTCACTTCAAAGTGGAGGAGAATCTGGGTGTAAACAGCCTCAATAAATGACTTCACCAAGAGAGTTTCCTGTTCCTCAGATATGCATTTCTCACTGTATTTTATTTCATGATACTCAAAATTCATTTTGAAAATGCACTTTCTAGATCTTAGTGCTCCCAAGAATTGCCTCAAGTATTCTGTTGCATGAAAATGTAGATTCCTAGTTTGTGGTCCTGGTACAAGAAAGTAATTACTCAGCTAGCATTTTGAGGTGCATCTAATGATTGCACTGTGCAATTCAGGAGGATACAATTAATTTAATATTTGAGTTTTTTTCCATAGCTTGCCATTTCCTAGGGCTGCCAATGTTAGTCTAGTCCTCAGGAGAAATTCTGTAACTTCCAAACTTTAGGCTGTTCTGCATTACACCAATAGCCCCTGAGTAATGCATATTTTTGGCAACAAAGCAGTAATTTCAGGGAATGAAAAACTGGCAAAAGTTTCTTCTGCCAACCTAAGGATATCCTTTTCCAAGGAAGAATTCCGTGTGAGTCTTTAAGATTAATTAGCTTAAGTTTTCCATTACTGTAACAGGTGAAGGCAGCTATATATATACCAAGTATACAGCTGTGCTTTTGCCTTACGTGTAAGGACGTTTAAGGTTTCTCATTTCCTCTTTCTGGGCCAGGACATTCTAAGGAATATCAAAAATCTTCAGTTCTACTGAAATGGACTTGTTTTAGATGTGTCACTATTTACATAATAAGTAATACCAGAGTGATGTCTCAGAATTTTTCTCTTCCATGTAAATATTTCAGCACATTGCTTACTGTATTTAATTTTTATTCATGCCTATTTTATTCATAGAGTTGTAATCAAATTGGTTTGAATGTTTCTTGTAAAATGGTTGCATAAACTATATTTCTCAAGTAAAAGTATGTATGGAAATAAACACATTCATTTTCTGAATTATATGAGTTTATGATAGCATATCAAATCCTTCAGTGTTTTTAACAGGATATTATGACACTTATCTGGGAGGCTGGGATTATACATCAAGTAATAAAGTTTCTGTAGACACCTAATAAATCAAGCTGCAAAATAATACAATCTGGATTCTCACACCAAGACTTAAAAACTTTTTCAGGGATATATTAAATGAGGTTTATGGGTATTTCATTTTTTATATTTGTATCTTTTATTTAAAGACCTTTTCTGAACTAGGTAGCTCCTGGTGAAAGTGACACAAAATTTGTTACATCTTGATAGATATTGGTCAAAAATATTAAAACATTGGAAGATCCCAAGTTGCTAATACTGCCATTTGTCCTCTTACACCTCCTGTTCCTGATGCAGTAACTTCAGACCTATCACCTTTCACAGAGAATTCAAGAAATGTCATATAATGCTACATGATAGCTTGTTTTCCTTCAGCACATTTTGACAAAACTGTGAATGCACACGTATTTGAAATACTATGGCTTGCAGAACTAACTTGGTTGAATAATTTCTCTGATCATGACTTGCTCCTTGCTAATACCTTCCCCCACATCTTTGCAGCTCATACTCTGTGTAACAGCAAAAAGTGTGTTCCCTGCATGAGCAGTTTACATCCCCCTTCCTTCAAGTGGATGTAAAGGAATCTGTGGCAAGGAAGACTGCAGGCCAGATGGAGGCACTTCCAGTGAGCCAGCTGTGGCCTAAGAATGGTGACTCCTGACAAAAATAAGTCAATACTGCACTTCCCACCAAGGAATCTTCACCATAATGCTGGAAGAACTAACAGATGTTTAGAAGTACATTGGCATTATGGTTCTTAATATAATTTTCTCAAAAAAGTCCTGCTTCTCCCTCCTAAGGAACAATTCAGAAATAACTATGGCAAGTTTTCAAGAGCTTCAGAATTATTTTAGTTCCTGATTTGTGGCTTAATGTACCCTACTTCCCATCTTCAGGGTCCCTATTCAGTGTGGACCAGTTCCATGGACCTGGTACATGAGTCATGTCTTTCATTTCAGGAAGATGACTCACATGCTTAGTTGGGTGTGTTTGCATGCTAATAGTCTTTCAAATAAAAACTGAGACAGAAGAATCACAGTTTCAAAACACAAAATGGCATTTCTCAGTTGCTTGTGCCAGGACAAGGAAATATCCTTGGCCTACATTGCAAGCTTGGAAAAAACACCTGTCTGTCAAAAATTCTTCAATATCCACTACCATCTATGTAACTGTGAGAGCATCTTTCAACAGAAACACCTCTTCTTGAAGCAGAACAGTACTCCAACTGTTACCCTGTGCCTCTCAGGTTTTACATGTATTCACTGAGAAATACCAGAATTAAATATAAAGAAAAGTAAGGAATCAGCTCACATGATAGATGAGTTAATGAGAATCTAAGTAATTAGATCAGTCTAAGAAATTATACGAGCAGTACTAGTTGATGTAATGCAGTAATTTAAACCCATATGAACTAAACCTGTAACTTTTATTCCTATTACTTCAAATAATTTCCAAAACTAATGAGGCCAGTTGTGCTTTTTAAAAGAACAGGTTAGACAGCATTTGCTGCAAATTATTCACTAAATCAACTAATCTACCTGGGGAAAAAGAAAAAACAAACAAAAATGCTATCTTTTTTGGAGCACAAAGTGTTTGCCCAGGTGTCCAGCTCTTGTGTGCTCAAGAGCTTGCCTAGCTTTTTAAGTGTAGTGATTGGAAAGAATACTGCTTTTCCTTACAGATCTTGCCTTGCTTATATCATTGCAACTGCATCATCCATGGTACAGGAATATCCTATGATTCACTGAGTAGTAAGTCTGAAAGGCGGATCATTTTGTCCAGCATTTTGCTAGCAATGTGCCAATCTGGCACGTTTTCAAGGGTGTGTGAGGTTGCTTTTTATCCCTTCAGATGGTAAGATCGTGCTGGGAAGGCTCACAGGAGCCAGCTGACACTGCCTCTCGTCTCTCTAGCTGCATCCGCTGTGCGTGTGGGAGCGGCTACCAGCTCCACCCAAGTCCTGCTGAATTCCTGTGGCCTTGCTTGGATATTTATCCAAAGATGCTCCATGACCACGCTTTGTGTCACTCAAAATCTGAGTGTTTGTTGTCTTTCCTTCCTGAGCTATTGCTCCAGGGGACAGAAGAATGCCAGGATTAGCTATTTTAGCCATATTAGCTATTTTAGGGATCCCGGATGATGGATAAGGTCAAGGAGTTTCAGCCTGCATATTCCTAGGGACTGGAAAACCATCTCCACTAACTAGTTACAGTTTTTTAATAGGTTAGAGTGTAATATCAAAACTGTCACTTAGACAGACCATTGTGTTCTTCATACTCTTTTGTGGTCACTTTTCAAGTAAGTTTTCTGTGATTATAAATACAGAACCCTGTCACGTTTAGGGTGACAGCCGGAGATTCATTCCAGCTCAGAGTACAAGGCTCTGCACTTTAAATACAGCAATGGACAGGCAGTGTAAAGCATGCAACTCTGTTAGACATTTCCACCCAGGCTTTTTCCTGTTTATGAAAGTAACTGCATTGAACAAAAATATACACAAGCTGAAACCACATCAAAGACATATGTGCTCTTAGTATAAAACCAGAAATTAACATTTTGTCTTCTTGTTCTTCTACTGAATGTCCAGCTTCCCCAGTTTGCTGAAATGCCTTATTGAATGTACAAGCCTGCCCATCATCCTTTACAATGCAGGGCTTTCTTGACATTGTTATTATTATAATTCTGGATGTATGCCCTGCCTGTGTTTGCATTGTAAGCAAAGAGCACGTACAAAATCAAATGCTCACATTCAGATAGAGGTAACACCAATAAAGCAGATTATGCTGGAGACATTTATCTGCAATTTTCCTGCTGTACAGAGCCCCCTAGGATTTTTTTCTATTCTGCTGTTGGCTCTCAAAGACATGTGTCATTTTCTTAGGCTGATTTGTTGGATTGCCCAGATTATATTCTTTCTAATGGTGTATTTTGCAAGTGTGCAATTGCAGTACTTAAAGATATGTTCTTCATTTTGAGATTTGTTTGTTTGTTTCCAATCATCCTTTAACCTTTACAACCTTACATGCATTCTCGTTTTATATACGCTTGCAAATTCCCCAGCAGGGGAATATAACTCCACGGGATCACACTGTATGTTTAAGCGTTGTAAAGAAAACAAACCCTTTTCTGCACCTTGCCATTAGTAACGCCAGAGCAAAAGCGACCAACGGAGCTATCGAGCCTCGGCGAGGCTCCCGAGAAAACACCCGTCTAAATGGAGCCCTCACTGCATATCCAGGCTATTTCTTTCTAGCGACGGCTCAAAACTGGAGCTCAAGCCATCCCAAAGTGGGTCCGAGCCTTCAGGTAGGTGAGCCAAGCTGACCTGAGGTGGAGGTGCCGCGCAGCCCGGGCGCATCGGCTCTGGCCCCTCGGCTCAAAGCCTGGCCGCTGGCCGGGACAGGCTCGTCCCGCTGCTCGCTCCTGGACAGCGGGAAGCTGGCTGCTGGCGATACAAAGCCTTCGCGTAAGAGAGGGAGAGTCGCCGACATATCAAGGGAGCGCAAGAGCAGCAGTACAGACAGCGATGCTTGAACCCCGCGCTCCTCTGACGGAAAACAAGCCGCTTTCCAGCGCGGTTCCTCCGAACCCTGCGGGTTACGGCTCTGCCGGGAATGCGGGCTGCCGGCGCGGGGGCCGAGCGGGGTGTGCAGCACCGGGAGGCTGGGGCGAGGCGGGCGGCGGGGCCGCGCTGGGGCACACCCGGCCGGGGCGGCGCTCCCGGGGCGGGCCAGGAGGCGGAGCCTTGGTGCCGCCGCCGAGCCCCGCAGCGGGGCCGGGCGCTGCTGCCGCCGGAGCCTCGCCTCGTCTCCTCCCTCCCGGGGCTGCCACATCGGCACCGCCGCTCCGCGAGGGCGCTTCCCGGAGCGGAGCGGGAGCCCAGCGCGCGGGGAGATGGAGCCCCGGTGCTGCCGCCGCCGCCGCTGCCGCCGCCCCCCGGGACTCGCGCTCCGCCAGGGCCGCCGCTGCCACTGCCGGGACGGAGAGAGCGGCCCCGCTGCCGTCTAACGCCGCAGCCCCGGCGGCGCGGCCGAGGCGGGAGGCGGCGCGGAGGCCGCCGCGGTCCCTCCGCCCGCCGGGCGGCGGTGAAGCGCGGCCCCCTCCTCCCCGCCCTCCCCGCCGCCGCTTCCCCGCCCCCGCCCGGCCCTCGGCCGGACTCGGCAGCCGGGCCATGGCGGGGCGATGAGGGAACGGCCGCCCCTGCCCGCAGGCTGCGTGGGGAGGCGGGGAGCGAAGGGGCTGCGCGGCTCGGCGGCGCTGGGGCCGGGCGGCGGGGCGGGGGGATGCGGGGCGCGGGGGCCGCGGCGCTGCAGCTCCTCTCCCGGGCCGTGAAGCAGGCGGCGGCGCAGGGCGCCCGGCAGGACCTGGGCCGCTGGCTGTCCCGAGCCGCCGGGACGGCGGCGGGAGGCGGCGGCAGCGGGGACACCGTCGGCTTCGTCCCGGCGGAGGCGGCGGGGGCCGGCGGGCTGCTGCTGGGGCCCTGCGCGGAGCAGGACGGGCTGCCGCCCGCGGAGCTGCTGCTCTGCCAGCTGCCCGAGCCGGGCGGCGGCGGGCACGGGCTGGCCGAGGCCCGGGGCTGGCGCTGCTCCTGCTGCCTGCTGGGCACCTGCTGGTGCAAGAGCTGCCTCAGCCTGTGCGTCCTGGCCGCCGTCTGCTTCGCCTCGCTGGCCCTGGTGCGCCAGTACCTGCGGGACCTGCTGCTCTGGGCCGAGAGCCTGGACAGCCTGGCCGGCGTGCTGCTCTTCACCGTGGGTTTCATCGTCGTGTCCTTCCCGTGCGGCTGGGGCTACATCCTGCTCAACGTGGCTGCCGGCTACCTCTACGGCTTCGTGCTGGGCATGGGGCTGATGGTGTTCGGCGTCCTCGTCGGCACCTTTGTGGCCCACGTGGCCTGCAAGCGGCTGCTGGCCCGCTGGGCACGGACCAGGATCCAGGGCAGCGGGACGCTCAGTGCCATCGTCCGTGTCGTGGAGGGCGGCAGCGGCCTCAAAGTGGTGGTTCTGTCGCGGCTGACGCTGATCCCCTTCGGGCTGCAGAATGCCGTCTTCGCGGTGAGTCCCTGCCTGGGCTGTGCGGCCAAGAAAGAAGTGTGGGAAGGACTTCTTTCGGCATAGTGGCTGCTGGTACTGGTGGAGGTCGCCTCCTTTCCTGGGAACAAGCCATGGTTTCTGTCTCTTTTAAGATCAGTAAAAACAGCGCTCTCCGCCTGCTCTTCTGTGCATGCAGAGGGGCAGCAGGCAGGTTTTTGAGATGCCTTGCTCACTGGCATTGTGTTCGAGTTGCTCTCTTGTCTTTCAAGACTATATTCTGGTGGCAGAATCACCAAGGTGTTGCGTAGCAAAATCTGGGGAGAACTCAACAGTTATGAAGTGTCTGTGTTTTTAAAACGATCTGCTTTAAAACCTGGCAAGAGTTGAGGAAAAGTCTTGCCAGATCTTCCTAAACTACTTAATATAAGTAATCATATTGGAAAGAAAGGAGTGGACAGATTAAAATTCTTTCTTGATGTGGTTGGTGTTTGTAGCATGCATATGGCAAATCCGTACCGGGTGTTAAGTCCATGCACAGAAGGGAGGTTGCAGGTTTTGGGCAGAGCAGGACGTAGCCTCAGACCTGAAAAGGGACTGTACACTAGAGTAGCACTGAAAGTTAGTTTAAACTTGAGTGTGGAAAAACGTTAGTCTTGCTTTTCTTTCTACTTTTGGGTGAAGATTGGTACATTCATTTGGTCTGTTTGATCATCTTAAAGGAACAAGTAAAGAAGAGCGTGGAGGGTGTTCTTTTTGAGTACTGTCATGCTGCTGCTGGTAATTTCAGACCCTCGTTGCTTCCCGAGTGCTTTGTCTGAAGGATCTGGTTTTGTCTGTGTTACGCCTCAGTTGTATCTACTAACTTGGTGAAATCAAAACAAAGCAAACTGGACTGTGAAATACTTAAAATGTTGTCAGTAACTTGTATGTTCTTTATCATAAGTGACTATCTAAACAAGTGTTTTGGTCTGCCACTTTATTATAGCCCACCTTCCTTTCCCTGTCTGCAGTCCTGATCCTGTACCCTTCTGAAGCACTTGCTTAATTTTGACAGAATCATCTGGCAGCAATTAGTAGGTCACTGAATACCAAATTTGTTTTTTAAGTAAAATTTAATCCATGCAATTTTGGGGTGTAACATTTGCACCAAGTATTTTAAATTGCTGTATTTAAAACCATGTGTACTGGAGCATTCATCTCCAGAGCTGTAATCTCTGTCCATAAGAGCTGTAGCAATTTATAAGCAGATCCTTTAACCATTTCCTTGTCGAGAATGAGAAACTGAACAGCTGAACCTCTGCTATTTTGTTAACATATGTTACTGCAGGACTGAAGAGGCTTAGACCTGCCCAGCTGGGAGCAGAGTCCATCTGAAGCCCAAGGTTCAGTGTAGCAGATGAAGCTTCTGCTGTGCTGTGACCCTCCTAAATTGGGGAGGGCTGTTGTGCTCTGGTTGTTCACAGCTTCAGGGTGCCACTTGAAGTAGTCAGCAGATAATATAGAGTAATGTTGGATCTGAAGAACAGACCAGAGAATTACCAAGTTAAAATTATTTCCTTCCTGGCATAACCATTCTGTTGGAAACACTATTCAGCAGAGTATTTGGGCCAGTTCAATATTAAAACGATGCTGTAAATCATTGTGGTTTGTATTTTCCATGTTCTGCAGGCTAAATAATTTTCTTTCCAAGTGAATGGTTTCAGTGTTAAAATAATAGATAGGAAATGAGATGAAGCCAGATGCTTGAGTTATGCCAAGTAACTTGGATGCTTTTTGCTAATTTTAGTTTGGTTACATTTATTACTCCTGATTTACTACTTTGCAGCATAGTCAAAGCACAGTGTACACTCAATTTTTCACTGAGAACATTTAATGTGAGCTACTAGATCACTGAAAAGTGTTGCATGCAAATCTAGGAATTCAAGACAGTTTCTCACTTTGAGTCAAGTTGAAGTTACATAAAAAATACAGTTTTCTACCTACACAGACCAAGCTGTCATTTTCTTGAAATCTGACTTACTTGAAAACTTAACACTCTTTTTAGGTTTAAAATGCATTTCCCCATGCTAGCAACTTCAGCAATGAATTTGAAAAGGACTAATTTTTAAAGAATAGTGAAACTAAGAAAGAGTCTTTAATTTTCCAGTGGTCTGGTCTGTGCATGTTTTCTATGTGGATGTTTTTAAGTAAACTGGAGGTACTGAGAATACTTAAATGAGAGAGAAGGAAGGAAGTGACACATGAGGTTCAGGGAAAGGCATAACCTTGATGAGAGCAGGGTCATCTGCAGGGCTGGGATTAAATGATTTCTACAAGCACTTGTTCCGTGGCATGTACCATCTGCTAAGGGTTTTTGGGAGGCTGACTTGTAGGGGATATAGAGAAAGATGGAAGAGGTTCTTAGGATTTCATAAGTGAGGAAATCATACTAATTGAAGCAGCATAAGAAGAAAATTCACACAAATTCCTTTGTGTCTTACCAGCCAAACATGAAGATCTTGCTTCTTAAAAGGTTATTCTGCTGATAGTAGAGGGGTGAGGTAATGCATTTGCTTGCCTTTCTGGAAGACTTAGCACTTGCTGACTGAAAGCATGTTTGTATTGCTTTTGAGTGAGTTTTGCTTAATTGTCACTGCTGATGCCAGGGTGGCCTGGGCTGCTGGGCTGGGTTGGAAGCTCTTACTGACGAGTTTGCCCATGCTCAGCTCTCTCACCTTGGCAACTCCAGAGTGTTTTGGAGGCAGTTCTGTAAGGAGGCCTGGTATGCAGGTTATCATCTCCTTCCCACGAGTGTGTTCTTGGAGTGAGATGTGTGCAAACTGGTTATTTGTAGTGCCAGATGTAGGTTAGATGAGATTTCCTACTTTTCCCCCCTCTTTGAGAGGAATATTTCATGAAATAAATAATCTGTTTAAAAAATCTGAGTGTTCAAGTGTGCATCTCTGGGTTCAGAAATGCATACAATGAAGTCAGAGTTGGAAGAAATGGTACCTGCTTTGCAAGAGCATGCATTCTGCTTGCTCTTCTTGTTGGAAAGTTGACAGCTGGTTTGGTTTATTTATTTACTGGGGGTTTTTTTGAGGAGGCAGTGTTGGGTTTGGGTGGGGGGGGGGTGTTTTGGGCTTTTTTTTGAGAAAAAAAGAGCACCAGAGTTATGCTTTGCTCTTGGTCACTAAGCCTACCTGCTCTGAAACACAGGGCTTTGTAAATTGAGGGAAAAGAAATTCTGCTGCAATCCCTAATGGCATGGGAGCACCCAGCAAAGTCCTGACAGATGCATTTATTCTTTGACAGTGCTGAACCAAAGGTGTCAGCTGCAAAGAACACACAAAAGTTCCACAGGACAAAGCCTGTCCAAGGCTTAGTGGGGGAGTTTCTGGCTATTGTTATCAGTGCAATTAGGTAGTTCTTAATTGTATTTAAATGCAATTTAAATGCATTTCTGTTATGGCCCATAACACAATTATATCCATGCTTGGTTTGGGATCTCAGGGTTAATTTTTGCTGGCTTGAGCTTTCACCAGAAACAGAGCCCTGGTAGGCTCTGTTAGGCATCCTGGCCATACAGATGCCAGTCTGTCAGGTTCATAGAACAGCTAAAGTTCCAAGAAAGAAAAGTATGGAAAGCTGTAAGTTTTATTGACAGTTTCTCTAGTTTGTTTAGGCAGGGATGCTGTCCACTTCCTGTGCCTTTTTGGGGAAGGGGGATACAACTGTAGCTCTAAACCTACAGCTTAATTAAAAGGGCATCGCAAAATCTTTTTCACCCTCTCCTTAGCTTTCACTGCAGTGAGAAGCACAAGCAGCAGTTCCGTGTATCCATCGGCAGTCTCCCCTTCATTTGGAAACAATCTCTTTCATGACTCAGGAGGTCCAGTTGTTTCAGGACACATCCAGGTGTGCAGACATGTTGCTCTGCAACTGAAGTGACCTTAATACATCTACAGAAATGAGAGAGGTGCCAGGAGTGTTAAAGGAATCTTTGGGAAGTTTCCCAGCTCCATTAGATGTAATGATAGTGTCCTACTTAGCAAATCTTGCCTCTGCGTTAGTATTTCAGAAACTTTTAATAGCAGCTCCTTCATTCCCCTGGCAATATGGGAAGTTTGGACTGTGCATTCTTATTACATGGCCCAGATTACAACAATGTTTAAAAAAGTCTTTTGAAAGTATTGGTCAGATGTTAAATTCTGACATAATTATGTAGTCCTTTTTCATTATAAATCTAAATTAATTTTCTATAGAGAAGGAAAGATAGTATTTTATGGTGCTGGTATATGTTCAGTATATGTTTGGGAAGTATAATATGCAGTGTGAAGTTTGGAAATGGCTTATTGGATCTTGTTCCAGTGAATTATTCTTAATCTTTATGCTTCATTGCATTCTGCTCCTCCATTGCCCTTCCTCCCAAAAACTTTCCACTGGTGGTGCTTAGAGCTCTGAGAATTCAGCACTGTGACTTTCACAGTAACTAAAGTTTATTTTAAGAATAGGATGATGAAATGAGTAACATTGCTGCTATTCTTTGGTCTTCAACATTTTACAAAACTGGCAAGGTCAATAATTTCAATGTAGGCTCTCAGCGTTAGGGCTGTTCTTAATTAGATCTCTGTTATTATCAGCTGAATTGTGTGGAAAATTTGTTGGACTGCTTGTTTTCAAAATCATCATTTTCATGCTCATTTTTAACCCAGTTTCCTCTTGTTTTTTTTTTTTCTTGTGTAAATATCTTTTGACCTCATGACGCTTGCCTTTAATATTTCCCAATGGCTGCTGATCCTAATTTAGCTGGTACTGTGTACTTTGTTCCATGTAAATTCATATATCCACCTATTGACACAGAACAGAAATTTCACAGCAAAGAGAAGAAAATACCGAAGTATTATTAGTGTTTTCTCCAGAGAAATTAATAAAACCTATATCTGTGTATACTATTTTGTTCACTAATTGAAATGTGATGCAAAATACCTTTGGTAGACCATCTTAATACTCATATATACCAGTACAGCTATAGATGGATATTGCTCGTAGGGATCACTGAAAGGTATGTGTATCTTAATAAGCTCATAACTTGCCCAGCACAGACAAATTGTATCTGCCATTCTGTTTACCTGGATCATATTTAATGCAGTGACATTTTGAGCAATTACCTCTTGTATTATTTGCCATACATGTAAAATGAAAAACAGATAGATTTTTGCGTTAGACCTTCACATTTGATAAAGTAATTTCTTCTCACAAGTAAATTCTCATAAATCTAAGGACTCTGTTCACCAGGTAAAAATAAATATCTTCTGTGAGCAGTGTAATTGCATCCCTAGTTAATGACTGTTGCACAGAGATGCTGTGTAATGTAAGGTGAAATGAAATCAAACCTATTAGGTTTAAAAGGCCAGATGAAAACTAGACACAGACTGTTTAGTTGTACTTTCTTCCCCCATATGTGAATCAAAGTTTCAGTGGAGGAATGTAAGATATTCTTTCATGATTTTGCAGGGATGGTTGTGGGAAGTGGTAGTCTGTTTTTTTGTAAACATAGATTGTGTTGGAGCTGCATTTGATTTCCTTCTGTGTCTTTTTACTCAGATTACAGATTTGTCACTACCCAACTACCTGATGGCTTCTTCACTTGGGCTGCTTCCTACTCAGCTCCTGAACTCGTACTTGGGCACTACCTTGCGCACCATGGAGGATGTGATTGCAGAACAAAGTGTTAGTGGCTATTTTGTATTTGGTTTACAGGTCAGTTAAAATAATTGCTTTTATAGACCTTGGTAATGGTACTGCCTGTCTGTGATTTCTGTTGACTGCTAGATACCCAGAAAAATGGGTTTGCAGTGTACTGATTTCTTTAGATTTTGTTTTATGCTGTTAGAAAATTCTCTCACACCTCACCATAACATCAAGCAGAACTTACTCAGTGTTCTCTTTTTCTGACACGGTTTTTGGTAAGTTTTCTTCTCTTGCCTTATAGGGTAATCTGCTGAATTTTAGGCTTGTCAAACCACCCCTGCACAAAAGCTTATGTGTATGTAGACCCAGCACCTGTGCAGTGTTCACTGTTAGCACTCAGCATCCCCATTTTGCATAGGTATTCAGGATTAAAAATGCTGTAGAGTACAATTTTCCTAATGCCTAAATCAGAATATCCTAATTTTACAAGTGAGTAAATTAATGAGAAGTATATCAAGTACCTTTACATGACCTTAGTGCTTGAAATAATTTATCAGTAAATTTTGGGTGTAAGCCTTAAGTGTGAGACCATTATGATCATAGAGGTTATGGGTATTTCAGAATTATACTATGTATTAAAACCTTGTCTGACAGTGGCAGTGCTTCAAGCTGTGCTTGACTAGCAGTTACCATGGTTTACAGACTTTCAGTAGGTACTGCAGTAATTTCTGTTCCTCCGTTTTTACAGTCATAAAGCTCATGTTTAACAATGCTAACATAGAAAACTAAGTCTTAGGACCATTTTGAACATACCTTCCCCCCCCTTGCCCTGAAATTTGTGTGGTCTTAAATAGAACATATAATGAAAGCTTTCATGAAACAGGGTTATGAGTATTAAAAATGCCTTTGTAAGTGTGGGGCAGATAGTCTTGATAGGTTAAAGAGAAAATAAGTGGTTTCTTGATCAGCTATTATTTCAGTCATGAAATATTATTTCCAGGGTAGTAATTTTTAGTGGTCTTTTCCTTTTTCCCCCCCATTTATATATATATATATATATTTTTTTTTTTAATTGACATTGACTCTCCTTTGCTGATTATATAGGTTGTAACATAACTGTTGCTCAGGTAAGTGGTAGCTGGATAACCTGAATGTTTTAAAAAGAGTACTAACCTCCTTGAGACCACTCCTTGAGATGTGACTGAATAACTGAAGGGGAGGCCTTTAGTGGAGGAATTATTTGCATTCTTCCACTGTCTCTCAGGCGTCTGCCGAGTGCTTCACCTGGCTGAGCTTCAATGGGACTTTGATTTAGTAAATAGCTCTGAAAATCCGTCGCATTTCAGGGTTGTCTATGTATATATATCTTTTTAATTATTTGTCTGGGAAGTAGATAAATATTACCAGGTTGCTGGTAGTAGTAATATTTCTAAACCAAATCAAATTTAATTATTTGGGTAAGCTTCTAGAATAGAATTTTACCTGTCTATTCAAAACTTAGTGTCTGTAGTATCATTGTGGTTTATATTGGTCAGCTTTTGAAATGTGTAACTTAAATTGGTGAGGAGCGTCTTTTTCACCACAAGGGTAGTCAAGCACTGGAGCAGAGTGCCCGGAGAAGTGGCGAAATCTCTATCCTTTTACAATTTTCAAGACCTGACTGGACAAAAGTTCTGAACAACCTGTTCTGATCTTACAGCCAGCCCTGCTATGAGCTGCTGGTTGGGCTAGAGACTGCCAGGGTGCCTTCCAGCTGCCATTGTCCTGTGCTCATACTCATCAGTTGTCTTACTCAGTGATATTCCAGCACTGTCTGCTGTGCAGTCCTCCACGTTGAGGAAAACATAGCCCTACCAGTTAGTAACGAAGTTCAGGTTTTGGGCTCAGAACTCCAGGTGCTGTTGGCTTTTTGAAAGGAAGCTTCAGATTCCAGCTAGTTAACATTCTTAAAATAAGGCAGAAGAGCTTGCGTCTTTCAAAGGGACTCTCACTATGAGACACCTTGATTTTTATTTGAAGATTTCATCTTTTTTCTTTTTTTTTTTTTTTTCTAAGGAGGATCTCAGCTAAAAACTTGACTGGTGTTTTATTCAAAGGATTGCTTTTTAACAAGTATCTGGATTTCAACAGAAAGAAAGTTACCTTTTCAATTTATATAAATATTTTAAATTCCGTGTAATGTCTGTGCTCTGATATGCTGGCTACATTGTTAGGATATGTAGGTTTAGAGCTACTCACTGGCTAACTTCATCACCCTTTCAATGTCTTGCCTGTGAAGCTCTGAGTCAACAGATGCCTTCACGAATCTTTGCATTGACAACTTTTTGTTTCATTCAGGTCATTTGCTTTGTATTGATTCCCTCAGCCTATGCAGCCCACGCCACTCTCGTTTTATTTGCAGATTGTCATAAGCATAGGACTCTCGTTTTACGTCGTTCACCGGGCTCAAGTGGAACTCAATGCAGCTATTGTAGCGTGTGAGATGGAAATGAAGACATCGCTTGTTAAGGACAGTCAGCCGAGCATCAATGGCTCAACCACATACTGCAACAAGAGGACAGTGACATTCTCTGGAGGGGGTGTCAATATTGTGTGATTTCAAGTGTTAATAACTAAGGTTTTGTGAACCTGAGCTATTGCCTAGAAATATCTATGGACAACTGAAATAGATTTTAAAAAAATTACAGGTGATTACAGGTTGTACTGTGGCACAAACCAACTGACCAGCTCTTTAATTGCACATGGGGTGACTTCTAGTAAGACAAGGAAGATGGCAAAGTAACTTAAGATGTAAATGCAAATTTGGCTGCACCTTTGGTCATTTATTATGCCTGTCATGGCCTGTAGTCTGCACTTTAGTTTTTTTTTTTCTTTGCTCCTATAAACTGAGAAATGCTTCTATAAACAAAAAAGTAGCACAGAGGTAAATATTTTTCTGCATTATTTATAAGGCTGAATAATTATATACAGTAGAATTTTATTACTGATGAAGGTGAATGAGAAAGTATGCAATTCTATGTATGTTATTCTTGAATGTGCTTTTGCTTTGGAATTGCTTCCAGAACTTGGAGTGTATTATTTAGCTAATGATGGGACCATTTGGCTTTTTCTTCAATTTTGATTTAAAAAAAAAAATAGAACCCTATATAAAGTTTTGGTTGAATGTATTTTTCTAAATCATTACAAATGTTGCAGAGCCATGCAAATATATTCACACAAGCGTAAATCCTACATTGTGGGACTGAAGTGCTCTTAAATTACATTTTAAGTTACACTGTGTAATATGCAAAGTACAAGGGAAAATGCAGAGGTTAGATTGCTATGACTATTTGAATGACACTTAATTGGTTTTGCCACCTTGGTGATTGTAACAAAGGGCTGTTCCACATAAGTCCTATATATGATATTTTTAATTGTTAAAAGGATGAAGTTTTTCAGCTCACATGACCGCATGTGGTAAGGCTTCTAGAGTGGGGAGCTAAATCTCTGCTCTAAGCAGAATGATGGGATATTAGTAGTACTAATTTTACAAGAAGGTGGCCTTTATTTTGTAAGTGAATCCCCTCTCCCTTTAAAAAGCTTTAAAAACTCACTTTGGTTGGCACATCTTTTATACTAGTTTTACATTTTTTAAAAGACGCAATCTATTACAAATTTCATCAGAGTGAAGAAATGAAAACGAGAGGTTCTCCTTGGAAAAAGAAGTAATCCAGTAATGGAGAGGAGAGCAATGTCTCTGAGACTCAGGAATTCTGACTCCATTTTTGCAAGACAACACTGTATTGGATACTGCTCCTTTTACGCCTGCTGTGGACTGTTTTTCACTGCATTTGAATAGACTGGATAACCTGACAGTAACTTGTGTGTGTCCAAAAGAAAAACAACAATAATGCCTGAACACAATGTTCTGTATGTGTGAGTTTCATGTAGATATACATACCAATGTTCAATGGCTCAAACACACGCAAGTCATCTGATACAAAAATAATGTATTGCTTATTTTGTAGTTATTTTGTGTGAGTTTTTAAGGATGCTTTCAGTCTTCAAAATTTTGTGTTATTTTCTAACAGGACGACTGTGCCTCCTTTTTGTAAGGTTGTTTGTAGGGTCCAGGCATTTTTGTCGTCTTGAGAACAGTGGGTCTTCAAGGCCATTGGGAGCAGAGATCTGAGAGCCTCTGACAGCCTTACTGAGAGGACGTGCGCGTAACCGAACGTCTGCGCGCTCCTTTGGGGGGGTTCCATTTTGTTCCTTAAATACCTGTCCTTTGCAGATTGGTGTTCTTGGGTCCTGCGACCTAAAGAACTGAACTAATTCAATGGAAACAACAAAGTTCAGATTGTCTGCTTTCTGTTGTTTTGGGGCTTTGGTTTTTTTTTTTTGTTTTGTTTTTGGGGGTTTTGTGGGGGGAGTTCGTTTGGTTTTTTTTGGTTGGTTGGTTTTGGTTTCATTTGGTTTTGGGTTTAGTTTTGATTGGTTGGTTGGTTTTTGAAAAGGCAATCTGTATATACCTGGAAGTGTTCATTTACACATCTCTGCCTCTGACAGCTCCTGTGTGAAAACAAGAGAGCCTGATAACTTTTTGATGGCGTTATTTGTCATCACAGTATAATTGAGTCCTTTCTTAACTAAAGGTTTTTTTTATTTTTTTTTGTTTCTTGGAAAGAACAGTCCTTCGGTGAACTGATCTGAACTTTGCTCCATCTTGCCAAATGAACAATACTGTTTTGATGAGAGTGTCTCTTTCTTTGCATTTTTTAACTAACTTAAGGTTGCGTTGATTATTTGAAACATTTCCCAAATACGTATTTTGAAGTGCTTTTATTTCCATGACATTTTGTAACCAGAGTAACTTCACTATGTGAACACTTTTGTAGTATGGAATTAGTTCTTAAGACTTTTGCATTTTGCTTGATACTTGTAATATTTGTGTACAAGTTAATGGGAAATGTGGGAAATGTGCATTAAAAGGAACTTTTCTGTACCATGCCAATCATAATTTTATACAATAAATTCACTCAAATTTCTTTAAAGGAATATGTATTAAATGTTTAAGTTGCTACGATGTAGTTGGAAAGAAGGTGCAGTGGAGTCTCATCTTTATGCATACAAAGATAATTGTTTGCATTGAAGGAGAAACAAGTTAGACTTTAAGGATGAATTCCATTGGTGGGGAGTTACTGACAAGGGAAACAGACTTGGTTTTTACTGTTCTTTAATTAAATACATGCTTAGTTCTATTAAATTCATTAAAGATTCGGTATTTGCAGCTGCCTTTTTGATAGAAGAATAAGCATGCATGTGCTTATGAGAAACATGCTACTATACTACAAGAGGATTGATATTTCTGAACATACCAGTACTAAAAGTGATGTGATTTTTATTTTTAAAAGATAGGCTCCCTGCCTAATGTGGTTAAAACCCACAAAGGTATGAATCTAGTTTAAACAATGTGGCAAGTCACCTTCAAGAATATTTTCTGAGTTGTCATGATGGTGACATTTCTGCATTTTGTCTATGTATACATAAAGGGTAGGTCATATAGAAAAAATCTCAGTTGCATGGCACCAGTTTTCCTTCCTCCTTGTGGTAAGTGCAACCATGCAGTAAATTTGTCAAAATTTAGACTAAGCATCTGTGACAAAAACCTTTTTTTTTGTCCAAGAGCTTTATATTGCTATTTTCCTACTGATTTTTGCACAATAACTTGAGCAAGCATTGCTGAGGTCAAGTTTGACGAATGGAGAAGCTGCTGTTAGATGGTGTGTGGCTTTTGTCCCATAGCAGATCCTTTGCATTCATTTTCAGCTTTCCACCTGAGGCTGATACAATTTGGATTTTGACTGACTCAGATAAATGGGAGTCATTGGTTGTCTTGCAAATAATCAAGGATATGGTGTGTAAGATGAAATATAAAAGTGTTCCCATTCACGCTGTGGTCATTCTTAATGACAGAAGTAAAGAACTTGGGTAGCTCTGTGACAGGCTTCCTCCCAATAATTCAAAGTTTGTACTAGTCCTGTCTGCGTAAGATGATGGTTTGGGCATGAGGGAATCAATTGCAGACGGGGAGCTGATGCAAATTCTGGCTCTGCTGTGCAAAGCAGCTTGTCTCTGTCCTCTTCAGTCCTGGAGAATTAGTGATATGCCTGGCAGCACAGCGGTGATGAATCTAACAAATGCTCTCCTCATGGACATTAGCATTTGTCTTCTGCTACCCTGCTGTATTGATTTTTAATTTATATTAATGTATTAGTGATAAGTAGCAAGAAGCTGAATCTGCGGTGTCAATCCTGTCCCCTTCCTGCTACAATAGATCATCCTGGTGTATTGCTAAACCTTAAATAATGTTATAATGAAGTCCTAAGTTCATTAGGGTAAGTTAAGTCCTTCCTGGCCAAGTGACTAATGTGTAGGTGGTTGGCTCTGGATTCTTGATTCATTTGGGAAATTAGCAAGGCCACATTTGCGGTTGTGAGAGTGGAAAGTCCTCTAACTTCTAATTATTTAGAACTTCAGATGCGTTGCTAAAGAAATTAGCAGAATAGGCTTAATATACTGGGGGTTTTGCTTCATTGTAGAACAAACGTAACTAGCAAGATAGCGGTAGTGTTTGTTCTGCCTGATCCTGAGACTTTTATATTGGGTTTCATCCTTTTTGGGAGACAGTGTTTCCAAGATGTAGCACGCATAAGCTTATGTCAGTCAAGGTAATTAAGACTGGCTTTGGTGAAGAGGATGTAAAACTTAGATCATGCAGTCAGTGTGACAAGTCTTATTTATTATACAATCTCCAGACCAGCGCCGTTTGGCATTGGTGACTGCAGTGCATTGCTTCCCATCCCTCCTCTGCAGGAGGAGGAATTTAGAGAGCTTCAAGTTGTTCAAGCTGAAGGGGAAAAAATAATTGCCTGAGCACAGCAGACACAGTTTGAGGAGTTAAATTAACCGTAACACTGCCAGAACTTCGAATACACCAAGTGCCTTGGTTTTGTAATTTCCAAATACTTTGACAACTTCTGTTTCTTTCCAGGGCAGGGCAGCTGGGTAGCCTCACCCAGAAGCAGGTCAGCATTTTCTCTTCTAGAGAATTCTAGCATGCTTTGACTTTTAGACCTCTTAACTTCTGAAAGAATTTTCTGCTATCTTTTCTGTAAATTGTAATGGTTTAGTTTGTCCCAATAACAGGGTAAGATCACCTGGGATACAAATCTGTGTACCAAGTGGTGTTTGTGCATGTGTGTGAGCTCTCTTTGCTGAATATGAGGTATTTCCCCCTGTTCCCAGTGAGTTACAACTGTTTCCCTTAAAGTCAGTGGGTGGGTGAATGGGAGGAAGGAGGGAAAGACCTGTGGCGATGAACTATTCTAATAACAAATTTTCACTGTGCTTTAGAAACTTGATTGCTTAAGAGCACAAATATTCTCCATTTAATGTGAGAAATGGTAGGTGGTGAGGGGAATAGACTAATGAATTCTCTGATTTTTGTGAGGGAGTAACAATTTGCTTGAATAGATGATGAAGTACCCAGATGATAGAGGGTTGTTTTTTTGGTTGGATTTTTGGGGGTGGAGAGGGGTGGGGGTGGTATTACTGGAAGCAAATAATGCTGAAATGGCGACAGCACGAAGCTTTAAACTTGGACTTTTTATGACTATTTCAGATGTCTTTTACAGCTATGGGGGATAGTGCCTCAGAAGCAGCTGAAGTAAACACTCAAAGAAAGAGTGTGTCTCAGATTCTGGAGAGCTGCTGGATGCACACCTCTGCCTTCAGGGCCTGCTCTTTTAACTTGAGCTAGAGAAGTCCAAACCAGAAGCAGTGGCTAGATCTCATCAAAAGTGGAACATTTATTGCTGTCCTTTTGATATCTTATGCAGCAGCAGCATATGGCAGATGGTTTGCCTGCCTGAAAGGCTTCCTTTTTGCCTTGCTCTGCTTTGCCTGGCACAGGTGGTGGCTGGGGGAGGAAGAGCTGTGCACTTGCCATTTGCTTTTCCACCAGCTGGGGAGGCAGAGATTGCTGAGCTGAAGCCAGAGGTTGTCTGTGTCTTTCTTCCCCAAACCACTATCAGTAGCTTCCTTTCCCCGTGAGCTAAAAAAAAAAAAAAAGAAAACAGAAAAAGAAATTACAAAACTAAACCAAAATAAACGATAATTTTAAAAGCCTCCAAACACTGCCACCCAAGAAAGCTTCAGAACTGGTAAAATTCATACCAGTAAATTAATATTCTATATATCCTCCCATGGACGTAAATTGAGGTAAAAAATGATGTTTTTTTCTCTTCAGACAGCTGTTGTAATCTCTTCCACTCTCAGCAACTCCTGCTTGAGATGAGGTTCTCCAGT
Source organism: Monarcha castaneiventris obscurior (assembly GCA_026261815.1). Taxonomy (NCBI): domain Eukaryota; kingdom Metazoa; phylum Chordata; class Aves; order Passeriformes; family Monarchidae; genus Monarcha; species Monarcha castaneiventris. Next base: position 23,266,111 of record JAMPIT010000379.1, on the reverse strand, counting down.
CAGTGAGGTTGTGAGGGACCAGTGCTGCGGTAGCCTTGCAGGGATTTCCTTGCTGCTGACATTGGGCTGAATGACTGATTTCCAACTATTCTCATGTCGTGCTGAAATTTAGGGTTTCACTGCTGTGGAAACCATAGCCATATGCACATGTGCATTTCCAAGGTCATATAAACTGGTGCTTTACATTTTGTGTTGCTTTTGTGTTGTGTTTTGTGGGAAGGCTGCAGTGATTGTAATATGATGTGTGTTTTTCCAGGTTTTAGCCAGAGCACAGTTGATTTTTGTGCAGTGAGTCGAAATGTGTTTCTCTGACTACAGTGTGCCTCTTTCCCCCTGCCCCCATGGCAGCCACAGAAGTTTATCAGATGTTGTATAGTTATTGTTTTGTTTGCAGGCAAATAGAAGACTCTGCTATGTATACATGTGCTGGCCCATCATTGAGCATTTTTTTTTTCTGTGGCTGTCTCCTTTCAGCTGAGGAATCTGTCTGTCTTTTTCCCACCTACATCACTCAGTCTAATGACAGACATTCTCTCTCTCTTCTTGCAATGGATGTTTCCTTAAGTTGGGTATGGTAGTGTTCTTTCAAACAAGCTTGGAGGTGGGAAAATGGCAGGGTCTGGAGAAATAACTCTGAACTCCTCAGAGCCCTGGCATTTGCAATGGAGAAAAGCCTTGTGGTAGTGAGTTTAAAAAATGTTTCCATAAAGAAGCAGTTTGAGAATTGAAAATTTAGAGGAGGAAGGGGAAAGTTGCAATTAGTGAAAAGAGTATTACTATACTTAGCAGGAGGTAAAAACCCGGGCAGCTATAATTAGAGGACGTTATTCTCTCCTTTTCAGTGAGTCATTCCATAAAGAATGGATCAAATGTATTTTTTAAAATCCCTTTTTACTTGTTAAAACTCGAATAGGAAAAGGAAAGGGAGTCACAAGAATGTATTAACAATGCAGAAAATGCAGACTCATAAAGATTACTGAATACTAACCTTAAGACAAGGCAGAAATTTGCTTTTGTAAGTGGCAGGTGTGTTGGTACAAATCTACTTTTCTTCATTTTATCTGCTCTGATAAACAGTAAAGGTAAAGGAAGGTAGCCATGTAGTGAAGCATGGGTAGATTTGTATCACATGGATTATATTCTCTTGGGGGAAATCCTTGAGTATTCAGTTTTTGGAGTTATGTGTAGCACAGAAGTATCTGGTGTTCTATGCTCCATGCTGTGTATGAGCCACTTCAGAACTGGCCAAATGTGTAGCTGCAATAACATGGCATAAGCCTAAGCAAATAATCCCTCCCTCTTAGCAGCAGCTCTAACGAGCTCGGAACTTGATAAAGGAAAGCTGGGAGATGCACCTGCGCTTTCTGATAAAGGATATCATTGTCCTTAATGATATTTATAATGTTTGAGGTACCTCTGATGGAAGTCCTTTAGAGGTATAATGTGAGATTACATTTGCCTAAGTAAGAGATGAGTTTTCTCCTAAAAAAAACAAAAAAACCCTCTTATTTCCCCCAATATTTAAGGATTATCATATGCAAGTCAGGAACTTCTCCTTTGAGCAAGTGAGATAATTTTGACCAGCTGAAGCTCCAGAAAAGCAGTTTGTCTCCAGATTGTAGCATTATAGAGTAATGAAGATTGGAAAGAATGTCATCTAGTCTAGCCCTTGCTGAGGTCATGTCCAGTTAGAGCTCCTGAGGGCAATATCTGGTTGAGGCTTAAATATCTCCAAGGGTAGAGGATCCACAGACCTGGGTGACCTGGTCCAGTCTTTGACCGACCTTATGGTGAAGGAATTTTTCCTCGTACTTGGTTGGAATTTCTTGTGTTGCAGTTTGTGTCCATTGCTTCTGTCACTGAACACTTCTGGGAAGACTCTGGCTCTGTTTTCTTTTCCTGCCCATTAGGTAGTCAAAGACAGCAGTTGAATGGAAGCTGGGGCTACAACTCCCTCAGAGGCACTTCTGCTATGCAAGAGCCCAGCAGGAAGGAACAGGAGATGCTGGTGGGAGGCTGGTGCTGGGGGCTTGGTACAGTGAGGAGGAAATCTGACTGGGCAGAGAGCAGAGGTGCAAAAGGTCATGTTCTTACATTTAGCCCTGCAGGTCAAAGAAATGCACAATTCCTTGGATTTGTTGTTTCTCTGTGGTTGTAATGAAATACATGCAGTGTGCATATTTATATTGCAAAAGTTATTTGTGCATGAAGATCACGGATGAGGAAAAAGGCATTTCCAAACGCTGACCTGGCTAGGTTACAGCTAGAGAACAAAGAAGAATATGAAATCCCAAGTGACATCTCTGACTAATTTTGTTTTTATTCTGCTGCTGAATATGCATTTTTGCCATTTCGTGCAGTAGCTTCTTAGACGTCCCCAAAACTTGAATTTTTAAATTGTTCTATTTAAATGCTTAAATTAAGTATCTATATCATATATTATTTGATTCCAAGATTTTCTCTTAAATGCCATGGTAATTATTAAAGTGTTCTTTTCAAAGTGTCAGCTTAAAGTAATACTGGTAGAAATGATACCAGAATATCAGCTATTCAGAGCAGAGTGTTTTTCTTCCTAGTGGTATTTACAATAATGACAATTAAGACAAATGTCCAAACACTTGCAAATAAATGTTTTAAGTACTGTGGAATCACTTGGAGTAATTTTCAGATTTATGCTGTCCTGGCAACTGTTTTGGTTTTCCTATTTTGTAATGGTAGGGGGTATTTAACAGTAGCAGGGCAACAGTAAATGCTGGCGACACAAGAGAAGGAAATAATTTGTCTGAAGTTCTGTTATGCATAATAAGTTCTGTCAAAGAAGTTCTGTTATGCATAATAAGTATTAGATACCCAGAAAGCAGTTTCTCTAAAGTAGTTTTGTGCCTAAAAGATGTTTGAAGCCATATACTAAGGGTCTCCAAAGCATTTCAGCACCCACTTCCACTGAAAAGTATTGATGTTTTCCAGTGCTTCTAAGGGGTGATTTGTGTCTTTGTCTTCTGACCTATTGCATCTGTATCACTCCATCCAGTGTTTGGAGAGGCACAAGAGGATCGGAATGGGAGTGCCCTGGTATCTTCTGCAAAGCAGCAATTCCCTAATCCTGATTCCCACTGATTTCTGAACTTGTCAGCTTTCAGGGATCTTCACTTGTGATGAACCAAGATACTGTGATAAATGTGTCATGCCTCTTGGAGGGGTACTGTCCTTGCTGAGTTGCCTCAGGCATACTTCCCTCTAGTTTGGAGCAAAAGAATTAGAATTTTATATACTTTTCTTGAAATCTTGCTGAACCCCAGTCTACCTTGATGTTGTCATTTAAATGCAGACTGCAGAACAAGCTCAGAAGTACACTAAAATAAATCACAAGTGAAGGCTGTGACTGAATTGAAACATTGGACAGTGAACCAGACCTGCTCCCTACCATCATCCTCAGTTACTCAACCTAAATCATGTGGAGGTTGTTAACTGGAGCTGCAATGTAATTCAAAGCAAAAGTGCTGCTTGCTATATATGGTTTCACTTTGCTCTAGAGATCCCTCAGCATATGTCTGAGATGATCCTGAAGGAAGTAGGGCTGACACATTTTGCTTGTACTCTTTGTACTATGTACAGGAAGAGACAGGAGGCGTGGAACAAAGAGGTCAGGAAACTGGCTGCTCATATATATATATGTGGGTGTGTATATATATATATGTGAGACTGCAGATTAAATAGGTTCACAGCTTTGTGATCTCAGGCACACAGGCATTTTGGACTTCAGAGTACATTTCTACTTCATCTGAACAAAGAACCTCAGCAATAGTGCAATTTTAATCTATAAAGCAATTTTGCACAAGGGGTTTTGTGGGACGCTGTGTCTGTGTGCTTACAGGTCAAAAACCACTCCTCAAGATCTTGTCCTTGCAAAACCAGCCTGAAAGTCTAGTCCCTGAAAGCAATTTTGTGAAACTAGCTGTAAGATGCTGCACTAGTTCATTGCAGGGAGGAACACCAAGAAGCCATGCTGCTAATTCAGAAGTCTGCAGCATGCACGATCATTCTTCAGCTGCTATTTGGAACGGCTGAAATTTTGCAATAAAAATTTAGTAGCAATAAGAAAGGTTTATTATCTTTGTCAATATTATTACAATATTAACTTCACATGGATTCCAAGAACTCTGTGTTATATTTAGATTTGTGTCCTCTGACGTATGCTTAACAGTTTGGGGATTTAATAATAAATTAAAATACAGATGGCACCCACTCTGGAACTAGATGGATTATCTCATTGTAAGATACTGGAACTGGAGAAGATAAAAGCAAAACCAGTTGTATTTTGTAATTTCAGTATAATTTAATCTTATATAAATTTAAGGTTTTATATCAGTATGGTCATATGTAGATGCATTAAATCTTTAGCTCTTACTTAAGTAATCTTCAACTTTCTTAAAGGCTTAAGAATATGCTTAGATGAAAAAATCAGTATGCTAAATATTTCAGACTGGAGGGATGAGAGAGAACTCCCCCACTGTATCTGACATCCTCCCCTTGCTCTGGTTAACCAAAAAAACCCCTCATTTTCCAAGTATACTCATGTGCTCAAGGGTTTTAGATCTTACAAAACTGATAGAATGCAGGAAAACTGCTTAAAAGTTTCCCTTAGCAATCAACTTCATAGATGGCAAATAAAATCAACACATACTTAGTCAATATTAATAATTAATAAAAAAGAATAATAGAAAATAATCCTCTATCTCTTTCTTCATTTATCCTCTCCTTTGAATACCTGGAAGAAATTCCAGGTAGCATTTCTGGAAAATGTCAAGGTTTTGATTAAACATAATTGAGGTCTGAACTCAGTGGAGAGGTCTGTGTAGCAAGGTAAGATCCTGCATATTCGCAGAACAATGGCTTAATAAAGTAGTGCAGTATCCCCCTAAGAAAAGTCTTGTCTTAAATGGTACATTAAATTAAATATTTTTACTCATTTTACTATCAGAAGGGTATTCAGTGGAGAAAAGTGCTTATGAAATTATAAAAATAAATGGTGTTACATTGCAGGTTGCAGAAAGTGAATCCCTCTGTCCACCTCTTGAAGAACAGTATGCTAGTCTAGATCAGAATAAATTAAAGAAAAATGTTCACTGAAAATTTAAGGGAGTTTTTAGGTGGTATGAAAGCAGATAGGCAGCTTTTTGTGCAGCACCCTTTCCTATTCTCAAAATGGATTTTTCAGACTGACAAGGTCAATATCTGTTTTCTGGTGGGTTTTTTTTGAAAGGGACAGTGATTTCTGAGGATTAGGAATCTTAAACTCCCATGACAGCAGGACTTGTTCCCATCTCTTTGGTGGAGTTGCTTCTCCTCTGGCGGTTTGTTTGGCTTTTGTAATGCTGTTTGCCTGGCTTTTCACTTGCAGCAGGGGAAAAGGCAAAGATCTGGTCTGCTGCCACATGCATGTTTGCCTGGAACAAGAAAACAACCTGATTCAAGATTGACAGTGGGGGTTTTAAAGGGGATGCTTTGGGATAGAAAACTGCTTTATATTCTGTCTGTATCCTTTATATTAGCTTGACCTATTTGTGTGCACATCAGTAATCATCTCTCTTTAGAATTAAAAAAACAACTGTGTGCCTTGTTAGGAGCTTCCTCATATTAATAACCAAGTTTGGCTAATTAACAGGAGCAATTGATTAGTGTGCTCAGGATGGGGAGTTACAGTCCACAGTTTGTAGTCTCCCTGACTACCTCTTCCCAAACAGGGATTTGTGGGGGAAAATAAATTATTATTGACCTTGTGGTCTGTAGCAGATGCAAGAAGTAAGGGGAATAATAGCAAAATTTTATTTTCTGCTCTTTGATCATTTCTAGTAATGATTTATTTCCACCAGAGCTATCTGAAGAGGAGCTGTAAAGTTTGGCAAGTAGGCTGATAGGTCATAGTTAGCAGAGAATTAAGCTGCAGCTGTACTAATGAATTGTGACTGGGACTGTTCATTGGCACTGAGACAGAGTGTCATGAACAGTCCATGTCCACACAGCTAAACCCTCTTTTCCTCTGACAGCATGGAGATACCCAAAATGGATGAGTTCCCCAGCCATACTAACTCCCAAACCCAACTTGAAAGCTTTTCTGGAGAGTGCCAGTTAGCTTGGGCCTGTTTTAGTAATTCAGCAATGTAGTTGAAAGAGTGAATGTTGAACAACTCCCTATTGCTTCCTAACCTTTATAATTTGGAAACAAGTGTATTGCTTGCTTTACAGAAGTGATGGGATATTCCTAAAAGGACCATTTCCATTACTTTGTGGCACATGAACCTGCAAACCTACCCCAGCTGTGGAGTGGTTGAGGGAGAACTTTCCTGCTCTCTGGAGCATTATTCGGTTTTTGTCATCAGATATTTCAGTTTCTTCTCTCTTCAAGCTGAACATCTCAATGCCCAGTTAGCCCTCTTGAGTGTCCACAGGTGTCCTGCTGGAATATGGACTCTCTCCTCTGGGGACAAAGAGGAATGCTCTGACAAACTGATCAGAAAAAGGCAGATTCAAAGTGAAGCCTGGTCAAATTGCCTACAAATGAGCTTGCAGCATGTTTGTGCTGTCTGCTAGAGCAGGATACATAAAAACAAGTAAAATTTGCTTCCATGGCAGTTGTGGGCCACAGCAGTAGCACTGCACTCACAGGTGAGTGGTACCACCACTGTTATGAACCAGTTTAAACACAGAAGATCAAGGGAAACTAAGCGTCTGTGAATAAAATGGATTGGACCCAGAAAGGTTCAAAATATACCCAAAAAACTTGATTAAAACCAAACGAGGTTAGATGTTGCTGCCAAAAAAAATGATATGTTTCATTTAATAGTAAAAGAGGCGAAGACAAAGAGAGGAAGAAAGGGAGAAAGGAAGAAAGAAAAGAAAAGAAAAGAAAAGAAAAGAAAAGAAAAGAAAAGAAAAGAAAAGAAAAGAAAAGAAAAGAAAAGAAAAGAAAAGAAAAGAAAAGAAAAGAAAAGAAAGAGTGAGGTAGAAAGTTAGTTAGTTGTGCATGGTGGGTGGGGGAACAGGGAGAGAGTGACTGGGTTAGGTGGAAACACAGCACCTTTCCAGGGGTCCCAATGACAACTCGTGGCTTCCCTGCATCTCATCTTCTTGGTGGTGAGAGTCCCCTGCTGAAGACTATAGACTCCAATGGATTAATGTATGTTTGGGCCAGGTGGAAACGCCCACGGGCCTACCATGGGGAGGACAATTTTGACACCGTCCCTTGCAACACCATGGCTCTGTTGCATCGTGTTGCAGTGCAGGGTCTGGGGACCACTTTGGGGGCCTTTGATGGGCCATGACACCCCCTCTGTCCTTCACGTGGATGCAGCTTCTCCTGGGTGAAGGGACCCCTCAGCTGGGCTCCTCTGCACAGCAGAGGGTGGGTGTTCACTGCCTCTGACCAGAGGCTTTTTCCAACATGCACCCAAAAGCCTCTCTCCCCCCACCCTTTGGTGCGAGGGTCTGTGCGAGCCTGGCAGCTGATAGCCCTGGGGCTGTGGTCTCCAACCCGCAGGTGCTAAGTTTGATCCCTCTGTGAATGTATTCTTTTTCCCCAGCCCAAACCTGAGTCGCTATCTTATCTTCATAGTTCAGGGCCTCAATAGAAAGGCCTACTCCGGGTGTGGTGGTCTTCTCTGCAGCTTTTATACAGTTTTGCTGTCATAAGCAAAAGTCCTTCATGAAGATGTTTAAACCATAGATTATAACATTCAGTCTCTGACACACTCCCATGATAAGTCTCATAATAAAGCCACACTTGGATACTCTTATAACTGCTGACTAACTTTTTATGTCTCAAAAGGTCTTACTGCTCAGGGTGCTTCAAAACTTCACATTCCCACAAAACTAAGATGTGTTTATTTACTAGCAAGGTAGTAAATAAACTTTCTGGGGAAAGAAGGGCAGACCCAGAGTAAATACCATCCTAAAAGCAGGAAATCTGAGGTTGAGTGTTTCATGTTTTGGGGGAAGTGTCTCTCAGCTTTTGTTCCTCATCTGTAAATAGAGGTTATTTCTGTTTTCTTATGTGCTTATGCTTGTGGCAGTGTGGTCTTTCTCAGAGCATAAACACCTACAGACCCACTCTGGGGAGATTCTGTAGCTGTAGGAGGACTCCAGGCACTGTAAGAGTTATGAAATTAATAATGGGAATACAGAGATCTCTAGGTGATGGGGATTTGGTGGTTTTCAATTCCTTAGAATATGTAGAAGAACACTCTTTCTGGAGGAATAAGGATTGTATTTATGTTTCATTCCTTCAGTGAGCAAGGAACCTTCTCTGGTTTTAGGTAAGGAGGGATGGATGCTAGATGTTAATCTATGACAAAATTGCTTGTACCAGCAGGGGTCTAAACTAATGTAAAAGGATGGGGGAGTCCGTGTTTAGTCCAGCATGACTGTGATTTGGCCATTTGTGTTTGTGCATAGAATTTAATCACTGGCCTACAGCTCTGCAGCAGTGCAATCCTGCAGAAATACGATGCTGCCTCAAGAAGGAGATACCAGCTCTAAATGCATGCTATGAAATATTCAGCATGCCTTGCTACCACAGGGAGTTTGAAAGATGTGCTGCTAGTGCTGGGGTAACAGTGTCTTGTTTGATTTCACACTCAATACGGTTTGTGCCAGATGAGGATGCCACATGGACAGCTGATGTCTGTCAGTAGTGGCTTGGGGACCTAGAGTGCTGAGTAAAGGTAATTGAAAGAGTAATTAGATTCTGATTAGTAGCTGTTAAGGCATCTGCTTTCTCTAGCTTGTTTTTCCTTGCAGTATTGTGCAGTCTTCCTGTGTGACAACCCACAAACAGATTCAATAAGTGCTGTGTGTTTCAGATGATGAAGCTTCACAGTTCCACGTTTTGTTGGCTTTTTATAAACAAAAGTATTTTGAGTTTTGGCTGTGACACAAGAAGCATGTAAGGAACAGTGTCACCCATGTGTACAGCAGAATGCATATCAATGGTACCAACACCTCTCACATTCTGCTACTGTTTTAAATAGTCACAGGAATACTAAAGGGAAATGCAAACAGCTGCCCCAGCCTGCCTGATTTCCTGCTGTCAAAGCTCACGGTGTGCACTCTGTGGCACAAGTTACACGTGGTGCTATCTGCAGGCCTAGTTCTCTATTATCTCTCCAGCCCTTTTCTGACCTTTCTGTACATGCCATGGTACTAGCTGTTCCTGTAAGACATTGGTTGGTTTCAAATACCTGTAGACTTCATGAAGGTGAAGCAACCACTTTGGGAGGTCAGATCTACAGTTACAGCATTACCTGGGTGTGTTGTGTACATACACTGCAAACTCCAGTGCCTCAAGAAGTGGGGTGTCTTTGTGCTTATATGTGAGAAATTTCTTTTGTAAAACACATACCCTTCATAAAGCCACAAATATTTTTGTTTTCCAAATGTCTGAAACTGCCTGAGGTTCCTGCAGCTTCCAGTGCCCACACTGATGTATAGGGTGCCTCTGAAATCCTCAGGATTATCAGTCTACCTGTCTACTTTTCTGGCTGCAGGTTGGGGGCTTTAGGTTAGTACTAGTTAAACTAAGCCTGTGCTAAGAAGGGGTGTGCCTAACCCTTATGTTGTTTCTGGGCAGTACGTAGCATGTTCTAGGGTCTGACTTGTTGCCCTGGGCTCAGCCAGGCTCATATGTGTGTTTGTGTGTGTGTGCCTTCCCCGAGTATGCACTGCAGTGACACTCCAGGACCATTACTCTGGCTGAGCTCACCTAACTTTAATTGTCTGGTTTTCTTGGTTCCCAGCAGAGTCCCAGCAGTGGAAATTAAAGTACAGTTCATCTGGTCTTATAAAAGGTGTCTCCCCTGGGATGTAATGAGGCAGTCCCTGAACTGTTCTTGCTGTTCCTGCCTAGCTCCCTGCTCTCTGCAGGGCTGTGGAAGGATCCTATGGTGACTTGGCCCAGATGTGTGCTAGACATAACTCACACCTGATTCAGTGAATCCCATCATTTGCTGTCTGGAGCTTCGAGATCTGTAGAGTAAACTTTTTAATCAACATCAAAGACATGAGGTCTTGTTTCCGGGCTCACCTGCTGGCAACACAGAGTAAATGTGCCACTGGAAATGGGACCAGTCCTGTTTCCTCTTTAATCTGACTGATTCAGCCTAATTTCTACCTGTGTTCCTGAACCCTGTCTTTTCTGCCAGTAGCCTTCAGCAATCTGAAAGACAAGGTTAGACTCTGCCATCACCACAAGCAGGAACTCTTTGATGTTCTGAGTAAATACATTTTGCTGTTTATGTTTCACAGGTCTACTCTAAATAGACACGTCTCTAACAGAGCAAGCTGCCCTGAAACTTTGCTAATGCAGACGTATTGCTTGGAAATTTGTACACTCTCATACACACAGATTTCCTAGTCACTCAGGATAGAAATTACCCAGGAATTAAGCACACGTGGGAAAAAAAAGCTCTCAGATGTAAAAGGAGAGTATAAATAATTAAATAAAAATTTAACAATAAAAAAAGTATTTTTTCTAAGTATTTTCAAGAGGGTTGTAATGCCTTTCTTCCATGTGATAAGTACTAACTTTCTTTTTTGGTCATTATGAGACTTAATTTTCCCCTTCTATTTCCATAAATATGGCCTTATTGTGTTGCCTTTTAGCTGTAGTGACAAAATAAGTAATGTAGCTAAATGTATGGTTTGCCAGGAAGTTTTTCTTGCAGGAGAAAACATTTCGTAGAGTCTCTCAGGTCCTTTCCATTGCTTGGACAGCTTATCAGTTCATATGCTCCTGTTGTTTATCAACTGCTTTTAAATCTCTGCAGGTGACATTCTTGTAATAATTTTAGCTTAAGATAGCCATAACCTGTAATATTTAGCTATGTTGGCATTCATAAAATAAACATGTCTGGGAATGTTCTCCAACACTGAGACCAACTAGCACAGAATAGCCCATGTCCAACTATTAAACTAGTTTAACCTACAAAAAAAGGATGATTGCATCCAAGCTGCCTGCAGCATCATGATAGGAGCTAACTTCTGAGATGTGTCTGTAAATTGTTTGTGAAGGTGCTAGTTGGTCCAAGTCAAAATGATGCATGTGACTTTTCTAATGGTTAAACATTCAGAAAATTGAATTCTATTGCCTGGAAATTTTTCTTGGTGCTGTTTAATAATTGCCAGTAGGCATATAACTTTTGTTACTGTCAGTTTCACTGGTTCTTTTCAAACTACAGCACTTTTTCTTTCCACTAACAAGGTGGTATCTACGTTTGGCCTGGATTTTGTTTTTTTTTTTTTTTTTTTTTAATTTAACTGTACATTGGATACTCTTTTGGATAGTATTGTGAGAGCCTTTCCCAGCTCTCAACCGGGAATATTTCTGGCTCTGCGTTGTTTTTGGTTTTTGGAGTTTGTTTTTTTGTTGGCTTGTTTTTTTTGTTTGGGGTTTTTTTTGGGGGGGTGGTGAAGGGCTTGCTTTGATTTGTTTTTTGTTTGGGTGGTTTTATTTGGTTTTTGTTTTGTTGTTGTTGGGGGTTTTTTTGTTTTACTTGTCTGTTTTGTTGTTGTTTGTTTGTTTCTTTTTTAAGGTCACTTTTAGCACTTCTGATTCAAAGTGGTGTAGGTCAAACCAATATCAAGCATCTTCATTACCTTATGTTTACATATGACTTATGCTTATTGCTTTGAAAAGCATAAAATAACTTTCACTGTGGATTAAAACAATATACCAGAAATTAACTTCTAGCTCATGAGACTTTTTCTCTCAAAAATCTTACCCATGAATATTTTTACACACTGTAGGAATCCAGTGCCCTGATTTGTCCATTTCACATGTTCTCCATGTCAGTAGTTTAACTTTTTCTCAAGTTTAGTCTTTAAGTATGTAGCTTTGACTTCAGGGTACAACTTTAAAATTTCTTTTTTTCAGATTTGAACCTTTTCTAATCAGCTCTTCTGAGGCTCCAGCAAGTACAGCTTCACTGTTTGCATTCTGCAGTCAGCATGATTTCAGCAAGGCTATTACAGCACCGGTAGGATAAACGTCAAAGAGCAGGGAGCAGCAAAGTCCTGTTTCTATCTTTGGGTGGCTTTCATGTCAGAATACCTGTGAATACTTTTCAGTATGAATATGCCAATGTTTGGGAGAAGGAATAGTGTTTATTAAATTACTTCACCTGGAGATCAAAACAAGTGTTTCCATCTTGCTCATATTCATTTTAAAAGTTTTGAAACCAAAATTTCAATTAATAAAGTATCTGCTGTCCTCAGTAGATTTTCTTGGTTTGTGTATGAAGGAGTAAGAGCCCAAGGCTGAGATTTTAAATGGTGTCCAGTTTCTTATACATGGCTCAACTGTACTGGGAGTCAGGAGCTGGAATACCTGTAAGTATACAGATCTTCACCAGGATGAGGAAGAAAAAGCTCAAGCGTTACTGCAACATGAATATTGGTCATGGTTTGATGCCAGCAGGCAGCCAAGTCTCATCCAGGAGCTCACATGCTCCCCCCACAGTAGGGATGAGAATCACAGAATTACAGAATAAGCTTAGTTGAGGGGACCCACAAGGATCACTGACTCCAGTTCTTGGCCCTGCACAGGACATCCCAAGAGTCACACCATGTGCCTGAGAGCATTGTCCAAACACTTCTTTTATTCTGCCAGGCTTGGTGCTGTGACCACTGCCCTGGGGAGCCTGTTCCAGTGCCCAACCACCCTCTAATACCCAACCTAAACCTCCCATGACACAAATTCAGGCCATTCACTCAGCTCCTGTCACTGGTCACCAGAGAGAAGAGATCAGTGCCTGCCCCTCCTCTTCCCCTCATGAGGAGCTTGCAGACTGCAATGAGGTCTCCCCTCAGTCTCCTCTTCTCCAGGCTGAACAGACCAAGTGACCTCAGCCACTCTTCATCCAGCCTCCCCTCAAGGCCCTTCACCATCTTTGTTGCCCTCCTTTGGATACTCTCTAGTAGCTTTATATCCTTATATTGTGTTGACCAAAACTGCACACAATGTTCAAGGTAAGGGTAAAAGTGTGAATTGAGATAAGGGCAGACCAAGAGGTAAAGCTAAAGTTATGCACAAAAGCAAAGCAATACAAGGAATTCATTCCCCACTTCCCATGGGGCCTCAGATGTTCAGCCATCTCCATGAAAGCAGGGCTCCATCATGTGTAACACTGACTCGGGAAGACAAATGCACAACATCATATATGGTATGGGATATCCCTTTGGTCAGTCAGGGTCAGTTGTCCTTTTGGTGTCCTCTCTCAAACTCATGCCCATCACCAACCTACTCGCTGTTGGGGCAGCATGAGAAGCAGAAATACCTTAATGCTGTGTAAGCACCACTCAGCCATAGCCAAAGCATTGGTGTGCTGTCAACACTGCTTTTGTCACAAATCCAAAACACAGCCCCATACCAGCTGCTAGGAAGAGAATTAACTCCATCCCAGGGAAACCCAGTAAAATCTTTCCTAATATAGGTAATAGCATGAATGCTCATGATGTATTCTGTGTATTAGCAGTAATGCAGGGACAAAAGTTGTCACAAATCTTGTTCAACTGAGTTTTTAGCTCTACCTATGGATCAAGGCATTCTCGTGTTACACAGTTTTCTCAATGCCATCATGTATGGTCATCATCTAGGCAACAAATGAGGATGGGGAATATGACATCTTCTTTATAACAACTTCTTCATGACATCTTCTTTTATTACCTCTTAGAATAATCCTTTGGAAGTCTGAATCAAGGAGGCTCAAGAGAAAACCATGATAGATTTAAGCAGGCAGGGGATTAGGCAGCTCAGTGACAAATATATTTGTATCTATGTAAGTCAGGAAAGTTAGGAGAAAAAAGTTTTCATATATGGACACTGGTTTGCCTTTTGGAATGAGGTTTAAGTCAAAACAAATTTTTTCATGTAGTGATGCAGAGAGCCACTCTTTCTGTCAAACTTGGAATCTATGATTGATATATTTTTGTCTGGACATTTTCAGAGTAGTGAGCTTCAGTTTTTTGATTTTCAGAGTGAGAAATTTTGGATCATTATGTAGTAAATTTAGACACATTTGCCTTCTCTTAATAAAGGTCATGAATTTTTTAGAATGGTACTTGGATCTCACAGAGTCAAAAACATTGTTCCAGCTCATTGCCTCCTGGCGCTTCCGGAATCAGGGTGTTAGTACAGATGTCTTTTTTATCTGATCAGTCTGGTCCAGTTTCTTTAAACTACGGACTGTGCAACTTGTAAAAGCAGCTCTAGTCTATAAGAGAACTTTTTAGGTTCTTATAAATTTCCCCCGTGGTTTTTGGGATAGTGATCAATTTAAGACACCAAGAGAAACAGGAGACCCAAAAGCTTCTTTTCTCATCTTCTGTAATAAGACTTTTGGGGGTCTAAAATAGGAGTATTAGTTAAGAGTACTTTTAAAGTAATTTAGCTTTTACTCATAGGAACAAAATTTCATTTCTTTCTTGACCTCTGCTGGGAACATGCTGACTTAGAGCTGTCTTGTACTTGGTTTTGTCCCATCTCAGTATCAAAGCCTGAGAGAACAGTAAGATGAGCACTGGGAAGTATTCCCATTGTGCAATTTCATTCTACTGAATTGACTAATCAGTGGAACAAGGTGCTTGACCTTAAACATATTGCAAGTATTTGCAGGATCAGAATCTAATATAGATTTCTGGAATGCACTCTCTGATTAAAGAGTGGAAAACAATAGGTAAAATAAAAGACTGCCAGCTTTGTAAGACTGCTTTTAAAAAAAAAATCATGTCTCTGCTGATTTATGTTTATGCAAGTATTTATGTTGCTGCATTCTCTTCTGTGCTGCATGAATAAATATGGGCAATGTTTAAACACTTTAAACCAAACATTGATATCTTCCCTGACAGAATAACTGCATCCCTGAGAACAGTTTGTGCTGCCTATATATTCTGTGGAATTAATGCTTATTTTCCAAATATCAATCTCCACAAAATGGAAAAAGAGACCTAAAATGAGCAGAAAATTAGGACAGATAGGAAACTGTCAATAAGAATTATTTTATTGATTTTGTCATTTCCTCTGCACTTGCCATTGTTTCAAAACTTTAATGTACATTTCTTGTTACCTGAAAGACATAGTAAATTAAATTTATCAGTGTAGATGTTTCGTAAGCAAAATTTCAAGGTTTGCTTTCCAAGAAGTTTCACAGTCCAGTGAGTTGCAGAACACTTACAATGCATGGCTCTTAACATTGGCAGTACAGAAATGTGCTGAAGCAATGCCTGGTTGACATTTGTATGAATTGTATTTCTGCTCATTATTCCAGGCTGGGTTACCTGCTGTCATCTCAAAGAAATATGGAGAAATGGGATCTGTGTAGTGGGAAACACTTCTTACCTTTGCAATCAAGCTCTTTCGGTCATCTGCAAAAATGAAAAGCTGAAGGTCACTGTTTAGCAGTCCATGTAAGATGATACAAATTGACAGTAATCACAACAATAATATCACAATTGGGGTGTAAAACTGGACTAAATGTTGTTTTGCTTAATTGCTATTCTGACCTGCTTGATGGAACACATGCAACACTAAATCTCACCTGGGGTGAAACCTTCAGCTTAGTTTAGGATACCTCTTTAATTCTGTTCAAATGTGTTGCATGCCCATCTCTAGCAGGGAAAATCTTAGAATTATATCTCAGAGGTTGTTCTTGTGCTTAGAGAGCTCAGACAGTTCAAAATACTCGGGAATCAAGGAAATAAGCTAGAAGACTTCCTAGGTTTCTTCCATCTTTACTTACCAACTCTCAATTAATGATTTAATAATTTCTTCAAGACTCAAAATTATTTTTGAGCAAATAATTTCTATTTCTATTCTCCAAAAACCCTTGTCCTTTTTTTGTCTTACAGAATAGTACTATTTTGTTTATAATTTGCTCTTTTCTAAAACTGTTGCCTGTTTTAATTTTTTTTCCGGAGGGTCCTATCTACTTCCTTTGTCAGGTTTTTCTCCTGTTCCTCTATTGCAATTCATTTTGCATTGCCTATAGTGCTGCTGGCTGTATAAATCCTGTGATGTTTTTGCTGACTGCCAGGAGAGAAGCTAGTAGGAAAATGGAAAAAGGCAGAAGTGAGAAGGTAAGTTTGTGCAGGTATTTCTAAGACCTTATCTTCATATTTTTGCTAACAAAATAAATTGCCTTTTCAGAAAAAAAGTATCCCACACACCATTAAAAATGAGCTTGCTGACTCTGTGGGAGAATATTTACTTCTTTGCCCAGATGCTGGAATTTAGCTACAGTTGTTATGCAGGTACATATTTGCAGTTGATGAGGTAGGGCCAGGAGATTTGTCAAGGAAATTGGGGGAACAGAATAAAACTCTAAATGCCAGGATGAATGTGTTTTGCTTTCCTATTCTTTAACCCATATGAGTCATATTTCAAAATTGTTACAGGAAGGTTTATCTATTTCACCCCATTTTGACCTTGAGTTCTTTCTATGGTCAAATAATCTTCTTGGTTAAGATTTTCATCTCTACTTCTTTAGTCCTTAAAGATGCATAAAACAAAACAACAAACAAAAAGCATGAAGGTGCTCCAGAAACCTTTGTTCCAACTCTAAATGGGTGAGAGGGAGGTGTTTCCCCCAATGCAAACGCTACAGAGGGCAGCTTTGTAGCCTGTCTTCCAGGTATCCCCTTGCAAGCCCTTGTGTCTGTGGGGAGGCAGGTGGCACAGCACACCTCCCAGGGCTCTCTGCCTTCTGGGTTTTATACTTGCTGTGTCTATTTGTAGGTAATTTAACTCCATGCCTGTGAGAACTGAAATAGCAGCAGCTGTTCTAACTTTTCCACATGAACAGAGTGTGATCAAAAGTTATATTTGTCGTCCCTAAACTAGTCTGGGGAATGCCAAGATTACAGTGTTGAATATTCATCCCACATACATATATATAGTTATGAGTACTGGAGAATATGAGTGGAAGCACTACATCTGGAGACTTGTATATTTGGATGCAAGGCAGATTAGGCTAGTTCTGGAGGAAATATGCAAGTGCACGATGCTGTTATAACAAGGCTTGCTAGAACAAGGGCCTTGTTTCATTCCCATAAAAGGCCAGTGTTCTCTCAGAATGACTCAGTGTTACCTCAGAGACAAGGATGCTGGTGAAGGTAAAATACTGTAGACTTCTCTACAAAGTGAACAGCTGGCAGGGACATAAGCACTTCTATGTATTTAATTTTGGCTCCTCTTCTGGGTTGCATCTTGGAAAGGTTTGCCCCTCTCTTTATTAACATTAGGAGAAGACCAGCCTCCTAGAGCAAGTAGTAGCTTCTGAGTTGCTTAAAGCTGGATAGTGGCAAGGCTCCCTCTGACTTGCATTGCCATTATCCATCAACCTGGCAGAAAGACTGTAGGGCCCTTGGCACCACTGGGACTGTGCAGCAGTCTGAGTACTGCGCAGTAATTATCCTGCTGGCAGAAAGAAACTTAACCACTGATGGCAGAGTTTGAAGGTCTAGTGCAAAATAACTTTGGAGAGACAAGCCAGGAGGTACTGAGCATCAGTGGTCATCCAGGACAGCATGTCCTGATCATCACCTCTCAGACAGGCACAGATAGACTGCTGCTTATGATGGTCACCAAACCTTTGCATAGCTTATCCTGGAAGCATTGGTGTTGGAACTGGCTTATTGGCACAAAGGACAGCACAAGGGGTGTGCCCCAAACCCACAGAGATCTGCAGACCTGCTCTGTGCTGGTGTGAGGAGTGCTCTGGGAGCACCCTGAGGCTGGGAAGAACCAGGTGACAGCATCAGTGCCATCATATCATTGAAACTGCTGCTCTAAGCAACTATAATCAGAAATAAAATAGGTCACTGTAAATCACAGGGAAACCATAACTGTTATTGCTTGAATTGCTGGGTATGTTTCTATTCACTGATTACATTCTGCTTACAGAAATTCCCCTTGCAGCTGTCACTAGATAGGATCCTTTGCATCATGACACCTACTGCTGTGTAAACTTAGTCAGTCCCTGTAAATGACTGCTGTGACTGTCTTAGCTGAGTGATTTGATAATGAAAATAGAAGAAAGCCAAAAACTCCATTAGCACAACAAAGGATAATGCTCAGCGAATGCTGTTATACAACCGAGCTCATGTATGCGTATTATAACTCTCACAAATTATTCTTTTTGTCAAATACTATAACAGAAATGTTCCCAGCAATAAGAGAAGCTACGCTTGCAGTAATTCTTATAGAGTGTCTGGGAAATGGTGTTTTCACAAAATCAATAATTTCCATCCTTATTTTCTTAATGTACATGAGAGTTGTTGCACTTTATCTGTGTTATAGTCCAAGTACCAGAGATGCTATTGTAGTAAAGGTTAGTAAGATGCTAGTGGTGCTCCAGACCCTTTTCCTCTGTACTGCTGTGCATGTTCTGCACGGTGTATGAGCAATGTAGTGGGCTCATTCACTGGGTTTGATTTTGAAATATTTGTATGTAAGTACATTATCCAGTCTTTCAGGCAAAAAAAAAAAAAATCTGAGTAAATCAGAAGAGTTTGTTTCTCTATTTTCTTGCAGATATGTACGTGCAATGATACACCAGTTTTACCATGTAGTTTTACCTGACCTACATAAGCCAAAGACTTCAGCAGTTTTTATTGTTTGCCCATGGTTTGTGGCCTCAAGAGGGAGTTCTGAGTTCCCTTTAAATGCATCTTCCCTCAGTGAATATGAATAAAAAGTGATATATCAGAGTATTCCTTTAAATGTACATCTTCTCTTCTTTTTGATCTTCAAGTGAACTCAGTCCATAGCTGCAGGCAGTAATCACTTTGTCACCAAGAATTCTTCTGGCTTTACAGCTTGTGAGCGTCTGGCACAACTTTCTTTGGTTCTCCAAATTTCAGACTGTGCAAGTATTGCCCTCCCTCTCTGCCTTCCAGTGTGCTAAGGCTCAAATGTGTGTTTGTACTCAGAACAAGGAGGTCCTCAGTGGAGCAAAGATGCACCTGCAGACTGTGGAGTAGCCCATGCCACAGCAACTGGGTTCCTGAAGGTGGCCGTGACCCTGTGGGAAGCCCGTGCTGGAGCAGGCTCCTGGCAGGACCTGTGGCCCCCTGGAGGGAAGAGCCCAAAGGGAGCAGGTTTTCTGGCAGGACCTGTGATCCCACAGGACCCATGCTTGGAGCAGACTGTTCTTGAAGGGCTGCACCCCTTGGAAAGGGACCCACATGGGGACAGTTTGTGAAGAACTGTAGCCTGTAGGAAGGACTCACATCTGAGAAGTTTGTGGAGGACTGTCTCCCATTGGAGGGACCTCATGCTGGAGCAGAGGAAGGAGTCCTCTCCCTGAGGAGGAAGCAGTGGCACAAACAAAATGTGATGAACTGACTGTAACCTCCATTCCTCCTCTCCCTGCACTGTTGGCAGGGAGCAGGTAGAGAATCAGGAATGAAGTTTAGCCCAGGAAAGAGGGGGGAAGGTGCTTTAAAGATCTGTTTTACTTTTCATTATCCTATTTTGATCTTCATTAGAAATAAATTCAACCAATTTCCCTAAGTCAAGTCTGTTCTGCCCATGATGGTAACTGGTGAGTGATCTCTCCCTGCCCTTTTCTCAACTCATGAGCCTTTTGTTTTCTCTTTCCTGTACGTCTGAGGAGGCGAGTGATAGAGCAGCTTGGTGGGCACCTGGCAATGCAGCCAGGGTCAAACCACCACACAAACTAAAGCAATATGAACTACTGTGGGATTGAAACAACAAATAGTATCAGTCAGCATGCATCAGCCTCAAGCAAGAGTGCCAACAAAACCATATTTAAATATGACTCCAGAAAAAACCACCTTAGACTTCCTATTAATGTAGAACAGAAAAACAACACAGAGCCAGCAGAAAATCAAATAAGACTTAGCAGGTCAGAGAGTAGGGATACCACTATTCAAGCAGTTGCAGAGAAATAGAGAGTGATGCCAGTATCAAAAAGTTTGGTGTTTTTGTCCACAAAAATCAAATGATTTTTTGTTCCTTGATCACTTTACTGGGAAGTGTTGACTTCTGTAGAAGTAAGGCAGTTTTATTTTGGATTTTTAGTTTGGTTTGGTTTGGTTTTTCTCTATGGAATTTGAGCTACAGGGGGAGTTGTGTAGCTGATTAAATAAAGTTTATGCGTATTATCTCACAGAACGGCATATCTCTGGAGTAAAAGATAAATTGCAACAAAGATAATCTGTGACCTCCAAAAGCAAAAAAAAGCTAATGTGTATTTCAGAGAGCACTAACTGCATGTGAAATAGGAGTTTCATATTTCAGCTTAAATTCAGAATGTTCAGGTGACTTTTTGTCTGTGTTATCATTCAAGATAAAAATCAAAATATCTGGATGTTTTTAATTTGGCTGAAGGTTGGAAGTACAGTATTTTGTAGTTCCAGCAGGAAGGATGTGCTTGTGTAGATAAAAGAAAAGATGCTCATGTTGCTTGCTAGGCTCACCAGGAGGACTTGGACTGTAGGGGGTTGAAGCAGCTCACTGATGCCACTGAGCTGAGGCTCGTTTCCTGTCAGATACTTGAAAATTTCCAGTAAAATGGAAACAAAAATTCCTGTCAAACTATTTTCTCAATCGTGGAGCATGCCTATGGGAAATAGTTTTCCAGTTCTTTAGAAGAAGTTAAGAGAAATGTCAAAGCTGTAGACATTTTTATTGCTCTCCAAAGACTCCAGACTGACTTGGGAAATTTTTTGGTTTTGTTTTTTTCTTACGTTAGTTGTAAGAATATATTCCCCAAATATAGTTCACCCCATCATTCACAGCCAGTTACACTGTGATTGTGCAGCACGTTATCATGCTGGGAATTGTGCAGGGCATTTTACTGTCCCGGGGCCTGGGCTACTGAGTGCCATGGAAATGTAAATCTACACCATTCTGAATACTTTGGAGTATCCTAAGAGATATGAAGTCAGAAATGTTCAGTAGTAGTGCCCTGCTGCAGTTCGGGCAGTAGGTGCTGAAGGCAGGCCTTGAAGCTGGGTTAGCATCTACTGGTGCACAGGATTAGCTGTTCTTGCTTTGGAGATTTGACCAAAAACGTTGCTCTTGGATGCTGCAGTGTAAACTTTACACTGTCTTTTCTTGGAAAAGGCCTGTACACTCAAAGTCAGCTTCCACCTTCAGCAAAACTGGTTTTTTCCACTCAGTAGCTACAAACTTCCCGTTATGCTTGCTTCCTTCTACTGGCTCAGGTAATACTCTTCCTCAGATTTAGGTAGCTGTTAATCATCTATGAATTAATCCAATCAACTCAATGAATGACATTGTTGTATGTGGTGGAGGATAAGGAGAAGTTTGGAAATGTTGCTGTTTGTATCCCTGATTCCTTCTGATGCCTGTGTTTAGATTCTGCAAGAGAATGACCTGGCTCAGCTGGTGAAGCTGTGGCTTTCCAGCACAGCTCTCCAGGACCTCTTTGAGGAGGGCTCCCTCTCCTTCCATTCCTACCCTGAATTCATTTTAAAGAATTTCCTGAGTGTCCTGCCCCCACTCTTGATCCCTAATACCTACAGTCAGCAGCACTAAATGCTCTCAGAGGCGGCCAGGGTTGAGGATGGATATTCTACCATGTCTTGGCCTAAAGCCAGGCTATATTCTAGATCAGAGTGTTTGTGAGTGGCTTGTGCTGACTGGATCAGCTTGGGATCTGTTTGAGGACAGCGTTAGCTCTGTGTGTGCAGATATGTAGTACTTTATCTTTGGTTGTTTGACTGGAAGTTTCAGAGAGGATGAGGGAATTCTGCTGAACAAGTTAGGGTCATTAGTCCAAGGCCTGCTGATACCTTGAAGGAAGTTTGTTAAATCCTCCCAATACAGAGCCAGAGACTGGGCTAACAGATAAACTGTGATGCTTAATCTCGGACTTAGGGACCCTCTGCACAAACAGTGCACAAGCACATCTTGTAAGTGACAGACCCCTTGTGACACACAGGACTGGTAAAGTGAGCTGTTCTTTGGCTCATATAAGCATTTCACATCAAGGCATGAGGGATACAGGACATGCTGAAAAGTGTAAAGGCCCGCCCAGTCTGCAGCTTGCAAAGTTTATTTGCAGACCTATGGAGGAAATTCCATACCTCCCACTTTGCACAAGCAGACAAATATTTGCAGATGCATGATCTTCAGTAACATGAGTTTTTACACATGGGTGCACATCAGAAAATGCACATGTGAATGCTTAATGTAGGCTTTTGGGCAATACTAGTTCTAAAGATCAAAGAAGGAAACAACACATGATATGTGCTGCAACAGCAAGGCCATTCTGGGACATGCAATGAATTTGAATTGCTGAGAATAGAAATGTACCCAAGAAATTCTTTCAGATGAAGAGCAACACTATACATTTTATGAATTAAATGGTAATATACCAAAGCAGAACACAGGGAAGAGATAAACAACACAAGGTTGCAGAGTTTCTTCAGAAACTGAAAGAAAATCCTGAAAGTAAGAAAGTAAGAGCTGGGAAGCGCTAAATAGATTTCTCTGGGAAAGTGCATAGTCCCCATCACTAGTAAGTTTTTGAGAACAAGCTTAACAACCAACTGGTAGAGTGGACGATATCTGAAAACTATACTCATATAACTCTTCCTGCTCTGGGCAGAGGAGGAGATTAGTCTAGATTACCTGGGTGAGTTATACTAGCCCTATTTTTCAAGCCTATGAGAGTGCTCTTTACCACCCACTTTGTCAGCATTATAATCAAGTCACGACTCAGATTAATTGGTATAATTAACGTCTGTGAACAAAGCTAGCTGGCTGTGTAACAGCCCACTGAATTGTTTTTATTTAGCACAGATTTTTTACCTCAATGGACCCTGATACACTGCTGTAGAAAGGAGGTTGTCACGCACCTGCTCTGGCCTTGCTATGTGAGCAGCACAAGTCTGTGGAGTGGATCAGATGTGAGTGTCAGGTTGGTTTTTTTCCTTTGTCCCATAAAAATCCTATTATGCCCTTGCTATTGTCTCAAATTATTCTATGATATGATACAGTATGAATGCAGGAAACCTTCTCATTATTTATTTTTATTGAATGAATCCAAAGGCCCAAGGTAGAAGAGAGCCCTGCTGTGCCACAAGGCAGTGGAAACGCTCATCACAGATGACAGCTCCTGTGTAAAATGCACATCAGGATGCAGAGGAAATTTTGCAGCATCCAAATGCAATAACCTGTGGCAGGAAGCAGTGCTGAGATAATTATGTGTGCTTGGTGCTGTTCCAAGTTTAGAAGATTTAGGTATCTCTGCTGCTACAAATTAAACAAGAGGGTTAAACTGGCCTGCCAGCTCCTGCTAGCTTGGGCCCAAGAGAACAGTCCTTAGTATAGACTTTGGTTTTGAGCAGTTCACAAATTTAGATTTGCTTGAAGTAAAACATATGCAGATAAAATGGCTAAGATGGAATGGTTTTAAAGAGTGAGATGTTAGACCTGACAGTGGAGATGTACAGCTCGTACCCTTGTGAACCCATTGGACTTTTTCTCTGGAAGTCTAATTATGTTAATTTCTCATCAGCTGCTTGAGCAGCTCAGTAATGGCTGTAGCATGTGCATAGGAGAAGGAGGGTGTTCTGCAAACCTGGGGAAGTTACTTCCACTGCAATCAATGGGACTCTTTGTGTGACTAACTCTCTGTAGGAGTAGATCTTTGGTATCAGAGTGGAGACACCAAAATCCATCAGTTTGCTAAAGAGAAGGGGAGGGCTAGATGTGCTCGTTGCTTCTGACAGCTTTGTTCTTAGTGGCAACTCATTTCTGATCATAAAGGGAAAAAGTGTAGAAGACTAAATGAAGAAAAAACTGCTTTTGGTAAGAAAACTTTGTACTGAGTTTGCCAGTGGCTGACTGCCACTGAAAGGACCTAAATGTGGACAATAGTAGGATGGCAACAGATGTAAAACATTTTACCAGGCCAAGTAGTATTGAGTTGCTGTGCTCTGGAGGCTGCAGAGCTCCCCATTTCTGAGATATTTGTTTAACTGGACAAGGTTATACATGGATACATAGCAGTTATAACCTGCCTCAGCTGGAGCAGGGACAGTTCAGATTCGTTGTGGAGATTTTAAATAACTTTTTAGGGAATGTTTTGCTTCATCTGTAACAGCTGGCTGGAGAGTTTATGTGACTTATTTTCAATCATGCCTTCTGAATTTGAGGTTTTATGAAAGTAATGAGTGCTTTTTCCTCAGGGTCCTAAGCAATTTCGGCCCCTTTTTTTGCTCTTTTGTTTGTTTTTTTGTGGTTTGGTTTGGTTTGGTTTAGTGGTTTTTTTGTGGGGTTTTGCTTCTTTATTTGTTTTGTCAGATTTTTTGTTTGTTTTGGTTTTGGTTTTGGTTTTTTAAGTCTACATTGTTCATTAAAGTGATAGAGTTAGTGGCTTGGTGTCGTGGTTTAACCCCAACTGACAAGTAATCTCACTCCCTTTCCCCTGGTGGGATGAGGGAGAGAATCCCATGAGTAAAAGTGAGAAAACTTCTAGGCTGAGATAAAGGCAGTCTAACAGGTAAAATAAAAGCCACATACAGAAGCAAAGCAAAACAGGGAATTCATTCACCACTTTCCATGGGCAGGCAGGTGTTCTCAGCAATTTCCAGGAGATCAGGGCTCCATTGCACCTGTGAATTGGGAAGTAACAAATAGGTTTCGTCAGCTGGGGTCAGCTGTCTCAGCTGTGTCCCCTCCCAACTCTTTGTGCACCCCCAGCCTCCTCACTGGCCAGGCAGTGTGAGAATCAGAAAATTCGTGTTGCTGTGTGAGCACTTCTCAGCAATAACAAAAACATCTTCGCATGGTCAACTCTAGTAAGACCACAAATCCAAAACACAGCCCTGTAGTTGTTACTGTGAATAAAATTAATTCTGTCTTAGCCAAAACCAGCACCCTCTGAAGAGCAGATCAGTGCTGTGTGAATTCCCTTTCCTGTTGGCTATGCATTTACACAGTAAACTGGCATCTGTCAGTAAGGGGGATTAGGAGGGAGATGGAAACTCTACATAGTCTAGCACTAAAGTAGATGAGAAAAGAGGTTGCTACCTCTTTATTTATGTGGCATGAAAGGTTTCAACTTCAAGGCTGGAATAGAAGCTGAGGGGTTGTTACCTCAAATAGATGAAGTTGTATGGCTGTTCAGTGGTACAAAAGGGGAAAAAACGTTGTGTCTCTGCTTAGTTACTGGGATTTAAGGGTATGTGCTCAAATATCTCCCTGTGGAAGAGGAGAGAGAGGCTGGTGCATGCCCACCACACACCAGCCTCCCACCTCTGATACAGAGCTGGGAGCTGGCTGGTTTTGCATCCAGACATTGAAAGAGATTTTGGGTTCTGTAGCCTAAGCAGAAAGAAGAGCAGATTTCCCTCCTCTTCCTATCTTGTGCTGTATGTACTGTTCAAAGACTGGGTATTTTGATGTGGCATAGCAGATACAGTTGACTTGGTATAGCACTGAGGGCAAGGTGAGCCTCTTTCTGCACAGTTTGGAATTGAATGAGACTGGGAAAAAGGAGGAAAAGTCCAACACTGAAATTGTTCTTTTTAATTAAGTAAAGTGTTAATGTTACCAATGTCATCAATTTAACTGTTGGTTTCCCAGCTGTTTTGTATTATAGAGCATTGTCTCCGAAGTAAAAGAAGTGAAACCAGACATTGTATCACTTTTTATATATGCATTAATCATTCTAATTCAGCATAATAGCAATTTAGCAACTTCAAGGGCTTGAAACCTGATTTTTATATTGCAACATGCATTTTTCTAGTGATAGAATGTCCAAGATTTAAAACTGAGTAATGATTTCAAAATTACAGACTTAGTGAGCAGTACCTCAAATTGGCACACGATGGCAGGATGATGACATTTTAAAGCAAATATCCTGGAGCACGTTGTTGGTAGTCATAGAAACTAGTTTGAAATGTCTTTAAGTATGTTTTGCACAGGCAAAGATTTTTCATTTTGCATTTTGAGGTGCAGATGATATTACCTTTTCTTTTGTTTGTTTGGTTTGGTTTGGGTTTTTTTTTTTTGTTTTGTTTGGTTTTGGGGTTTTTTTGGTCAGTTTTGTTTTTGTTAGTCTTGAAATCAGCTGCATCTTTCAGGTCTAACATTCTATGTGATTGAAAAAAACAAGCAGTTAAGAACATGATACATGGAGTTCCTGTCACAAGCCCTTCAAAACATTCAATGGAAATCACTGAATATTTTGTTTATTTTGTTGTGGGTGGTTTTTTGTTTCTTTGTTTGGCGTTTTGATTTTGCGGGGGGGGGGTGGGGGGGAGGTGTTTGTTTGGTTTTTGTTTCTTGGAGCTTTTTTTCCAGGTCCTTCTTTCCAGGAAGCTTCATTATATTGCAGTGGACATTTGCTTCTTCACATGAAACCAGAGAGCTTGAGTTCCTCATCAGTGAAGAGGAGTTGGGAGTAGTGGTGAGAAGTTTTTTTTATTTGCTCCTGCTGGAACTGTCTTATGCTTCCAAAAATGCTGAAATTATCATTCAAAGTCTTTGATGTTTCTGAGTATCCAGATAGTGGCAAATTACTTTCAGAAATGAGTTCTTGAAACAGTCCAATGAATTAGTGAAAGCCTTTATATTATTTGGTTTTCTTCCATTCACACATCTATCTGGCAGAAAAATCATCCAGATACTCTATTATCACAGCACAGAGTGAAGAAAAAACACCAATTAATTATGCTTTGGGCCAAAACCAGTGGCAGGTTCTTCAGTGGAGCCCAGGTGTCCATCTGCGTTTATTCTTGTGAGAATGGTTTAGGACTGAGACGTCGCTCTGCAGAAGCTGAAGCTATTGAGGAAGGATTCAGTGTCACAGGATACATTTATCAGTGCAAGGAAAAAAGTTCTGAGCAAGCTTAAAAATATTTGACTGTGGTAAATTCAGACACTTAATGGTGTTGAAACATCTTGTGATGTCAGATTGCTCCAAAGCACATACTTCTAATGTTTTCACTTGAGATGACTGGAAATCATTTAAGAGCTGCCCCTCATCATCTGACACTGCTGATTCTGCTCTTTCAGAAACCTGAAAATATCTACATATCTCAGTACATTCAGGGTGCTTTGGCTCACATTCAGTTTGAAAGGGAAAAAAAGGAAGATTCTGAGTGAAGTTCTTACTTGCATCCTCTGCTCCATCTTCCTTTGCCCAGTTGCAGTAGCCTTCAGCATGTAGGAGTTTTATGCCAAATATTTATGCAGAAACAGATTATCCTTTCCCACACGGTCGTGTTGACACTCTTTTTAACAAACCCACGCATTTTCTGAAGATTTATTTCAAGATTAAAATGTTATGATTTCGGATCTAACTCTAACAAAAGAAGAAAACCAAATGAAAAAAAACCTCACCCAGTGTGTACAGAATAGCTGGAGCAGAATGAAGCATCTTGCTTTTTAATGGAAATCTTCAACTTTGTGTATTCAAAATAAACTGTAACAGCTTCACAGTAAAGTTGTTTTGAGGTTTTGATTTGAAGTTTGCTATTACCATCATACATATGCATAAAACATTTTTGTTATTCAGATAGTAATTTGCATGAACACCAGGACTTTATCTCAAATGCTCATGAAGAAGGCTGTTCTTTATGTTGGGTCAACTGGAAGTTATTTTTCTTTACTGTAGGACTTTCCATTAATTAAATTCAAAGAATCGGACTGCTAATGCCTGTTACACTTCAGATAAGAAAAAAAAATATCATATGAGACTCAGTAAGAATTGAGAAAATTTGGGAGTTTGTTTATTGTTTTTATATGTTTTGGGGTTTTTTTGTTATGTCCCACTTTTTGTTATGTCCCACTTATGTCCAACTTTCTGGTTGCCTCTTTGGTTCTGCTAACTGAACGAGAAGCCCTAGAGTGGCCACTTTCTGATTTCATTTGTATTAGTATTGGAATTCAGCTGGAAAACTATATGAAAATCAGGTAGCAGTTGGCCCAGGCATTTGAAACTGATATCAGCCAGGAATCCCAAAATGTCTGACAGTTCTGTATAAATCAGAACTGATAAATAGGGACACCGCTTAACAAGAGTGAAGATGTTTTTATTCTATGCTGATGTTTCTATACATACACTAATGGTCCACATAGTCTCCCACACATCTTCCATAAATTATGAGACTCCCTGAAAGGAGCTAAGCTGGACCTCGTAAAACAAGACAGCTACCCAGGTTAAGAAAAAGAGTAGCAGAAACCCTATTCTTTAAGATATTTAATGATGTTCACTCTACCCTCAGCAGATATCTTTACTTTGAATCATAGAATCATAGAATAAGTTTTCATGAGAGAGAAGTAGAGGAGGAAAATCACTGCTTATTTTGATGCAACTCAGGGTATGATTTTCTTTCTGGACTGCAATCACACATTGCTAACTTAAGTCTAATTTTTCATCCAACAGTATCTCAGGCAGGGCTGCTCTCAAAGCTAATTCTATAATTTTTCTCAGGGTTTTTAGCATTCAGATTTTGCTTTGCTTTAGACCTTCCAAAAATGTACAGTAATATTTACCATTAAAACTAATTTTTATACATCTTGATACATCTTTTGTAAATTGAATGATAACACAAAAGGCACCCAGAGTTAGGGAGTGAATTCGTGCAGATTTTTATAGACCTGAGGACTTGAAAAGACTGAATTGCTGTCTTTGTTTCAAAGACAGAATTTGAAACATTGGGTAGGTAAAAGAAAGGAGACTTATGGGTATAGATAAAGGAGATATGAGCTTGAAAGCCTGAGGAGGAGAGAAAATCTGAAGTGTAAAAATATGATACAATCCAATTGAGCAGAAATAGAGAACAAAAAATCATCAAGAGGCTTCCCTTAAAAGAGACAGTAGAATGGAGATATATTTTATAGGATTGTATGTTGGATTAAAGGAAGCCTAAAATGAAAAGCTATATGCAACAAAGGCATCCGTCAGATAGGTTTCTCCTTATTCTTTCCCTGGCTGAGGGCTTCCAGCCCTTTTCGCATTTGGTTGACTGCAAAGTGTGAAATCTCAGAGGGTCACAGCTGTCTTTGGCTTTTGCTGGTGAGAGGTATGGAGAAGATCCCATTGCACATTGCTCCTGTTATAATAAAACACCTTTCTCTCAGAAAGAGTAGGTGGAAAGCTGTACAGCGTCCTTTTATCCAAGTACATGGTAGAAATACAAAGTCAGAGTGTAGACCACTTTCTATCCAGGGGGCCAAATGCACCCTGGAGTTATACTGCAGATTTTAGCTGATATAAAATCTGATGTAATGCTGATGCTCCTCTTTCCTGTTACTTTGTGATTTTCTGCGGCAAACTTCAGCTTTTCCCTCTCCACATTTCTACAACATCACTAGACCTGATCTTTTGAAATGTTAAAATATCAAAAGCATTACATCTAAGTGATTCTCCAGGCACAGTTGTGTCACGGCCCTGTGGAAAGCCAAGCCTGTTGGGCAACCTGACATGGTTGGTCCCCCCCAAGACAGCTGGATCCTCAGAGGGTGCTGCCTGATGTGGGCAGCAATGTGCTGTGGCTGCAGCTGAAAAGACATCACAGGGAGAGCCTGATCCATGGGCAAGGCCCGAAAGAAATAAATAAGCTATTCCAAATCACTTCTGCCAATAACATGAGGTTGTAAATTGTTTCCCTAACAAGAGTTTCCCTGTATCAGGAGCAAACTTCATGCAGGGGCTGATGGATCCAACACTCAGAAATTTATTCTTAAGGGCTCTGTTGGGGTGAGAGAAGTATGACTAGCAAAATAGAAAAATCTTTTGATTTTTTAACCCATCCTACAAAAAGTGAAGTCAACACAATCTGGCAATATGCACTCATATCCCAAAAAGCCAACCTGGGCTGCATCCAAAGCAGTGTTGCCAGCAGGTGGAGGGAGGGGATTCTGCCCCTCTGCTTTTGTGAGACCCCACCTGGAGTGCTGCATCCAGCACTGGGGTTCCCAACATAACAAGGACATAGATCTGTTGGAGCAGGTACAGAGGATATTAGAAAGAAGTTCTTTACAGTGAGAGTGGTGAGGCACTGGAACCGGCTGCCCGAAGAAGTCGTGGTTGCCCCATCCCTGGAAGTATTCAAGGCCAGGCTGGATGGGGCACTTAGCAACCTGATCTAGTGCAAAGTGTCCATGCCCATGACAGAGGGAGTCAAACTAGATGATCTTTAAGGTCTTTTCCAACCAAGACTTTTTATAATACTAAAGTCCTTTTATGTTGTAGGAAGCCTGGAGTCTAGGCCAATATAGTTGCAACCTTTCTGAGTTTACTTCCAAAGTCTTTGTCCCACCTTTCATCCTCTCAGTTCGATTATTGTAACCCTCTGTTTACCATGGCTGTTAACTTTGTGCTTCCAATCGCAATCTGCACAATCAGATGAAACTTGACTGAGCTGTACTTCATCTCTACCTCATTTCTGCTCTTCTGTCTCTCCCCTGACTACTCAGTCCCTGTGTTTTTACATATTTGCAGGGATGCTCAGTGCTTTTTTTGTGCTCTGTCCTCATTCTGTTTTGTGACCTCTTTTGTGGTGCTCTGTACTACAGGATGGCTGAAACAAAAGGGCTGGAACAGAGCACATCTCCTTCACTCTCTTGCTGGGGAATTATTTATTCCAGGAAACCTGTTCTATTAGTCTCACCTATCTTTGTTGTGTTGTTTAATATCAAGTACTTATCCAACAGTGTGAACTGCAATTAACATGAATCATAAAAATGACAGGTTTCTCCCTGATTTTCTCACATTTACATAAGTGGTGAGCTGTAAGCACATTTTGTCTTATAAACTTTTTCCAAACTTAAGAGTAGGTGCTTTTGAAAGACTTTGATGACTAAGGACACCAGACTTTTGGAGAGGGATGACAGCGCATGAGTAAAATTTACAGTTTCTTAAAATCTAGCCCTGATTTCATGGCCATTTCTATGTTCTGCTGTGGCTTAGATGTGGGTTGATGAGGGGCTGGAAAAGGTGTAGGTAGTTAAAAAAGAACATATAGAACATGCTGGTTCACAAAGTTGAAACCCCAGTGCACTTGTGATTTTTCTTTCTGCTGGCATTAGTCAGAATAACTTTAAGGTTATGTAAATGTGCTGGGACACATATCTTGTCTGAGTTAGAAGTCATGTCTCTGTCTAAGCATGGCTTCCTTTACTGTGCATTACCACTTACCCTAGAAAACTCTCTTTAACCAGCTTGACTCCAGCATTTGAAATTCATTTTCAAGCACACATTTTCAAATCCTAAGATGAGGCAGTGTTTTCCTTTCTCTATTTAAGGAGTACACATTTAATAGAACACACATTGCAGTTCAAAATCTCTATTTTTTTGCCTGCAAAGCTGAGACAGTGGTTCCTGGTTCCAAAAGCTATTACTGATGTAAGAAATGTGCTCAGTCCTGGTCTATATGATGTTGCTGTTTCATCTGGAGGTATCTTTCTGTCCAAGCCATATAAATGCAGACTTCCAATGTTATTGCTCTCTTCAGTCTTTAGCTACTGCCTAACCCTCATGACTGAAATGTCTTCTTACAAAAAGCAGTTGTGCAGCAATTACTCTTTCTTTCAGAAGAATGCTATAAAAATGTAAGTCGTTAATGTTGTCATTACCCAAGGACAGAAAAGGATGAAAATGTGCCTATGTATTTTTTAGTGCTGGTGTAGCTACACCATTCTGTAAGCCTATTTAAATATTACCAGTTTGGCATAAGTGGTTACTTAGTTTTAAGCAAGAACAGATACACATAGTTTATGCTTCTTATATACACATACACATAGTTCCGATTTGAGAGTGCTATTAAACTTTAGGAAATTTCAGATTGGAAGGAGTGAAATAATAGGTTGATTTTAAAAAGAACGATAACATAGAATAAAAAATTAAAATCATAGAATGGCCTAGGTTGGAAAGGACCTTAAGGATCATCTCGTTCCAACCACCCTGCCATGGACAGGCACGCCTTTCACTGGAACAAGGTGTTCAGAGCTCCATCCAGTCTGGTCTTCAACATCCATCCTCACAAGGGATAGGCTGATCTCTTCTCTCTTGTGACAAGAGACAGGACTTAAGGGAATGGCATGAAACTGAGGCTGGATTTCAGGAAGAGGTTTATCACCCATAGCATGGTTGGGCACTGGAACCGGCTCCCCAGGGAAGTGGTCACAGCACCAAGCCTGGCAGGGTTTAAGAAGCATTTGGACAATGCTCTCAGTCACATGGTGTGACTCTTGGGTTGTCCTGCACAGGGCCAGGAGTTGGATATGATGATCCTGATGGTGCCTTTCAACTCAGTATATTCTATAGTTCTATGATTTTATGATTCTATTCCTAGGGATGAAATATTCACAGCTTCTCTGGGAAAGCAGTTCCACTGCCTCAACACTCTCATAGTAAAGATTTTTTTCCCAATGTCTAATCTAAACCTAATCTCTTTCAGTTTGAAACCACTCCCCCTTGTCCTGTCACTGCATGCCCTTGTAAAACGTCCCTCTCCATCTTTCTTGTAGGTTCCCTTCGGGTACTGGAAGGCCACAATTAGGTCTCCCTGAAGACTTCTCTTCCAGGCTGAAAAAACCTAATTCTCTCAGACTTTGCTCATAGAGGAGGTGGTCCATAATAGAAACAGCTCATGAAAAATCTGTCAAGTCTATCTGCTTCTACAATGGGATTATTCATCACCATGTGGATTCCCCACCTGGCAGTAAGTGGCCAAAGCACTGAGACCACCACCGTCTCACTTGCAAATCGTTTCACAATTTAACCAGTCATACTATTGAGAAGATATGCCTCAGCTCAATCCAAATTGTCTGCAATCATATTGCTTCCTTTCCGTTGTTATCCTGAGTAATTCCTTCCCACCCACGTGTTTAACCTCTCTGAAATATTTGAGGATGGCAATCAGATCCCTCTGAGTCACTGCTTAGCTAAGCTGTATGCATTTTGATCTTCCTTCTTTTCCCATGTAAATCTTTTCAGACATTTAACCATTTTTCTCCTCTTTCTTGTGAAGTCCTCAACACCTATTGAAGTCATTAGAAAAACTGGCACTGGCTGAGCATGGGAATCACTGGCAAGTCTTACACAGATGATGTCTTCAGTGGCCTGTGTGTGGCTGGGGCTATGCTATGAAGGTAATGTTTTGGCTACATAAGGAAGTGAAGTCTTAGCTCCGTTAAAAGCCAATGCCTACATTCTTACTAGCTGCAGCATGGCCCAATTTAACCACCCAGGGTATCACAAACAGTGCACAGCAAGCAATGTGTCTTTCAGACTTCAGTGGTTGAACCATAATTTTATTAGATTACTGGTCCAAGGAACTGTGTGTGATTAGATACACAACTTTTCTATTTTCAATTTATTTACATTTTGATTTCGAACAACACTTTGAAAATTATAGATATTCTATGGAATAGAAGGGTTTTAGCATTTTCCCTTAGGAGAAATAACATAAAACAACATTTTTGAAAACTTCTGTGTGCAGGGAACTGATTCTTGGCCAAAGAAGGAGCCCAAGAAGCCAGACAGCTTGCCAGAACTTTTGACTGCTCCCTTCCCAATAAGGCTGGTAGCCAAAAAGCTGTCTATCCTTAGAGCTAAGGAGCCTGGAAGGTAAGACAAGTCACACCGGCCTCCCCACCTGCTTTCCATCAACAGTTTTGTCAGGTCCCCACAGAGTGTTGTTATTAAATCAAGTCAGTATTAACAGCCAGAAAATGTCTGTCAGAATATATTTTTAACAGGTTGAACTTTAATTCTTCAGCTGTCCTTTACAGGCAATTTTTCATTTCTCTTTCCATTAAAATGTTTTCAGTTTGTCATGCCAAAATAATCCTTCCTCCAAAAAAAAACCAACCAAAAAACCCCAAAACAAAACTTGTAATATAGCAAATATAAAATCACTTACTACCTTTTGCTCCTCCAAAACTAATTTTAAAGGAAGAGATAATAGGCTTAAGTGCCTAAAAAATTAGAGGGCTTATCGGGCAGTGTAACTAGATTAAAACAAAACAACAAAACCAAAAAACCCACAAAATAAAAATGGAAACAACCACCAACCAACCAACCAAAAAAAAAAAACCCAAAACAAAAAACCCCCACAAACAACCCCCAAAAACCCCAAATCCACAAAACCAGCAAAGAATAAAATAGATAATACAACTGATTTGTTATCTGTGATTGTTACTTAAGATAAATAAGGAGAAATAACGTTGCCAAGACTGTGGCAGGTGAAGTAACTGCAGGAAACTGCAGTAGTGCACACTCTGACCCTCTGGCCCCACTATCCTTGCAATGTAGAAGAGCCAGATAAAGCACTTGGAGAAGACATTAGCACAGATTAGCACATCTAATTGGCCTACATTCCACAGCAGCCCTAGCTCTCATAAAAGGAGCAAATGTCTTTCATATTTCTGCTTTGCTTTTGTTAAGGAGCATTGGTGAAGTTCTTGTTCCTAGTTTTGTTCAGAATTTCTCATAGATCTGGGATGAGAGTCCTGCCCATGACTGTTTGGGACTAAGGGTAATTGGTGGTGTAGGAAGACAAGAGGAAGAGGACAGTGTCCCAGTGTAATGGGGCCAACACTTATAAACACAGAAAAGGGGAAAATCCCCTATTTGTTTCCTTGGTCATGAGTCAACAGAATTAAATTTTTCTTTTTAGTGTTACATCGTGAACATAGCATTGATGAAATATTGTAGCTGCAGCATATTAATCACGCATTGTCTAGATTAGTTTTCATGCTTCTTTCCCTATGTAGTTTACAATATTCTGGCTCCTGATGCTGGTTGTGACTGGGATAGAGGCTGCATCTGGGGTCATGGATAAGGCCACAGCAGAGCAGGTGCATCTCAAAGCACCTGTGGCCGTGGTTACATTTGTGTCACAGCGGGTGTACCTCCGAAGGGATTGTGGCCCAAGGAAAAGTCTATGCCGAGCAAGGCACACCTTGAAGCACCCTGCTGCATCATGGATTTACCCACACTTTGAAGCATCAGTGCCTGTGCAGGAAGCTGGGCTGGAACACTTCAAAACATCTGAGTTGCATGTTGCAGAATTTGCAGTGGCAGGAGCCACCTGAAGCAACGCATCACAAGTCTTACAAGAAGGTGCAAGTGCAGCAGTGACCTGCCCTGAGCTGCTTTGGTGCCCAGTAAGTCCACATAACACACCACCTCTCCTGCCCTGAGTTCCCCCATAATATATGGAGCCTGAAGTCATGGGCTAAATTAACTCAATGGGCATTTTGTGGATATTAGTGGACATTTTGCAGGCGGCCCACAGATTGAGGCAATGATGTCTGCATATTATATCAAAAGATAACAAGGAAAGTGGTGGTTGATGAGGATGTACAGGACCTGCACATGATGTAATTATTATGGAATAAGGGATGGAGAATGTGCTGGTTTTGACTAGGATAGAGTATATTTCCGTAGTAGCTTGTATGGAGTAATGTTTTGGATTTTTACTGGAAACAGTGTTGATCATGCACAGATGTTTTAGCTATGGTTGATCAGTGTTTACACAGAATCGAGGCCTTTCCTACTTCTTACATTGCCCTGCCAGTGAGGAGGCTGGGGATGCACATGGAGCTGGAGGGAACACAGCTGGGACAGCTGACCCCAGCTGACCAAAGAGATATCCCCGACCATGTGATGTCATGCTCAGAAATGAAAGCTGGGGAAAGAAGAAGAGGGGGCATTCAGAGTTAGCAGCATTTTGCCTTCCCAAGTCACAGTTACATGTAAGGGAACCCTGCTCTCCTGGAGATGGCTGAATGCCTGCCTGCTTGATGGAAAATCAATGAATGAATTCCTTGTTTTGCTTGACTTGTGTGTATGGATTTTGCTCTACCTATTAAACAGTCATTAATAAGTTTCCTCACTATTACTCTTCCAGGTCTCTCGTCCATCCTACTGGGTGAAAGCGAGTGAGTGGCTGGGTGGTGCTTAGTTGATAGCTGGAGTTAAACCATGACAGTTCCACCCACTTCCATCACCCCAATTTAGAACCCTCTTAATTAGCGAGAGTAGAAGGAAAATCTGTGGAGTGTACTCAAAGGAGAGGACAGGTGCTGTTGTCAAAAGGCAAAACCGGAGGATGTGACTATGGAAAAATGACTGCATGGTGAGGCATGGAGTCATTTCAGCTAAAACAATGGGAGGAGGGACAAATGGAAAGGGAAGATCAGAGGAAGTCCAAGGTTATGGGTGTCTGTGAGCCTTTGTAGAGGTTGCAGCCTAAGAAACTCTCCATCAGAGCCTTTTCCAGACCATGTTGTGTTGTTACGGGTTGATTTTGTGTGTTTTATAATGTTTCAGTGGAGTGCTGTCCAACTTGGCAAACAAATGAAAACTGATATAGCCAGTGCTGTCATGAGCACTAGTAAAGCATCTGGCCTAAACCCTCACAAAGCCCTTGGTCTAAGGAGCAGCACTTTCAGGCTGTGGAAGAGTTGGGTCTTGACGTCATCTGTGGGTGAGAACAGAAAGGGGAGTGCTCGATCAGTTAGGCAAGGCACGTAAAAAACGCAAACAGATCAACACAGAAACATCTGTTTATATAATACTCACTTCCAAATAAATATTTCCTGGATTGGCAGAACTTTCTGTGGGTGTGAATTATTACTCAGTAATGGTCTTCAGTGCTGCAGGCATATGAAAGGGGTCTGCTTATATGGAACAGTTACTGTGAAGGAAGTCAGGAAACAGAGGTCCTGCCCCTGAGTGTTGCTGGTACAGTGAAAGTGGCAGGTCCTCCTAGAGTATGGGTATTGTAGAATCACTCCTCCAAAGGCTGGCAGCTCTGCCAAATCTACGACTCTGATCACTTTGGGGTTATCTGTGTAGAAACTGAGGTTACTGTTGGCCTTAGGCTTTCAGTCAGGTATGAGCGGGCTGGCCTTGGGCACAGAGCGGCAGTCAGGGAGCCTGACCCTTCCATTATTCCAGTTTCAAGTCCACAGACCATATATATCTACCTCTGAGTCCCTGAAGTTCAGTTTGATTCCCATGTTTTGACTCAAAGCATGAAAGTCATCTGGAGAGAAAGAAGAGAGAGGCTAAAAATGTGGAAGGTACAAAAGTTCATGCAAAATTCCTGAAGTCTGGCAGGTTTTAGGAAGGGAAATAGAAGACACATTGCTGTTTATTTTACTCTTCTCCCCACTGCATGTGAGTTTTCTTTTCTTTTTTTTTTTTTTCCTATGCTGTAAGTGGGTGATACTGATTCGGTTCCTGTACATAGGCTTCTTTAGATATTTTTCATCTTGTTTGCTTACCTAGGGCTTCAATAATGGGGATCCAGCTGTGCACGGACCTCAGTATGACACTCTCATTCAAATGATTTCTAATTGTAGTATCAGTGAATGTTTTGTCCTCAGGGCACCAATGCCATTTCCTAAGAATGGATACTTACTGCTCACAAACTCTGGACATCTTGAAACAGTTGAATCTTGCTGCTATAAAATCCCCTAACTGCTAGTGTATAAACACATCTCCCTAAATCAAATGAGATTAGATACAGATTAACAGATACTTCCATTTATAAAAACATGTTAAGGAAACCTTTATTTCAGAACCAGGTATGTACTGCTCCTCAAGTTTTCTGCTTTTATCTTTTCTGAATAAAATTGAAGTACCTGAGTGTCTAATGAACATAGGGAGAATTGGAAATTAATTGTAATCTGTGTATGTTTTTGAGATAACCAATATAAAACTGTAGAATTTGTTTGTGTCCATTAGCAAAACCGTCTTCCTTTTCTTATACTTTCAGGACATCATAGTTACTGAAGTATGTCTCTACACTCAGAATAACCTGAGCAAGTCTTTTTCTACAGGTTCATAAAGGTATTCAAGAAATACCAGCAGCTGTGTATGCAGAGAGCTGAGTGAAGCTGACATTTAAAGTACTGCAAATTACATAACAGCTACTAATACAAAAAAAAAAGATTATAGCTATGATGAATGAAGAGCTGTGAATTAACATTTAGAAATTCAACAAAGCTCAGGTTTCTATGTGAATGAATATGAAAGGTGAAGCGAGATATTTTTAAAAGCTTTTATTTTACGTCAGCAGAGTGTGTGTCAGAAAGAAATTATTTTGAGAGTGCTTTAATATCACAGTTGCAGTAATTAGCCTTTAGGTCTGTAGAAAGGACTGAGGTGGTTTTTTTTTTGTTTTGGTTTTTTTTTTTTTCTTAATGGGAAAGTTTCCAGAGCTTCCTTTCTGCTGCTTCTAGAAACATACCCTGAAAACAAGAGAAGGGAAGACCATGGCTCACTTGAATAATTTTTTGAACCACTCGTTTCTTCAAGTCCTTTAATGAAAAAAAAGTCTGTGATGTGCCGCATAATTGTAAGCTTTTGTGAGGTAATCATGGGTGGTTGTAGTAGAGAACCACATATTTTGAAAGGGCAGAGTCAAGAACTACTTCTGAAGGTAAATATTATGGAGGCTTATAGAAATACAAGTTATTATAAAATAAAATTAATATAAAATAAAGTTTAAAATACAAGACTAAATGAATGAAGTTATTTCTATTGTGCTGATTGTGACAGCTTCAAGCTTTGTCCTGGAGGACCTGGTCATTGGCAGAAGTATTTTGGTGAAGCAAAGGAAGTTTACTGCCTGAGGATAAGCTGATGTGAGGATAAGTCTAAAAGTCACCCAGCCTTTGGTTTCTAGCTTCAATTCCAAAGCAACACTTACACCAACCCATGGTTTTCTAGGGGCAACCATGAAGCAGACTGAGCTCCATGCTTTAAAGTATAAATCACTGCAGCTGAGGTGAACCAGAGTGAGTGGGCAGATGTTTATGTAATGCTGTGTCGGGTGCCAATTGTGACTGGAGAAGCACACAGTCTTTGCTTACTTTCTATAAATGCAGCAGAAAAAACCTCTTGTGTCTCTATAGGTGCACAGCAGCAATGGGGTGACCATGGGCCACCTCTTCCAGCTGAAGACTTCGAAATGATTATTCTAGTTATCATTCACAGATCCTCTTGACCTTTTTCGGGGGTAGTGAATGTGGGTCAAGGTTGTCTCCTCGTTGGTACATTCCTGTAAAAAACCCAATTCTATAATTTTCTTTAATTTAGCTGGTAAAGTAGTACTTGTTAACAGAGGAGATTCTTCATTATTGGATTGACTGTATCTGAAGGTCTTGTATTCCCCGTGTGGTAAAATAAGCTGGAAAAGAAAGGGTGGACAAACTTTCTGGTACATTCTGCAGTTTCATTGACTAAGCCATGTTTAAAATATCTTACATGAAACACAAAAGCATCAGTGTTTCAAAAATCAGAAGCATTGCCATCCACATAGATCTTCTCTCTCTACACTGCAGTGCAATGAAAACAAAGATTAAATAATGCTGAGGGAGGCGTCCAGGACAACAGACAGGAAAGCTCCAAATGTTACTATGCAATGAAAAAAAATTCTATCTCTAAACAAAACAAAACAAAAACCAAAAAAAAAAAAAGGCTAAAGGAACCAACCTGGAAAAGTGTAGTGGCTGAGAAAAGTATGTCCTACTCACAAGCCAAGAACTGAGAAATACAAGCATGTCTTCACTTGTGGTCCTGGAGAGATAACAGGTGAGCCAGTATGCATATTTACTCCTTGGTACGTAAGATGAACTTCCTCCAAAACTAAGGTCAAATAATAACAATCTTTCCCACTGCAAGGGAGAGAAGAAGCAAAAGGGGACAAGCAGGCACATTACTGACTGTCTGCTGAACTGCACTGTGACTGATTTATTCTGATACATCATCTTAAAGAAAGTCCCTGAACCCTGGATACTGCAAATAAAACAGTAGGTAACTGGGATAAACTTGTAGACAGTAAAGCAGATTCCACAGACTCCATGGCAGACAAGGCTGGAGGAAGTGGAGAGGTTGGTATAATTGGTACTCCTTTGGTAGGGGAGAGAGAGGGTGAACTGGGAGGCTGAGGAGATACCAGTGGGAAAAGTTCTCTGGTCTTTGTGTGGTTTTGGGTGCACGTGCAACTTACCTGACCATAAAAGGAGACCTGGAGCAGTCACGTCCAGATGCCAGTCCATCAGGCTAGTAGGTGTCCAAGAAGGAACACTCCTCAAGGATGATGATACAAGAAATTCAAGAAAAAAGAAGATCGGAACGTAAATTTTTGTCACCCTTCAAAGCTTGGTGATACTAAGTGTTATCAGTTGGTGATTCACTTAATCTCAGTGGAAAAGATAATCTGTTATATGTTACTATTGAAGATTAACATCATCTTTCATCAAGGTGGGGGGATGAGCTAGATGTGGGGTTTTTTCATATTGGGTACTCTGAATTCCATGCAAAAGAGTCCATAGGAAATATCCTCTTAGTTCAACTGTTATCTTTGGCTGAGCAAGGCCTCACTTGCTCCAAACTAACCCAACAGCAGCAAGATAGCTATTCTCTTTCAAAATAAAAGCAAAGTCCTGGTAGCTTCACTGCAGCTTCTTCCTTCTATGAAAGGCAAAAAATGTTATAAATGGCTGCAAGTGTGCCATCGTCCTGTGCTGCCATTGCCTAATGTAAATTATTTCTGAAGTAGGCTGATTGTCTCTTAATGCTAGCTTATTGTTCCTGCAGTCTATTTCCATACCCTTCTTCAGATCCTTGGGGTTGTCTGTGATGTGATAACATGTTTAGAAATGTGACTTCCCTTCTCTATGTTAGGCAAAGGGTCCTTTGCAAATTCATGTGGGTCAGTTCATCCTAGAGCACAATATTTTGTCCTAGTTTAGCAATGGCCTTTCATAGTGGGAGGAGCAGCAGAAGGAAAATAACAACTGCTCTGCTCTGGTCAGTGGGATGTGTAGGAGCAAGACCCAGAATTCTGCCTGTGGGGTGTGTGGCCTGCCATCTTCAGACATTCTTCAGAAAGGGGCCTATCACAGGAGTGACCCAAATGCTTATCTGTGATAATGAATTGTTCTGAAAAGACTCTGAATGTAGCAGCCCTTGTGGGGGGATAACAGGAATATTTGGAGTATATATGTTTCCACTTTTCTTTCCTCCATTTCTAGCATACAACATTTTCTCAGCCTTTAGCATTAAGAGAAGTAACTTAGTAAAAGAGAGTTTCTTCTGTCATTGTCTCTTGAGCCATTTATATTTAGTTTCTTGCTGGTTCTTAAATGTCAGGTGCACATGACATGCACACATTTTTGGGTTTAGGGTTTTTTTTCAGAATTGTCAGACATAATTACTTCCCCTTCATAAACCAAACCAAACCAAACCAAACCAAACCAAACCAAACCAAACCAAACCAAACCAAACCAAACCAAACCAAACCAAACCAAACCAAACCAAACCTTCTTTCCTCACCAATTTCCCTTAAAACTCAGCTATCCATTGTAGCAGTGGAAGCAGCCACAAAAGAATGAATCTAGTTTGAGAGAACTGAGAAATAATTCAGTTTTATTTACTTCAGGAACATTCGATAACGTTTCAGAATCTTCTTGTGAGGAAAATTTCTGAAGAGCAATATCACAGTGAATATTATACCTGAGGGAAATAGTTTTCTGAACTAGTTGCAGTGGGTGTTAGCGTATCAATGGCCGTGCCTGAAATGGGTGATTATACAAGAAATGAGCTGGAAAGCAGATCTGCATCAGCAAGAGCTGATCGTTTCTTTGTTCTTGAAAACCATACTGGTAACTAAGAAGCTGTATAAACTTTTGAGGAACCCTGCCAAAAAAACACATGATAAAGAATTCCTTTCCATCCATTGTTCTCACTGGATAAGCCATGAGAGGGTAGATAAGGTGTGATCAAGTGAATATTAAATATGCAGAATGAAAGGAATTTCTGGCTTATACAATCAAAGAAACACCCTAAATTATCAGTGTGCTAAATTTAAATTACTGCAAGCATCCAGTATCTTGTGAAAAGAAACTTGTGTATACTTAGATGATAATGGGGGAAAAACTCATCAGTAAACAGCCTGTAAGAGAAGATACACTACAGGCTCAGTGAGGAACTGGGAATTATTCAGAGACACTGACCCCAGTTATTCTGCAGAGGTATAAAAACAAATAGTTGCCAATCTAGATCAATAAAGAAAATATAGGTCTGTGGAGGGTGCTTAGAGACTGTGATTGTACTCTTTTAGGATACAGGTTACTACAAAACTTATGACAAGAGAGATCATTTTGAAAGACGTTTTCTCTAAGACATGGGAAAAATATTTGGAGCCTTCCTTAATTCTTATCATAAAGTAAGTACCAAGAATAGAAATTTAACCTGACATGTTTTGAAAGTTATTGTATTTATAGGCCAGTGATCTAAAGACTTAAAAATCTGAGTTCCAAATGCTCAAAGATGTGGAGTTAGATGCTTAAGTGCCCTTGAGGATGTTGATTTCATTGTTCAACTAAGTTACATAAGCTCATGTAAGCTTAGCTAAAATGCATATATGACATACATGTTCTTGGTAATATTTTTTTAACTGAAAGAACATTTCTTCAAAAGAAAGTCTTTCAGAGTGCATATTTCAAGATCAATTTAATCTTTAAACTTCAATCTATGAGGGTATGGGGATAAAAAAGTGATCATATCAGTATTCCTTAACTAAGAATTGTAGTTTCATTCTCATCCTGTTGTTCTGTGGCTGGTTTTTTATCTACTTATTAAATAAAATAGCAGATCAATCTGGATGAAATTAAAGCTTGAAAGAGGTCAGCCTCCTAGAGAAAATGTCATAAAGTTATGGAATTTAGAAATTGAAGGATTATTAGAGATATGAATAATATTAATTGAGCAGATCATAGCAGTTACTGGGCTGGATTCACTACAGACATCAGAATTTCTACTGTGAATTGAAGGTAATTCTCAATGACTTATATACACTTAGGCAGTTTCCATGCACTTCCACTGAAAGCTGCCTGTGTCTGTTTGGATTGGAAAGCAATATACACTGCTCACAGGAACACTTGTGATGTTTCTATGTTTGCCTTGTTGAATCTACACAGAACAGACTTCGTATTAACAGGTAGAACTATGTTTTCCATGTTCCTGTAATTCTGGTTCCCAGTGTTGATGAGTTTTAATGTCACACTGGAAGGCACAAAGAGATGGCAAGCATTTCCAGTTTTATGTTTCCGTTCTGTGAACTGGGATCCCATTTTGTGATAAAAGAAGAGACTAAAAGGAGCCAAAGTGGTTTAAGGAAGCCAGTCTATCAATGATTGTTACTGCTCGGCATATTTTCTCTCAGCTGCTAGCTGAAGTGTTGCTCATTAACCCCCAGCAAAGCCCAAGGAAGCCCCCAGGCTGCTGCTGCCAGTTCAGAGACAGGCAGTCACCACAGCCACTGGAGCACCATGCTGCTTATCCGGCAGGGACACTTCCACTATACCAGGTTGTTTAAAGTCCCATTCAACCTGGCATTGAAAATTTGCAGGCATGGGGCATCCACAGCTTCTCTGGACAATCTGTTTCAGTGCCTCACCACCCTCACAGCAAAGAATGTCTTCCCAGTATCTATTCTGTACCTACCCTCCTTCAGTTTGAAGCCATTCCCCCTAGTCCTACCACTACATGCCCTTATTAAATGTCCCTCTCCAGCCTTCTTGTAGGCTCCCTTTAAGTATTGTAAGTCTGCTATAAGGTATTCCCAGAGCCTATTCTTCTCCAGATTGAACAATCCCAAGTCCTTATAGTTATTTGTTTTTAATAGAGCAACTGGGGTAATTCTGGCACCTGAAGAAGTTCACTCCTAGACTTAGATCAATATTTTAAGAATACTTACCATACGGTATAAAATGAATTTTGCTGATTTACTCTAATATTGGAATCTGGCAGCATGGTTCTAGTTTCTAGTTATCATCCAAATATCCCAGTCTATTAATTTTAAATTTATATTTAATATTTTTATATATCGTACACTGTATTGCATTGCTTCCATGCTGTGGTATTGCAAACTCAGTTTCTATACTTTGATAATATTTTGAGGCAGCAGTTTCAAAATCACCCTCATGTCAACTATGAAATCACTATTGCGCGTTTCTTCATTGAGTAGAAACACCTGCATAACTTTATCCAGAATTCAGAAATGTGTATGAGGTGTAAAACATCGGTGCTATTTGTGCAGTTCCAGACGTCCAGAAAACTTTCTAGCTTTGTAAAATCCTGCCCTCAGAAGTTTATTACCTTTAGAGGAATAGCATGTTAATGTGGAAATTTTATCTGTTTTATGAGTGGACTAAAATATTTGTAAACTATTACTGTACTGAATAACAAATTTTCCATGTTGCTGTAGACCTTGTCCCATTCATATCCCACTCAATATTTTAAAATCAGTGCCCAGTTAACAGAAAACCTGGAAAGTGTTAGCTCATGAGAAGGATATTAGGTTCCACTTTTTTTTGTCAGTTAGGCAGATAATTAACTGAGTTTGGTACAAGTGGGAAATTAATAAAGAATAAAAGGAAAAAAAGGTGCTTCAAAAAAGACTGAGAAAAAAATTCAGGTAGGGATTTGGGTTTGATTGATGGAAGAGCTGCAAATTGGGTCATCTCATCAAGGGCAGTTTTCAGCATTTCGTATGTGCAATAAGCATCTGTATTTCTTAACCAAATAATAAAAAAATTTAAAATCTTCTCAGAATAGAAGGAATAGCTTACAAAGTCATTTCTGGGGCACTTCAGGCAACAGAATAATATTGAGCTTAGA
Source organism: Monarcha castaneiventris obscurior (assembly GCA_026261815.1). Lineage (NCBI taxonomy): Eukaryota > Metazoa > Chordata > Aves > Passeriformes > Monarchidae > Monarcha > Monarcha castaneiventris. The sequence continues at coordinate 23,221,406 of JAMPIT010000379.1, read as the reverse complement.
CATAGTTGCATAATAACAAGAGATGTCTATGCATGTTTGCCTCCTGTTTTCATATGGTCAGACAAAAAAAAGGACTGCATAAGCTGCATAGAACTAGTTTTTATTATTGATGTAAAATTAGTTTGGTGACCTCTCAAAGATTTAAAGAAGAAAAACTGCAAGGCATAAAATATTAGTTTAAATGAATTTATAGGAAAAGACAAAAATATGTTAAAATTCAAAGCTGTAAACTTAGAATGGAGATCATGTTACTTAACTCAGTGGGAATGCAAACAGAGCCACCCAATGCCATTGCACACCTTGGCATCCCCAGGACACCTACACAGCTTTGGAAATATTATGCAGGACTTACAGTAGGTCTCCACATTTGTGAGGATGTAGCTGGAAGCCAAATGCTGTGGCTGGTAATGTCAGATGTGCTTGTAGAGAGCCCTGCTGAGACTGTTTTGATGCCTAGGAGTTAGATGTCTCAGTCTGACATAGTCGGTCTTAGGGTCCCTTCAGGGAGAAATGGTGAAATTGTGATATCCTGAGCTCAGATTTTTTAATCCTAAAGTAGGTCAGTTGTATTTCCACCTGAAGCTGCCTGTTTGATGATAAGGACAATCTTAGAGTGACTAACTCAGACACTTAGACTTGTGGTGCTCTGCGCCAAATCAGTGAGTGATGTGAAGTGTCCCAGATGCCCAACTGCTACCCTAGAAGGGTCCCTCCCTTGGTCCTGCCATCCAGCCCCATGAAGTGCCCTTGGCCCTATGGCAACTTTAAACCTTTAATTTTGGTGAAATTTCTCTAGGCCCTACTTTTCTTTTAAAAAAGAATAGTATTTTATAGCCTTAATTCCTCAGTCCCAATATAGTTTATGCCCCTGCTCAAAAGAGACAGGGTCCAGAATGGAAGATATTGCAGTGACTTCTTGAAATGGTGTAAAGCGAGTGAGAACTTGTTGATGCTCCAAATAGCCCTGGACTTCAAAATGGGAGTGTCTGTAGCTTGCTTTAGTCATGCTGAGTCACATAATCTAACAAAACCATGTGAAAGTCCTGTGTCATGACACTCTAGAAGTACAATGCTAGCAAGGTGATCAGAGATGTTTATCTTTTCTGTCTGCCTTAAAGAACAAAGCTATCATGTCACTGAACACCTAAGCTGAACTCTATTTAGGGTGGTAGGGGACATAGGAGGAAAGGGCCAAGCTTTTTGTGAGGGCTGACAGTAGTGATCACAAGTTGTGCTTCATGAAATGGTTCTCCTCAGCCTCTGCGTGACTGTTGCAGGTCATGGAAGCCTATCTGGCAGAAAAGCAATATTGAGAAAGATGTTAGCAGGGAAGAAGCAAGCCTAGTGAAGAAAGTGTTGTGGCCAATGTAATACAGCTTGTCTTGACTGAATCTGTATTGCAGCAAGGCTGGGGATCTGGAGGCTGCACAGCTCAGCTGGGTTTTATGCAGTGTGAACCAGGTAAAGCTGTCACCCTGGTATGACTGTTCACTCACTGCAAGGTAAATAGTGAACTGCAAACATTTCCTGCCATACAGTTAGATGAGTCTCCTTTTGAGTGCTTCCTGAGCCTTTTGAAAGAGAAGGCAGCATGGAGCAAATGGGTAAAAATGGTGAATGAACTGGGATGGCAGGCTGGATTTGGCTTATTGGCCATTCTTTGGCCATCTCTGGTCTAAGCTGCATCTACAAAACTATAACAGCTCCTTTAGTTCCCTCGCTGAAAATCCTCCAATTCTCACCCTTTGGTTAGGAGAAATGTATTGGGTTTATTATAAATGAATACTCATTCATTCCAGATCCGTTTCTTAGGAAGGGAGCATAGGGAATTGCATAGGAGCATTTCCTGCTTAATGCCTCAATACAGGAAGAAAGTGAAGTAGAATAAAATTCTAAAGATAAACTTCAGGTCCAGCAGTTTCTAATGTTTCTCTTTATTTCTTTACTGTCTTCCTCTCTTCTGCAGAATCTTTGACCTAGCTTCAGCAGGATAAACACACTCTCCTTTCAGGGGCTAGTTGTGGTTTCACTGCCTGTATTGGCTTGTTACCTTGACAGTCTCAGCTATGGGATGCACCTATCCACTATGGCCAGGACCAAGTAATTTACTGGAACCCTGCTATCAAAACAACATTTTACACATTCTTTGCCCTGATGGCACAAAATATTTGCACCAAAAGATAAAATCCAACTAATCAGAAGGGCTGTGATCATTGGGCCGGATTTTTAGATTCAACTTGTCCTGACAGGGAGAAGGAGATTGTGCAAATCATAGCTGGCTCAGTATAATATTGGATTCAGTTCCATCCAACAGTCCTCAGCAGACAAGAAGAGCACTTGCAGGTAAATGTTTTTGCTCCCACACACATATCACACCCCTAAGGCACAACACACTGTCGCTCTGTGGGGATGATGCATGACATGTCTGGTTGGCTGGTAGAAGCTGGGAATGGATGAAACATAATTACAGCAGATGGTGTCTCTGGAAACTGCCAGCATGTAAGAAATCTCTAATGACCACACTAAGATTTTTCAAAATCCTCTGGTTTAGTCTAAATTGGGTGGATTTTCATGGGATTAAAAAAGAGCACATTCCTGACACCATGAGGATTCTTGTCAAATCTCAAGTAAGTACTTCAGTCTACAGATAACCTTGATATTTCCAGTAAACAGTCATGAATTTTAAAAACCTAACCTAAGCCTAGCATATTTCCTTGAGCTACAGCAAGGATTCCATCCTTTTAATGGAAACCTTTCCAACAAAATCAAGACTGATGCAGGACCTGGTACAAAACTTCTGAGTCTGAACAGTTAAAATGTGACAGGCTTACAATATGAAGAAAATCAGGTGAAAGAATAAAACATCCAACTATGGGATTCACTATCAGCAGCATTTGTAAAATATTTCATAGCTGTTTTAAAAATGTACAGTGGTATATTGTTTAATTAGGAAAATGAATACATTTCAGCATCTGGGAAAACATTTAAGATATTAGAAAACAACTGTTGAATTTTTGTGTGTATTAGGAGAATACAGATGAGTTTATTACTGTTGAATTCCTTTCTTCAGCAAATTATATCCATTAAGAATAAGATCTGAAATTCCCAGTAACCCCTTCTCGTTCAAACTTCCAGTATTCTTGCACATAAATTCTATAAGTTCAAATAATAGCAAAAATGTTCATATTATTAAAAAAAGTCACTTTCATTTCATTTGCAGAGTTTTTTATTGTTTTCCACATAGGCTGTTATAAGGTTAACCTTGGATAAACCTTTGGGATTTAAAACAAATTATATTCAAAAGTTATCAGGAATAATTTTTGTAGAGATCAAATCAAGAAAATAAATTAATTATTTGATTTATTCAGGAAGCAATATGTCTACCTACACCACCTGCAGAGCATGAAATGCCTTTGTCTCTTATCTTGTCAAGGTTTTCCTTTCATTGGCTGTTGATTACATGACCTCTGGCAATAAAGTATTTAATAGTATTATTTCCATCTGTCCACCTGGATCAGATTTGTAGTGACATGCTGGAGTTTGGGGGTTTTTTGGCCACAATTTAAATAATGACCTAATGTTTCATACAATGCACACTAGATTTTTAACTACTTGGAAATCTCAAATATAAGTTAAATAATTAATCTTATTTTATTGCTTCTACTAAAAGTTAACATAAGGTCAACATAAACAACTTTATAGCACTTTAACTTTTTTATCAAAAGGGCTGTAGAGTTCAGAAGAGGGATTAGCTTATATCTTCTTTTCTGTAAATTTGTTTTGCAGAAAAGAACCAAAGCTCCTAAGTAATTCTGGAACACTACAAATTCAGAGCTGCAATGAGCCTCAAAAGATGATATATCCCGCTTTTTTCCCCAAGGACAGTTCATTTATCTCTGACTTAGTGGCAGACAGGTGGTTGTGCAACACTTCTTTAAAAATACTTGATATTTAATAATACGTGATAGGGATTTCATAGGATCTGCTAGGCATAATTCCAGCATTTCACCATCCCAAAAATAGGAGCGTTTTTCCCTATGGAAAAATTTATTTAAAAATTTTTAATGTAATTAAATAAATTTAAATTTATTTGATTTATTTAAACCCATTGATCTATATCGGTTGATAAACACAGTAGCCCTTTAATCTGTTAAGATGGGTATGTTTTTATAGTGTTTTCATTAATAGGTTAGATAGAACACAGTTCTGATAGTAGCAAAAAGGGGTTTCAGGGCCATTTTGCTTAAAATCTTCTAGGAAAATTATCTTTTCTTAGTAGACTTGAACTTTGTAAATTTTCGTCTATGAAACAATTTGGATTGTGTTACTATGATAAGAATTGAAGGAAATAATGCCCATGTTTGTCAGATAGCTACACAAAGTATGTCAAGTAACAATTCTGAGTTTTTGTGATCCAGTGCATGTACTTACTAACTGTCCTGGTCATGTATCAGTCTTCTCTTTACTGTCCCGTAACTGTTTGGTGTCCTGCAAAAAGCACTCTTATCTCAGGGTAAGGTCTCAGAGATTTGTGTAGTTAACCTGATCATATCAGGAAACATAATTTTTCTAAGTATTGAGGTGAGGAATTTTACTTGCTACCCTGTAATTATAACTGGGGTTTTTCTGGACCAATCAATTTCTCACTGATGATTTGCATGTGTCTGTCATGGTTTGACCCCAGCCAGCAACGAGGAGCAATGAGCTGCTCGCTCTTTCCCCTGGGTGAGAGAAATGGAAGAGTAAAAGGAGAAAACCTTGATTGAGATATATTGACAGTGCAACAGGCAGAGCAAAAGCCACATGCACAAGTAAAAGCAAAAGAAAAAACCAATTCTTTTGCCATTTCCCATGGGCAGGCAGGTGTTCAGCCTCCTCCAGGAAAGCAGAGTTCCATTCAAGCATAACAGTGATTTGGGGAGGCAAACGCCATCGCTCCAAATGTCCCCCTCTTCCTTCTTCCCCCAGCTTTTACTGCTGAGCATGATGCCATATCCCTTTGGTCAGCTGGGATCAGCTGTCCCGACAGTTTCCCCTCCCAACTCCTTGTGCACACCCATCCTCCTCACTGGTGGGCTGGTGTAAAAAGCAGAAAAGGCTCTGATTCTGTGAAAGAACCGCTTAACAATAAGGGGATTATCAATCTGGGGATTATCAACTCTGTTTTCACCATAAATTCAAAACATACACTAGCTACTGTGAAGAAAATTAATTCTGTGTTGACCAAAACCATCACAGTGACTTACTGGCTTCCTAACTTATAAGGTTTCTTGGCAAAGTTAATTGAAGAGAAGTATGAGTGTGGTCATAGATCAAAGCTCATACATTCCAGGTGGGATGTCCTTTAATCTGATTTCTGACATGTCCCTGAAACATTCCAAGTAGGGCTACTTTTTTCATTAAACCTAAGAATTTCTGCTGAAAACATGATTCTGTACTGAAATAATATTTTGTATATTCAGATGGACAGGGGTAGGAGACTCTAAATTATTTTTCACCTTCCTTCTTCAAATATTTCATTGCTCTGCACCTTAAACCTCTCTGAGAAATGGAGTTCTGACACAAAACTAGAGTATTGGCTTTTGAGGATAATCATGCTATTTCAATCAATGCCTATGTCTACCAATGCACGCTTTCCTGGGTTGTGCAGCTCTTAAGGGAAGAATTTCAGGAGTAATATGAGGGGTTTTTCCCCTCAAAGACTGGTGATATTATTAAAGAACAGAGAAGCTGCCATACAAAGCCGTGTAATTGCTGTAAGGCACAATTATTCTGGTGTCAGTCATAGATGCTGCAAAGGAAAACATACCAGTTTTGTCATAAACAGAGGTGGTAAATCCTGCTTTGTCCTGGTCTGGAAGAATTAAGACTTTGGTTTAAGAGCTGCATCATGAAGGTTAATAAATCCTCCAGAAGTGCTTTGGTATGAGCTGTTAAAACTCTGTCTGTTGGCAATACAAAATGTTCAAGCTTCTTCCAAATTCAATTAAATTCCTGTATTGAGCGATTTCCTTCAGGTACAGGTTTCATGGATTATGCTTTTACAGTGGGTAAAAGTATTTTCTCATACCAGTTTTGATTATGCCACAGTGGAAAGTGATTTCCAAATACAGGAAAAAATGCTGCTCTAAAGAGGTCACATCCTCAGTTAATAAAAGAGATGATAAACAAGACACTGCAAATTTCTGTTGTCTGACCAAAAGTGAATTACTTTGAAAAGGTTGCAGTTATGTAGAGGAGTGGAGGACAGGAACAGGCCAATACATTGACTCAGAAAATACAAAATTAATCATTATACCAGGAAACAGTAGAAGTATGAAAGTTGAACTGCTATTTGATGTGAAATTGCAGAAGTTAAAGCTTACTTTCTTGTTCTTAAAACAATTAAAATGTGCCTTTGAATGTGTGGTCAGGAGAACTGAGAAGAGAATTACTATGGTTGATGAGAATGACTGTTTCATATTTCCCCAGAATTTGTTATTATGTCCTTAAAACTGTGGTTGACAGGAAGCAATTTGACAACAGGAATTTAGTGCAATACCAGGGATTTGGAAACCAGAGCATGATCGTCTGTAACCAGCAGATAGTGGAGCTCCTGCAGATTGACAACAATGCCATTAAGGATCAGAATCTAGCCTGGTTCTCTGTGTGAGCAGTGTTGCTTAAAAAACGTTAACACAGTGAAGGTTTGTAAGGAAGGCAATAGTTTGCTTTTTTCCCCTTGATGCTTGAAAAAGAAAAAAGAATGGTGGGTTAAGGGACAAAAGCAAAATGAGTTAATTCAAACCCATAGTATAAGTACATTTAAGAACACGTCGTGTTCTTCTTGCGTCTGTGGGAGAAACCAGAAATAATTATTTCAAGTGAAGTGTGGGAGCACCATGAATTATCTAACATTTCACAGAACTTATTCTTTCTCTTAATAGCAGTTAACAAAGTTCTCGTCAATGAGGCTTTCATGTGGAATCAGAGTTGAGAGTATTATATAAAGGGTTGAAAAACATGTTTTAAGAAATTGGATATCAGGTAACTCATGTGACGTTAAATATTTTTTCACCAACTTTTACATTGCAGACTGTGTACGTGAGTGAAGTCATGGGACTTCACATGCCAAAGAGATCCATGGCCACAAACCTCAGGGAGAGATCAAGTGAAAATAACAGTAACCAGGAAAATGCTCTGAGTGTTTTTGTATTTTCTGAGCTTTCTTTAACATACCAGACCTCATAGTTGACCCTGCTTTGAACAAGTGGCCTTTGAACAAATGGTTGGATTACAGACTTCATGACACCTTTTCTAAATTGAACGACCTAAGAACTGATGAGCCCAAAATGTTCAAGAATTTTTCTTTTCATATATGTTACTTTACATCAGACAGAAATGTCTTATGTTACACTGAAATGTCCTTTCTCAATAAGATTCACATGGAAAACTGTTAACTCATACCAAACATTTATTATTTAAGTGATTGCAAATATATGTAATCACCTACAAAACGTTGTGGATTATGACCAAGAGCAGCTGGACGATACGTTGCTTCCATATAACACTATTACATATTCAACTAATATGCTTAGAATGCAATCTACTTATGTCATTACATATTTTGATTAGTATTTCTATTTATAGGGAGATCACAGATAGTGTATGAATGTTTCATTTTGCATGAATGGCTCTCTGGGATGATGTAACCCAGTGATAAATGAAAACACAGATATCCAGACACTGTGCTGACCTTTATTCAGCTTTTCTTGCATGCTGGCTAGTTCTGTAAAATTTCTGTGGAATACTACTTCTACCAGGTACTACTTCTGTGAAAGAACTTGGTGAGTACCACTTGCCACTCAAACACAGCACCTTGGAGAGCATTCTGAACAATGTATTGTAATACATTTTAAACTAAAAATCCAAAAAGATTGTCAGGAAAGTTGATTTCCATTTCTTAGCTTCTTAAAATTCCACAACTCTAAAAATTCTAAGAGAGCACTGATCTCTGAAATCTACAAGTATAATTTCACATTTTCTGCATTATTTTACCTTATTTATCTTTTATGCCCAAAAGAATGCTAGTTCTGACTTCCATACTCAGAGGATATATTGAAAGTGTAGCTAATTTTGTTTTTGTGATATCTGTACCTGCGGTCATTGACCCTAACTGGAGTTGCAACTTGTTTCTCATAGCGAAGATTTTAGCTTTTTTTATTCAATGCCTTATTTCAACTCTTTACAGTGATATATATGTAAGCACTGCTTTTCACCCCTGGGGAACTACCCTAATTGATGCTGACTGAAATTTTAATCCTTCAAAAGCTGAGGGAGTTCAGAGTTATTTTATTACTGTTCTATTTATGTATTTAGAGAGTAAACAACTGCTAAAAGAATTGTTGAGGAATTAAAGCAACGGCAGTAATAGATAGTTTTAGTTTCTTAATTGCATAAATTATTTCTTGCCCAATTAATTTTTACACTGCCTGTCTTTACAACTTCTCATAATAACATCTGAAAAGAAAGTCCAAAATTAAGAAATAAGAAACATAATAAAATTTATAAAATGCTGGGGTTCACCCCTGTGGCAGGTCTTTTTTTGTGTGAGGAATCCTTATGGAATTAAATAATTTCTGTGTGAAAGGCTGTTCCATCCTCATATTCACTAAAATGCTCTCTTGATTTTTTAATTTCTTTTACGCAGTGTAGAAAAAATGCAGAAGTAGATATGGTTTTGCAATTACTAGTGCAATTCCACTGGACATATTCTGGGAGGTGGATATAAGTCTGTACAAAGGGACTGAAAAGGAAATTAATAAGCTTTATTGATTTGTTCTATTACTGCTCTGACAAATGAAATGGGAATCTCAAAATTTTCCAGTCCTTCCCAGCTCCAACAAGTCAATCTCTGGCTTCCAGAGAAAAAGCCAGAGATTTTATTCTAGTGATTCTTGTGTGTTAATAGAAGCCAGTCTTGAAGAAAACCACAAGTAATATCTTGGGCTAAGAGTAAAGGAGGAAAAAAATCTTTATTGACTTGTTGGTTTCATTGCTTTTCAGTACTTTTAATTCTGTTTTCATACTGTTCGATATTCAAGAATGAGTATTCGACTTTTCAGGCATTTTTTATCACAATTCAGGTCACATTATGGATGACAATTGGCACTAGTGAGACATATATTAACAAGTACAGTGAGCCAGACAGCTTCCACTATTCTGTGTGCAAGTGACACCTACTGTGTTAGCAATATCTGTTTAGCTACATTTTTACAACAGTTTCAGTGCTTAAGGGGGAAAATTCTTGGAAGCAACAGTTGCCTTTTATCAGCTTTTAAAAACAAACGACAAACAACAAAGACCCCAATGCACACATGCAGAGAAAACAGAAGGAGAAAGAAGGAAATCTCCAAGGAAAAAAGCCTGAGTCGGGTCACATAAAGAGGGAAGAGAGCGTTGGATAACTCTTTCCTGGACAGTCCCCCTGGAAAGCACCGATAAATCCTTAATTCTGTTCTGCGTTTTTTGACACAGCTTTGTTGCACAGCTGGTGACTCTGCTTTATTCAGACTGCAGAATATTTTTTGTCTGGGTACTAAAAGTACTTACCAGAATGGTGAAACTGCATCTTGACATTCCCTTGGGGAGAGGAAAGAAATGAGTCAGGCTTACACTTTTTCAGGAAGTTTGCAACAGCCAGCAGATTATTATATAACAGAAAACTATGAATATCTCACTATTTAAAAAAAAAAGTTATTTATATACACATATATATTGATAATATATTATCTAGGTCTATATTTAATATATTCAAAACCAACAGAGTTCAGTTTGTCTCTTTAAAAGAATTGTCTAGGCCTTTCTTGAAGGGATTCACAGCTGTGATGATTAAATGGACAGAAGTGCTTCTTCCTTGAACTGCAGGACTTGTCTGTAGCAACATCATCCTGGCATTACATGCTCATTTTGAATTAGAGTGCTTCTGTTTCAGGGTGCTGCATGTTTGGGCTCTCAGGCTGAGCTAACTTTCTCCTAATAGATCATGTTCTGTGGGAGAATCTGTAAGGTAATCTTCTCTCTTTGGACATTTTCCACACATTAGATACTGCAGCACCTGACCTAGAAAGCTCTTTGTTCTTTAGTGGATATAAGGGAACTTGGAAGGCTATCCACATGGATATGGAACAGGAGGGGAATGGGAACAAAATTAATTATGACTGCTCAGTTCTTCTGCATCACTGCAACAAGTGGAGTGTTGAACAGGAATATACAGAATAGCCTCATCTATGCAATCTTCAGAGAAGACACTACTGACAGGGACAGGGCTAAAATTTTGCGTGGAGCATCAGATAAGTTGCCATGAAGCCAAATGTTACCTTCATTTTCACCACAAGACAACATTCATCCTATCACCTGAAGTTAAAAAGCAAAATGGCAATCTATTTTCTCTACTTCTTTGCTTTCATATTTTCTTGTTTTACCCTTCTCTAAATGTCTGATTTATATCTCTAAAACCTGAGACTTAAATATATAACAGGTATCTATTGAATTGTTTGAGACTGAACTTATATAAAATGAAACCCTATGATCTTCTCCTATTTTGTATGCACTTTTATTCATGTTGAAAAACTGAAGCAACCAAGCCCTGGGCTGAGAACCAATCAGTGTCTGCAACAGTCTTGCTGAGAAAGGAAATAGTTCTGTAGCTATGAGTCTAATTTTATCACATATCCAGCTGGGAAAGGATGAGGGACTCACCTGAATCCTTCTCAAAGAAGTGTCTTTATAAGAAGAGGGACAATAAAACGCAAAAAGAGAAAGCCAGAAGTTATGCATTTGCAAGGTTAGACGTAACTTTTGGTTTCTGTAGAGTTTCAGAACTGAGAATCCTTTGCCTCATCTGACATCCCTCTGGAAGGAACTCTGCATAGTCAGAAATACCGTTTTTCAGATGCTGAGGCTTTGTTATGTTCGCTGAGGACATAATTTCTTTTTTTCTGTCTGGGACAGCTTTGCCTGTTTACCAAATGGATGATGCTATGGTGAAGTGGATGTGTGGCTTTGTTCCCCTGCATCCCAGGGAGCCCCAAAGCAAAGCAGACATTTTCAGCAGACTGCCATTTGTTTATCATTTTTCTTCACAGTGAGAACAGAACTATTGCTGAATAAAATACTTCTGGCTGCCTAATCGAGTGACTGATTTGCTGTCTGTCATTACTCACAGGGTAACAGACTTTGGGATAGGGTAATGGGGTTGCTGTTCTCCTTGGCAAGATAAATGACTCTGAAGGATGAGCTAATCTCTGTACTGCAAAATTGATTTATTTCTTGTTCCATAACTGTCCAAAAGTAGGCACTGTCACATTATTGGGAAGGCTTCTAGCCCCACCTATTGTCAGCCATGCTGGATGTGCTGTGTAAGATTAAAGTCAGATAAGACTTGGCCAAACTTTCCCTTGGGTTGAAGTTTTTTGTTGTGTGACTGCTCAGGTTGATTATATTTTCTTTTAAATTTCAGCCAAAGTATTTAATATATTTTACTAATTTAGAATATTAAAAATATTTTTTTAAAAAAGTGGGCAGGGGGTTTTATCACAAGTGAAAAGAAAAAAAGGAGTTCTATCATCTTTGTGCCGTAGAACCGGGGAATAAGATTTGGGAGAGCAGTACTTGCTTTGGAGATCTTTCAGCCAGCACTACAGTTGAGCTGAAGCTACAAACAGAAACACAGGAACTTATGCTGTAAAAAAATGTTATTTTTCTTACTTGTTGTAATAGCATGTTGGAGATACATTAAACTGGTTACCCTGGGTCAACTGATAATTTTCTGTTTGATCTCTGTGCCTGTAGTGGGTCTGGCTGGGGTGGAGTTAATTTTCCCCAGAGCAGCCCTCACAGTGCTGTGCTGTGCCTTGGTAGCTGGAAAGGTGTTGATACCACACCCACACTTTGGCCACTGCTGAGCAGTGCCAGCACAGCATCAGCGCTGCCTCCCCAACATTCCACTCCCCATCACTGGGCAAGATCCTGGGAGGGGACAGAGCTGGGACAGCTGACCCAAATTCACCAAAGGGACACAGTGTTTGTCTGCCCAAGCAACTGCTGCTTGTGCTGAAGTCCTGCTTCCTGGGAAGTGGCTGGACATTGTTTGCTGATGAGAAATAGAGAAAAAAAATCTTTTTAGTTTTCCTCTGCCTGTGCATGCACAACCTTTCACTTCTGCTTAACTTACGAGTTTTTTTCCATCTTATGCTCCCTCCCCTGTCCTGCCGTGTTTGTCATTAGTGGGATAGCAACTCTCATCTGTCATAGTGGGTGGATAACTGGACTCTCATCTCTTGAAAATCTCTCTATTTCTGAAAGAGGGAAGAGCAGGGGGAAGACAGGAGAGGAGAATATGTTTATATTACATTCTCTTACATAAGCACAAGCACAGTGGGGCAAACATTAATCCTGGTATTTCCGCAGCTTTTAATAACTGATTTGCAAAGTTAATAATGTGTTTTCACTGTGGTTTTGTGCTGGCAAACCCAGAGCATCACAGGAGCTATCTAAGTGTTTCCAAGGGCAGCAGCAGCAATACCCCATAGACCTCATATTTTAACAAAGCCACAGCAGTGACTGATGAAAAGGTGAGGAAATGCCTGTATAATGGGAAGAGAAGCAGAGTGTTCAGCTTTAGGGCATGATAGGTTTTCTGTCAAGGATAAATAAAAGAAAATTGTTTACTTCCTGTACTGTTTCTTTAGAAGTTAATTTTCTTTCAGTTGTGGATTAATTTAAAAAAAGCCATGAAAATGTTGAAGAAAGAAACTTCAACAAATGGCAATGACTGCTTAGTACAGATCCACTATTCATAAACTGGCTTGAGGCAGCCACAAAGCAAATTTTGGAGATTTGAATAGGGAGATAAACCATTGTTCTGGGCTCCTAATCAATCAGCCCTGAAGGACTTCTTCGCTGAAAGCAAACCTGCTTTCCAGGGGATGCTGTGGCTTACTTACAGTTTCAACTACTCCATAATCTTCCACAACAAACCTCTCAGCAGGAGCTTTGAACTGTCTACCTCCTTGGAGAAGGTTTAGCTATCTCTGAAAGACCACATGTCCTTAATGCAATCAGCTGCACTTCCTATTCCAGACCTGGATGAAAGTACAAACCTTCAACGAGTGCCAGAGGATTTTCCTCTATTCCTAAAGGCAAAGTGAAGCAATGCTTCAGAGAAGACACTACTGACAGGGACAGGGCTAAAATTTTGCGTGGAGCATCAGATAAGTTGCCATGAAGCCAAATGTTACCTTCATTTTCACCACAAGACAACATTCATCCTATCACCTGAAGTTAAAAAGCAAAATGGCAATCTATTTTCTCTACTTCTTTGCTTTAATATTTTCTTGTTTTACCCTTCTCTAAATGTCTGATTTAAATCTCTAAAACCTGAGACTTAAATTCTTTGCTCCCAGCAATGAATCTTTCTTACCTGTGATGTCCAAATGTGTTCTATGCATGTAACCAAATGTATGTCTCATCTATTTGGAAAAAAATCAGCTTGGAAGACTGAGCACAGAGTTCATGCTGTGGGAATTTGCTCACATGTACAAGGTGAGGTGGGGTCCAAGCTAGAAATGCCCAGTGTAAGCAATGGAGTAATGTGGCTTCCTGCTCTGGAGTAAGATTTATCAGGTTGTCTGCACTCCACTACTTGTAGAATGGATGTTATTCATGCAGTGAAGACCCTACAAGTGTTCTTGAAGTTGCAATATTATAATTAATGCTCTATCATTGTAAATGCTGAAATGCATCTAACAAACATTTTTTTAAAAAGAATAACCAGGGAGAAAACCTTTTGATGCAGTCTAATATTTGGTGCTGATCTTTCCTATTTTCAAATTACCTTTCTTTAGCAAGTTTTCATTTCATATAATTTGAGTTGGTCAAAATCAGAATGAAACAAGTAATTTCTGGTGAAATGCAATATTTTCATTTACCCAAGATATTGTTCCTGATTGTTATTTTGTATACAAGGTACATTTTGTTTGCAAATTTATTTATTACTTTCATTCTCTTTAAGAACACAAAGTATTTTCTCTGTCTAGGGTCCAAAATGAAAAAACTTGCACTAGCAGAGCAGGAACTATACTTTTCATTTTGCAAGTTGTGCTCAAAACATATTCTGTTCCAAAAGGGCACAAAAGGAGAGGTGCCTGGGGATTAGCCAGCTGCCCAGGAGGTTATGGGGGCAAAGTTAGTTGCGTTGGCTGGGACTAGGGCAGCAGCTGTGGCATGGTCAGAGGAGGTGGCTGTCAGACCTGTAACTTGTGGGCTGTGCCTTTGAGCCTGGTGTGCCCCAGTGGCGCCTGCAGGGAGCTCTGGGCACAGGTGTGACGCAGGTCCTGCTGCAGCAGCACACCTCTGGTGCACACGTGGATCATGCATGGGGCACAAGAATCACAAACTGGCAGCCTGTATCACCTTGCCACTTGCTGACCTGCTCCTTCATCCCAGTTTGCTACAACTAATCTGCATGAGCTGAACATCTGTCCTGGTCTGTGGTCTGACACACAGGTCTCAGCTGGTTCGTGGGTCCCTTTGGGCCCCAGAGGAGGTGGGTGAGGCACAATAAAGTCCCAGAGCAGTCAAGAAGCTGAAACAAAGCCCCTAGGCAGCAAGGAGCAAGAGTGAAATCTGGCACCTCTGAGTTTCATCACCCATGTCTTGATCTCATCCTGCTCCTGCACAAACAGCATGATGCCACTGCCTAGCAGAGGGGGTAAAGCATCACTGGGTCAGCCCAGTGTCCTCCTCAGCTGTGGTTTTGTGGTGCACACTGCATCACAAGGCTATCCCAGGGACTGAAACAGGCTTGCAGAACTGCCCCTCTAATTCCAGTGCCTGTGTCAGACTCCCTGAGCCTGCTGTTCTATATGTTGCATCATTATATGTAGTTTTCAGTGCTACAGCCCTGTTCCCTAATTCTGTTTTCCCTCTCATTCTGCCACTGCAGAATTCCATAGGATTTTCAATGCTACACAGACTCAATTTTTCCACAAGAAACTACCCTGCAACTCCTCTTTTTCACTGATTAGACTCTGAAATGGCAGAGTGTCTCTCACCCTGAAGGTGTAAGAGTGTTTGATCACCAATCTAAAGTACTGCTGTGGTTGTAACACAGCACTTCATGGATCACCTACTGAACTCCCCTGCTGGCCATACAAAATGAAGGATGTCATTCCCTGTCTCCTCCCCTCTCTGCTCCCTTTCAGTACATAAAGAAGGCTTAGAAGAAAGATGGAGAGATTTTACCAGGTCTTGTAGTGACAGGACAGGGGCAATAGTTTTAAAGTGAAAGAGGGTAGGTTTATAAAGGATATAAAGAAGAAATTCTTCACTATAAGAATGATGAGGCACTGGAAGAGGTTGCCCAGAGAAGCTGTGGATGTCCCATCCCTGGAAGTGTTCAAAGTGGGATGAGGCTTTGAGCAATGTGATGTAGTGGAAGATGTCCTTGCCAATGATAAGGAATTCAGAACTAGATCTTTAAGATGTCTTTCAACTCAAACAGTTCTATGATTCTATTATATTAAAAATCATCTAAGTTAACCTTTGTAGCACACTCAGGAAATGTCTTATTATTGTTTTGTATTCTTTTTGGCATTGCAGCAATCCAGGGAGAGAAGTTTTACCCAGACTTTCTGACTTCCAGATCTACTCTAGTTTGATTTTGTCTTTTTTCCTTTTAGGGCCCAGTGCCTTCATCTGGCGAAACTGAAGTTTTATTTTCTGTGAGGTTTAATCCAGTCAGAGCTTTGCATATCAAGGGGGAAGTGTGAGGAAAAGAAAGTTTGAAGAGGTATGTGGATGTATTGGAAGACAAAAATTACTAAAAGATGAACCCAATTAAAAACCAGAAAAGTTGCAGTTACCTCTCATGTACACAGCAATGGTGTTAGGACTGTGTTTCTAGAATTTATGGTTTGGTTTATGGGACTAACACAGACTGTTTTGGAATTAGGGGAGCAATGACTCTTGGTTTGCTGTTAGATTTCCACTGGGGAATCTAACTTCTGCTATTGATTGTCCCAGATACTCAGCCTTTATTTTCATGCTATTATACAGCAGCATTTGCAGTCTGCCTGTCAGATATAAATCCCCTAAGACCACTGAAACTTTTCTTCAAAACACAGCCACAGTTAGGCCTGGGAGATGTGCTGTCTTCAGGGAGTTTCCTGCCTCTGAACGCAGATCTGTTCAACTGCTAGAGTGACTCTGTGAAATCAATTGTATAATTATTTACATAAAACATCTTTCAAAGAAACTATTCCAGGATATTCTGCAGAATTAAATAGTACACATGGCGAAGCTCTGCTGTCAGACAGTCTTGTGAACCAGGTAGTGAACAGTTTGCAGTCCAAAAAATATCAATATGTAAACAGATTAAAAATACAGGGTAGAGTTTTGGTCTGCCTTCAAGATGGAGAGCTGCAACACTGAAGCCCAGTGTAACAAGGTAAAGACATGGTTTGTGGCCAACAATTTTCAACAACATGCGTTTCAGATCAGCATTCTACAGGTCTTGTTCTCTCAAGTCAGTGTGGTTCACTCTTCCATCTGTCAGCACAATCACAGAATCGTAGAATGGTTTGAGTTGGAAGAGACATAAAGATCATCCAGTTCCAACCCCTCTGCCATGGGCAAGGACATCTTCCACTAGACCAGGTTGCTCAGAGCCCCATCCAGCCTGGTCTTGAACACTCTCAGGTATGGGACACCTGCAGCTTCTCTGGACAACATGTTCCAGTGCCTCAACACCCTCACAGTAAAGAATTTCTTCCTATAATTTAATCTAAACCTACTGCCTTTCAGTTTAAAGCAATTTCACAATACACCACTGCTAAAAATTTCTTCTTACATTTCATTACATCTTTGTCTTCACTTCTCTCACTTCCCTATTAATTATTATTATTTTATTTCCATTTATGCAAAGGCCTGCTGTGTTCACAGCTCAGGCCCTCCCTCATCCTTTGCTATTCCAGCCTGTTTATGACAAAATTTTTTAGTGTTCTCATAGTCTTACTGTTGTGATGTTACCTGTGATGTTTTTGGTTTGGGGTTTGTCTTTCTTTAATAACTGGAATTATTTATTAATACAATTTATTAATTTCAAAAATACTTTTCTGTGAAGCACTCTTATTATCCAGCATGCTCGAAAACACCTTCCAAATGAGAAAGATGGGTTGCAAACTTGCCTTCAAACCAGGAATTTGGGCAGCCTAACTTCAGGTATCAAGCTTGGGCAGTAGTATTTAGATCCTCTGTAAGACAAAAAAACTTCCATGAGGTCTTCTGAGCCCTCAGTGCTTCACAAGGAAATTTTATGAATTTGAACACTTAAGTTACATTTAGGTAACACTCTACAGCCCTTTTCTATTTCCAGAGGGAATGTTCCACATGTTTATAGTCTATAGGGGAATTTTTGGTGACTGAGAAAGAACAGAGAAAATACTTTACTTCTGCTCATGACTCTGCCCTAACCTGTTCATTTGTCCTCCTATTCCTTGAACTTCCTGTGAGTGTGATAGTGATTTAGAAATTTGCTGTAAAAATAAATTCAGTAACGTATGTGAATGGTCATGCTTTACAGTGGAAGGAGTCATAAATCAGACATACTGATAGTTATGGATGGATTTAGAGACTGGAATAAAAGACTACCCTTCCTGCTGAAATAACATCTTTTATTCAATACTGCTGAAGAAGCAAGATATAGTAGCATGAAGAATTTTTCAGTGACCACTTAAGATACCAAAGAGATTTCACTAAAACCTGTTCTCTGACATGTTTCTTATGACTGTATATTAAAAAAAAATCACAATTAAGGTGTGACTGTCTTTTCAGTGCGACAGTATTATAATGACCAGCAGAAGAGCCACTGTCACCTAACAGCAAATATACTCCTTAAGCATAGCATTTACAGAATGGAAGCAATGTCAAATGAAAAGGAAACTAACCAAACTTCATACAGTTTTTCACAAAATAATTAATAAACTGATTGGTAGATTATAAATATGTAGGTTAGATTGAGAAAAAAAGCAAAGCAATCCAAGACTAAGGAAAAGTAAAAGATTTTGAGTTTCAACTTATCTTTAAAAAATAAATATTTCTTATTCTTTATTTTTCTTTCTCTTCCTGGAAGGATATTAAATTTTTTTCTCCAATTAAAGATACATCTAGTGAGAGTGAACTTCAATGGTGAAGGTGTGCTAAAAGGTACTTTGGGTAAGAATGATTTTGGAAGGGTTTAATGGGGACACCTAACTGGAGGTTATTTGCCTCACCACTCCTGAAGCCATGTAGACTGAGCTTTTCTTCCAGGCTTAATGTCACATTTATGATGGAAACATAAATCTCTGTTGAAGAGTACGTTATTCATCTTTAGGATTGCATAGCATTTTTGGAGATGTCAATGGATTTTCAAAGGCTTTTAAGACTCCTGGCAGTTCCTCAAGAAAATACTACTAAAGGTAGAAGGACAATCCTGTCCCAATAGAGGAGGATAAAAAATGCTAGGAGATCAGATTAGTTAAACTGTGATCTCTTCATTGACATCTAAATCAAGAAGAGAGACTAGAGAGTGGAAACCAGATCAGATCACTAAGGATGAAAATAAAAAGACAAACTGAGCAAGTAAAAACAACATCAGAAGGACAAAGTATGAATCAAGTGCCAAGAAGAAGCATCAGGTATGATTTGGAATTCTCGGAATTTTCAATCACTGTATTAGAAGGAAGAGGAAGACAGACCAAAGTCCATACTTTTCTGCTAGCTAATGGACAGGAAAAGTGACTAACAAAGAAAGTCAAGAAGGAAAATTTTATGTGTAGTTTTGAGACTGTCTTCATCAAAAAGGTCAGCTGTGACCTAATACAGCTATGGACAAAAACAAAGGGGTAAGACCTTTGAATGCAATGGAAAGAACAAATTAGAGAGTGAGCTAGGTATATTAGATGTTTTTAACTCACCTGATCTGACAAAGTTTATCTTAAGATAATGGAAGAAGACGTAAAGGAAGGAAGTCTCTTGGAATTGGTAGCAACTCTGTGCCCCTGGGGAGAATGGATTAGTGAAGGGAACAAAAAAGGATACAAGACATAACACAGTAATTATTCTATTGTCAGTTTTGCTTCAACCACTGGGGAAAAAAAGAAAAAACCAAACAGGAAATGAAATTATTAGAAGCTGTGGAAAAGTAACTAGAGATGGGCAGCAGCAGCAGACTTGGATTTCTTGAGAGCAAATCATATCAGAGCAGTATAATTTCTTCTGTAGTAGCAGCTGGCTTTTTGGATAGAAAAACAAAAAATAAAATCAAATATTTAGGCTTCTGTATGATGATTGCCTAAGAAAGTTAATGATATCTGTCTCCTATTACAGAAACTGACAGACCTACCAGATTGCTGGGTTTGTTTATACTTAATTTATGCAGTTCTTTGAAAAGCAGCTGTTTGTCCATTTGATTTTCTTGGATTTTAATGTTGCCCACAAAGCAAAAAATGCACTATCAATTTGAACTAATAAAAGTAGTGATCTGAAAACTTTGAAAATATTTAAACCCACATTTCAAAACCATTACAGGCAGAGGGATTGAGTCTAGCTTTAGAGGATGTGCAACAGGTGAAGAAGCTCAGGACTGGGCTTGAGAAATGCTGATCATGCCACCAAAATCACATTACATATATAAATGTATGAGTGTTAGTTTCTGTGAAGAAAATGAAGAAGTTAATTGCCTTGAAACAGAAACAAGAAATTTCCTTCTGAAGAAACAAAAACTCCTCAGTATCCCACTTGTCTGGATTCAAGATGCACATTTTTGCCCTTTACGGCCATTTCCTTTCCAAAGCCTTATTGCTTGGCGTTTCCATGGCTACCGATCATGAACTGAGATCTCTGTGTAATATAGTTTATTTCCAGCCATAACTGTGCTCCAGCAGTCAGTTTTGAGCAATTAAAGGAGACAGGCTATAAGGTGGACTTGACAAAAGACTCTAAACCTATGGGTGGTAAAATGAGCTGGTGTTTATGGGCTGCTTGTTTTTGACTTACAAGGTGCATTACAGATATAGCCTAATGTGTAGCAAGCCTGATTATGAGTGACATCAATTCTTGGGACTAACTTTGCTACTTGTGAAGACAAAGGACAGAGAGCCAACCCCCATCCTTGAAATACTCTCCCCTCCAGTCCTGAAAAAATTAACCTCTCTGCTTCCTATTTTGTTTGAGTGGAAGTCCTTCACCTGTTTTGGCATGTGAATAAGGTATTTTTTGCTTCCTCAAATATTAAGTTCAGCCTCTACATGTGAGTTGCACCTTGCCAAGTGAATGGTACCAGGTCAATAGGAGATCTAGAAAAGAAAGGGAATGTACACACTGACAGACAAGTAATTTTTGTGTTTTAAGGAGGCAGAACTTTATTTTTAATTGTGATTATTTCCCATTGCACATGTCCAAGCGATATCATAGTTTGTAATATATTTTCAGTGATATAGGTAGGCTAGGTTCAAATGGGGAAGACATTATTGCTTAGTGCTGCCCTATGACATTACCACTTAGTGCTGCCTGGTGACTTAAAAGGTTATCTGACTCCTGCCTTCCTGTTTGTCTGCTTTGCTAATAACAGTCCCATGCAGAAGGCTTCACAGCAGATCAGCTTGTGCTCTGCTCCAAGAATAAGCATTGTCAGGCTAAAATAAGTCTGCTCTGGGACACCAGTGAGTCAGTGATGTTCCTTCTGGGTAGGAAATGTGTCAATAACCTGTTAGTACAGTGGGACATGCTGTCCTCCAAGCATGGAAAAATGCATAGGAGGATTGCCTGTTAAAAAACAGCAGGATGCTACCTGCCTGGCCACCTACTCATGTGGGTGACACCTACACACTCCTGCTCAGCTGATTGTGTTCTGAAGCCATCTTCTTGGGTCTGTTGTGATTATAGCATCACTTACTGTTTCTTGAAGTCATTTTCCTACCACGAAGTTACTTTAATTCAATAGAGGAGAAATAGTTTTCATTTGAAACCTGTGTCTCTTCAGAGAGTTGTTGAGTAGCTTGAGGATATAATGGTTGTAAAAAACATGGAGATTCTAAGCTGAAAAATAGTTTATATTTCACATTTTCTCATAATTTTATTGTTTTTTTCCAGTGCTCATATTTGTGTCTGGTAGATTTTTTGCAGTTGATTGAAGAGATTTTGCTCTCCTGTATAGACCATGGCAAAAGAAAAGCTAATTCACACAATTAGCTGGATCCAGACTGTTCTCACTTAAGCACCTGTGAGTAATCTGACTGCGAGGAACTGATTAAAAAAGGCAGTCAGAGTCCCACTGTACAAATGAGATGAACTCTAGTTTTGCAAGCTCCAGTGAGCTAAATTTCAATACCACTTACCCTCTGCATCTCTGTGTGTCCACACGACTGCTTGTTTGGTTCCCAGGGTAAGTACAGGAGCCTCATGATTTCAGGACTGCAAAAGCAGACAGAATTCAGAGTACTTCTATACCCCACCCTTTTAGGGACAATCTTGCAAACAGACCATCTGAACCTCTTATATCACCTTAAGGATGGGGATGTATACTGGTACAAGTGTCTTATATATACTCATGTAAGCATCTAAAATCTGGATGTCTAACTATGAGCTCATTACTCTATGCTGTCTTTACAGTTTCTGGAGAGAAAAAGTTGCCTAGGAGCCACAGCCCTCCAAGAAATGTCTCCAAGATCTATTAAGCAGCAGAATTGTCACTCAGCTCCCTACAAAGAGTTCTCTTGTCATCCTCCATCTCTCCCAGACCTGTGCTGTCATCTGCTTTGCTGCACTGGCACTGAACCTGAGCAGATGAGCCTCTCTGAGCCGCTTGAATTTTTTCACCAGGAGCAGGTGTTTTGTTCTGGTTTAGTTCTCTGCCAGACTAAGTCAAAATGGCTCATAGAAAGGACTCACAAATGCTGAGTTCAGAACAGTGGGAGCACATGGTTGCATTTGTGAGGTGATGGGGCCTTCAGGGTAGCTCAGTTACTTTGGTTCCCTGCATTTTGGATAGGCAGGTGCTGGGTGCATATTAAGGAGCACATCAAACTTTTTCCTTTTGCATTCACAAATTGGCCCAAACCCTGCACCTGTGTAAAAGCTCATGCCAAATTCTGCAAAGGTGCTAGGAAGGTTTGGTCTTTTATTTCAAGATCTGCTCTCAGAATACAATGATATTCCCTGAGTATTTTCACTTACCACTGACTGCAGTTCTCCTGGGAAGCAGGCCACCTGAAGAGGACTTATTTAACTTCTTCAAGCAGTCCTCAGAGAACTGCTGAAAATCCAAGTTAATTCATTTAGCTTGTCCTTCCGCTGTTCTGAAACTCCAGTGCCACTCACTGTTACATGGATATGCTCTTGTCTCTATGAACCTTCTTCCTGTTCCTCTGGGCTGTCATCACACCAGATATTTCCAAACTTGTTATAAAAGTATATATTTGCATATGCAGGCATCTTGCTCTACAGTTTTCCTAAAAGTTTTCAAAGCCCGTTTTCAAGTGTCTCTTACATCACTGGCTCTCTGCATGTCTGTGTCTGTTCCTGGGGGCTTTTAAAAGCCTCATTTTGCTGGAAAGCAGCACTGACATAAGATTAACTGGCTCTCTGCAGATTCAGTGATGGGAAAATGGACAACCCTCTTAGCTGACAGATGCTGTTCTCAATTCCCTGGTCAGAGGTCTGCAGAGGGCCTTCTGGTAGATTTGGAAGCTTGTTGCTGTCACACCTGACTGCCTGCTGACCTAGCCATCACCTGCTGTGCAAGTAGTCAGAACTGAAACTCACCCAGTGCTTTGCTTGAAATCACTGTGGACCAAACGCCATCTGGACCTACCCTCACATAAGTCTAAAGCAACCTTAAAAAACAAAGAGCACACTTTTATTCTAGCTGATAGGCAGCAATATTGAAATTGACACCCTTCATTGGAAACATGTTATGTGTCCAAAGAACATTTTATAATAACTATGAATGAAACAGCTAATTCTACACGCTAGAGAACTAAATTATAGTAAAAGAGGTTCCTGCTTTTCTAACTACATCATAATAATGTAGTCAACTTCAGTTCAAGTGTGGGGCTAACACTTCTGCCAAAATATAGAATAGAAGATAATTTCTCTTATTTTCTTTCCCCCAGCCATTTTGACATTGAAAATTTTAAGCTAATTACTCGCTGACAGGGATCAAAGGCAAATCAGTTAAGTCACTTCCCAAAGACAGCTTTTGATAATGCTCTTTTCTGTGTTGTTCTCTGATTAAAAATATTAATAAATTTGGTTATCTAAAGAGAAACGGGGAGGGAATGGGTGAGGAGTTGAAAGATATTTTAATGAAGATTGATTTTCATTTATGTAGATTGAAGGTAATTATGGAAAATAACTAACTTTATTTTATGGAGGAAATCCCAGACAGCCTGCAGATAATGTATTGTTAATGCTAATACAGGCAACTTTCAGTTTTCCTTCTCTGGACTAAAGCCACATTTTATATCCAGGGTGATATGACACCCTTTTCATGTATAAATGCAACAGTAGAGTCACGGCATCATAGAACCGCACGATTCCATTCTATTCTAGAGTCTGGATGGGACCTCTGGGGGTCATTTGTTTAACCCCATGCTTAAAGCAGCAGCAAGGACCTTGTCCAGCAGAGCTTTAAATACTTACAAAGTTGGAGATGCTACGGTCCCTTTGGAAAACTTGTTCCAGCGTTGAACTGCCCATAGGGCATCTAATTAAAAATACTCCTGTTGGAACCCATGGCTGTTTTCCCTTGTGCTTTTGCTCCTTGCTTCCAAGAAGAGTCAGTTTTCTTTATAGCAAAGCTGGAAGTTACTTTCGCAGGAAAGCTAATCCATGTCCCTGTTCTCACGAGAACTAAAAATCCTGCTATTCTCCCTGGCAAAGGTTTCCTGAGATTATCTTTAAAACCTTCAGTAAGGAAGATGCCACAACTTAGGTAGCTTATTGATGCTCATTGATCTTTGTGTAAGGAACACACTCCATAATTTTTTCTTGTCCTTCAGAAAATTAATTATTATTATTTTCTTTCTTTCTTTGGAAATGAAAAATCATAAATCACTAGCTTTTCACCATATTTTCAATACTTTTCACTGTATTTTCAGTACTGAATTTTTATCATGTTCTCCTATACTTCTTTTTTATTCCAAAAATAAACTGAATTACTTCTGCATTGACGGATAGATCACATTTTCTAAATCTCTCAGTATTCCTGTTATTCTTCTTAGTGTGGCTGCATCTCTGGTAAAGTTTAGTGCCCCGAGCTACATAGAGACAAAAAGATTAATTGCTTCATAAGTTCTGCAGAAGACAGTCCTGTTCATTTGGGATGGTGATTTGTTTTGTTTATAACAACAGTGCGTTGTAGTCCTGTCATGCATTTTGTGGTCCACAACAGAATTTAATACTCCAAGGTATTGTCTTATTTTGGTCTTTATTTTTTTTTTTTCCATATATATATATTTGTTTAGTTGCCTTTTTCTTCCACTGGGTTGGTCCTTGCTATTCATTGATTTTTAGGTTGGGTTTGTTTGTAGCTATTGTTTTCAAACCCCTTTTTTCCAGTCTCAAGTAATTATCTTGAGTTCTAATCCTGTCCTCAGTGGTTGTTACAGTCTGCTTTGTGCCTTGATGTCTACGCACTTCGTAAGAGATTCTGTTCCATCAACCTTCCCATTAATCAAAATATTCATTGGCACTCATGTGAGTGCCCTGATAGATCTCACTTGACATTCTGTGCCAATTTGGAGCGGTCCACTAATATTTACTCTGGAATATTTTGCTGCAAAGCCACCTTTTGGCAATTTTATCTAGACCATTTTTCTCCCATTTTCTTGAAATGATGTTAGAGAATGTAAGCACCTAAAACAATATTTGGGGGAAACTGAGACAATGAGCTCCAAACATCAGTCTAAACAATCCTCTTTACTAGAATCCTGAGACTACAAGGCTCCCTCGCACCTAGATCTTCCTGTTTTCAAGCACACCCTGTGCAGCTGAGGGATAGTTCATACATTAATCCATACAGGATCTTGAAACTGTACATTGGGATCCTCACTTTCTGAGGGGCCTATTGAAACAGGAGCACCTTCACGTGCATCGACAAAATCTTACCCCAAGACATTTTTATTTTTGTCAGCATAGCTATACCCTTCCCCTGCACAACAACAGCTTTGTGACAAACACTCTTCCTTAAGCATCCCTGTGTCTTCACTGTGGATTTTGCCAACAGACCAGTGTCAACTCCATGGGTGATTTTCTTACACCTCTAGACAATACATGGTATGCCAGCAAAATCCTGTGGCGGAGACCTGGCTTCAATTTCTTCAGTTTCAAACAATGTGTTTGCTTTTAAAAGCCTCCTCCCTTCCCCTCGGCTCTAAATTTACACTTGTCATTTGAGTGGTGACTCATACCCTTCTGACTCAGCCGCATCTAATCAGTGGTCTATTGAAAAAAAATATTTTTCTCTGACTTTGAAGAGCCATGTGTCAGTTTGCACACTAACCACCAATTCATACGCTAACAGCCAACATGAAGAACAATCTAGACAGTCAGCCCTTCATCTAGGTTCAGAATAAATAGCGCCCAAACTGCATATTTGCTCTGAGCTTGTCCAGTTCAAATAGTTCTGCAGCCCTGAAAAGAGTTTTATTATCTTCCAGTGGCAGGAAGGAAATATGATGTTGGCATTTTTCTTGCTGAGGACTTCCTCCATGCCAGGCCAACAGATTCAAAGAAGCAAGAATGTAGGGCACATTTGGGAACAAAGTCCTGCCCAGACATTGACAATGTCTTATCCACTTGTGTGCAGATGGACTGTAGGTATGTCTATGCTAGCACTTTAGTTCAGGTCAGGACTAGGTATTTTAAATTAACCCTGCCTTATATTTCCCATCTTCTGTTTCATGTCATAGAGCATATATGGAAGCCAGAAACTGGATTCCATCTGGCTGAAACCAGAATGGAAGATAAACTCTAGGTGTGCACTTGTTTCGCTACAGCTGCTAAAGCATGTACACCCCAGGGAAATAAGATAGAGGCCCTCCTCATGTAAAGTGTTTCCCTCAGAAGATCCATGTTGGGCTGCACTACCTGCCAGTGGGGACATGGGCTTTGTCAACACAGCAGTTTCTTCCCACCCAACCCCAGGTTCCTTAGGCATGCTTACTCCCTCATCCCTGGCAATGTGTTTCTGCTGTTTTCCTAGCAGCGCATTGGGGCATTGCTGAGCAAGTCCTTTTCAGGAGCTAAGTCAGAAAAGTTATGCACTATTTTGGGAGGGTAATTTTTTGTAATCATTGTTAAACCACTAAGTCAAGTTTAATCGTTTTCTTGGTGTCCTCTGTATTCCTTTGGCTTTTTGGTCTCACATTGAACTGGTTTGTTTTCTTTTTGAGAAGTCAGAAAGCTCAAATGATTCTCCAAAACAGCTAATTAAACTGTACAGACTTTGTTATGAACTGCGTGTTTTCACTTTCCTTTTGAAATCTATTAAAATGTGTCCCTCTAATACATTTTTTTTCTTTAGGTGGAGCTCTGGTGTTTTCAACATTAGTTAAAAGGATTCACAGGCACCTGCTCCTAAAAATACAGAGTTAATGAGAAATCATATAATGGTAGGGGAAAAAAAAAAGCCATCTTCCTTCTGACTTTTCTTTGTGTTCTGGGAGTGATCGTCTGTGATTCAGGAAGAAATGCTCTTTTAACAGCCTCATGTTATCCTCCCTTTCAGAGAGTTATAGTTCTCGTAGGTCTTTTCCTTGCTCCCACTTATTTTTACATCACAGAGATTTTCTTTCATTCAGCATCTAAATTTCAACCACTCAGCCTTGTATAATGGAAAAATTCCTACCGTAACATTAATTCAGCTTTGGCGGCTCTTTATTCCAGATCCTTACAGCTAATTTATCCTATACAATGCTCAAGAGCTGAGGCACCTAACTCAGTAGATTTTAAACTCCAGGCTGCCACGTTTCTAGTCACTAAGGAACACTGGAAAAGAATTACAACTTGAAAATTGACCACTTCATTCTCCTAAAAGTCCTTGAAACACAAAACTCTTCCTCTTGGACCATTAAAGGAGAGGAAAAGAACAGTTCTTATTCAATGTCAAATAATTTTTAAAAGGTTTTGCACCCTTTTTCTTAGGAAGCTTTTTTTGAAATATATATCACAGCTTTATAAAATAAAAGGTTCAAATTAGCCAGATAGGATGTGTCTTCATTGAAATATCTATTTTAATGTCCATTTAAAACAGCAGAATTGTAACAGTTTTTACGCCAGCCTGGAAATATATCACAACCATCAGAATTAGTCTAAACTCTGTCCTTTATTATGAAGAGTGGCCAACCATGGCTGCATTTTGCCATAATAATACTTTCACAATGCTTACATATTGCTTTAATCCAAATTTGCAGAATTTATGAAGTACGGCAAGAGAAAAGGGATTAATTGTCTTGCTAAAGAAGACCCCATTCAGTGTAGGTCTGTCAATCTGATTGTGCAACACTGAAAGTACAATTTTTTTACTTTCTGCCTAAGGAGGATGGCAGTATAAGTCTCTAGAAATTCTGTAGTCACTTGAATTGACAGCATCAGGATTTCCTGATCACAAAAAATGTAATAAACCAAAGAAGGACAGTGATAACATCAATCACAAGCAATGACCTTGATATAATTTCAACATGTCATTGGCAGCACATCATAAAATGCAGCAGACTAAAAATAATTGAATAGTTCTCAAAAATTCAAACTAAAAAAATAAATGGTTGTTAGAGGAAAGCCAAATATTATTTACCGTTTATTTTTTTCCCTGATAAAATCTCCTTGCCTTAAAAGTGTGAAATCTTTTTATTCTATGACTTGCTTCAAAGACTAGCCCCAAACATCTGAAAATGAAGATTCTGTGAAGGAAAATTACTGTATTGATGTTTTTCTCTGAATTTAGATTCAAAAAGGATGAACCCCAGGATTTTTAAATCCTTCTGAAAGTACACAATCTTTCAAGCAGAAAAAGTATTTTCATAAGTTTGAATTATTATTAATATCTGTAAAATTAACAATAAAATAAAAATAAGGAAATTAAGACAGCAAGAGAGATTGACTAGAGATACAGAGCAATGTCTCAGCTTCATGGTTCAATTTTTTTAATCTCACTACTTGTTTAGAATTTTACATTTCAAAAAACTTTATGCAGAGAAGTTTTGTGTTGAGCTCTATAGTCACCAAGGTTTTTCCAACAGTTCAACTTGTTCTTTGTCTTTTACTTTTAAAAAATGAAACCTTTTTCTGCCTATAAAAACTTCAGAAATAGTTTGGCAAATAGATATTTTGACACCTGTTCTTATGAATGTACATGGGTTTTTCGTTTCTCTAATATCATTATTACTATTTCCTCAAAATCAGTGCTTTCAAAAAAATGGGTTTTGACAGTGTACAACACTCGTTGGCTAATACTGATTTATGAAGAACTTCAAGAAAGAGATTCTTTCCACCTTTGTTATGGGAAACTGAGATAATGAAGTAAAGAAGGAGGGGTACACTTCTGAAGGCCTTTAGGGGCTACAGATGGATTTCCCATCCTTGAAGCTCTTCAAAATTTCTTGGTTGAAATGATCTCTGTTCAAACTTCAGTTATTGTAATATTCTATGATTTTTTCTTTCATAAAGGACAGAAATACTGAAAAATGTATTTTTCCTTCTCAGGCTGAACCAAGCTCTGGAGACTATGCAAATCTCATTAGAAGACAAATAAACCTTTTATTCTTACCTAGGCTTCTTACCTATCATCTTGTCCTAGAGTTGTGCAACTCTCCCTGATTATTTCCCTGGGAGCCTTGAGTCTATAACACAGGATAAATGAACCTATAGCCATACCTCACGTGGGTTTGATGAGAATGAAGGGACTGCAGGTTATGAAACAGCATGGCAATAAAGTTAGCTCAATAGCCCTAGTAATTCCATGAAGTATCCTGAGTTGCTGCAATAAAAACCATCCTATCTAGCTGCTCAGACATTTCTGAGTAAGGTATTGTCCCAGGGACAGTGCAAACTGCATCTCATATTTCATGAGCATCCTCCCAGTGATGGGCTTCACTTCCTTCAACTGTCTGAAGACAGAATCCTGTAATTGGACTACTGAGAAAGATGAATGGGTTGTTCTGGTTTTCGGTCATGTGGAATGATTCAAGACAGTTTCTTCAAAAATTCTCCTTTGCTTAGTCAAAGGTATGCAACAGTGTGAAATAAGATAGTGAAAGGTCTGTGCGCCTGAGTTTTATGCTGAAAACTTCTTAAACTGAAGGTGGGGACCAATCCAACTGCCTGGGCCATCCTTCACAGCCTGTTCTCCATCAGTCTGTTCTTCCCAAACAGGCTTATAGCCTTATTCACTTACCTGCCCTCCAGGAGAAGTTCATTAGCTCTTCAATATTCTTTCTGTATGAGGTCTTGACAAGCTATATTACTTTCCTAATACCTGGTAAAAAACCAGTTTCCAATGAATGTTCCACCTGTGATTGTCTTTCTCTCTTGGAACTGTTTACCTTATGACTACAATTTTTCTTCTTTTGTTTGCTTTACAGCTCCTCTGTTTTGACATTCATGTGACAGAATAATAGCAAGTGATGGACTAAATTCAGTTATACATATTATTCATAGAAATGATATAGCTATAAGACTCTAGCCTGTAATTTTTTCTTGAGTGATGAGAGGGCATGCTGTGGTTAAAACCTAATGTGCTGATAAATAAATTGCAACTGTCATGCTTTGATGCCATGCAGATATTGGCAGAATTTTCCAAAAGCAAAAGTAAGGCTATTTTCAACAAGTCATTGAAGGGGGAGGATTTTAAAGGATCACTACAAATCAGATAGAAAAGACAGAAATTGGTTTTGTTGATTCAAATATAGAGGGTATGATAACAGGGTGTATGTTAGAGGTACTTCAGTCAGATAATCAGCCTTTACATCAAAGTGCAGAGGATATTTAAAACTCAAGTAGAAACAGAGGGAGAGAAAGAGAGAAGGGGAAGCTTCTTCCCTGTGACCAGCCAGGAAGAGTAGAGTCCTGGGACACTGCCTCTGGGGAGGCAGCAGCTGCCCAGTACCGCAGGTGGTGAGGATGAAGATGAAAAAATATCTGATGATTTGTGTCATGGTTTTTCCTTAGCATTACATACTTTTCATTCTGAGCCCCTCCTGGTCCCCATTGTTTCCACTTCTGGTGCTATTAGCTCTGAGGGGAGTATACTGAGAGGGTGCAAATTTTGCATATTAGCTACTGTGCACATAAATTATTGGATAATATTGTTTAATTATTTAAATCGCTACTCTTTATTTTGTTATTCAGTGTTTAGTTTTCTCCAGTATGAGTCAAGGTCTGCAAAACAAGAGGTAAGGAGTGAGGATAAAGAGGGAAAAAAATGGTAGTTGCTTCCCATGAGACCCATGAGAACTCACCCAGAGAACACTATTGGAGTTTTGAGGTCCAGGGCCATGGGGACAATGCAAGAATAAAAGACAAAAAGGACCACTACTGAGATTTTAAAATGCATGTGAAAAAGTAAAGCTGAGAATAGCACAATAGTAAGTGATATCAAGTGCCATTTTTTTTATATATTTCTCAGGTTTGTGAAATATCACCTAAGTCAATAAACATTCCTATTCCAGTTTCACCTGGACTTTAAAAAGTGTCTTTATCACTTGACAGCTATCATTAACAGCTTCCCTAAATGGCCATTTCAGCCCCAGGTGAGTTTACAACCTCATATGTGTGAGTGCACACTCTCATATTTGCTATGTGGCTATAAAAAAAGAATTGCAAACTTATTACTTCCACAGCATTTTCCTGAGTTTTTCTAACCAATTATTTTCTACTGTCCATATGTCTGTTTTCTGTAACCTGTTGCTGATCAGGGTTTGGTTTTTTTATTGTTGAAACCTAGAAGGCTCTTCAGGCAAAGAATTTTTTTTTACGGTGTATTTGCAGAATACAATCACACCCAGGAAAGAATCTGGAAGTACAACAGCAAAAATAACAAATAACAAAATAAAATATGTGATGTGTTGTCACAACATTTATGAAAATTAATGCACAGCAGCCCAAGTTTACATGGTTGAGTACACCCCCCTCATAAGCATCTCAGCCAGTCTTTTCAGCCATTACTATTAATTAATATTTTTTTTTATTAAAATGGGTCATGGATGAGCAATGGTCAGACTGGTGGGTCTGCTCTGCACAGTGCAAGAGTAGAGTGCCCCACCAAAGCACAAGAAAATGCCTTTGCATCTTCTGAACCATTTTTTGATCATGGGAAATAATCTTAGATGGAAACTGGCCAGTAGACACTCTAGCTTCTGTGAGAGGCATAATACTGAAAACTGAAGGGAAAACTGTAATTTTAATTTCAAAAAAAAATAACACTTAAAGTTCTCTCTGAGATTCCTCTTGAAAGGAATAAGACTTCTGTATAAGTTATCATTCCAAGCCAGAGATGAAATGTTGGATATGATTTTCATAGAAATGTGACCTTTCATGACAAGTCCTTTGCAGAGTTTGACATTTGCAAAAGAATGAGGTTCAAGTGGAAAGCGGTGAAAGTGGCCAAAAGAGAGTATTTGTTAAAAGATTTTACCTTAATGGACTGTAATGAATGTAAAGATATGCAAAACTATTAGGCAAACAAATCCAGATTAGATGAATTAGAGTAAATTAAAATATTGCTCAACATTGTAAGTAACCTTTCAAAATGTCATGAGTTATCAGTTAGTTTCATAAAATCCAGCTCTAGCCCTGAAAATCAGCAAGAGTGAAATTTTACACTCAATTAAAATTTTGCAAACGTAATAAATTTAGAGGAATTCCTCTGAATTGGTAGGGTCCACATGGAAATTGGTGTAGGAGTCTCATTCATGATGTCTCTTTCCTTCTAGTGCAGTCACTGTAACTCCAGAAACAGCCTACATCTTCCTGTTTATGCTTTTTTCAAAAAGCCTAATCATTTTCCAAGCTGCTTGTTGCTACCGGTAGCAAAATTGCATGTTTGCTGTGCATCAAAGCAGAAAACCCAAACCTAGCCCTCTTTCATAACTATTTCTTTAGTCAGAAAAAAGTCTTACACCCTGTAATCAGGGATGAATATTATATAAAGACTAATTACTTCCACAAAGTAAGGAAGAGGACATGAATGGGACACTCCAGAGAATTTTATCTCAAAAGATCCTATAACACTTTACATATTAAGATTGTTTTTTTCAAAGCATCTTAAGAGGGTTCATCTGATGAGCCTGGTGAGCAGAATTCACATGTATACATGGGGGATGGGAGAAGATATTAACTTCAAAACTAAACTATAAAATTCATATGCATTAATTTCAAAACTACAGCAACTGGTTGCCAAATTATATTATGCTCACAAAATGCTGCAACTCAGGTTTTGTGTGACCTTGTCCCTTGGTCTTACTCTACATCTGCAATTGGTTACAGTCTGTTCCATGCTCCCCAAACACTCCTAGGCTTGTAGCAGCCTTGCTACACTAATTCCTTTGCACTGGAGTTTTTTCCATTTCATCCTCTGGCAATCTTTCCCCAGTGAGGGATACATCACTTTGCTGTAGTCAAGTTAGGCTTCTCAGTCTTCTTCTAATTGATGGCACCATCAATTAGAGCCTTGCAAGCTCAAAAGAAGGGTGGTTTTCTCTGTTTGAGTTTTGCACCACAGTGCCCCATGCAGCAAAGGAAGGGCAGGGTCTATTTTACCCAGTATCTGGAGCCCAGAGATGGCCTGTGCTTCTTGCAGGAGGTGCCTGCAGGATTTGCCTATTGATCAAATTCCAGTCATGCTCTATTGATGCCTGGCAAATTTAACATGTTGTGAATTTAGAAGTCTTCTGGTGAAAACAGGGAGACAAGTGGCAGCAGAAGACTCTTCCTGTAATGACTTCTAAATGCCTGCTCCAAAGCTAGAAATGCTCTGTTAAGAATTGGTAAGGTTTCTTCATTTACAGTTTCTCATTCAAACCCCATGCTCAAGCAGAATCAGCTGGACAAATTTGTCCAGAAATATATCCATTTGGGTTTGAAATATTTTCATGAATGGAGCCTCCACAACATCTTTCAAACTAAATAAATGTTTTCATATGTTCAGATGGAGTTCCGTGTTTCAGTTTTGTGCCCATCAGTTTCTTCTCCTGTCAGTGGGCACTAGTTAGAACAGCTTGTCTCCCTCTTCTTCATTACCTCCAGTCAGATGCGTGTTCACATGGATAAGGTCCATGAGCCTCCTCTTTTCCCGGCTAAATGGTCTCAGCTTTCTTGGCCTATTCTTGTATGCTAGATACTCCCTTAAACATCTTAGTGACCTTTCTTTGGCCTTGCTTCAGTAAATCTTCTCAAGTCCATGTCCAGTCTCTCTGGAATGCCAGGGCCAGACCTGGCACTCCAGATGTCTCTCCTCAGGGCTGAACAGAGAAGAATCCCCTCTCCCTACTGGCTGACAGTGCACTTGCTAATGCAGTTCAGGCTGTCTTTGCCACAGGGACACACAAGCTCAAGGTCAGTTGCTTGTCTGCCCTGACCCCAGGTCCTTCTTTCAGAGCTGCTTCCCAGCCAGCCATTGCTCAGCCTGTCCAGCCTGCCCAGGGTTACTCCTCCCCTGATGCAGGACTTTGCATTTCCTTTTACTGAACTTCACAAGATTTCTGTCAGCCCATTTCTCCACTTGTCCAGGTCCCACTGAATGCCAGCACACTCAGCTGGTCTATTATCCCCTCTTCCCAGTTTTGCTTTTTGTTGAGCATTAGACACCAAACAGGAAGCTTCTCCATCAGAAATAGCCAGACTATATCAGGTGAAACTCAAAAGAAGGAGCTCATTTGGAAGCAAAAAGGCAACATGGAAAACTTCCACCCAAACCATTAACAGTCTGCAAAATTTTAAGCAGCTGAAAATACAATAGGAAGTATCAGGGTCACCATTGGAGCTACCAGCTCCATTTGTCATATCCTGATTGTCGCCACTGGCAGAGGCAGCCAAGACAGAGCTCAGAACATCCCCACATTGTGTTCCACCAGTCGTCTCACACTGAGCCTGAAAAAGTGGGACTGACATAATCGAAATGTGCAGCATCTTGGAACAGATAGTCTTTTTGTCCAGACATTTCTAATCTTTGATGGTTTTCCCTCTTCTCTCACCATCTATTTTTTGCCATGGAAGGCAACAAGACATCTGAAAGTTTAATGTAGTATTATGACGTGCCATGCACAGAGCTCCAAAGTATTAAAACGACACATTCATTCACACTCATCAGTTCTGCCTTGCTAATTTTAAGTATTCAATCAATGAGGTAATTTATCCCTCTCTGAAGAGGCTACTCTTAAAAGAAGTTTTTGGAAACATAGAAAAATTTTTAGAACATAGATTTTTAGAAACATTTAGGTTGGAAAAGACCTTTAAGATCATCGAGTCCAGCCATTAACCCCGCACTGCCAAGTCCACCACCAAACCCTGTACCTGAGCGCCACATCTACGTGTCTTTCAAATACCTCCAGGGATGGTGACTCCACCACTTCCCTGGGCAGCCTGTTCCAATACTTGACAACCCTTTCCCTGAAGAAAATATTCCAAATATCCAATATAAACCTCCCTCAATGCAACTTGAAGCCATTTCATCTCATACTATGCCTGTGTTCAAAAGGAAGAGCAATGAGGGGATTTTTAAAGATAGATGGATGTGCTTCATCCAGAAGTTAAACTTTGAACAGAACACACCAGAAGGTTGAACAAGGTGGGCCAGAAACTTAAGGAAGTGCTGAGTTGGCTTTGAGATGTGGCAGAAAATGGAGTAATGGCACCACAGCTGAGCTGACTGCTGTGCACTACTGCCTCATGTTGGAGGCGCCCAAGAGACTTCTGCTTGAAGCACAAAGACAAGGCAGAACAGGTCCATAAAAATGCTCAAAGTTTATTATGCTTTAAAGAGAAATCTCCTATTTTTCTCTCAGGTATACAATTCTTGCAAAGAAATCAACAAAATCAGATTGAACTTTAAATCACTCTTCACTTACTCCCAAATAGACTCTTATAATCTGCTGGTAAATACGAAAGGAGAAACTGACTTTTTTTCACAAGAATGTTGTCTGGAGCTTGTGTTTTGCAAAGGAGTCACAACTGAAGCATAGCAAATTGTGAGGAAATGATGCCTCTTTTACGCAGCACTGATTATTTGTGTCTCTGTGTGTATGTATTATGTGTGTCTGTGCTGCTCCTGCTCCCTGTCAATTGGTTTGAGAGTGTTCTCTGGACCCCTTCATCTGCCTTATAAAACAGAAATCTCCATTTAAGCTTAAACAAGGATTAGAGTATGTCTTGCCCCTGGCAAGTCTCTCAGTAATGGCAGCATAAATGTAGGGGTACAAACTCAGGAATGCCAGTTCTGTTTTCTTCTAAAAGACCCTCAGGGAAGTATAAAAAAACCCCTGTAGAGTTCGGAAAAGGAAAAAAAAAAAAAGAGAAGCCTTGCGTCATGCCACTGTCTGTCCATTACCTGTTCCAGGAGAGACAGAACTGACTGATAAGACAGAGCCTTGTGAGGAGGCTGAATAAATAGTGAGGGACTTTTATTTGCAGCACAAAGCTATGAAATGATGGACTACCAGCTTCATTAATTGGTTAAACTCTTTGAAAGGTTTGTTTTTCTTGATATAGGTGAACAGTCTCATCTAACAGTGGCATTAATAAAGTAGGGATGCTAGGGGTTGGATACTATATTGACAAAACCAAGACTGCAGGGCTGGAATCCTACTATTGGAAAGATGAAATCATTTCCATGGAAACAGTGAATAAATTGTTCTATGAAAAAAGAAAGAGAGAAAGGAGTGTGACTCAAACCAGAACTGCTCAATCCATCTCATAAGTGAAATAAAAAGCCTGCAACATTTTAAGCAGGAGAAGGCAGAAATATAGCATATGGAAAGTGTCTTAATAAGCTTCCTTTGGAAAACTTACTATTTCTCTGTGCCTTTAATAGCCAATTTTTTCTTTTTTGAGTTTTCTTCTTGAGTCTTGGTACATCGGTCATATTTCATCTTCCTCTTTTTTTATACAATATTTGAGATAGTTGAGAAGGTAGGTTTTGTGGTTGATTTGGGGTTTTTTGGGGGGAGGGGGACATTTAAAAGAACAGTTCAGACTAAGGCCTTTAGTCAGGTATATTTCACATCCCATTGACTTCAAAGTTACAGCCATCCAAGACAAACAACGTATGACACTAGCACTGACCCACTGTTGTGGCCGGCTCAGCTGACCCACAGCCGTGGTCACTTCAGCTGCCTCTGAATTCATGTCAGCTGTCAGTGTTTCAGCACTGCCACAAAGAGGATCAAATAGAGAAAAAAAAATGTTAATCTGGCCTTTTTAGAGATGAACTTTCACTTAGACCCACAAAACACACAGATTTTGTCCTTGCTAGCCTGTTCTTACTACCTTATCGTCTCTCAAATGTAATGGCCTTGGAATAATAGGAACAGCCAAGTGTTTTCCCACATAAGTTATCAGCATGAATTAAAAGGTTAAAAGAAAAGGTAAAATAATTTTAAACTTTCTAAATACATTTTAGATGCTGATTAGGTTCAAGTATGGGGAGAATAATGAGAGATGCAAGGCAGGGAATGTATAATTTCTTCTTCCAAAGTACACTACTTTATCCTAAAACCTGTGTTCTCACATACAGCTAAACAGCAGCTTCATCAACAGTTTTCTTTCCTCGGCTTTGTCTGGCCTGGCCTCAATTTCCAAATGAGTTCATGTGACAACAGCAGTGCTGTGGTGCCACATGGTGCCTCTCAGGCTGCCTTTCTGGATGGATGGATGGATGGATGGATGGATGGATGGATGGATGGATGGATGGATGGATGTCTTTGTCAATGGCGGGAACAATTCATCAGGATTTGGTACCTATGAGCACATGATATTTGTTTTAGGTGAAAGCCATGCTTTCTGATCATTTCTGCTGTCTAATTCTCCAGTCTGCGTCCTTTCCCTTGTTGTGCTCTGGCTGAGCACATCTTAGCACTGCAGTGACCACTCTATCACAGAATTTGATGCTGATTTGTTGAAGCTTTGTGTGTTCCCTTATATACTGCAGCCTACATTGTACATTTTGTTTTGTGTGGATGTTGTTGTTTTGGCTAGTGCTAACCTGGTCTTACCAACCATTTACTTTTACTTATTATTATGTTATTTTGAAGTTCTTCCTGTGAGTCACTGCTTGTTTCCTCGGCACATTTTCACCTGGCTTTTCTTGTCTGTAAACTTTAACATAATGACTTCCCTGGCCATAGCTATTGCAAATGACTCAATATATTGAGAATTAATGATTCAGGGTTGTTATTTTTTTCTCCTCAAAATCTTCCTTTAGTTATAATTTCCTGGTTTGTATTTGTGCATTTTGCACATACTTGGTGCTGTCTTTCCTTGTAAATTTTTTGATTTTTTTCTACTTGGAGAGTTATTTTTCTCTGCATCTGTAAGAGAGTCAATTCACTAGGTTTGCTCACATCTGTAGGAGAGTCTGTGTGTGTTCTCCATACTTTCACTTATAACCTCTTTGTCCCTTATTCCTAATTCCTTATGAAGTATTTAATCTCCCAAGAACTAGGAGCTGCATGAATTTGTGACTGGCATGGTTTGGTAATGTGAGTGTTTGGTAGTGTTTCCACAGATCTTTGATTATGTACCTGGATGCAATCAAGCACTTCCACTATTTTCCTGGGTCCTTTCTCTGTTGTCCATATAATACATTGTGGGTAGAGCATGACAGTGCAATTGTTCTCACTGTTTACTTCTTTTCTCCTGACCTTTTCCCATTTCCATTTGTATTTGATATTATGTATGATTTCCAACTAATCAGAATATGCCAGCATATTTTTCTCTTTGCTTTTGTATTTTTCTACATTCCCCATCCCCCCTTCCCCCAATTCTTTTTAGTCTCTGAATATAGGTCTTGAAAATCCTGATAGATTTTAGTTTCCGAAATAATTTTAAGATTTTAATTCTGCAAGTGCAGAAAGATATGCAACATCTAGACCTTGTACAACACTCTAGATGTTCTTTCACAGTAAGCAGCTGCTGAAAGCACTTATTGTTCAGTGCTGCTAAATTAAAACACAAACCACAAACACCTTGGCAAACCTTGAGATCCATAAACTTGAAAACATCTCGTAACCAAATGCTCTTGAACGTTTCTTGCAAGGGTTTATGCAACTATAGTATAGTTAGGCTTGTTCATAAAGGATGTAAGCCAAGTCTCTCTCTTAAACATTCCTGCCATGTCTTTAGAAATAGAAAGATCCTGAAATGGACTGCACAAACCTCAGTCTGGGTTAGACCCGCATGCAGACTTGCATAGTTCAAAAATTAACGCTGTAGAACACAGGACTCCTGATGTGTAGGAGTGGAAGAGATAGGAGTAGCATCCTACTGCACAGGTCGCTTCATGACATACAGCATTACCATTTAAAATGGCATTTTATTCCATCAAAAACTAAATTATAAGGAATAATTTGATTCCCTACTGAGAGCTATACCTGAAAATTATGAAACTCTTTTGATGAGGATATATATTCCTTGTTGATGTTAAAACAAAACCTCACACTTCAGTTAACTTCTCAAATTATCAGATTATTTAACATACTGTTTGAAGCTGCTGCAGTACAGTGCAAGGATCATTAATTTCAATGTCTTTCAGAAGTATTTGTGATTTCCCAAAGGACCAAGTAATTTAGGAGTTTTCATCCCACTTTCAGAGGCAACAGGCATATTGTAGCCTTAGTTCCTTGATTTACAATGCCATGATGCTGTTTGCTACCTAAGCCATCCTTGGAAATGAAGCTCAAGCTCCATCATCTTTAGAGACTATGACACTAAATCAATGTGTACATGCTCTTCCCACAGCTACTGGGGTCCTGGCAGAAGTCTGGCAGCCAGTCAAAGATGCCTGCACCCATGTGGAAGAACAGGTACATTCCCTCCTGACTGAGACATGTTCTGATGAAGACACAGACCGCATTTTGAGGAGGTGTGTCTCTCCATTAACTGAGGCTACATCCCTAAAAAATAGTTTAGACCAGATGCTTTTTGGAGGACTAAAGTTAAGTAAGAAGAATTTAATTGTCAATCATTTTCTTCTGTTTCCCTGCCACTAAAATCCAGGGATCTTACCTAAGCTACTGAGGCTAGTGTCTCTTCATTTACCAGCATTCTCCCCTTGGTCTGGTTACATTTTAATGCTTGCTTTCCCTACATTTAGCCACAGGGGCCTTCAAGAAATGTGATGCATCATGTCATCTGGGCAGAGACTGGCAGTACACAGCTTGCTTTGCCATAAAGATCAGGGCAAGAAAAAGCCATCTGCAAACCAAAACAATTGTTCAGAAGGGCATGACAGTGTGATTCAATGGTCTCCTGTTTCGATATTGACTTTCACGCTACCTGTGAAAACACATAAAACATTTGGAGAATGAGGCAGGCATTGATTACCTTTCCACGGCTCTGTAGGTTGTCCACACAGCTATTCATCTTGTTTGGCAAAGGATTTGAGAAGGCTGTAGCAGGAACCTTTGGGGCAGCCTGGCAACATCAAACCTGAACATAGCTGAAAGGCACCAACAAGAAATGTTGAACTGGACATTTGTGTTTATTGATCTTAAATACCAAGTGCTGTGGGGGAAACTGTAATTTGTGAGATGCTGCCACTATTCCCTGCACCTTCCCAGTTAAGAGCTCAGAGAGACCTGGGACCCAGTTAAGAACTCTGAAGTGCTGTATGTTACTCCATTGCTGGTGGTGCAGCAAAAACATGTGGGGCAAATCCCCCATGTTTGTGACGGCATCATCAACCACTCACACAGCAAAGGCTTCAGGGTGTCAGGTGAACAAATCTTTGCCAGGCTGGTAATGCAACTCAATGTGCTTTTCCCTGTGACGTTGCTGCTGTCTCTCCTCTGCAGATTTCACCTTCCCTTGAAGGAACCCCTGCGCAGACCACATGGCTACACTTGTGCTACTGTATTTACAGCTGAACATACTGTGATAACTTAGCTGTGCTAAAGAAGGGATAACTACTTCTGGCATCTGCTGCTGCACAGGATGATGATGATGATGCTTGGACCAAATAAGACTCCCAAGGAGTCAAATTCCCCATGTAGGCAGTCATGGACACACAGGCATGCACACATATATACAGCCCCCTGCACACAGCAAACTATAAATTGCAATTTGAAATGACCCTTTCCTGCACAGAAGCCACCTATCTTATAGCATTACTCATGATCCTGCCCCAGGAACTGACTGGTGGTCACTGATCACCTCACATGAGGTTAAAAAACCTGTCAGAACACAGTGTATGCTTCAAGTAATTTGTACTCCCGTAAATAAGCTTTCCTGTCTTGTTTTAGAAACAATCAGAATATACATCAATGTACTGATGTGTCTCAGCCCAGAATTTGAAATGTAACAGCAAAAAAGTTGACTTGTATCCCTTTCCCACCCTGGAGATTTCTTCCTGCTGTTGTTGTTGTGTAATGAATAAGAAGCGCAACTGTTTGCCATTCCACTTGCGAAGTTCAGCTCCAGCACCTGTGATCCCCATGGAGCACGGGGAAGAGTAGGAATTTCATCAGATCTTTCAGTTTTTGTCCAGGTCCAGCTGTAACCTTTAAAAAAATACCTTGAGGTGCAATTAGGTGCTGTACAGTTTGGTTTGGTTATGTTCTAAGTTGCCTGAGTCTTCAGAGTCTAATAGACCTTCAGACTACAGGGATGCATTAAGAACAAGTTTCTTGACCTTTTATTCTCCTTGTAAATCATTTAATGGAGCAGACTTCTGTTGAACTTCTTGAAGACAGCAAGGCCTGTTCTAAATTTTTGCACTATCACTTAAGTATCAATCAGACATGTTTTAAAATTACTTTAAACTGCTGCAGACATGGTCTTTAAAGGAAATCTACAGTATGGCACAAAAATCTCTTGTAACCATCAGAAGATAATATAAGAACACATCATTGGTAAATTACTTTGAAGAAGAGGAGATGATGGATCTGTACATGAATGTAATCAGTAATTAGTAGCCACACGAGAATGTATTGCTTTTGTAGGGATGTGTAGGCAAAGGCAGACATCAACAGGGAAACCAGACAGAGATTTGTTGTGACAAAAACCAATGGAAAAATATTTAATAACTGCTCAGTGTCACATATATTTTCCCTTGGGTGCTCCTATTAACCTTTCTTACCCAGGTGCTTCCCAGTAATTGAGGTTTCTCCATCACAGCTTCACTGCAGTTAATCTTATGTGGTCATCATGATACTAAGGATTTATAGGGTTCAGAAGAGGATTCTGCAGAGATCAAAAAGTGAATCTTGTTGTAACAGAAGCCACAAAAAAAGTAACGTATGTTACTGGGAATTCCAAGTACCCAGCATAGTCTATTTGTTTTAATAGGGGTCACTAACCTTCCCTTGCAGTCATCTTGTACCTTTTTGTATCACAGGAACAGGGCCTCAAGCCTCTGCGTTAGGATGAGGTTTGCCCCTCAGTAAAGCCGATCCTTTACTACAATTATCAAAGGTGATCCTTTACAGCAGCAATCAGATCTGCAGCTACGACAGCTCAAAAAGGAGAATACAGAGATGACCTTCTTGCCCCTTTAGCCTTGATTCACTCTGTGTATGGAAAAAAAAAAAGACTTCTGCACTAAAATTAGACTTTTATTGGCCCTCTGTTCAGAGCTGAATTTCCCATCAGGCGATGGATCTCTAGGGATAGTGTCATGTGACACTGATGTCCTGGTTTACCTTTTCTAAATAGGAAAATTTTTATCTGTATTTTAACTTTACTTGCATTTTAATTATCCCTTTGGATAATTGCTACAGAAAGGCAGCATGCCTTTTCCTTAGTCATTTCTCCAATTTCTGGGAATAAATAACCAAATGTTAGCGTCAATTGCTTGTACTGAAGTTCAGAAGTTTGAAGAAAGTTATAAAAGTTATTAAAAAAAAAATCTTTTTCTTTTTTAACTGATGCATCCAAGATTGCACTTGGGTATCTTCAATTTTAAACTGAATTTTTACAAGAAACTTCAGGAAAACTTTTATCTATCAAAATGTTCAAAAATAATCACTCTAGCTTCACTGTCTTAACAAAGCAACCACTCAAGAATTCTAAGGCTAGACTGCTGAGTTTCTTCCATGCAGACTGATGAAGAACTTTAATGATCTATTACTACCTTTTCCAATTTACCAGAATTAATTTTGTCTGGGAAAACAAAAGAGATCCTGCTGCTGCTATCTGCCCCAGAAACCCCCAGGGGTTTGGCAGGAGCAAAGCCTCCAGTCTCTGGTGGCCAGTTTTGGCAGTACCATGCAGACTCTTTTTGCTACAGCTCCAGTTGCTTTTAGAAGAAAACATCTCTTTGTTTTCTTGCTGAATTTACAGTGGCTCCAAAGCTTTTTCAATAAACCTGTCTGATTTTGGACACAGTCCTGAAACTTTTGCACCTGAGGTTCTATTGTGGTTTGTTGTCTGTAATGAATATTTGAGGAAAAAACCCACAGCTTGATACTCTGCTACTTTCAAGTTGAGGAACAGATGGCAAAATAGTGAGTTTATCTAATTTTAATTCTTCACATTTAATTTGTAGGCTAATGAATATTGAGCAGTGTTGGCTCAAGCAAGATGCAATGAATATACTTAATGGGAAAGACTGCTTGCAGACATTAAATACAGCTAACACAACCACAGGTCTCAAAGCTGCAGTATTATGCATCTATCTGGCATATCTGTCTGTAAAATTTCTCTTTTTAGACATAGGTGCTTGCAGTATTTGAGAAGCATCAGATTGTGTCTCATATACTGATCCGTGCATTCTGTAAGAAGGACCATTATCAATTTACATTGTGTCAACATCTGTATACAGAGAGCTGATAGAAGAAACCTTCCTTATTTCCCTTGCCTCAGTAGCCCCTGCATACACTATCATTTGTGAATATAGCAAAATAGGTCTTCTGAGTTGCAAGTAGAAGCATCTTGTGGAAAACAAAAGCTGCCATTGGCTGCTTGCTGGCTGTGATCCCTGAGCTCCATTCAGGTCAGAGAGGAGCAGTGACAGCATTCATATCATGCTGTTGACATAAGCATGGCCACTGATCTGACTTCAGACTGAACTGGGGTCGTCAACTAATTAGATACTAGCCATAATCCCTATCACATTTTTGATATTAGAAGTTCTTTTATATGTGTGTTGTATCTTTCATTCAGGTGCTACCATGTCCACCAGGCATGGGTTGCCCTCAGCAGCCTGGAGTTTTATCTACCAAAATCAAAGGTGGGCAGCGCCATAGGCCTTGGTGCTGCTTGCAGCCACAGCCACCCTGCTTGAGACTGGTTCCCTGCACTGGTGCCTTTAACCATCGGCCTCTGACACAGCCACCAGCAAGAAATTAGTGCAATGATATATTTCTGACAGCCTATGGACACATCTGGGCTGGCTTTGAAGATTTAAAAGATCTTCTTGCACTGAGCTAATGCTTCTTCCACCAGCTACACTGAGGTTCTTGAGGCTGTTGTCAGTATATTGCGACAGAGACCCTGGCACAGGGCGAGTTGGATCATCGTGCCTTGTAGTTCCGGCATAGAGTGAAAGCCACTTGCCCAGAAATCCTTCTAGAGATGATGGAAAGAGATGAGCCCCTCCAAGATGTGATTCACTACACCGAAGTAGAAGTGTCATAATGCCAAACTGCTTCCCTGCCTGCTATTAACTCTTTCCCAGTGGCTGTAGAAGAGTCCAGACTGTTAGTTGGACACTGAGTTTCCCAGCAGACTACAGCGAGGTCAGAAGTAGACAGAAAAGAGTACCTCTGGGAATTTCTGACTAGTTCACTCCCTACTGAGCACCCGGACATGAGGAGGACTGATCACATTTTGATACTAAAACATGATGGTGCTTGCTATGGTGTTTGCTATGGTGTTTGCTATGGTGTTTGGTGTTTGCCTGCATGCTCAGTGCTTTACTGCTCACTGTAGTCCATGGAGATCTAAGGAGCAGAGCCCAGGAGGGGATACAGCTCCTCTTCCACAGACACCATCTGCACCATTTGCTGGCCTCTCATCAGTGGGTAACAAGAGTTTCCTTTGTTGTAGCAAGAGCTCAAACACCCAGTGCACATAGAGACACTGAAATTTAATGTGAGCTCAATCTCACCCAACACATGTGCAACAGCATTGCCA
This sequence comes from Monarcha castaneiventris obscurior, assembly GCA_026261815.1. Taxonomy (NCBI): domain Eukaryota; kingdom Metazoa; phylum Chordata; class Aves; order Passeriformes; family Monarchidae; genus Monarcha; species Monarcha castaneiventris. The sequence continues at coordinate 23,177,042 of JAMPIT010000379.1, read as the reverse complement.
AGGAGTAAGAAGTAAAATATGATCAGATATAAAACTGAACCCATTAGAAGCCAAAGAGTCCTTTAATTATATATTTTCCTTCTTACCTAACCTTGAACTTTGCTAAAAAAATGTTATTATAGTATTCAGGAAAAAAACTTCCAGGGAATCATGTTTAAGTGGCGCTGCATGATAATATCTCATCCAGGAAATGGAATCGACACAAAAGGGTCACACTGCCCTTTCCTGGCATCAGTTCAGCCTATAGGATAATTTCCACAGAAGTTCCAGAAAAAAAATCTATTTTCCAAAACATCAGTGCCATATTCTACCAAATCATTTTGTCTTTCCTGCTTTCTCATTAGTGCTGTGGATTCCTATGTCTTGTTTGATGAGCTCAGGTGAAAGGCCAGACGGAGAAAACACAGCTAAGCTGAAGCTGATACTACCTCTAAAAATCTTCAACAAAATCACCTGCAGTGAAAAAGAATCTCTGTCTGTGATTGTAAATTACTGTAAAATCAATTGTAAAAACAGGGAAAAGTTTTCAAATGTAAGTTTTGTACAAATATCTGTCTTTCACCCATTTTTCCACCCTTTGCTCCATAGTTGGTAGCTATCATGTACTATTGGGCATCCTTTTTTCCAGATCAGCATAAAACTATACCATGCCAGGTTTATTTCTATCACATCATCATACTGTAAACAACGTCTCAGATCATGTTGCTTGCCCTAGAATGACACAGTGTGACTAAATTACAAATGATTGCTCCTCCCAAGAAGCTCATAGCAATATATATTATTTCCAGATGGAAGACCCACGGTGGCTTCATACAGCAATTTTCACAGTGTGAAAACAACAGCAAAATAGCATGGACTAATGAGAGCAAATATATGTAGTCAGCATTGCCAGGAAAAGCCTCCTGCTTGTGCTTGATTGATTTGGAACTGTTCACTGACATACCTATTTTTCGACAGCGTGTGTTTCTTCTGTACCATTCAGGTCTGAGGCAAGTAATGTACCAGGGTTGGGGTTTTTTTCCACTGAAAAGCATCTTTGCACACACTGAAAGAAACAGGTTGCTACAGATTGTAGGAAAATGAGTTTACAAGGGAGAGTGACTGCAAGTAGCAATTATCTCCAGTAAGCTATTTGAAGAAGAAAGGAACAGGGGAAGTGAGCCCTTGCAGACTGAAGCTGATGCTTTTGTGCTTGCAGTACCAGCACTTCCTTCACCCCACTGGAGCTTGTGTTACACTTGGAGACAAAAGTCTGACTAGGCATGGCTCAGATAAATCTGCTTTCAGGTACCTCATGCTGCCACTGTTAAGCAGCAGAAAGTAATTAAAGTAATTTCCTTGCAAGGGGTTGAAGCTTTCTGTATCATCGACTGAGTCAGAGGTGGTAACTCTTGGTGGAGGAAATACTGCATCTGGGGTGGTCCTGTGAGATGTGCATTGAATATGGGTCACAGCAGGTTATTTTGACAGGAAAAACAACATGTTACTGCCATCCTGCAAGGACTGCGCAGAAGAACCATCAGCCTTCATTTCACTCTCTACAGGATCAGGGTTTCAGTCTCCAGACAAAAGCTACTGCTTTCAGGAAAGAACCTTAGTGAGTGTCAGGTCCTCCTTTAATGTGGCACAATACTTTTCATCCAAGCAGAAAAGTTAACTCTTGCTGTACCGCAGCTCAGTCACCAGGACACAGTGATCATTTAAAGTGATTCATGGATGGCACAGTTGGTAACTAAAGGGATTAGTGCCTTTACCCTCAAACTTGAAATGGAGATACAATGATACAATATCAGCTGACATTTGGCCACGCACAATTGGCATTCCCTTTTCTAAGCTCGATCCTTCTGCAACCTGTGCTCCTGCTCCTTGGTCATTTGCCTTGCAGTTATCTGAATTCACTGAAAAGGAGCTTTGGGTGCCCTCAGGGATGTCAAATGGAGACCCATCTGATAAGCTGCAGGCCCTCCCTACCTACTGAGGATGAGGGGGGACACAGGTCTATGGGCACATCTTTGCATGCCTAGGGCCAGCCAGGGCTTCTGAGCACTCTGGAAGGACCAGGCTGAAGCCAGGGCCGAGTATTTAACAGCATGGTCCAGAAGGAAAACAGGCTGTTTTAGACAGTCACACACTGCTCTGGCTATTGAACATCTCTCAGGGCTGAACCATGTTTGTAACCCTGCACTGTTCTACTTAAAAGTTCAGGCAAAGTGCTACCAGTAAACGAAGTCCTTTGTGATTTTCATTTTGTACCTCTGTAGAAATAATTTGTCATCACCACAGTATTTAAAAATTTAAGACATTGTAACTAATGAGTAACTCTAAGTTAGTGTTATTATTAATGAAGATTCACATTGCTAAGAATGTATCTTCAAGAGAGAATGTAAAAATTGAATTAAATTGTCCAGATTTTCTATGTCTAATGTGTCTTTATTTTGCTAGCAAACTGAACGGTTTATGCCAGAGATAGAAATATTTGCTAGCTGTTGTTTCCATTTCTGCTGTTATTTCCATTTCTTGTTTTCTTTCTCTCCGTGTAGAGCTCCAGGAGCACAAAAGCTTTAGCACAATGTAGATGCTTTTGCAATTTTTGTTTACGGATACTGGAGAGAAAAATCTCCTTCATTATATCATAAAGGCCATTATAAAGAAAAAAAATATTGGTGGATTACGGACCTTGAATATTGTGACCTTTTGTGCTTTACTCTGAGTTATTTAAAGTCAGGAATATCAGTTACAGTATTAATTAAACACAGTTTAGCAGGAAGCTTAGATTAATTAAGTAAATATCTGTCATGGCAAGTGAAAAGGGGATCCCAGCCTGAATAGAAAAAAACTGAGTTTTTTTTTTTTTTTTTAATTTTGGTATCTGGTGCAATCATGCTAAAAAAGAAATTTGCTTATAATCATGAGAGCTGTTGAAGTCAGTATAATTGGAAAGAGGATGAATACACACTAAGTATGTTTTTAAAGAGTTTTGTTGATAATAAAGCTTTTTGTGGTGTGATCTCAAGATCGTTATGCTACAAAAGCAATACTTTATACTGGAAGATTGTATCTTTACCTTGTGCAAAATCTCACTACTGTAAGTCAGTGCACCCACACACTGCTGTTCAGGGTGTTCTATGGGGAAACCATCCAGCAACATTCCTGCAATACATCGTCTACCTGGAGGGTATCCTCCAGGAGCACTGGATGCCCACCATAATAGGATGTACTTTCGTAGGTAGACCTGTGAAGAAGTGATACAAGGTAAACAGTAGCTGTATGCAAAAAAATTAGGTATTCAACCCTAGGAAGCAGACTGTGACGAGGACGACTTCTCCATCTGTCTTCCTTTAATTGATATTATCACACTAAATGTTTTCTTGTCATTTGAAATCAATGGGGAAAACTCCAGGTTTTTTCTCTCCCTGCTCTGTATTTACATCTAGCAGTTTTCTGGGCAAGAACTTTAGTTCCTGTGGTTATATTCTTCTTAATGACTCAACTGGACAAATTGTTTGCTCAGAAAGAAATGTATGTGTGTCCAGCCATGCAACCTTTCATAGTAGATTGAAGTGGAGAAGGAAGGCCATTGCTAAGTCAAACACTGACCTTTACTTCCTAATGCTAGGTGAGGTAGCTGGCTAGTCTTATTCAAGCTGAAAAATTAACAGCTCCGAGTATTTTTAGTATTTCCATTTTAAAACCTTGATTTACCGAGTTATTGGACTGGGAAAAAACCCGGTGAGTATTGGAAGGGAGCCCTTCTTATTCCTGTCCCTTGCAGAGGTCCCTACAGAGCAGCAGAGCCAGGGATCCTGGCTCTCAGGGCACTGGCAGAGGGAAGGTGCTGGTTCCCATGGACACTGTCTGCATTTCAGCTCAAGGGGAAGGGAAGCCAGGAGGGATGGAGACAGAGGCACTGTGAAGAGCCAGAGCACCCTGCATGCTTTGTCACCCGTGGTCATGTGCTCTTTGTGGGCCATCCTGTCCCTCAGACAAAACAAAGCAGGGTGTTGGTCTCTTGCTCCCCACAGCTGTGGTGGGTTTACCTGAGTGCATCTTCTCTGAAGCTGTGGTTCCTTGGAGTGGGTAATGCTCAGCCTTGCTTTTCCTAGTTAGTATGAGCCTCACCAAAAAATACTCAATTTACATACTAAATCTGGGGATAAATTTCATAAAAATTCCTTTTAGCTCCAGGTGTCATCACAAGACTTCAATGAGGGCATCACTTGAACACAAACAAAGGACTGCTTAAGATTCCCCGTTTTCTTTGTGTTAATGACCCATCTTCAATTCATTAACTTCTATTAAAATGAAGGAATTTCTTGAATTAATGTTTTAAATTCAGTGGTTTATGTGTCTCTTACATTTTCTCTCATCGTTTTAATTAATGTACAACAAATTGTGGGATATAAAATTGTAATATTTGAAAAAATATTTACATTAAGTATTTTGAAATTAACTTTTCCATATCTGGAAATATGATAGCTGAAAATTCTACTATAAAGAGTGTTTATTTTAAATGTTCTTATTTTTAATGGTTAGTCACTGTGGCCCAAAGACTTCATTTTACAGAAGAAGAAATCCAAACATCATCAAACTTAAGCTGTATTTGTGAGACACATAAAAGTTACCTGGACTGTGTAAGTTTGAAACCTAATTAGGAAGCTTAACTAAATCAAATTAGTTAGGAAAGTGAAGCTGGAAGAGATGATGTGGTTTAGCTCACTAGTCTGAGGTGAAACCAGATCCTTTGTGCAAGATATCTCTCTATATGGTCCTCAATGGAGGAGATTCTGTGCCCTCAGTAGTTACGGTCTGCCTGAATTTCAGTGCACTTATAGAGTCATGGAATCATAAAATGGCTGGAGTTGGAAAGAAAATCATCTCATTCCAACCCCTTTGCCATGGGCAGGGAACCTTACTCTAGACCACTTTGCTCAGAGACCCGTCCAGCCTGTTCTTCACACCTTCAGGAATGGGGGTTCTACAGCCTCTCTGGGCAACCTGTTGCAGTGTCTCACCTTCCTAAAAGAATTTCATCCTAATTCTAATCTAACCCTACCCTCCTTCAGTTTAAGGCCATTCTCCCTTGTCCTGTCACCACACGCCCTTGTGAAAAGTCCCTCTCCAGCCCTCTTGTAAGCCACTCATCATTAGGAATTTTCTATATGCTGTCTAACTTTCCAGGCAGCAAACCTGCTTATAATTAAACTTCAATTTAATAGCAACAACAGAATTTTTTATTGGTCACTGAAGAGGGGTCATGAGAAGAAGTCTGACTTAAACCAATTATCATTTCCATTATTTTTCCCAGTGTGTGCTGTTTTGGTCCTTGCTCTTAAGAAGAAACTTCACAAATGTTGTTTCAAAGATAGAGCTGCAGTGAAACACTTGTCTTTAAACAGTGGTATTCCTAGAACAGCTACCTCAAAGTCTTGTTGGAGAGAAGATAATCAAGGAAATACCTAACAGTATCATTGTGCCTAGCTCTCTCAGGTTGCCAGGGCAGGCTGTACTAATGAAGGAGGGTGATGGTGAAAAAAAATTCAAGTGAAGTAAGGTGAATTCTGTAGAAATCTGAATCTTTACTCAAAAGTATTTCACCTGAGTAGGAACAATTTCTACAGTACTGATGGCACAACTGAAATGGTGAGAAGTATGGTACAGAACGGTAAAGAAAATAAGAGGGATTCTGAGAGCAGAAGGCAAATAGTAAGATAAGCCAGAAAAAACTCCAAATCAAGCCAAAACCAAAACAACAAACAACTCACACAATTATTTTTTTTTTAGACACCATCAATGGTGGAACTATAATGAAGATGATAATCAGAAAGTCTACAAGTGGAGAAGTATATCTTTGGTATACTTCCAAGCATTGCACAGGATCTGGTTACAGATGCAGCAAGAGGAGACAGGACCCATTTTATCACAGTGACCATCTCTGTAGGAAAGACAGAAACCAAAAAAATCTGACATGGACATCTGTTAAAAAACAGGATCTGAACAAAGACAAGAGCACATCTTAAAAGATTATCAACAATAGTGAAGAGAAGAAAAACCTGTTGAAAGAGCCATTAGGATATTTAATGAGACCCAAATGGTGATTCAGAACCTATACACACTTTTAAAATAAGGATTTCATAAAGACCGAACACATGCAGAACGCCAACTCAAATGTTAAAAAAGATACTGCATGTTAAAAAACACCTTCAAAAAGTACAAGTAATTATAAAAGGTAATGAATTCTGTATACAATTGTATACAATCACAGTTACATGCCAGAAAAGATTTCCAGAAACAATTTGCTAAATGGCTATAAAAAGTACAAAGCTTTTCAAATATCTAAAGAAAAAAGTCTCCCAGAGTCAGTGAGGTCAGTAGAAGACAGAAGTGTAAAGTGGAACCGCAAAAAAAAATTTGCACAGAAAGTCATCATTGTGCTTGAGGCAGCTTTTCTAACTAAGCTACTGGAAGTATGACTTGTAATTTTCCAGGAGTTCAGTCTTCTAAACTTACAGTCACTACTTTGGAAATTCAGAATCTCTGCCCTTACAGTTAATAATTATCTAATGTTTTCACATATGGCCATTATCCTTCAAGGTGATTATTTCAAAATGCAACACCACAAGAAGATATGTGAATGTAGGAGATAACAGAGGTCTGTATTTTGCAATGGAAATGATACGACTGAATTTAAGTTTGTTTTCACAGTTTTCAGCCACCTAGGTGCAAATAAGAAGATCCATGTGTGCCCATAGGTATATACATATTTCCTTGTAGTTCTTTCTATTTCATTCCCAAGAAGACTTAATGGAAACTGCAGCTGGATAAGGCTAATCAAAATCTTGACATTTCATTTGCACATGCTACATTATTTATTCAGTTAGTTATAGAACAGCACATCTACTTTTAATTCCTATTTTTCTAAGCATCTAGTAAGAGATACCAGCGGTCAAAAAATGCATTACATCTGTTTGAATAGGACTCAAGGGTCAGTAAAAATAAAAATAGTAATAGCACTCCTCAAAAAAGACAGTTAATTAGAGTTCTATGAAGAAGGACAAGACTGCAGAATAAGTACCTGCTACATTAGCACTCTCATTTCACATGTATCATGTAGGGTCCTTATGCATCTGAGCCAGAGTACTTCAGACTAAATTGTCTGGCATTTATTGACAAGGATCCTGCTTCAAATCCAGCTCCATCCCTAGAGTTATTTCTAACCCTTGCTTATCTGTTTTTCCTACCTTCATTTTATTTCCTTCTATAGGTTTACAATATGTGACAAAAGCTCTTTCATCTGGTGTTGTTTAGCATTGTTATCTGACCTTGACTTTGAACAAACAGACATGATCCTCAGAATACAGGCAGGAGGCAGAAATGTATTTTAAAAATCAGCAAGACTATGTTTTTGCTCTCAGGAAGGACTCTGGCTGCTCACATCTCACTGTCAGAAGTAAAATGAGGAGTCACATGGAGAGATTATTGTCCCTGATTTTTTTTTCCAATTACTGCTGTGGCACCAAAACCTAAAGACTGCAGGCCGTAGAACCTTTCTGAGCCATCCCAGGTCGCTGACTGCTCTCCCAAACTGTTTCTGGGCAGATTTGGGAGATCACATGTGTAAGAACATCTCTTAGTAGCAGTGTGGTTGCAGTCAGAGATGGACTCTGTGGAGAATATGGAGGCCATGCCAGGTATGGAGCTAGCCTGAGGAGATGGATAGCTCATCAAATCTGCATGGTGAGTGGCACAAAATGTTTCAATACTAAAAAAATGCATGCAAATATTACATATACCTTCAAATTATGAAATCAGGTTTAAAGATAATCCCCCTCCCCAAATAATGCACCTTTATTTTTCTCTTAGTTCCTGATTTCAAGATATAGATTTTACTTCCTGCAGAATTTTTCTCTAGTCACAGAAAACAGAAACTTGTTTATGCAATTCATAAATGCAAGCTGAGACTCTTACATAATTACAGGTCTCCAAACAATATGCATACAGGAGCTGGCAAGGCTACATTGGATAATCAGTTTTAAGACAGAACAGCCTTTGAAACAAGCAGAGAATCTCATTACCCAGCTGCATAAATCCATGGTTCAGTCACATCTTGAACTGTTGTGGGCAGTTCTCATCCCCCAATCTGAGAAAATGCAGAATATAACTGTGAAAGATCATGAGCAGTGTGACATGCATGCTCAAAACTATACTATTTAAAATAGTATATTAAAAATATTCAAAAGCTGGAACTATTTTTGAAAATATGGGACCTTTAATATGTAAACATTAACTGGGAGTGAGGAGTAGGGAAAAGTTCCACATTAAAAAATGCACAGAGAGCTACACTGGGAATGGCTGCTCACAGTCTCCTGCAAAGCAAGAACTACACGTTAACAGAAGTAAGCAGATGGCAGACTCAGACAAAATTAAAGAAACTGGTTTTTCACATTGTGCAGGTAAATACTTTTTTTTTCAAATGTAAAGCATCTCCACAAGTTCAAAAGACGACTGAAAAAAAATCAAAAGAAAAAATCAGAGTTGTTACTTACAAAGACACCATTTCAGACTCAAGGAGTCCCTGGGGCCGGAAAAATATTCTAAGGAAACATCATTATATTTTTGACCTTTTCTTTTTTTCTTCTTCCAAGCATCTGCTTTTGTCTGCTTGGTGACAGGATATTAGGGAAAATGGATACATCCATCCCATGCTGTGAATACAAAACCTTTAGTTTGTGTTTTAGAACTGCCAAGAATCACGAAAATTAGAAATAATCAAAATGCCCCTCAAGATTTTTTCCTCTGCATAACAACTCTGGGAAGTATGATGTAGATTCTGGTTTAGTTTCCTCCCATTATTTCTATGAAAATCACAAATTTCCCTCCTGGGTCCTGAGCCTTTTTCTCCCCAGAAAGCTCTGAACATTGCTAGGGGACCCTTAAGTGACAGGGCAAGCTCAAGTGTAAAGGACATGCAAGATGGAAAGCTGCTTTAGAGTATTTCATCACCAAGCCTTTGCACCTACACCAGTGGATTTCTTCTGAGAGTGCCGGAGACTTCCTCGTTTACAGAGCGCCGCTAATCCCAGTACAAAGCTTGCAAGAGCTCCCTTCAAGCCGTGCCATGGATCCCAAAACAACTCACACAGCATGAGCAGAGCTCCTCTCCTCCTGCCTCGGGCTGGGAATCACAACCTCCGCCTTGGACCTCGTGATTCCGTGAACTGAACAGTTCCTTCCATGATGCCAGGAGCAAACTACCCTGTTACAGTCTGGTCCAGGCACACAGCTTTTGGTTTTGGTTTTGTGAGGCAAATGGGACCAGAGCATTTGTATGAGGGAGAAAGAAGGCTGTGAAAGACAGACCTGATATTATGTGGGCCAGCATGGATAAAGGAAAGAACAAGGAAAAGTGGGCTGGGGGATCAGCCTCAGAGGTGAAGCTTGTGTTTGGGGAAATTAGCAGTTATTCTGAATGAAGAGTAATGCTAAGACACACATTTACACTGAGAGGTGTAAAATCAGGAAGTAGCATAAAATTTCTCATTTCTCTCTTTAATCAAAAGACTGCTTCATGACATTAAGGAGGCAATCAACCTACAAATGATGTCTCTCAAGGAATAACTGCATGTTGTTCATGATAACAAGTGCATCTTCTATGAAAGATTGAAACAGTAATCAATGGGCACACAAATATCTCCACTGTTATTTGTAAAAGGAGTTTACAGAATTAAGGCAATATCTAGTATATCTGACATAAAAATTGGCAGTTATCTCAAAATATGTAACCTCTGACTGGCAAGTAGGTGCAAAACAAAGTGCTTAGCAGGGATCTCTATTCCAATACTTCCTCCATCACTTTGCAGTGCACAATTTGGCTTTTGGTGTTGAGATACATATTGCTTCATTTAAAATGAAGTCTCCTGATTGTCTCAGTGGGTATCTCAGGCAATATTTGAAGCAATTATGTCACTTGAAAAGCAGCATAGGAAAACAATATTGTGCCACTTTATTTCTCTTCACAGCTGTCCAAACAATGTTAAATTAATCAGAAGTGCCTTGCATTCAGAGCAACAATATAAATTCAAAATCTCTGCAGCACAGCAAGGGCCATTGAACAATTAGCAGGAGTCCTTCTGGCTAACTAAATACATTTTGCACTTCTGAAGCAACCCAACAGGAATACACACCACCAAGAATAAAAAAACCCCAACCTTTAACAGTGTTAACATGTCGTATAATATAGATTATTCTGTAATTATTTCAATAGCTATTTTACAGTAGAGATGTGTTTCTAAAATTTAGGATTTCCAATGCCATCCTACTTGGCCTGCATGGAAAATCATCCATGTCTTCTTTAGGTTTTTTACTTGACATTTTTCATCTTTCTTGCTTCAGTGTCCTCTGTTACGCTCCAGGTACCTGCTTGCTTAAAGTAGGGTCTGTAAATCATACTTAGGTCAAATTAAACACAAAGATAAGGAGATATTAAAACCTGACCTGACTCCACACGTGTTTAAGTTCAATATAAGTAAGTATGTAAGTATTCAAGATGTGAATACTGGCAATAGTAATTGTTGGTGACACAAATTGAGCTGTGGAACAGATTTCTTGGGGAAATGCTTTTTTCCCTTCTTTATCCTTTCATATTCCTGTAATACTGTTTCTGAGATTGGGGGAACCACAATCAGCACAGTCTGAAAAAGTGAGATGAAGGTAAATAGAGAACTATCTAAAATGAAAATGCTGATACAAATAATCAGTGACGTCACATTGGACTCATACCAAATAAGAGAGGTGCCACCATCAAAGGTATGACTGGAACCTCAGCTCAGCATACTGCTAAAGCTAAATTTAACAATAGGAATGATTTTCAGAATGAAGTGTCAGTGGATCATGGTTTATCTATGAAAAAGACAACCAAATGAAATTAAATTCAACCAAATTTGGAGGTATTGACTTGGTGCCTCATTGAGAGCACCTAAGTAACATTTTTACTGTAAGATAATATTCTATGTTCAAGATGTGGTTATGAATATGTTCACATATTTTTCCATCAATGTTTTTTTTTTTCCCTTAATTCTTGTTAATCAAGTAGAAAAAAAAATACATATGTAATTTATTTCATGCTGTGTCTATTGCTTTCTTTTTACTGGCATCTATGTAAGGACATAAGTACTCTGGACAGTTGCTCCTGTTGGAGGTTGGGCTTCAGATGGACAAATTGAAGCTTTCAGGGTCAGTCTAATATGCATAATGTGGTCTGATGGAAAATACAGGTATAGGTACTATGTGGTGGCTGGCACTGCTTAGCATTCATTTGGATTCCAAGCTGCGATGGAGAAATGGTGCAACATTTGGATACACAACATTTGTCAACATGATGAATGAAATGTAAGCATCTTCTCTTTTTTCTGTACATTATGAAGGAAGAAAAATCCAAATCTTATTACAGAAGTAAAATCAAAGGCAATTTTCTCACAAATGGGTTGTTACTCACAAAGCATTTTCAGGAGTCATCTGAGAGATGGGAGCAAAAGTTCTAATTTTGTTTCCCTATTGCAATGGGCAGGGCACTTCTGTGCTCTCTTTTCCCTGTTTATAAAATAAGGACAGAGCAATAATGAGTTCTTAGGTTTTATGATTCACTTAATGTTTGCATAGCACTTTAAAATATCAGGAGTAACATAAAAATAATAACTATGGGATGTATTGCAGCAAACACAAATACCTCTATTTTCAGCATGTTACCTTGTATTAGTTCTATATTTTCTTGAAATATAACATGATTTTTAGGTAATAAGAAATAAATTACTAGGTAGCATACTAAATAAAAATTTGGCATGAAGTACTCTAAAACAATAATTTCCATCTCAGGGGAAACAAAGGTATTTAAAAGATTGTTTTACAATAAAAATAAACTATTAAAAAGTTGGCAGAAATTCTCTGGGCATAATTGCAGCTGTGCTTGTTTCAAAATGCCTATTAAATCTGATTCACCAGGACTGTACTGCTAGCATGTCTCTGCCTATGGGAAAAGCCTAGGCAATAATTTAAACTACTTTAAATTGAAAATTTAGAGCTGTTGTAATTAATTGTGAATCATTAGAAACAGCTCAATTTAAAAAAAACACAACAAAACAAAACAAGATTGTTTATAACATAACAGATAATTAGCAAACTGCTGCAGAATCCAAAGATTCACCAGAACACATGTAGTACAAAAGAAAGAAGGAGAAAAAGGCATATGACAGGCATGATCATGTTTGTATAGCAAATCTCAAACATTCCATCATATTTTCAGCATGGAATCTTCCCTGAAGTTTAGCAGAGCCCATCCCCAATGGTTTTTACAACTCTCAGTTAAATCTTTGTGAGTGTTACCTACACTCCTATGCTGAAGAAAATTTGGAGAGATAAAACACCCTGGCTGCTCTCTGATTTGGTTTGTGAGGAGGAGTTACGAGGATTCAGTTTGAGAGGCACAATGATGAGGATGTACAAACTATAGATATACCCATGTGTTTAAGCCTCTCCTTTGTGATCAAGTAGTTTTTAAGATTAAATGTGGGGGTTTCTGTGTGTCTTATGATTGATAAGAAGTCTTAGCAAGTGCCACATCATGCTCATTCCCTAGTGAGGTACCCTCAGAGAGAGTTTGATGTCTGTCCCAGGCCCACAAGGATGGCCAACTGTCAACTGGAATGGGACATCCTGTGGAGTGTTAAAAAGTCTTTTGCAAAATAATGTCTGTTTTGTTTTTTTTTTTCTTTTCTAATCTGTTACAACTGTATGTTCCTATCTTCTTGGTATTATCTTGATAACAAATAACTTACTTATACTGGTGTTTTGTATGGTCTTCTCCTAAAGCACATAGGCACATCTAGGACAAAATCTGTTGAGATTCTCATCAGCTAAAAACATATTAGAGAGGCCTCATGTATCCTCCATCACTGGATTTTACAAAATTAAAAGGGGAAAATATCGAAGTATATGCTTGGAATTCTAGCAGAAAAATGTTACCCTTTAAAGCTTGAACGGTCAGCACTGATAGCACGGAGAAACTACTTAAGATCAGATTTGGCAAAAAAGGATTTCAGTCATACTGTCCACACACCTTGAAATCACACAAGTTCATAGACCCTGATGAAGCTGGACCTGTATATTTAGTAGAAATCCAATGACATATAGGGTTTTTGGTCAGTTTTAGTTGTGTAGTCACTCAGCATAATCACATTATACTTGAATATTTTGAAAATGTGGGAATCATTCTGCCAGAACAAACTAATGACTACATTCTGCATTGCATTGTCAGAAGTGACTTGCAGCAGGAGTTTTGCAGGGAAACAGAAAGGAGAGATAATCCCTCTCCTTTCTCTGGGTTTGTAATTTTCCCCTGTTAGGTAAAAAGCAGCTCCAGCATTGGTTGGGAAAAGCCTCTGTGCTGGAACAACAGAGTTTATGGCTATTCTGTTCATAACACAGTTTCTGCAATTTGAAAGAGAGCAATAGACCAAAGAAGAAAGTACCATCAAACCACGGCCAGCTGAAGTGAATAGACTCTGTCTGAATGGTAATTTAGAGACACGTTAGCACTGACTTTAAATGTGCTTCTAAAGGTGTTGTTCATAAGGAGGAGATGCAATTAAATTAAATTCCTCTCCAACAATAGTTTACAGCTACCTATTATAAGCTTGTGAAAAGTGTCAGTGGAGATACTGAACACATCTCTTGCCAATTTGAACTTCTCTTAAAAATTAAAATTTCTGTACATTTGCACAGTATTATTCTGCTTCTGTCTAGCAGCACTTTCTATTCTATTCTAGAGGAGCTGTGTTCTATTATTCATGGCTAATTTTAATTACTGTATCTGTAATTTCAGCCACATCCTAATTTACCACATTGATTATCCATTAAGATCCTGTGAACTGTAAACTGTTATTTCCCTCTCTTCCTCAGCAATCATCTCAGTTATTCACTCAGTCTTCCCACTGCAGACTTTTCTATTCAGAGATGAAGCTGGTTGATTATTTATTTTTGTACTAATAGTGTCCAAAACAGTTAATGTTCAGTTGACTGAGCATTTTCCTCACTAGAACAGTGATGGTTTCAAACTGCACTATGCAAGAGTGAAAATCTGCAGAGTGAGAAACTCAGCCTCTATGCTCATTCTCCTGCTCGCAAAAATATGCTGGTTTTGATTGCATGGAAAGCCATACTCAGAGTCATGTTCCTTTCACAGCCATTTAAAGTCTGGGAAGAGTGGTCTGTGCATGGATGTGTCAGTCCTCAGCAGCCACAGTCACTCCTAAGGAAATTGTAGAAAAGCTGTCAAGTTTGGGGATTAAAACTGCTTGTTATTGATGACTGGGAAGGAAGACCATGCCTGTGAGAGACATGAGCTGCTGTGGGTTTATTCTGCATTCCTGCCCACCCAAAGCTTGCTGCTTGCCTCTCCTGCTCTCCAGCCATGGCCCTCCACTGCAGCTCCCAGCCTGGCACTCTCGAAGGAAACAGATGACCCCAAGCAGGAGGGATATGAGGTTGTTGCAGCCTCCCACAGGTTAAGCAGGCTTCCCACACGCAGGGCAGCATGGGCTGTAGTGACTTTCTCAGACACAGATCTCTTCTGACAGCCCATTTTGCCAAAGTCTTGGTTCTACGAGATATTTCCTCCCCTCACACCCAGACCCTTAAAAAATCTGACTCCCTCTTTCCTCGCAGAATGTACACACATTTGTCAAGACACCATTGCACCCTCTTCATTCATCGTTTAGAAACAGACTTGTCTTTCTTATACCTTCTCTTTTCTACTGTTCTTTTTCAGTAAAGCTACAGTGTTTCCTCACCCATTCCTCTAACCTTGTAATCCTTATATCCTACTTCAATCTCCTCTTATAGCAGAGTATGTTCTCGACTTCTAAGACTCCTTTGTTCCATTTTTCTTAGGTTCAGCTTTACTTTCTCTCTTGGTCTCCTTTCCCAACTCTGGGCTTATTTCAGACAACCCTAATTATGGGAACATCTTTCCATTTACTATCCACCTGGTTCCATCCTTTCATGTGTTCATCCTCAGGAGCTTCCCACAGCTCATTGGATCCTCAGTGCCTTTAGACTGTGGATAAATCAGTGTGACGACCCAGTCTGACCTTGGCATGCTTCACCTGAAGTGTAGCATAGCTCTGGCACAGATTTTTCTATCTCACTTTGGGTAAGTCATGTATTTTCAGGACTTTCATAAACCATTTGAAAAATGAGGGTAATGTTGTTGTTTTTTGGGTTTTTTTGCTTTCCCTTGCCATCTACTTTTTATAATGCAGTCAGCCCAACAATTTTAGAGCTGGGAAAAGGACTTCTGGTGAGCTTATGGAACTAATGGCATTTTTTATTTCAAATGCCCACAGGAGTGCAGAGGGTAGTGTTTCTCCCTGTTCCTACCTTTACTTAGAGGCAGGTGCAGAATTGCATTTGAAGCAAAGGCCAGCCTGTATCCCCACGTAGATGGGACCTGGGCCACAGACATGAGCTGAAAGACCCTCTTGGGCTGACCCTGCATTAGAGCAGGGTCTGGCTGTGCCTCGGTGTTTCCCTACTCTACCCCTTAGCTCACCAGCAGGTGTCTGTGAAGGATCCTGCCAGGCTTAGTCCTGCTGGGTGCTGGTACTCCTCTGACACAGAAAATGAAAGTTATCTGTATTTTTCAAATGGGACAAGTAATTTTAAATTTCTACAGTAAGTGCACTAATAAGGGAGTCAGTTTTGTCTGTCTAATAATCCTGCTTTTCCTTTTCCCTTTGAATGGACTTAAGAGTTTTCAGCCAATACATATACAAATTCTTATCCTGTATTCTTCTAATGACAGCAAAATATAATGGCATTATTTCTCCTTTACAAAGCAGGAATAATGGCATTTAGCTACAGAGATTTGACAAAAATCAAGCAGAGGGAATTATTGTGAAGCACAGAAAGGCCAACTAAAACTTCTTCAATTTACCTGCCATGAAAAATTCTTCTCCTGATATTATTGCTGGAGCTATAGAATCAGGAATTAAGATTTCTTTGATTTTTTTATTTGCCAACAACTCACTACCCTTTAGTATTATCATGAGTGAATAACTACAGGCATTTACCAGCTCCATTTGGGACACAGACAAGTATTGGAGGTTTGGATAGAGAAGATGCTTTCAAATGTTTGCAGATGCACCATCTGTGTCTATCAAAACCCTCTGCAATACCATATGTGAGACCAATTCAGATACACTATAAAACCAAACTGGGAGAGAGGGCATAAATTGTTGGAAGCAAACAATCATTTGAGGATAGATGAAAGGCAAAATGGCACTGAATGGAAAACATTATCATTTGATTTCTCTTGGAAAATGTACGAGGAGCTATTCTTTTCTGGACTGGGTGATCACCAGTTTATCCAGCTTTCTGGGTATCAACAGGAAGCCAGTTATTATGAAAAGCCTGAATATATTTGTCTCAGGTCTGTAATGCCAATCCCCATCATGCAATTACTTGATTATCAGATGGTTTTTTGTGTGTCCCCATGATGCATTTCACACCTGTGAAGGTTCTCCATAAGCATCCCAAAAGCTTAAGCATGAAAATGCCAAAGAGCTTGCCTGCCTGACATGAGAGAAGTGATCTGGGCATCCTCTTGCCCTTGTTGCAAGAAACACCTGAATGGGAGAATGACTATTTTCTGTAGATGAACAGGTCGTTCTTTTGTCCAGCTGTAGCCACAGGTTTTTAGTGAATAGCCAATACGATCATTCTCCAAACCTGATCAGATGAAGTTTAAAGCTATTGACATCCTGACACAGTTCCCTCCCTCCTTCTCTGCTAAGAAAGGACTGATGTCCCACTGCTCCTTAAGAACCCACAGAGGCACTCCCTGGGCTGGGAGCCCTTGGCTCACTGGGCTATTTGGAGACTCTCTGTAGGGCTCTGCCAGGTAAAATGTTTCTATTTTAGATTACTATATATAGTCTGCTAAACTGTGCAGAAATGTCAGATGCCAGCATGTGCACATGCCTCCTGATACAGCCTCATATATAACATATTGAAAAAGTCATTTAGTGAAAATGTCAGCACATCTGATGTGGAGGAATAGTAGAGATATTTTTTTCTTTTCTTTCAGTAAAGTTTGAAAAGAGATTTTGAAAAAGTGGATATCAGTGGTGTGGGACAATATCGATGAAAAACACATTTTAAAAGCATTTATAAAATGTTTGGGTCAATGATAAGTGAGGCCTGGTTTGGATTTGAAAGGGAAAAATGCAATAAAAGTTTAAAAATTGAGAACATTTTTTGGAAAACTGATTGCTTTGCAAC
Organism: Monarcha castaneiventris obscurior; assembly: GCA_026261815.1. Classification (NCBI taxonomy): domain Eukaryota; kingdom Metazoa; phylum Chordata; class Aves; order Passeriformes; family Monarchidae; genus Monarcha; species Monarcha castaneiventris. The sequence goes on along the minus strand of JAMPIT010000379.1, from coordinate 23,159,711 downwards.
ACCTAAGTAATCTATGACATGTCTTCAATGGGATGTCCTAACATGTCAGTTGAGTTACATGGCAAACAAAATGTCAGTGGGTCAGAGCACTTAAAAGGAGGTAATGAACTTGTTAACACAGATAAATCAAAAGGCAGTCTCTCCTTCAAAAACAAGTTTGATAACCAAAAAGCATGTGTTCCCTTACTTTACAGCTGGGAACTGTTTAGAGCTCCTCATCAAGAATATGGTGTGGGGTAAATAATGACCATTAAGTAACAGATATTTTGCCCTGAAAATACTACCCAAGCATAAAATGAAGATCCATTCTTTGTTTTGGGAGGTGTGAAATACATGAGCAGGAAGGCAGAGTAAAGGCTGCTAAGGTGATAGCCCCTAAGCCACCCTGCTGCCTCATCCCTGAAGAGAGTCCTGAGCTTTTGTGCTTATTTGAAGGGAGAGACAGCATCTTCCTAACAGTGGGAATAAGGGTATGCCAGAGGCTAATCCCCACGTCATTGCCAGGAGAGCTGACCATGCTCCCCTGAAGCAGGAGAGGATGCCCACCAAGCCTTCCTTATCCCAGGCAATACTTGTAGTATTTGTGGGATAAAAAAGATTTCCTCCTTGGACCTTCCCTTTGTGGAACAATTCTTCTAGTGTTTCTCAGAAGAAGAGGGAGTGCTCATAACAGGAAGCCCTGCAGAAATTTCTTAGCCCCAGACACTGTGAAAAATAAAAATCCAGCTCAATAAAAACTTATCTTTTTGAATCATAAATTATTCTCAGAAATTACTGATTGTCTATAAAAGCTTACAGCTCTTTACTCTGTTTAATATATTCTCTGAATATTTGGTCACGATATTATGTATTGCTTGCCATCAGAATACTTTAAATGAAAGCAATGGTAGCTCTTAAAAATATTATTCTAGAGTCCAACAAAAGTGTTCCTTGCCCTGATGCACTGCTTGCTCGCACTTGAAGAGAAAGCTTAGCTAGAAATTAAAGAATGCAGGTGCTTTCCGAGTGGGGTGTTGACTAACAATGCCAGAACCTCAACCTTTCCAGGTCACCAACATCCTCAGTTTAGGGTACTGTCACAATAAATTCCTTAATTGTGTCAAGTCCACTGAGTGAGTGAGGAGATGAGATTTTGCTATATTAACTCCTTTGGACAAGGATTTACACTACGCCTACACTTTGCCTAAACTTGGCACAATTTAAGAAGCTCTAAAGGGCTAGGGAGAAAGAAAGCTTTCTCTTCCACAGCAGAACGTGACTCACAAGAGTCCTGAAAGCCCTAGGCATCTCTAAAGTCATCCAGACTCATCCCTGGTACCTAAAGTACTTCCCACGTATTTTAGATGCTACTCGGAAGCTTGAAAATCTATGAAATTTTCTTCTTCAGTGAAAGTCAAAGGTTATTCAGGGAGATAATTACATTTAGTCCAGAAAAAATTATTTAAGCATACGTAAAATTTTCTGATATGGTTATTTAAAAATTTACAAGAGCAGGTCCAATATATCTTTTTCCAGGTTTCCAAATGGCTAGAATATTTATCTTAACCAGAAGAAACACAGATTGTGTTTTCCCTGCTTGAGGCATTTGAATCCAAAGCATGCACATGACCACAGTCACTGCTAGAAGAGGCACCTTCTGCAACATCCCTTGAAGCTGAGCTACTGCATAGCTAGGAAAGTCAGAGAAACAAAGTGTGGCTGTATGTGGCTGTATGACCTAGTGAGGAAGTATCCTCCAAGATGATACCGTCCAAAGATCTTTTCCTCCTGGATTTTTCTAGATAATCATTGGATTAAATGACAGTAGCAGTATACTAAACATTTTGCATCGTCTGACTCTGCTTTTCTGAAATCTCATTGTCTTTATCAGTAGTTTCCACTGCAAGGTGAGCCATATGAAATGAAATTACATATTTTAACAAATGTTAATATTTGCTTCTATCATGTTACATTGTTTTTTATCCTCTTCTTCCAGTGTATTTCAGTGTTCAGTCTCTGTCCCAGCATGTCAAAGGGAGCCCACAGGGATATGCATGATACTTGATATCCCTGGTCAGGACATACAAGAAAACTTTGCAGTCTGCTGCAAAAATGAGGGAACTTAATGAATTTTTCATGTACAGCTAAATTTTATGCTAAACTGAGTGATGCTTAATTCAAAAGAAAAATACCCCAGGCTTCTAGTTTGGGGGAGGACAGAACAATGGTCACTTTAATATTTGGACATTCATTTTAAAAAGGGAAGATTTCAAAATCAAAACCACTGGCCTCTGTAACGTATACATGAATATTAAGAATCATATCTGGAAGCAGACAATGAAAATATAACAATATTTCCAGTTGTGGTGTAGACATTTATGAACATCTGTCAAGGAGATTAAATTGCTATTCTAGTGAAATCCCCATCCTAGTTGCCCTCACTAAGTGAAGTTCTGAGAAGCTAATTCTGTCTTTGTAGTTTATTGTGAAGACATGACCCCTAATTAAGCAGCTGCAGTAACAAGACACACTGAATTACACAAGTGGTCAGGTGTGGTCTGTTTTAACAGACACACCATAGGAGGTAGAAGACTGAAAAGAAGGTCAGCCATGAGCATCCCAGTCCAATTAGCAGGATGAGAATGAAATGTTATTATTAATCATGTTGTCATCTTAAGACTGAAAACAAATAATTGAACAAGGCACACTCACGGTGCTTACCTAGTCTCAGCAGCACTCTCTCAAGACGTGCCAAGAGCTTCTTGGCATTTTCTATTCAAACATGAGGATGACTCAGACACCAAGATACCACAAATAAGAATAGGGGGTCTACTGGGGATCATAAGAGAGTGGGGCCAATGTCCAATGCCAAGAAATCTGACTATGAAATGTATCAATGAAACTAGGTAAGGGACACTTGTCTAACTGTATATACAATGAGAAAAGATTTATAGGAACATTAAAAGTTAAAGATGTATTGAGTTAATTCTAGCCAAAAGGCTGGGAGAAGTCAGAAAGGCTTTTAAAAACAATTTACAGAGACATTTTAAGCATCATAGAAGCTTACAGGTAAACAAGAAGATAAAATTGATGGCAACCTGGATGCTGATATTTAAAGACAGCAGTTTGATAAATCATCAAGCATTAAAGGCTTGGTCAAACCAGGTATTGACAAAAGGAGGTCTAGATGCCATCAGTGGAATAAATATTAAGAGAAAATTATCTGAACATGTAGTGGATGATATTAGAAACAATAAACAGCATAATCAGATATTGAACACCTGGTGCCCTAAGGCTGTTACAAAATTAGCAGGCTATGCAAAGATAGGAGACAAAGTAGGTATATTTTAATTACTCATTTGATACAGAATCCAATGAATACCTGAAAATATATTAAAAAACCAATTGGATAAAACAATTGCTGAATAATCTGAAGGATGAATAATGCTGTGATAAATGCCAACTGACCAGCAGGGGAAACACATGCTTTGCTTAAGAGTGCTATCAACAGCTTGACCCCTCCTTTTGAAAAGAGCTTGTGAGGAAAAGCCTCTATTTCAGCATTACTCCAAAATCAGATGACACAGACTAAAGGCACAGACTGTGCCTTTAGTCCGAAATGTAAGTTGCAATATGAATGGATTAGTGTTCAGAGCAGATTGATGAAAGGAAGTCTGTGCTCATTCGTGGAGAGCAAAGGTGTTCATTCACTGTGTCAGTAGACAGCACATAATTCAGTGACACAGCAATCTGCACAGACTATGATCCAGATTATGCTTAACAGAAGCGATGGACAAGAAGATCAGCAGAGGCAGAGAATAATGAGAATTGCAGTCCAGGTGACTGGCAAACTTATTACACTGAAAGCAAGTCAAAGGTGCATGAAATGGATTAAGAACTGACTCAGAGATCCATAAAAATGCTGCTATGCACAGGATTTAAGTGTGCTGCACAATGTGAACACTTCTGCTTAAAAGCATATATAGTCTACAATAAAGTGCCTTGGGGAACAAGCCCAAAGGTGTCCTTAAAAATTTACTGTCTGTTTGGGCTTCCTTCACTGTGCCTTTAGGGAGAAATACCCCCACAGGGCTCCATGCTTTGGTTTTTCCTGTTTTCCTGCTTCATATTTTTATGATCTTACGCAAATTTAGCTGCTCCGTCCATTGACATAATTTAGAGATCCAATGTTTAAATGTACATCAGTTGAAAACTTCACATACATCTCTGGCATGTCTTTCATGATATTGATGCCTGAAGTGGCCACCTAAAAACAGAGACTAGACAAGAATAAAGGAATAAAGGTAGGTATGTATTTGAAGGGCCTTCAAAGTCCTGGGGACCCTGGGGAGTCCAGAGGCTACTGCCAAGATGGACCCCGAGTCACAAGTTCCTCACACTTTTATAAGTTTGGTCCATTTGCATATCCGGATCAATTCTCCAATTAAAGCTTCAGTTAATGACGTAACTAGCCCAAGTTTGCCCTCCTCTTAGTTTGCACATTTGGGGCCTTGGACAATCTGGGTGTCCTTGGAGAGCAAGTTTGGAGAGGCTTGTTTTGTCTAACCATCATGAGAGAACAGCAGCTAACAGGCCACAAGAAACTTCACAGTTACACACTAGGCAGTGCAGGATTTGAAAAATATAGAAAGTTAAAACCTAAGGCATCAATATCATGATGTCTCGTCATAGTTAGCAATGCTGCAAGAGACCTTTAATTTTTCTTTCCCCATCTTTTTTCTTATTTTCTCGTAGGATCCCTACAGACACCACCACACAGCTTACTTGTTTCTCACATCTACCAGTAAGAAATTGCCATGGCCATGGCTTCATTCTCCTGTTTAGCCTGCACCCAAAGTTCTTTCTCCATAGCTCTTAGTCTCTTAGTTCAGGATATTTTTCTCTCTAGCTACACTGGTAGAGGCAATCCCAGGCTGCTCACAGCTGCTCCTTGTGACCACCATCCCAGCCTGATGCTTTGATCAAAACTTCCTTCTGCAAAAGAACACTGTTGTTGCTCTGCAGCTCCGTTTCCTGATCCTCACACATCAGCAATCAACTTACAAAAAAGGCAGAGTGTGGTCTTGTCGGGTCTCCCTCTCATGGTACCCACAAATAGATCAAATCAACTTAGTATTCCTCCTTCTCATCTCTCCTGTAAGTTCTTCTTTGAGTTGATAATTTCAAAGAAAACAAAATTCTTTACAAGAGTAAAGATTTTTGACTCTTACTCTGTGAAATACTCTCACTATTCCCATATACTTCCCTGTGTGTACCCTTTGTGTAAGAATTATCCATTGTGTAATTTTTGAGTTACACAATCTCTTTTGGGGATGTGTGTTTGTGTAGCACTTCTCACAAGGAGTTCTTCCCACTGAACTTTTTTCTAAATTCCACAGGGAAAAACCCACCCAGTGGGAACTGACCCAGTGGGACAGCAGATAGTCTGTGTTTCTGGAGCAACCACACACACCACAATACAAAATGGCATGAAATTTGTCAGTCTGTCAGTCTAGGGTTTTGTTCACCCCTCTTCACCATAAAAAGTGTGCACCTATTACACACTGCCAGCAGCCCCTGAAGAGATGCTCTGTATGGCATCAGCAGAATATGCAGTACAGTAACAGTCCTAAAACATGACTTGAACGTTTATTTTCACTGTGTGAGAAATAACTTTGATAGCTGCTCTCAAACTTGTACACAGATCCTCAGGCACCCATTTTTTTTCCTTTCATTAATTGACCACCAGGGTGCTTCCTAATTAAATTTCCCCTCCTACAGCTTTATGTAAAAGGTATACATTAACCATTTTTTCAAGAGTGCTTGCAGCACCCGAGGTTTGCATTTGCTCTGGGTTTTCTTGCTCAGCAGAAAGCAAATAGAAGTGCTTTAAAACCAGGATGGAACTCCTTATCATTTTTGTATCTAAAGTTTACAGTCCAGTTTTGAAAGGGATAATTGTAAATCTAAAGGAGTAATTCTCACTTATGCTACTGAGAATGTACTTTCTCTGGCATATAATTTTAAAAGGTTGCCCTAGTGCATATTTATTTTAAACACAGATATGCAATGAAATCATCCATTTTTTCCCCTAATACCTGAACAACAAAAGCTGATTTTCTGACATGCAAACCTACAGCAGCTGTCTGATCTTTTAATCTGTTACATATGCTTCGTCTGATGCTCTCCCTGTAGGAGAACACAAAACTGCTGTAGACATCATTACACTTCTTGATCTGCAAATATAAGACCTGTGCCCTTTTATAGTCCCAAAGTGCAGAGGGGATCTTAGTCAAAGCTGCTTAGTAGCTAGGGGATTTAGAAAATACACTGTGCACACCCCTCTGGCCACTGAGCTGTAGGATTTTGAAGGCAGCTCACTCTTTCTCTGCTTATCATTTTAATCAATTAAAAGGGTTGTCCATCCTGTGCTAATCTCCCTTCAACTCTTACTAGATCAAAAGACTCCAGCTGATTATTGTTGCAGATTAACAGGATATCAGACAAATGTTAATTTAGATGTTACAAAGTCAGTGTCAGTATTCACTGAACGTCTCTAAGGTCTGCTGAGAAGAGATGAATATGATTAAGAAAGGAAAAGGAAGAAAGTTTGAGATATGGCTATTTTTGTCTTCTCCAAATCCCAGAATTACATGTCCCTGCAGCTCTGCTCAAGGGACAGAGATGGGAAAGAAGTGCTTACATTTTGTTTGTTCAGACCCTGACAACACAAAAACCACAATCCAAACCCTATTTTCTTCTCTTTTCCTATCACACACAACCTAGGAGTCAAAAAATACCTCTGGTACTAGTAGGTGAAAGGTTAGATTACAGGAAAGAGCAGTAGCAAGTCTGGATGGTCTTGTAGAGTCCCTCATAGCCTAGTTAGAGAAGATCTTATTTGCATAAATTTGGAATCTTTATTTTAGGGAAAAAAGCCTCCAACATTGTTCCACAGAGAGTAGGCATAAAAGATCAGTCTGTCACGCCAAACTACGAGGTAGCTTGAGGGTGCAGGTGCTCATGTGAACAGTGGTAGCTGATGGGTACACTGGAAAACTTGAACCCAAATGGCACAATCTAATCTTGATGATATTTTATGAGCAATAATGTCAGCTTGCCATTAGCCCTGTTTCCACTCCCTCCTGTCCAGCTTTAGCTCTGCCTGGTTATGGTGTTGGGGGACACCACTCGAACATGAGCTCCCCATGTGAGTCTTGAGCTAAGAAACAGTTGACTTTACCAGCAGGATGATCTCTTAGAAAGCTATGGGGATGGTTTTATTTTTGTGCAATGCTAGTGACAGGACCAATACTGATGTAGTGTCCACTTGTGTTGACCCTACATTGTTGACACCACAGTGAAAACTGAAAGTGTTTAAAAAAGAGTTGCAAAATTATTTCCCATGTGGCAACCATGCCTGAGAGAGAGATAGAAAGACTTACAATATGTTTATTCAGGAAAAATTAATTACTTGCTTTCTGTCTGCAGATATCTGTCTGGGGAATAGATCTTTGATTGTAAACAGGTCTTCTGTTCAGAAGAATAAGGCACAGTGAGATTCAGTTATCAAAAGCAAAATATAAATGAAGAAGTTTAGAAACAGAGTCTTTATTTTTCTACTTATGACAACAGCTAACAGATGGTGTGTTCTCCATCACTGAAAGGCTTAATTCAGGGTTAAGCATGTTTCTAAAAGTTATGCCATAGTTCATTCAATAACTCATTATGAGTTTGGTGCTGAGATGTGTGCACTGTTACGGGATACAGATCTTTGGCAAGCATTAAGCATAGTATCAGATTATTTCACAGCAAAGATGTGTCCTTGCTTTAAACCTGTTTTTCAAATGTTAGATCTAGAGGGTATATGGCTGCTAGACACCTTCTACCATAATGTACTCATGTATGCATTGAGAATTTCTAGCCCATGGCTTGTGTACAATATATAAATACAGTATGCTTTTGATAACTGAATATAATCATATTTGTCTCTTGCTCTGTGGATGTCACACAGCTCAAAGCAGCATTCTGCTAGGACAGCGTTTCTTTCCTTCCAAAGCATTAAAACAATGTAGGCTGCACAAGGACCCTGGTTCTGTTCATTGTACACAAGAACCATGTGGATGCCATGGCAGAAAGTAGTTCAGAGAACTTTATTACCAGAGACACTAGTATGTAAATTATCTTGAGTGAGTGCTTCTTTTTGCACCTCTTTTTGCAATATCCAAGTCATGTCCTTTTGTTGAATTTAACACTTTAGCAGTACTTTTGCATATCAGCAGAATATGCAAGGTAGAGTAATCCTCAGCCAGGCACAAGATCCAAAGAGACCAGCTTTTTGCATCCAACAGCAGCCATAACTGTGGAGTTTACTTTTCAGTACTCAAAACATCAAAGTAGGTATGTATGAGGAAATCTGAATCCTTCATCAGATCATATTAGGTCACATCTTGCCCAGCTTATGCCAGGTTTTGGTGTAATTTATAGATAAGCACATGTATATGTATGTTTGTGGTATATTTTATACATTCTATAATGTATAACAGACCATTCTATAAAGTTTATACCTAATATGATTATTACTGATGATTTTTATCATAGTATATTCCCTATATATTTTAAATGTGCCCTTCCTGTGACTTAATTGTCTTTGAGATCTTCTTGTTATGAGACAGGAATGAAAGAATTTTCTACTGTTCCTCCTAGACATTTTTTATACACACAAAGCTATAACATTAGGGTACAAGGTTTGAAATAGGCAAAAGCTCTGTGCAATTCCACCATGATCAAATTCTTTCAACAAATGAAAGAAGAGACAACCAGTACATATATCAGCTGACATGTTTTTATCTGTTTTTCTAATTAGCTCTGGAAATTCTTTATTCTGTACTGGCTAACACTGGAGGCATTCCCATCAGGTACACAGTCCTGAGACAAGCAATTGGGGTTGTGGGCATGGTACTATCCTACTGTTTGGTGAACTTTTTACGTTCCTTTAATGATGGATTCAGAATGTCAGGGTCATCTGTCTTTCTTGAAACAAGTTCTAGTTTTCCCATGTGGTGACAGGACTTCAGTTTGCACAGAAGCAGGGCATGTGTATTTTTGCCATTTCCAAGCACACCTTTGTAACATAAAGAATGTTTTTCTCTGAGGTGTATGCACTTTCGAGTGCAGATCGCTCAGTGAAGTGCCTGACAGAAATACTTAGGTCTTTTTGAGAATAGGGATTGCAGCAGCAGATGGGGTCCTGTGCTCCTCAGATCCTGTAACCCTGACAAAAGTGACTCAATTGCTGGGGCAGGGAGACCATGCCCTGGCCCTGATGTGCCAGAATGGCATTGTGCAGATTAAAATTACACCAAACTCTCATTGGTCAGGCTGGTAATGAAGATATCATAGAGGAATATGTGAAGATGTAAGAGGCAGCTGTCCTGGCAGGAGGATGTTGCCTGGCCCATCTGTGGCAGATGTGAAGGGCAGTAGTGCCCATGCAGTGCATTTCCTGCTCATCCTGCCTGTGAGGCCACTCACGTCCCTCCCTACCCTGTTCCGTCTGAATTTCCAGCCCTGGGGGACTAAGGAAGGTGATTTGGAAAGTTCAGTGCGTGTCCAGGTTTACTTCTACATGGCACCAAGATGTGTCTGGGGGAAAAAGAGGCAGGATGAGTCCTCCAGGTTAGGCATACCTCGAAATGCAGGATATAAAAATTTGGATCTCCTTTTCACTAGGCCCGGGTGGCTTCTAGGATTTTTTGGCTGAAGTTGTCAATGTTTGCTCTAATCCCATTTTTGCTATTGTGCTAAGGCCTTTAATACTTTAATTATCCAGCTGTGATTTCCTCTTCCTCAATCCCTGGAAGAGACTGACCTAAACTGAGACGACTAACACTATGGTGAGAGAGATGAGCTTTAAGGCTTGCTAAGCTATGTCAAAGCTTCAGAGCATTTAAGTCTGTATTAAAACCAAATCTCTTACCAAGTGAGCTGTCAAGCCCATTAAGAATGATTCAATTTCATTTTTCATTTATAGCACAACAGATTCTCCAACCTAAAGTGCACACTGCTCCTACACACCTAGCTGCTAATAATGTTAACTTTTCTGCATGTTATAAGTCAAAATGCTAAAAATTCAAAACTAAGCTAACAAACCATCTCCTTATCTAAATTCAATCACAAGGTACTATTTGAAGTACATTCTTAAGAGATACTGATCTAAGCTTTGTATAAACTCACAAACATCTGTTAATCAACATCTATTGATAACAATACATCATCAGGTGAAACACTTAGTGCCCTTCCTCTTTATTCCTTCCAAAAGAAACAGGTCCCAGCAGACTACAGTCACAGCCTGCTCTGTACATTGAGGCCATCATTCCCATTAAAGTCCTGACAAACTTTCTCGGTTCAAATGACGAGCTGGAGCAGGCCTGGCACTGCCTCATTTCTGTGACCACATATCCAGATATCCTTGGAGACAGGTGCCCTGTAGCAGCACACTTGCAAATGTTTTCTTTTTCATTTTTCCTCTTCCTTATTTTAGCTCTTTTTCCCTGCCACAGGAGTCTGGTTCCTTCAGTAAGCCCATCAAGTGACTTAGGAGGTAGCCAGGGAAATGCCACCAAAATCTTTAAATGAAACAGAAGTTTTCTTTCTTTTGTGTTTCTTTTTTGCTATCATTCCTTGTTGAATTTGTGTTACCCCCAGCAGAGGAGGGAGAGTCCCTTCACATGCATTTCAGAATTGTAGGCATTCACCTGAAAGTGAGGACTGTGTTAACTTAAGGTTAAAGTTATTCAGGCTGCTGCAATTCAACAGAAGCTTTAAAAGGCACAATAGCCATGTAGCCCAGGAAGATCTCCTTTTACCCAGGTGAGGGGCTGCAAATTCTGGTTCCTTCTTTTGATTGCCCAGGGGAAAGTTTTCTTAATCTGACACCAAACAGAAAAATAATTCCAAAATCAACTTTTTTCAGAAGCCAAGATCCACAAACTGTCTGCCTCTGAATTTAAAAAGCCTCCTTATGTTTTTCAGTGACTTTTCCCTACATCTTTTATTACCTGAAATAAAATAGAAACAGCAAGAAACAGCATACCACCTATAACTGTACACTACACTGGTCAGCATTTACTCTTATTTGAAAAGTATAATAGAATTACAGTTAACATCTATAGTGAATCATTCAATACAGTTTCATACTGTGAAAAGTCACCAAAATACACAAGCAGGAGTAACAAATATTACTTACACGTGGTGGGTTTTCCTCTTCTGGTAAGTGATGCAGGAGTTCAGGCTGGGGAACAGGAGAGGAGCTAGTGGCTTAGAATAGTGTACTTTAATGCAGGCAGGGACAGCTGTGATAATCTCAGCGAGCTTCTATATCACAGACCCAGATTTCCACACACTAATGCCAAGGCAGTACTTCCTCCCAGCCAGCAAGGATTTGGAGGGAGAAAAGGTGGCAAGGTGCAGTAGGAACAGTTGTGCTTCCCACAGCAGGAGCAGCAGACTCTGGACACCATGGTGTGTGCTTGGCATGCAAGTGCCCTGCACATGCTGGCCCTAATACAGCTCACTTCTTTATTTCAGAATATCAGCTTTTCCATTCCAAACTCCCCTGCATCCTCTGTAGTTCTTCATAGCAGTACAAAGCAGGGGTTTGCAAAAGTTGCTAGTCTGCTCTTTGCCTGTGGCATCCTAGACCATCCTCACATCCACATGAGACTGGGAATGGTGCTGGGGCAGTGTATCATCAACTCCAAGTAGTAAAGTGAAGGGGTAGCTGTGGGTGCTTCTGTCTGTTGAAAGAATGTGCCAAGATTTTTAGCAGTAAGTTACCTAATCCATCACAGGGCTGCTCAGTAACTGTCTGATTTTTAGCATGTTTAATGTTCTGGGAAGAGTCCGGAATTGCTATGACAGAGGACAGATTTGTGATTCCTCAAGGCTAAGGCCATATGTGGGAATCATGATAAACTGGCACAAACTCCTGTCCAGCACAGGCCAGAGACCTCGTGGACATCCACTGCCTCTGCAAACCACTGAGTGATGTTTGCCCCTGTCCAGCAGCTTCCTGGGGAGTCACAGCATCTATGAAGGACTTCCTATCCAAGTGTGATGCATCTGAACATAATCCAAATCCCACCTCGATCGGCTGCTTCTGTGCTTAAATTACTTTCCCTAAAAACATGCCCCCCAGTTTCTGGTCTGAATTCTTCAATCCACCAAGTCTGTATTTTCTTCTGCTTTCTTATTTCAGTTGGTTTCCTGGCTCTGACATAGACTTTCCTAAATAATCTTGAGTTACTCACTTAATCTCTTTTTACATTAATTCATTGTTGCAAGGGGGAGTTTACAACATTTCTCTTCTCTAACCTCTCTTTCATGTCAAGATCAAAGACTCCCTAGGGCACTGATCTTTCCTGCATCTTGACACATTTTCTCGAGTGAAAGAACTGTTATTTCAGCTGTGGCTTGTATAGTTGTGCTACACTAGATCCTAACGAAAGTTGCTTTTTGCATTAACCATGTCAGCATCTTTGCAGCTTCCATGTTATTTATGTTGCAAATTAAGAAACAGAGTAGGTAGCTGCACAAAGTCTTGATTATTGCAATGACTGACTTTCTCCCAGCACACACCACAGCATTCACCCATCTGCTTAAAGAAGCTTCACATTGAGAAAAATTAATATTTTTCCATCTTACTCCACATCATGTCTGTGCAGGTGCTTGTGCATGTCTTGCAGAAAACCATCCTTTCTAGGAGACGCAATGGAACAACTTGAAGGGCTGCAACCTCCCAATTAATCTCATTAATCTCATCGGGGTGTTGGGTTCCTACTTGGTGCTGTGATCTAAGGACTAGAAAGCCCATCATTTCACCTAGCAGAATCCTATCCCAAATACTGAGCTAATTGTTGAGGAAGACAGGTACATGAACAGACAGTAAGAGTATCTCTGTTGATTATCTGTGACTTTTGCCATCACTTAGTTCCTGAATGTCGCCACTAGATCCCTTATTTTATTGCTCCTCTATGGCCAGTATGGCCAGTAGCACAAACTTCTACCAAAATCCCCTCAGGCTTTGTGGATCTATCAGATGTGTCAATCAACACACAGTTTTATTACAGAGACAGGATTAAAAAGAAAAAACGCAAACTAGTAACAAAAAACATCATCACTTATTACGCCACTCAAGTACTACAGAGATCTTTATAGGGCTTCATGGAGGTGATGCTGTGAGGCTTTAAGGACTAATTGGTATTTTATATCTTTTTAGGCCATCCTACAGAGCTGGAGAGCCCAATCAGCTTTCGGGGACAAAAGCCGTGATATATTTTATCCCACATCAACTGCAGGTCTGGTGGCTTTCGGTTGAGTACTGCAGAAGACAGTGTCCCGGTGGCTTACCCCTAGATGGCACTGCGTGGCAGCCTGGCTCCAGCTCCCATCCTTTTCCTCGGCTTCGTAGCCAAGGTTTCTACTTCCCTCAAGGTTGGGTGGGGAATAGCACAGTGAGATGAAGGAATTAAATTTCTTCCACTCTTGGCTGAAGTGGGAAATATTCCCTTGTCTTATACTTGCAAGTAAAAGAGGAAATAAGTTTTCAATCAATATTTTATAAGGTATCTGGACAGTGTCATTTTTTTTCCTGCATGAAGCAGATATTTGTTCTGACAGGGCTTCCTGCTGTTAAAAGTAATGTTCTAGAGGCATCACGATGGGAAGGCACATTGTTATAAACTTCTGATGTATTTGATTCTACTACAATAGTAGGAAACAATGTGACACATTTTTCCAAGTTACCCACCTTTCCCTTAATAATATGGTGCAGCTTGCAGTTTGCTTTTGCATGCTTTAAATTATTTATCAATATTTTAGGGCATTTTACACAAGATCAGAAATTCCTTGTGAAACCTGATAGCCAAGTGATATCTGAATATTTAAGGTGTTTGGATTTGTTTTAACTAGATGGATTTCTTGTGAGATGATCACAGTTCTTCAGGCCCACATGAGTAGGTGGATCATGTTTTGAAGTCAAACAGTAAGCCTAAGAAATTTTCCATTTTTAAATTTCAGTAATTATTTCAGGTTTAATTTTTATACTTGTGTATTTACAGAGAAAATACAGCAAAAGAGGAAAATATCTTTTTTTTTAAGGGCTAACACCAGGTATTGACCAGCTACCAGTAATACCGGCTATAATCCTTTCCCAGCCTATCCCTAGGTTTCCTTTCTAGCCCACAGAATACATTTTTGAGAGCACATGTAGGCACATGTGACTGCATCCTTTGCATCTTGCAGAAGAGGCTCAGTCATTCCTCCTCATGGTGACAAATAATAGCAGGAGGGCCACCATGTTTGCACTCTTAGTAATGAAAAACGCTCTGATTTTTCTCAGAGAATGCATCGGTCTGGGCTGACTGGCTGCTTTAGAGGTAATGCTGAGTCAACTTGCTCTGCCAGCAATTTACCTTTCTCTATTACCTCAGCCTGCCACAGTCCACTCTAAAATACTGAGTCTACGCCAATAATCCAGTTACAGGAATGGTCTTTGGGGGTTTTAGAGGACTTCTACTGTTATTTTGTTTCTTCCAAAAGGGTAGTAGGCAGCACGTAAATTGAAAGACTTCCATTCTTTGCCAGCTCTTCTCACACAAGTTTTGATCACTAAACACAGGCAAAAGGGCACCTAGGCAGCCTCCTGACCCCAGTCAACAAACTACTGGAGTCCACAGAGGTCCATGTGTCTATACCAACCAATGTAATTATTAATGAATGAATAAAAATAGGTTGTTAGAAGTGTCCTATCATCACATTGTGAAAATCTAAATCTGCATTTAAACCATTTGGGCAGCACTCTCTGATTTTAATTCAGTTCAGACAGCTCAGACATAGAATGATAAGAAAGAGCTGGGAAAAGTTTTGTATTGATACTGATAAATGCACAGATTCTCACATCTTCCAAAATACAGCTCTATTCCTTGTCTATCAACCTGCTTGGTAATCTTTCACACTTCACTATAGAAGTTTTTAGTATATAACTTTTCACCCTTCACTATAGAAGTTCAATGTGGCACCAAATATAGACTTGTAACACTTGGATATAGGCTGGAGTACTTCCATGATCTTCTTTGGCAATGAACCGCAAGTTAAAAGATTATAAGGCTTAGTAAATAAAGCAGCAGCCTTTCACCTGCCAGACAGATTTCTGTCTTAGTTTAACCTTGATTTATGCAATGACTTTGGTTTTAGTATGTTTTTAAGCAGATACGAATTTGTGTAATCTGAAACTGTTGTACTACACCCTGGATAAAGGGAGAAGTTTGGTTCTGGAGCCTGAAAATGCAGACCAAGATTTAAAACAATACACACTTAAAGAATAGATCTATACATGTAGGACAGGGTTCACACAGGCACTAAGGTGTACTTCAGATACACATTCAAAGGAGACTGCGTTATTTATGCATATCAAAGATGAATTTAAAGTAATCAGGAAATGGTTTTAAACTCTGAGCACCACTTTCTCAGAAATTCCTTGCCCAGTGTTGCACTGAGATCCTTGAGTACCTCCCTGTCATACCTCAGGGATGGCACCCACTAGTTTGTACTGCAGGTGCTGCCATCCCAGTCTTAGGATCACGTAACCTGTAATCAGTTACAGGGGTGTAAGCACCTCAGAATTTGTTTATGAATCCTAGTCTTAGGTCTTTAACTGCATCTGGATTGAATGATACAACTTTCAGGTCATGATGTTTGCCCACTGGACTATTCATATGCTGAATTTCTCTTTGAGTCTGTGACCTGGAAGAGAGAAGGCTGATGACTGCTACCAGGTGGGTTTCTAGCCTAAGGAATGAGCATCACACAACCAGAATTGTACCAGAGTGTACTCGCCTTTTTATAGTTTGGTTGGCTTTGTTCAGTATGCATTAAAAGGTGTCAGAAAGAGTGAACTAATTCTGAGATTTCCAATTAAAGGTATAAAAATGTGCTAGTGATTGTAATTCTCCTGTCTAGTAATGAGTGTAGAGTGTTACTGTAACTCCTCAGGTACTGCCTTTTTACTTGGCCAATAAATACCCCACAGCAGTACCTGAGAACAGCAACAGTACCATGATCACGGCATAAGGAACTGCTTTTCTGTGACAAGGACAGAGCTACAGTTCTCATGCTAAACACCATGGACTAGCCTGCTCATGTGAGAAACTTGTCAGCATTGTTTGGGGAAGACAGTGACGCCTCCCAGCTGTGGCAGTGGTACCCACCCTGCCTGATGCTACTGGAGATAGACCTTACTCTCAGAAATAACTGCCTCATTTTGTCTTCAGCACACCAATTTCAACCAGTGCCATAGCACCCCTGAAGGAGAATTAACCTGAATATTATTTTGGTCAGCCTCTCCCATTTTACCTTCAAAATTAAATCTAGTTGCTGAATAAGACAGAATGTTGTTTAGTGCTGTTCAAAATCAGAGAGCTTTTTTTGTGTGTGTGTGAATTTGGTGGAGCTTTGACAACATAATTTTGTAAGTTATGTACATAATATTTGGGTGGCTCGAGGACATGATATATTAATTTCTGGCAATGTATATTTCACTAATTTGAATATTTTTAGAGCTTGTATTTAATAACATCTTGTTAGCCACAGGCCTACTGTTTGAGAGAAAAATTTTAATTATTTGTTAAGTCCTCTTCCTGTTCCACAGGCACCTCCAGGGCTCCTAAAGTAACCCAAAGCATATCCAGAAGTGAAAAACAATAGGTTGATAAGTGAGCACTCAGATGTACTTCAGCTAACAGGACTCAGGCAGTGCCATCCGTCCAGCTGCTCCGTGCCAAGTTCCTCCTGCTGGG
Organism: Monarcha castaneiventris obscurior; assembly: GCA_026261815.1. NCBI lineage: Eukaryota > Metazoa > Chordata > Aves > Passeriformes > Monarchidae > Monarcha > Monarcha castaneiventris. The sequence continues at coordinate 23,142,876 of JAMPIT010000379.1, read as the reverse complement.
AGTCCACCTGCACAGCTTGCTGCCAGCTGTGGCACTTTCTTCCCCACAGGTGCTGCAAAGTCTAATCCAAGTGTGTCCGAGGCCTCCGCAAGCAGCTTGACCTCAGGTCTGAAGCTTTAAATAAAGCTGTAACGCTTTGTTTTAAGAGGAGAAAGGAAACAGAGAGAAGAAACAGAGAAGAAAACAAAATTCAACTGAGTTTTTTAAGAGATTATGACAATGCAGTAAAAAGTAACTCCCAAAGTAAGATGCTGTTAAGAGGCATTGGGAAGGTGGCACTTGTGGGTTACTTCGTGTCTAGTTATTCATCAGACTTGCAGTAGGTCCAGAATAAAAAATCTGACAGAACTATACTTTGATGGCTGATATTTAATAGCTCACTCTTATCTGGCATCTGGAGAATGCTTATGGGGATAATAGCTATTTAATAGAACTGCTGACAGTAGTCAAAAATAAAATAAAGGCAGGCAAAGAACCAGAGGCAGAGAAAAGATTTATGGGTTTGGGCTGTGTTTTAAAGAACACAAAATTGCAGAAATATCTTCATGGTTTTTCTTAGGACTGGTCCTGTGTTAATGCCAAATCCAGGCTGAGGAGGTATTTCAGAAAGTGCTGGTTGGCTCAGACCAAAGTCATGCTGACGACCAGGGCAAACATCAGTGGCCTCAGAGCACTTCTACAGCTGGTTAATTAATTAATATAGATGCAGCCTTCGTGCCAGTTCCCTTCTCTTGTCAAAACAACATAAGGGAAAGGCCTGATTCTGGGTTTACCATAATACGATTAAAGAAAGCTCCTCTCAGAGACAGTGCAACAGAAAAAGCTTCTGTATGAGCTTCTACTTGCCTGATATCACTACCTTGATTTGCAGCCCTCTTCTAATATTAGGAAAATCTTAGGTGTCATGAGGCAGCAGTTTCTGCCAGGAGCACAGTGAGAGAGGCATCCCCGCTTCAGCTTCTCTTACAGCTTCATTTTGCCCCTCTATGAGATGTACTAATTTGTATAAAATTTCCATGGGACCCATGATGGGAGAAACGTCCTTACAGACTCTACAGCTTTCTTGGTCTCCAAAGACCACTTCCATGCCTCCACCACCTTCTCCTTCTCCTCCCCATATTTGCATCCTTATCTATCACAGAAAAAGCTTGTTAATCTGCTTACAGGCCCAGAGGCTGCTCAAGAAACTGTCACAACGGCTTTTTATTTTCTGTAAACTTTTCAGTAAATTAATCCAGAATCTTTCAGGTCTTCCAGGTCATCCGGAATCATCCAGGTCTTCAAATTCAAATTCAAAACTTTTGGTCCCAGAAATTAGAATTGTATAAAAATATTGTTCCTGTTTTTAAAGCTAACACCTTGAGATATCAAGAGCACTAAACCAATTAGTGCATTTTCTTTTATAAATCATTTGAACCTTCAATCTTTAGTTTTAAAATCCTTGAAATTCTTGTTTAAGACTTACAAGGTCTCTGGTAAATCAGCCTCTAACAATCAAAAGCAAAAGATGTTTGTCTGTATTTATCAGTATTTTTCTGAACAGTTTTGTGGAAAAGTCTGTTGTTTATAACTCACAGTTCGAGCTGTGTGAGCATCTGGGGACTACCTCTTTCACATCTCTTTTGAGTTGAGAATACTCAGGGGAATACTCAGGGCTTGGGGACATGTGGAAAGGTCACTGCTCAAACCATTTATCCCTCAATAAACTGCTGTGAGTCTGCCTTCAAGCCTCTGAGTCTGTCAGATGCCTTATGCAGGCAGTACAGCAGCTGACCCCGGCCTTCGATGTGCTTGTCAGTGAGTATTTTCAGGTATTAATTCTTAAGACCTGTGGGATTAGAAGGCTAGTTTTCACATTTTCTTGAAGAAAGGTATAAGGGGATGGTGTAGGCAATATCCAGGGTTTCATTTCAAACAATTTTGCTTGTAAAATTGCATTACCTTTTTGAGAGAGGTACAGCTCAATGCAGAATTTTTTGCCTTCAATAAAAAATTATCTGCCTATAAGCTCAACATAAGTGTTGTATGTATCATACATGTCAGATTTGAAATATCTTTTGTAAAACATGTTTATATACATGTAGAAAATGCTTATAAACACTCACAAGCCTGACGTATTCAGCAAACATGCAAGAGTACAGACCAACTGTTTAGAAAATTCCATTCGTCTCTCATGAAAGAGGGACTTTTTTTTTTTTTATAAATATCTGAAATACTTTTTAATTCTCTCATGGCAAGAGGCATGATCAAATCAGTAATTTTCTGGTGACAATGTTGTAAGTCTATTTGTTCACGGCTATTTATACACTTCTGCTAAACAGATCTATACAGAGCTAAGCAACCAAAAGCTACACCACTGTGTTACGCTGCGCTCTTTCAGACAGCCAGCGCCAAATTCTAGTTCAGGTCATAAAAATAGTGTCAGCAAGGATTGCATAACCCTGTAATCTGCAGCCACAATACCAACCTGTGCTGGCACCTGTGCAGGGGAGCTTTACCTGCTTCAGACATAATCCGGAAACACACACTAGGTGGGGGATTTGCAGTGCCAGGTCACTGAGGGATCTCTTGCTTTTCCTGCCTTGGAAAGTCATCAGTCTAATGAGTAACTCCACCTGCTCTTCTCATGACTGTTCCCAAAGGAAGATGTGAGGCAGTGGCTGCAGCAATTGTAGCAAGATGGTGGCCACCAAAATGCTCCCACAGAGAAGCGTAAACCCCACAGAATCTTCTTTTTCCCAAGCAACTGTAGATTAATATGAACTTAGGTGAAGTCTCATGTTTGTGAGAAAAGGCAGAGGGGACACAGTTCTTCAAAGAGTGGCTGGGGAAACAGATTCTCACCGCGCCTTCCGGTGTCTCAGATGTCCCAGCACAGCAGAAGGGTACAAGGTTTGATTGCCTCCCACCATTTGCCACCTCACAATAGGTAGCCTGGGCAGGAGGCATGACACTCTGGAAGCCAGAGAGGGATGCTCTTATTTGTCCCTTCTGCAACTGCTCTACAGAGCACAGACAGTCATGTATTTGGAAGACTAAGGGCCAGCAAGTCAGAAACCTGTATCAAGGGAGGTGTCACACCGAGCAGGGAAATAGATGGCTCTCAGGCATTGCTTCAGCAGGAGGGAAGCGTGAACATTGGGCAGTCACTGAAACCAGGCTAGAGCTCAGTATGGTTTTATTCCTGAATATTTCTGAAAGACCAGCACTATATACAAATGCAGATGTTTTATTATTGTAGTCATGTTAAAAATAAATATGCTACTTTTTGAAATAAAACAAAAGAAAATAATTTTTAATAGTTGAAAAAGAGCAGAAGATAATGTTCTCTGTGAAAGCATTTGGCATGACTGTACTGCTTACATTTGCAAAGCCAGTGTATTTATAGAAGCCTAAGACGAAACAGAAAGTTAAGTCCAGGACTGATTCCTTGATCTGACCTTTGAAACTGAGGTCAGAAAATTGCAGTGTCAGTCATGGGGGATGTCTGAGCAGGTGATGAACAGCAGCACTCACACGGCTCCCCTCTTCAGAGGTGAGTTGTTCTCAGTCCTCAAGATCTCACAGACTGCTGTGAGCTCTCCCATCAGCAAACTTTTAATTGAAAGTGTGATAAGCTACTCTGTCTCTGTAGGAAGCTACTAGCACTTAGGAGATCACCCAGGTAGAGCACCTGTCTCTGGGGACCACTATGCACTGTATGAGGGTTTCCTTGAGTGAGAGCCACAGTTAATGGCATTGCCCCTCTTCCTGCAAACAGCAAATGCCTGCAAACGAAGGTAAAGGAATGAATGACCTGTGGCTTGGCAGAAGTTAAGTACTCAATCACAGGATAAAAACTGAGGCCAGTGTAATGAGGGGAATAAAAATAAATCTTGGCAATAACTTCCATGTTGCAGTCTGTGGCTGAGACTTTCAGATCCATCAAGAGTTTTAATCAACATACAGAATGTTGACATTTATGGATCTGAAAAAATTGTCCATGGCTGAGAAAAGAAGTAAACTGATTATGGTCCAGGATTGATTTTGGGCTGGGTATGTTTATGAATATATAATGTGGGTATTCAGAAAGCCTGACATAATTCTTTTTCTTTTAAAAAATCAGGGATTTTAGCAGAAGAAGTTTTAGAAAGCTGACAGATATAAGCCTTGATAAGTCTTCTACAGAAACATTTTTTAAAAAAGAAGGGAAGGTTTAGTGGCAGGTGTTCCTCAATCTTCATATTTAACAAGGAGAAGGAATGTTAAGCGGCAAATATTAGCACGAAGGGATTAGGGCAGAAACTTTAACTACAATGGATATAGCCAAAATAGTGATGCACTATTAACCAAAGGCTGACATGTTTCCAGAAGGAGCAATCTGCACAAGTGTGTGTTTCTACTTGTGTGTAAAAACATTCTTAGATAAATTTTCATTGGACACCTGGAATAACAGCATGTGAAATCACCTGACATCCAGTCAGGGCTAGACCCACTGATCATCCTGCTCCCAGAAATCTTGCATGGATTTTTACTGTTTTTCATTACAGAAACCTTGCCACAACCTTTTCTGATATGTCTTCTACCGTTTGATTCACTGCACACACCTTAAAACGTGAGAATACCTGGTCTGAGTTCAGACAAGGAGTGTCTACCTGGGTTCTAAGTACAGGTTATTTACTGAGTATAAGAAGAAGACAAGCAATTTTTCTTTTGTTACCTTCTCTGCTCACAGAAAGCAGCAGATTAGAGACTTCCTGAGCAAGACATGGCACCTGTATCTTTGGACCTTTACTGGAGACTTTTTTCTATTTTCATATAATCTGTTGTCAAATTTATTTGTACTTTTGTATCTAAGATTTTTTTTGGCAATGAGTTTACTTGATGCACTGTTGACATAGCTTGACATTCTTGTTTTGAACCTGTTGCAGGCTAATTACATTTAGTGTGCTCTGGTTTAAGTTCATGTTGCTTGAAAGGCATGCCACACCTCTGATCATTCTCCTTGCTCATCTGTGACTGTATGTTAGAAGTAAACAAAACCCAGAATGCAGGAATGTGATCAAGTTTATTTGTTATTATAATGACATTTAAAAGCTGTGTCTTGTCTGATAGCACTTAACCTTGTGTTTTCATTTGAAATTGTAGGGAGTATTGAGATGACATTTTCATAAAACAACCCACAATAAACCTAAGATCCATCTTTTGACTGAGTAATTGTTAATGTCAGACCTTTTTTGTAAGTGCATTTCTTTGCAGCTGTCAACAATTGTTCAGTTCAATATAATCTGCAGCTCTTTGTGATCAGTTTTATTTTAAACCACTCTAAATAATTTCGTAAAGTCAGAAAACTTACATATACTTATGTCTTCAGATCGGCTTGTGCAATCCCTTTTCTGGCTCATGTATGAAAGAATTGCCATCAATAGAAGTCCCAACACAGCACTTGTGAAACCCATCATTTCTTCCTGTCCTCCTTTGTATCTTCTGGGTAGCTATTACTTTTGCTGAGGGCCTTCCCTTTTATCCCATAGCAACCTACTTTCTCTAAAACCTTTTTTCATAGGTATATAATCAAAAGCCTTTCTGAAATCCAAGCCTGGTAAATAAACCACCTTAATATTGATAAGAAATAATGAGTTCTCCAGGTACTGAAAAGGGCTTGAGACCCATCTTCCTGCAAGAACTATGTTAATTCTGCCCTATTAAATCATATTAATTAATGTATACTGCTAGTAATGTTATTTTTTATAGTTTCTACTAATCTCCCCAGTTCAAAAGTACAACTTCCTAGTCCATAATTTCTAAGGTTTCCCAGGAGTTCTTGTTAAAAACTAGCCTTGTATGTGCTATCTTCCTTTCCTTTTGTACTGAGGCTAATTTAAGTGATAGGTTATCCACCACAATTGAGAGCATGAACATTTCCAATCTGAATTGTCTGAGACCAAGTGGGCAAATACTATCAGCTCTAGCAGTGCTCTATTGATCTTTTTAAAATTTTCTTGAAACATTTTTTGCTGGCAGTTCTGACCAAGATGTTTCCCCTACTCTTTGTCCTGTAAAGAAAGGCTGTGGGAGTAAGACCAGACTCAGGCTTTGACAAATGGACTGCTAATGGAAATATTGCACTTAGCTTTCCTGCTGCTTCTTTATCTTCCCTGAGCAATCCTTTTACAGTTCAGCTATCTTTTGGTCCTACAAGTGTTCTAAAAGTCATGCCATTTCTGATATGGCTGGAAAAGGTTTGTTACTAACATTCATATGACAAATCGAAAAATTGGCTGTTTGTTGAATTTATTCTGACCTGTCTTGAAGTTTTTTTACATTCAGCATGCCAAAGTATGTGATTCTTCTAGTTTGGAGATTGTTTCCACATTCCTTACCCTGAGAAATCTCTTTTCTCTGCTATAAGACCACAGTCTCTCATGACCTTTCAAACTTTGTTTGGATAGGAGAATATATGTGAGCTTCTAAGCTAATGCTTTTATGTAATCTCCCTGCCACCTATAATCGTTTTATTCTCTTACCAGGACTTTTTCATTTCCTTTGATGAAACTGTATCATCTTCATGCAGTTCCCAATTTTGAAGCTAAGAGATACTGAAGTGTGAGGCTAGGAGTTTTTTCTTCTCTTTTGGGAGCTTTCCTCAGTTCTACATGGCTTCTGGGTATAAGTATATTGAAGTCAGCATTACAAGATAGTTGTTTAATAATGCTTCAGAATAGGACCTGTGAGATGATCCCAGGAGGACTACATCAAATCATGCTTCTCTGTTTATGAGTTTTCCATCCAGCTTTCTAACTATCCAAGAGATAGTAACTTTAAAATACCTACTTTGTCCAAAAATGTAGCTTCAGCATAATGTCCCATCAGGGACAACGGTGCAGAAGGAAGTGGGGAGGAATGAGACCTGTCTTTCTTAGCATGTTTTCTGCCTTTTTTGGATTCTCCATTAACTCCCTTAGCAGTCACAATCCAGATGGTCTCTGCCCTGGTGATTACAGGACATTTTCATACCATTGGTCTGAAATTGCATTTGCTGGGGATCCTGTGCAATTGCTGGGGATCTTTTGCAGCTGCCATGAATATACTGATAAAGAATGTTGTGCATAGATCAAACTCACTCATTTCCCTCCAGAATTTCCTTAATGTATAGCAGCCCACCCATGCTGAAACAATTCATTTTTAAATTCCTATTCTCTCATGCAATTTATATGCTGTTACTTCAATTATCCAAGATTATCTTTCTTCTATCGGGTTTCTGCAGTGCCTCTCTACTAATAACCACAAACCCTTGATATCTCTTTGAGTGGGTATACAGACCCCACTTTGTACAGACTTGTTTAAGCACTTTAACAAGCTTGGGTCTGCTCAGTAGACCACGGTGCTGTTTGGAGCTGGGATATGCCAGCAGCAGGTCTTTAATCGTTTCTCCCAGAAGATAGTTCAGTGTCAGTGATATTCCCCACTGCATATGCAGAAATGCCTGCTCAAGTATACAGATAATAGCTTTCCTTTAAATGAAAAGAAAAAACACACCCTTGTGTACTCAGCAGTTCCAAATGTTTACTGTCCTGTGAGAAAAAGGATAGTCTATTCCCCCAGCTTCTAATCTCTGTCATTCTTCACATCTGCACCACTGTGTCTTTTAAAGCTGTGTTTCAAGAAAATCAACTTTAGTCAGGACTTTAGAAGAGAAGGTGGTAGTACTGTGTCCCAACAAAAGAAACAAACAAACACAAAATACAGCATAGGAAGCAGGAAGTGAATGCAAGGGAAAATGTTTTCTCAAAGGCTTGGACACAAAATTATTGGCATAAGAGATATTAATATTGTCCTGATAGGTGTGAGATGAAAGGACAGGCAAAGGTGGGAGAAGAAAGTGAGAGCTAATATACAGTTGTAGCTATTTGAGGTCATCCCAGCATGCTGAATGATGGGGAACTGCAGAAGGCCCCAGAAGCAGCATCAGGAATAACACCAGTTCTTCTAAAAGAACAAAGGACTTCAAAAACTTTTTTGTTAGAAAGGAAGATGTAGATAACAAGGAAGCCACTAAAGTAAATATTTGCTTCTGTCTTTTATATTTTTATTAATTTCATCCACTAGAAAGCAAGTAATGAGAAACATGATTTTCACATTAGAAGGTATTCAACTACTCCATGAAAACAGGAATGACCAAAGCACATAGGAAAGTTTGTTTCACAGAGATCATGTGAAAGATACTGGCTGTTTGGTGGAGGAAAGAGCTTCCAGTAGGAGGTATAAAAGAGAATGATCATGGAAAGACATGGAAGGTGCAGTCTCTGCTCTCCTGAAGATGGGAAAGATACATGAGAAGAGTTGTACACAGATGTGAAACTAAAGGGCGGACTTTAAAGAATGACAAGTCAGATTTGAAGCTGATGTGGAATGAGAAGACATTAGCAGAGACAGTTTAGTCTGAGTGGATACCAGGTGCTGTTTTGTAGTGTTTGGGAGGAAGCTACACTCAGCTGCCTGCTAGAAAACAGAGCTGTGTTCATGATGATGCACAGCCATTTTGGGGAGTGGCTGCAACCATGGGTTTGGGCATAATGAAGATGCAGGAGGAAAAGAAGCACCTATGTTTCCTGCTGGAATGCAGTATATATCTACACATCCCTTCACACATATTTACATATTGCTATGTGCTTCTGTGTTGCAACCCTGGTAGAAGCAAAAGGCTTGGTGGTGATGAAGGGGGAGCCCTTCTCATGACCACCTTTCAGCATGCACAGCAAAGTGCCTTGAAGGGGTGCTTTCACCACATTTCCTCCACTACCACAGTTTTCCAGGGATGTCCTGGCCAGCTGTTGGGCCGACATGAACTCAGTGACTTGCTGGGGGCCAGCAGTGCCTCCCCCCTCACTGGCTCCTGCAGAGGTTGAGCAAGTGGGGCTGTCAGACTCTGCTACAAACAGCCAATCGAGAAAGGAACAAGGTAGCATCTCTATGAGTGGAGGTGAGAAAAGAGCCAGGGGAACTACAAAGTTTCCTGTGCAGGGTTCAAAGCCAAGAAAATGGTCCAAAACTGCACCCTGGAATGGATGCTGTCTGTTATTTAAAAAATGTATAAATCTCCATCGTGTATCTCACAAAGGAAGACAAGGCATTTTTTTCCTCATTGTTAGTTATACTCCAGCCTGTCATTTTGTTTAATCTACATAATACTACTTCTGTGAATTTTATACATGTAGCAAAAAACCTAAAGATATGCCAGTGTCTTTTTGCATATTACTGACACTCTACTTTTGAGTGGATAAAACAAAGGTAATGCTTGGAAGCCTCTTAAGTAATGCATGTTTATTTTTAGGTATATGTTTATCTAAAGAAAAGTTAGTTTTCAAGGCAGAAAATTATTGTTTTGCAAACATCTGCTTAAAAATGCCAACAGGCTGTTTCTAACTCAGATATATTTTCTAATATGCCAAAACTGCTGATCTCCAACAGATTTTATGCCAGAACTTAAGAAATTTTTAATATCACAATGAATTCACTGAAGGGCACTGACCGCTCTAGAATCCCACCACTATGACAGGGTGCATCTTCCAGGAGAACCTGTGTGCCAGTGTATGAAAGGGAGACTGATCCTGACAGAAAGGGACAAATCAAGGAAGAGCACGGCATCTACACAAAGCAAGACCAGAAAAGCAGAACCCCAAACAACAGCGACCAAGAAACCCACCACTAACAAAATCTACTGAAAATTCATGACTAGCTGCTGGATTATGAAAGCTGAAGTTAGAGGAGCAATTGACTTGTCCCATATTCTAGCAAAAAGATTAGCTGGCCTATCAGCACTGAGGAAAGAAAACACAATAAAACCCTTTTATCTTACTCATTTCCACTGAGAGCTGTCTGGTTAGGGGTGACAAATAGTACAGTTTGTCCAACATCATTGTTAGGAATTAGGAGTAGGAAGGTGCCTGCTAATGCCATCATTTTATTTTATAGTATAAAGATGGAGGCTGAAAGGAAGAATGTTCTTGTCAAAAAAACCCAGCTCATATAATGCCTGCTATGGTTATAGTTGTTGTCTGCTCTAAAGTCAGAGGGAGCCTGTTACATCCCTTTACACGATTCTGCTGCCATGCAACCATTTTCAGAAGAGCTGATATTGTAAGTTTTTAGCTAATAAAGCCAGAAGGAGTTTGACATAATAAAAATCTAGTTGTAATTTTCCACCATAACAAGTACTCACTGGATTTGAATGTGCTAGTTCTCTTTCACTGAAAACAGTTCAGAATATTTCATTTCAGTTTCTCCAGTCTGAAATCTATCTAACGGGAAGGATTTATTTCTGGATCAATATTTTGTTTAGTCTTTTTTACAAGCATATAATGCATGCAAATAAGAAAAGAAAAACTTTGAATGTTACATCAAATGGTCTGTATATAAAAAGTCAATATCACCAACATTCCCTTTTGACTTTAGAATTCAGAATGAATTATTATTTTGTTTAAAAAGTACTTCTGTCTGCAAACCAGGCTCATGTGAGGTATGTCCTCAGTGAACCATGGTAACATACATCATCAATGACAGCAGAAGAGATACGTAAGGGAAATTTTTTGTCCAGCCAGCACCATATAATATCTTTTTCAGTGAAGGACATAATCACCGACAGGTGAGGAGAAGAGCCATAACCTCCCTGTGAGCAAGCACTGCAGGGAAGTCTCTGGCAAGTGGGATCAGTGCCTTCCTCTGCGGCAGCTACTTATCTTCTCTTGTCTCTGGCTTCCTCCACTACAAAATAAAGAAAAAAACAACAACAAATTTCCATATTTCACAGAAATGTTTTGAAGTTTAGAACAGTAAAAAGCTGGGATATCCTGGTCCCTTTACAATAGGCCGTGTGAGTGCGCAAGAGAGATGCTACAGCAAACAATATTTTCAGCCCTGTGAGTTACCATCATTGTGCTAACAATAAAACAACTGACCTCCTCAATACCAGGAGAGACAACACTATCAGGAAATCTGTTGTTTCCCTGCTGTAACAAGAATAGAAATCTCTCAAATCAGAGTATGTTCAGGCTGGGTTTGAAACTGAAATACCACATAGCAGCATCTTAGGTGAAACACAGGAGGTTCCCTCTTGAGCATCAAGAAGCACTTTTTAAGTGTCAGGGTGACTGAGCACTGGCATAGGTTGTTCAGAGAGCCTGTGGGGTCTCCATCCTTGGAGTTATTCAAAAGTTGTCTGGACATGCTCCTGCACAAACAGTGTTGGGTGGCCCTGCTTGAGCAGGAGCATAGGGCCAGATGACTCCTGATGTTCCTGCCAATCTCAGCCATTTCGGAATTCTGTGAGGTTTCTGTAGCAGATATCAGATCCAGAATAGATAGCAGCAGATTTCCAGCGCTTTTCACTTAATGCCCTTAACTGATGGAAAAACTGTACGTAGTTTTCCTTCAGGCAAAAATAAATTAGGGAGATGTGGGGTGATATTGGCAGGAGAATCCTAGGAGTTCTGATATCAGAAGTGGGATTTTAAAAGGTTGTTCTACATTTACTAAGAAAGAGACATGCAAACTTAACTGGGATATACAGATTTAGGAGGCTTTATGACTCTTCTGCAATCACTGTACTCTAAAAGCAGGTGAACATTTCATACCCTTAGGAACTGTACTACTGGTCTCATTATCATTGCAAAGCTAATCACCACTCCCATCTATCCAAAATCTTTTCTAAGAAAAAATACAATATTTTCTGTAATCTGAATGATTTAGAATACTGAGAAAAGGCATTGCTTGAGTTTATTTTGCTTGAAAACTTTCTGTTATCATTTCAAGTTTCAGAATGCATTGTCTTGTAAGTGTAAATAACTGAAGAGTTATATGCCCATGTGAAAAGAGAAAGAGAGCTCTATCTGCTCTTGTGTGTCACACTTCAGTATAAATGTGGCCTCTTTGAAGGCAAAGAATAAAATTATGCAAATTTAATCTTTGCTTACGGATTGCCAATAATGTGATATTGACACTTTACAGTAAGCTAGTCATCTAATGTATTGGTATAGGATTAAAATTTTGGTAATCTTGAGCAAATCCCACAGAAAAAAATAAATTAAAAATGCCGACAATAAAACATCAACCTGACTAATTATTCTGGATATAACTTAATGAAAAAAAATAGAAGAACCAAACAAGAAGTCCATGATTTACCAGCAGAAAGACTATTCCCTCTTTGTATGAGAAGTCAAAAAGAATACAGTCCTTTCTGGGAAGGCACTCGTCAGCTTGTCTTAGACTTTGGGGTAATTTTACAATATTTGGTTGAGGAAATAAAATTTTAAAAGAATAGTGCCCATGTGGAGAGGAGGGGAATTTTATTTATTTATTTGTTTTAGTACTTTCCATTGTCTGGTATGCTCATGAAGACATATTACTTTTATTTGCAAAAAACCTATTTGGTGGTGCAGCATGCACATTATGTTACAGCAATGTGGCAATCCAGAGCTGAGGCTGCCAGAGCCCCTGGTTTTTCATACTCACTGTACATTGGTTCCCTCCGTGGCTTTCTCTTGGAGAGAACAAAGTATGGGCACAGCTCAGGCATCGTGCATCCTGTGGATGTGTCCACAGTATATTTCCATCTCACTCCAGAGCACACAAGATATGTAATGGAAGCCATAGCATGGTACTGATCCCAGCTACTTATTTTAAAGACCTATGAAGTGTCTTGACTGAACATATTGCTTGGAACCCTTGTGTCATTAAAAAACACACAGCTGACTGCAGGCAGTTTGGGAAGCCACGGCAGGACACACAGAGCACCATGACTGTCACATCTGCTGTTGGATGACGAGCAAATGTGTCCCAGGAAAGAGGCATGGGGGCCTGCCCACATGCAGGTAATATTTGCAAATATATCCATGAAACTGTGCTGACCAGCTTAAAAGAGAGGAATTTATTATTTCCAGGTGTTTAGGAAGGGATTTCTCCAGGTTGTGGGGAAGGTGTTTTGTGTCCTGCAACATGAGAAAAGCTGTGGCACTGTGTCCTGGCATGGACAACCTCACCATGAGAACCCTTTGAGGAGAGGTCTGGTGTGAGAGCTCAGGTTCACCAAAATTGTCTCTTGGTTTAGTGGCTGAGGATACTGAGCCCTACTGAAAATCAGTGTACCCGAGCTCTTAAATTGATGATGTTCTACTGCCCTGCTCTGTGGAGAACAGATTGCTCAGTACAGTCTTCTGATGTTAGTTCTGCTTACTAACATACATTGCAACCTCACACCATAATTAAAGAGTCTATTCTTATTTTTAAAAGACACTTGAAAATAATCAGTGCCAGATCAGATGCAAGGGCTTCCTGGACTGTAAATGGACAGCAGTACCCTACTTTGACTTTGTTTTTTTTATCTTAGCATTTGTACAGAACAGGTTGCTCTTACATTTGGTGACTGTCCAGGGGCCAGGCTTTCTATAAATGTAACACACCTAATTCATAACCATGCAGCTAATATGTACTTGTTACCTAGGGGATTGAATTTATGCACCTAACTCTTTGTAACACTAATTGCTCTGTTGTAGGTTGCAAGGTAAGTCTGTGCATAGGGGAGAAAAAAGCTTTCTCACTACCTGCAAATCAGTAGAACACGAGATTAAATTTATGCAGAGAAAAACTCTTTCCTGATCATATAGGGCTAAAATATAACCTCAAGGCTCAGTTTGAAGAGAAGGTAATGTAGAACAATACGTCCCAGAGGAAGCACTGTGATGCATTCTGCTTCTTGGAAATGCTTGGAAGCATTTCAGTGCCTGAGAGTCTCACTACATGAGAAGAGTATACCTGCATATAAAAGGTAGACGGCCCATGTCTTAGTAGCCAGAATCTTTGTTTGGTGGCCTGGGAAACGTAACTAAAGAGAGCCTGTCTCCCCTCAGGCAGGATATCTGGGGAATACCACCTGTAGGGCATTATGGGACAGAAGAGGAGTGGTGAGTATCTTCCTTTAACCTCAATTTCTTTGGTCAAAGATTGACTTTTGCAAGATCCCTCAGAAACAGATAGAAAGTAGCCTCTCCCATTGCATCCTCGTCCTTTCCATCCTGTCCTCTCCCTCTTTGCATCCCCATGTAAGGATCAGGAAGACTTCAGCTTACAGGGATTCTCATGTATTTACTGACTTCTTAAAGAGGAGTGATAAAGCAAGTGGCCCATCACACAGCAAAATCAGAATAATGGAGGTGACAGAAATTAGAACATAACCCACATTTCACTTGGACCTTTTTGGGACCCTTAGTCACCTTTGTTTCTTTCACATCACAACCACACACAGAGATTTTTAGAGAGAGCAAAAGGGACAGTAAATAAAAAAAGGCAAATTCTTTCTTCCTCCCTTTCTTTTAATTTCATATTCTGCTACAGTGACTTGGAACTAAAGCCAAAATCCAAATTTTTAGTTTTGATTTTAGCATACAAAAATTATATATATTCTTAACCAGTATAAATTTTTTTCAGGAAGTTAGAGAAGAAGATTTTAAGATGACTCAACATCCCCTGCTCCATGTAAGGAGTTACTGCAAGTCAATTAAAAGAATCAGTTAAAAATAGCTTTCCCTTGATAAAGGAGATATTTCTCTCATTAGGACACATTGCTAAGTTCTATAACCTTACAGGGAAACAGCATTATCAGCTAAACTGTCCCGGTTTACTTTCTTTTGTCTAATTCTGTGACACCCACGTGTCTTAGAGGGGAACCAGTTATGGTAGGTGTGGTGGAGTATTTTACCAGCATTTGTCCTGGGACCTGATGTAGATGAAAATAAAGAAAATGTATCCAAACTCAGAGGAAATGAGAAAATTATCTGCTTAGAAAAAAAAAGCTTATGCAGTTTTGGGACAAAAATCAAAACAGTTTAATTTTGCAGAAGGAGGGAGAGAGACCATGCTAAGCAGCAGAATTTGGAGAAAGTTACTTGTATAAACCATTATAATTACATGGAAATTTGGAGAGCTATGGCCCTAGAGAATGCTCCTTGAGCTACATCCCCAGAGAGGTGGCCTGAAGGCTTTTCAGAACAGGAGCCCTGCATTGAAAATGTCTCCAAGATGCATGGATGAAACAGGGACATAGGCACACAGGCCTGTGAGAGCCTTTGCATCATCAGACCCACTTACCTTCTCCTGCAGACTACGAGGTTGTACGACTCTGTCTATCAGTTTATACAATCCATTTTACAGCTAATTAAGCTGCTGGATCCTGCTGCTGGATCTGAGAGTTCAGTCCAGAAGTGCTGCACAGAGCAATGGCCCGGTGTGGTACCTGCTTCTCTGCAGAGGTTTTCCCCCGTGCCCTTGTACAACTGCTGAGGGCTCTCTCCCATTGGGCTATGGATGGAGAAGATGCTCCTGCTCACAGTTATAGTTTGGGCTCAGTTATCAGGTTACCTGAAGCTGTAATGTATTTTTTGTAACCGTAAAATCTACTAGTGAACTGATTTATTTTCCAGTAAAAATGCAGATAGTTTAGAGTGGGGGCTTTTCTCTGTGTTCAGATATTTCTTTCTAAAACTGAAATCAAATATTTCTTTCATAACATTTCAGTTTAGCAGGTAACATAGAAGCTGTCTTCATAGTAGCTCTGCTTCTGCAGCAGAGAGAGAAGTTTGAAAGGTACAAATTGCAGGAAGACATGCAACACTAATAGGCTTTC
The DNA here is from genome assembly GCA_026261815.1 of Monarcha castaneiventris obscurior. NCBI lineage: Eukaryota > Metazoa > Chordata > Aves > Passeriformes > Monarchidae > Monarcha > Monarcha castaneiventris. The sequence goes on along the minus strand of JAMPIT010000379.1, from coordinate 23,127,221 downwards.
TGAGAGAGCTTTGAGTCCTGTGGGGGCTTGACATCTTTTTCTTACAATCTCAGAGCAAGCAAGTACATTGAAATGAGCACACATGAGAAGCCCAGAGCCCAGGGAAGCTGCTTTTGAAGCCATGCTGCAATCACCTGTACCTCCTCCATCTGCAGTGCCTCACTGGGCAATGCCTTGCTCCACTCAGCTCCATCACAAAAGTTTTAGCCATAGGGTTTCAGTGGTTTCTCATCCAAGTCCATCCTCCCTCTTAACTGGTGCATGGCACACAGAGTGATCACTGCTGGTGGGAGAGAATGCAGCAAATGCAAAACTGAGATTTAAGTTTGCCATTCACAGAGAATCTCAGCCCTGTGCCAAAAAAAACCCCAAGACCATTCTGGTAACATTTAACACCAAGTTTATTATTCCTCAGGCTACCCAGGCAGAGCTTGCATGTGGACAGATGCTCCAAGATGGGCATGCAGAAGGAGCTCTCCCGTTCTCTGCTGCGGCTCCTCCCAACGTGCTCCCTTGTCCAGACTTTCTACAGACTACGGGATCTACTCCTGCACTACACACACTGGGGTTACCTTTAGGAAAGGCTGTGGGGAAGTATGATCATCAAAGGGATGGGACAAGGAGCTGACCATGGAACCCCAAGGTCTGGCAGAACATTGCCATCTTCCCAGGAACTCCTCCCAAAGTATCTGCACACATTCTCACCCATGACTGGCAGAGAGTTTTTAGATGTGACACATAAACAAGATGCCTCTTTGACCCACACAGGTTTTCTGTCTTGGTCTGCATGCATGGAGACCTTGCTGCAGAGCACAAGGAAAAGCACTATATTTCTGCCCATCAAACAACAAAGAGCAAGCAATCGCCTTTCCTCTTGTTACAGAATTTTGCCATGGTTTCATGGAAGAAAACAAATACATATTTCATCTTCTGAAAAATATAATGAATTTACATTTCCCCAGTTCCTCCTTATACGGTTCTTGTCAGACACAGGAGAACACTTATTTATTTCCTGTCTGTGTTTACAAAGTCTTGCGAAGAGTCATATAAGATTTTCGACACTTAGAATTATGATTCCAGGGCCAGGATGTTTTTCCCTGCTCCAGCAACACACAGCACCTGTAAAACTATCTTCAATTACCCTGCTCTTGGGGATTTCTCCTATGTGAATCCAGGGTTTGATAATTGTTCTGGATAGTAAAGCATGCTGATCCCCAAAGAACCAGTTCTTGCAGCCTCACTCAGAAAGTGTGCTATATCACTTAATTATGTTTCTCATAGGTTCTAGTGCTGAATATTGCAGCAGATTTATATCAGAATTTAGATTTTGGAGAATATCTGCAACTAACTGAATTCTCCTTCCAGCAGCAGAAGATGTCTGTGTGTCAGTCCACACAGCAGTTCACCAAGAAGCTTGTAATAAATTATTTCCAGGGCAATCCTTCTGGGTCAGCAATTTGCAAACAAATTTTCAGACACAATTAAAATGTTTTATTTCCCCACAGGCATGAGGGTAATAAACGGAAGAATCCCTGTACTCAACATGTCTCTCCTTCAGAAATTTTTCATATTCCTTGGAATCTGCTCTGAGACACCTTCTTTAAATTTTCATATGGGCATTTGCTTTTTAAATGTTTTAAAGAACAGTTTAGTTCATGCATTCATTAAGTTAGATGAAATTCTGTGCCAGAAAGGTAGGCATTATGGCTGACAGAAAATCCATGAGTAAATAAATTCTTGCAAAGAACACAAGCTCAGATGCTGTTTTTGTAAATAAAGGAGCAAGGTCCAATTTTTGAGGTTACTTGAATTATGAGTGAGTTCAAGTAAATTAAGGCCCCTGATGCTAAGAGCTATTTAAATAGAGGCCTTTTGAAGAAATAGCTACAATGTCTGTTGCTTGCTTCCCACAATGTTCTGGTAACAGCAGATTCACTAAAATGCCTTTAAATTTTAAAGAGTAAGGTATTAAAATGAATAAAACACTACAGAATCCCAGGTGTCCAGCTAAGATTCCCTGCAGCAGAAAAACACCCAAACAGAGCTGATTTTTTCATATCTTTGATGTGAGAGAAGGCATAATGAGCACAACAGTATTAGTTTCTAAGGAGACACATGCAGAAATTAGCTCCATTTTGCTTAATAAACTGTTAAACAAAAATGGTTTTGATGTTAGACTTGGTGAAGATGAGATTTTAAATCTTTTTATTCATCTGCTCTCTGGGATGTTCTTATTCCAACAAAATAAAACTTATCTCTCTAAATTAATGAGGCTCTTCATTTCAGGATCTTAGTTTGTAAAGTGTGTATTAGATCCAGTCAATATCTGTTAAATTAAAATGGCTATTCAATTACAATTAAAATTTTTCTAGCAATTTTTCATTTTGGTCAGTGTTATAGTCTGGTGCTGACAAGTAGATAAAGTGACTCAGATGAATTCATGCTATCTTCATATAAAATGTCATTTTCTGGAGCTTGTTAAAATTTTGGGTTTGGGGAGTTCATTAGCAACATTCTCCCAGTGAACCTTGCCTTTTTTAAACAAATCTTTGTTGGTTTTGAAGTAATTTTCTCACATAGAATCGAAATCTTTGGAAATCTAAAAACATAAAGAAATCAAGTGTCATTTAAGCAGCTTAAATACTTATTTCTCCAAACCCAACAAGTGAGGGAGATACTTCCTCACCCAGACTTGCTTTCAAGTATGGAAAACTGGAGCCACTTCCACTGCGAAGACAACTTCCTGCCCAGCAGATGCCCACTCTTTCCTGCAGGATCTGCAGGGCAGCAAGGCCAGTGGGGGTGATGGGTCTCCCCTTGGGACACAAAGTTGTCCTTCATTCCCATTCCCAATGGCAAGGAATGGCACACTGTCAACAGACCTGCTTTTAGTCCAGTCCTTTAGCCACAGTGAGGGGATTTAAGAAGAAGAGCTCAGGTGTTTCAGCACCACACTGAGAGGGCAGTGTTGGCACACTCTGCATGCCTCCAGAAATTTCTGCAGCATTTTGAAGTACCTAGAGTTCAAGTAACTATGCAGCAATTGTCAGGTCTAGCTTTACCAAGGGCTATAGTGACTGGATATAGAGTTGAAATGGTTAGTTTCCCTAGCTGGCTTCTTTTTAATGCCTGTTTAGTCACCAGGACATGTTTATTATTTGTTAACATATTAAATATCCATTTCTGTGGGAAAACAGGTTCATTTAGGATATATCCATATGGATATATGTCCATAGATGCATGCTAACTATATGCTTACCGCTGAGCTAAGCCCTGAGGAGGTGCAGGGGAACCTGTATTCCTGTTCCAGCAGTAACTTCTGCACAGAGCTGCCCACAGAAGTTTCCCTGAATCCCTGGGGATGTTAAGCTCACCAGAGAGCCTATAGTAAGGCTGTGACACTGCAAAGGGATTTCACAGACACCAAACCACATCTGGCATTACAGCTGGTACCTTGCTGATAGGGCCTGATGCTTTACTCAGCATTCACCCCTTTCTGGAGCTGGAGGGAAGATTAAAACAGAGATCTTTAACACATCAGTCGAAGTTTCAAATAGCAGATATCGCTAAAGCTTGTTCAATTCCTTCTGAAATATGTCATTCCAAGTCTAATGCCGCTGTCATTCTCATTTTTCTTCATAAATAAATAAACAAATAAATAAACAAACAACCTTTAGGCCCATGGAATAACAAGTGAAGTCTTTCCTTTTAATGACTGCATTTTTCCAAGTCAGTGGAAGAAAATTTGCTGTGTTCTAGTCTCTCTGGCTCATTAACTCCAGAAATCTGATAATGGTTTTAATGTAAAAGACTAATGTTAGGTTTTAAATGGGGAAAAAATAAACCATGCACAGGAATAAATTAACCTGTTACATCCCCCAAACAATTACTTGCACTGACCTGGAATTTGCACAGGCAAGTGCCTTACAAACAAGTACACAAACTCGTGGTTCAGCTCTGAATATTGAAAATGAATGGGAAATTCTGTCCCTACAGATAGACCCTATGTTAGGTGTCTTCTGATCTTGCTCTTTCTCATAGTGCCTCCAAATCCTGAGCAGTGCACAGTAGCTGCAGCAGGTACAACAGGGCAGAGTAAGACTCAGCAAAGCACAAAAGCACATCTGTTTCTTGGAGCATGAAATGCAGAAGCAAGCAGCATTACAGCTTTTCTTAAATCGGAACAGTCACAGCTGTTATTTCCATTCCAACTTCTAGTGAGTGTTAGTCAAGAAATCTCATGTTCTAATGTGTTTTGAGCTCCAGTTTGGGTGTAAATACGTGTTAGAGGGACAATATCTTGGTTGAAAGGTGGTAGTCCTTAAATGTGATGGAAGTTGAGAACTGCCAAAATTCTAGCTTCAGAATTAGCTTTGAAGAAACTTCAACCTTAAGGAGAGTGGATTAAGGAGAGCTATGGAAGACTACAGGAAGTTTCTCAGACAGGAAGAACAAATCCTCCTTAAATGTGATGGAAGTTGAGAACTGCCAAAATTCTAGCTTCAGAATTAGCTTTGAAGAAACTTCAACCTTAAGGAGAGTGGATTAAGGAGAGCTATGGAAGACTACAGGAAGTTTCTCAGACAGGAAGAACAAATCCTCCTTAAATGTGATGGAAGTTGAGAACTGCCAAAATTTTAGCTTCAGAATTAGCTTTGAAGAAACTTCAACCTTAAGGAGAGTGGATTAAGGAGAGCTATGGAAGACTACAGGAAGTTTCTCAGACAGGAAGAACAAATCCACTCTGGGCATCATATAAGGAGCTTGACAGTTTGAATTGCAGAAGTGAAGAGGTGATGGGCACAAACTGAAGGCCAGGTTGCTCCTCCTGGGCATCAGAATACACTTTTTCACTATGAGGGTGACTGAGCACTGGCACAGGTTGCCCAGAGAGACTGTGGAGACTTCACCCCTGAAAATACTCAGGGGTTGTATGTACATGGTCCTGAGCAAGTGGCTGTAGGTGGCCCTGCCTGAGTGGGGGGGTTGAACTAGATGACCTCCAGGGGTCCCTTCCAACCTCAACAATTCTGTGGTTCTGAGAGATCAGAACAACTAGAAATGAGCTAATGTAATGATTACTAGGTAACACTACCTAATAGGTATGCATTTGCAATGCACATGAGGAGCTGTTCCCACTGACCTTCAAGTGTAACCTCAGCCAGAGTATAACTATAGGTCAGCAGCAGAACCTCAAAACTGGAAAGTTACAAGTTATGTGGAGAAAGGGGAACTTAAACAACAACTGTAAACAGATCTGTTGGGTCCTCAGGAAAAACCCCAAGAAGTCATTAGCCAATTAAGGTTTTATTCAAAACACAGTTCTTACTAAGAACTGTGGAAATTATTTCCACTGTTCAAACTTGGTAAAACTGTCAGCTCTGCATGGAGAGCATGGCTGTCCAAATACCTTCAAAAAATTTCTGTTATAACCTGTCATAATGAGCAAGAAAAAGAAACTATGAATGAAAATTTGTATTTGAGATAAGAGTAATTCTCTGAAAGTTTGAGCAAGGCTCAAAAAAAACAGGTAATCTCTTCATCTACTCTCCATCCTTGGCAAGGTCTAAGCATACTTCACAGGGCAATGTGTTCCTGCGGGATATATGGGCAGCAGCAGAACATTTTCCACTCCTAGGGAAAGGAAAAAGGCTACTGCATTTATGTATTTTCTTCAGGATAGTATTGAAGACTTCAGAAAACATTTTGCCATACATATTCCAGAAGGAAAAAAAAGGCAGTTGGAGGGGTGGTTTTGGTTGGGTTTTTTTTTCCCAAGTTGAAGTATATTAAATACTTCATCTTACTGAAGGCACTGTTTGGCAGTGGAAGGAGGAATCATTCTGTAAATCTGGTCTGAAAAAGAGTTCATGTGTTGGAGAGGTCTGTGTAGTAGAGGCCAGCTGTGGAGCTGGACCTCTGGAGGCACCAGGGATCCAGCCGAAATCACAGGCTGGATTTGTAAGAGCCTAAGGAACAGGGATGGAAGACAGCAGCTGTTGAGTTTGCCAGCTGAAGTCTTAGGGAGGTAGGTAGGGTACACATCTGAGTTTCTGAATGCTTATCATCATCACAGGCTTTGTCTTGAAAGATTTCCAGTTGTGCCAAAATGTACCAGAGAATGAGCAATCCCCAAGACACCCAAGTTCACAGGTCTGCAGTGAGCAACTTTGTGCCTGTCCTTCCTTAAAGGCAGCAAGCAGGACTGGCTTTAGAGACTGGATGCACCCCTTCCTGCTGGTGCAATTGGATCTTTAGCCTATATCTGAGGCACCCATCGCTGCAATGTGATCCCTTGTGATATGTAAATCCTTATATGGGGAAACATGACTCATTTCAGGAGTATCCTAGTCCACCAGGCTCATTCTCTGCATTCATAAGGGTGGGAATTCCAGGTTCATCCCCAGATAAAACACCCTGCTCTGAAGCAGGACACTGATGTGATGACAAAGCATACGGTAACTGTGGAAAGGCAACATGATGCCATGACATGTGATGCCTCTATTCTCTATCTGCAAGAACAGGAACACCATCACTTGCAAAGGTGTCAGATTTTTCATTAGTTAGAAGTGCAAGGTCTGAAACACGCTGCTAGTTCTGTGTCAATACAGACCAGCTTTTGGAACTGAGATGTGCACATCCCTGGTATGGGCTGAATCAGGTTTGCTGCTGGTCTGGCAGCTAAGCAGTGCCTCTCTCTGCTCCTTTCAGAAGTGTATCACCCGCTTTTGGGGAATCTGAATTTAAAAGAAAGAAGCCTGCATCCTGCCCATCATCCAGCTGCCCAACACAGGCTTGGTTTGAAGGAACAGGACTTCTAAAGATAACACCTGTGCATGATTCAGAGGCCAGTATGTGCTAGTGACCATTCCCAATTAATAACAGATCCCTTTCAGCTTGGTTCAGGGGGGCAGATTCTCCTTCAACAACAGACAACCAAATTCCTCTGGCTCCACATACCACAGTGAATATCACAGCTCCTCAGGGAAACCCCACTGTCAACAAAAGTTACATAAAGCTTGTAAAAGCACTGACTAAGAAACCTGTCCTCCTTTCTTTTATAGGTCGAGTGGTGATTTCTTCCACTCATGAAAAGTGACCCATGGGTAACTAACTACTTCCTCTACCTTTTCAGCAAAGAAGTCAGTTGGATATTGGGCTTATAATCCTTGAAATCCTTGGTGTGGCCAAGACAGAACAACACAGACAGGAGATGACAGTCTGTATCCTAAACATAGGTTCTGCCCTTTCCCTACCTTGCCATTGGTTCAGAAACCAGCTGAGTGTTTGGACCTGTCATAGCAGGAAGCCACAAACCACAAGGACAAGGCACAGCTTCTTTGGCGTCCACTCAAACTTTGTAGAAGAGGAAAATCTAGACCTAAAATCGTGTCCAGCATGGTCTCTCTCCAAGAATCCTAGGATCGTTGGAGTACTCAGAGGACAGATAAAATAGAGGTACTACCTTCAAATCTGGCTCTTTCTAGTTACCTAAAATGGAAGGTGCTGCTGAGCCAACCTGCATAAGACACAACCTGTGCAGAGCCCCCCCCCCCATCCTAGCTGGGAAGTTTAACTGAGGCTCTGCCTGGAGTGCTTTCTGTCTCACTGTGACTCTGGCCAAGGATAGCAACGTATTGTAATAGTACTTTTCACCTGTCTTCAGAAATACTCAACACCCACTTATGGGATGTGCTGTCAAATATAAACCCAAGATTATTAAAAGTGACTACTGACACTGTGCATTTGTTTTTGAGCAATTATCCTAAGGCGACTGAAGAAACTTTATTTCTTTAGAAAAAGAGGAACAACAACAAAAGTTTGGTTTTGTTGGGTTTTTTTTTTTTAATTTTTTGATTTAGTGCATGGAAACTTTAATTAGAAAACTAAGCTTTAAAATTGCTGAAGACTCTCCATAAAGGGAAACAAAAGAACAAGCAAACTTCTGTTTGAGAATGTAAATTTTCTTAAGCATTTGGTTAAATAGAAAAAGGGAAGAGATACTTTCAGCCAGGTCACTGGAAGGAGCTAATTCATACAGGTATTTCCTTCTCCTACTGGATTATTTTTCTGCTAAAAGAAGCATACAGGGAAGGATAAGATGACAAAAACCTGCTTTATCACTTTGCAAAAAAACCCCAAAAACAAAAAAAACCACTTGCCGTGCTCTGGAAAGCAGGATGGGTGGGTGGTGAGTGAAGGACAAAGGGAACTTCTGAAAGCCTTATTTTCCCAGTCAGCATGTGGCAGACCTTCCACGAGGCGTCTCTTCTCAGTTTACCATGGCAGAGGAAAGAATCGTTCAGCAGCTTCTGAATGCCCTGGCAAAGTGGGCAAGTGTAGTGACCAAGAGTGGAGGAAATTGTGAGTTATTTATGAGGAAGTTCTGTACGAATCTCTGTTTTACCAGCACATGATATCCCAAATTAGATATATCCTGGAGGTAGCCAGGCACTAAATTAGAAAGAGGATCAATTTCATACAATACACCTTGTTTGAGTTGTATGCCAGTACGCAATCAGGAGCTCCCTGGAAAGATGCCTTCTTTCTTACAGGGAATTGGTATGAGATATACTTTTCAAAAATTGCTTCAGGTTTTCAGAAAATGGTGGTGTCATCAAGCAGCATGCTGAAGAATCAAAGATGTTGTCTTTCACATGGGATGTAGTTCGAAGGTGGACCTCTGCCACAGGGTGTTGGGGAGACCAAAATATCAGTGCATTCAGCAGCACAGATTGGTGGAGAATTTATATACTGTAATATAGATGCAGCTTTCTACTCCAGAGATCTCTAAATGTTTTTTTTTTTCTTTTCACAATGGAGAAATTATGATAGGGAAAGAGAATAAATTAAGGAGAAATATCCAGGAAGATATACAAAAAGAAGCATCAGCCAATCATGTCTCTTTTTTACACATAGTCTTTAAGCTTTATATGACTGGGTGGTGCTGGAGACAAGGCTCTCCAGACCGTCTTTTCATTCATTTTTCACTTTGTATATTTTTATTGTGAAAAATATTATGATTAGATACTTGTGTCAATAGAAGTCACCACTTACCTTGATTGTTTTGTGTTTAGCCACCAACGACTCAGCTCACTTCCAACCAGAGGTAAGAGCTAGAAGGAGCATGTCAGAGACATCACAACTTAGGCAACGTTGATAGTCAGGTGTGACGACCACGCTCCCACTATTAAAGGCCTCTATCTATAATGTAGGCAAGTTTGCCCTTCATTTGAGTAGTCTCTTGAGGTTAACACGGCTGCATAAAATTTAGAATAAGTGGGAGGGCTTTTTAAGTACTTGCTATCAGAGTCACGAGATTTCCTAAAAAAGTTCCAGGATTAAGCTTATCAAAGTTCCACAGCCACCTAGTTAGCCTTTGATATGACTTGACTCAAGAAACGAGGAGATTCACTGAACCATTCAAGGCCTTCATTCCCCCACAAAAAAAAAAAGCCCCAAAGAAGGTGAAATTGCATACAGGCCTGTCAGCAGGTTTGGTGTTTGTGTTTGTACTTTCTTAATTGAAGCTAACAGCTCTGCCTGCAAGAAGTCAGCTGACAGAGATCCAGTTCTGCACAATTTACAGTTTGTGGACGCGCAGATTAGAGCTGACTGCAGAGTATGCACAAGCATTATTTTTTGTGAAACCATTTGCCTGACAGCTGCCTTCTCAAGAGGAACAAGATACAAGCTCGTTCCGGTTTACAATTGATGGAGGAAACAAGAAATCCTTTCTGGTGTTTGGGTGGAAGCCAGGCATGAATGAATGAAAATGTAGATCTACATTTTTCTTACACTGACAAAGGATGTATGCCTCTTTCTCTACTTTAGTGCAGGGAACAGCCTGTCGTCAGCTCTTTGAAAATCAAAACAGATTTTTGAAGGAAGCTTACCATTTATTGATTCAAGAAGTGCACTGAAGTCCTATCAGCTGCACAAGACTTGAGGAATCTTCCCTCAAAAATCTTCTGAAAATTTAAGAAAAGAACGTGGGAAACATATGAACCATTCCCCTAATGAATGATTGTTCAAATTACAGTGAAATAAAAGTCAGTGGGCAAATAAATAAAGCCATTCCCACATTTCAGAACTCCCATTTTGCTAATTATGAATGTTTCAACTTCTGTACTAAATTTAGGAGCTCTGCATGAAATCTTGGCTCCATTGAAATTAATGGGAGTTTCTGTCATTTCGAGGAGGTTCTAAATTTAGCTAAATGAATTTTCTCCTCAGTAGTTCAGTGCCTTCTCATGGTTTTGCTGACACTAGCCAAATCTACATGTCCTTGCATTAAACACTAATAGCCAGTGTTTTGTTATTTCACATTAAATGCTTCTTTGAGCCAATATTTAATTATTGTTTCCCACACTCTACTTTGTTTCCTTGTATCTGAGAGAGGCCTTTACAGTTTGACAACTCTGAATATGTTCCTACAAAACTGACTAAATATATTCAATGTTGAATACATAAAAGTCTCAGTCATAAAATAGTTTAGAGCCCCACAAACCAGAGCAATCTGTAAATTATAAAACTGTGTAGTTTTGACTGTCCTATAGTGAGATAATCTTTCTAGTGGTGGTCTGAATATCCTTTCAAAGTCTCCTAATAAATTTTTATGTATGTTAGACCCCTTCATTCTTGTGAAATGAGAGATCTTCAGAGATGGAAGAAGTTTGGCAATTGGCTTATTTTGCATTTCCTTCTGAATTAGGCTTGATGAAAATTGTAAGTTATGTCACAAGCTGCTATGCGTAAAAAAATCCTTCCCTAATCCTTAGAATTTCCACTGGTGAAGTTGGGGCTAAATTGGGTAACAGAAAGCAAAGACTTGGGGATGTCCCCAAGTAACCTGCACAAAAATAGACAAGTAAGAGACAGCAGTAATGACGAAAATGTAATATTTTATTATGCAGAGGTAAAGAACCAGACATGGTGGGGACAGCCTCAAGTGAATTGTGTTCATCTTTATAATATATTATTTTTCTAACAGGAAAAAAGCAATACAAACTGTCAACATTTTAACACCAGGACAGCTAGCATTGATGAAGCACATGTCCAGAACAACTTGTGAGAAAAGAAAAGTGCAAGAGGGATTTCCTGGGTTTTTTTGAAAGCTGCAAATCATGAAGTTTCTTTGCATCCTACCAAGAATTGTGCAGAATATCTCAAATCATCTCTAAATGAGGTAGTAAAAGAGTTTAAGTCCTTTAGGAGGTAAATCAATTAGTGCCACAAATGCATCTAATGCTTCTGGGATTCAATCTGGTACCTTTTTAATCTGGCTTCAGATCTAGGATTTCCATTCTTTCCCTGCCTGTCACTGAAACATCTGTGTGCCTTTCCAATAGTGTTCTTTCTCTCCAAAGCACTGCAGGTAGAAAACGTAATATCAACTTCTTTCCTTTGCAGAGGGTACATTTAGGATGAGATACTTATGAACCCAGTATTCAGTGACATATTTGAATTTGTGTGTTAATGGCTGCCCCAGGAAAACACAGAAAACCAGTTGAAATTTTGCAAATATGTCTTCCTATGCAACCAGAAGACACCAATGGACTCCAGCATCCCAAGAGGTCCCATATTCCCAAACACATGCCATGCACTTGGGCAGGCTTCAAGGCAGCTCCAGGTGTGGGTGCGTGGCAAGCAGGTCACAGCTCTGGGTACTGTGGACAGAGCTGTTTGCTTCAGTGGGAGTTGTATGGGCAGGTGCTTTTGAATTCCTTGCCTGGGAGAATGACCTGCAGGCTGCTCCTGATGCCTAATGAAAAGACAGACACACTCTCCAGACTTTAGGCTCTATTTCCACACAAGATAGACTTATGGATAATAAAAAAGGAACCCACTGTATTTAAACAGCATGGTTCAGGAAATACTTGAGTCTCAATTTTCAGAAAGCTGAAGAGGTCTTGGAGGACATGACAGTCCTGTCCTTTCTGTATACTTTTCCCAGTGCTGGTTACCATCAGAGAAGGATGCCCCATAGATCTGCAATGTGACTCAAATTCTGCTATTGTCTGAAAATTTCTTGTCCAAATACAAGGTGAAAGAGCACAGAGCCTGGTTGTGATCAGACCTGGATTTTGGCAGCATTATCCTAGCTGGCATTTGGAGAGGAGTCAGTAATAATATAATCTGTGTGTCTTTTATAGGTGGGCAGCAAAGGTGAGGGTGGTGTCCAAAGTAACTGCATATGAGAAGTTTGGCAAACACAAAATGCAGAGGTGGAGTTATGGAATTAGAATTAATCTAGGATTGATGCATATTGATCCAAGCTTGCTGCTGTCCAGGGCTGTCATCCCTGCACCTCCTGCACTTTCCATTAAGAGATCCAGTTGTCAAAACACACTAGTCTAACCTGAGTGTCCCACTATACCCTCTTGAAAGACTTCATAAGAGTCAGAGTCTGACAGCTTGGAGAATGAAATTCATTATTCCTCCTTCTCCAAAATCTGAAGCTGCCTAAATGAGTAAACTGAGTAAAGTCCTGTCAGTTTTCTATCTAGCATTCTTACCCAAAAATATTTTATCTGTCTTGGTAGTCAAATTTCATCCTTCTCTTTCTCTACTCACCCATCATACAAGGAGCAAATCTTGAGATCCTACCTTATCCTAAATATCTTTATTGCATATACATCTTACCAGAGAAAATGTAAGGGCTATAGTGAAGGCTAAAGGCATTTAAGTTCTAGGAGACTCTTGACAAGAGAAGCTATTAAGAACCCAAGGAGACATTGATCTTTTTATACATTGAGTCTCTTGCAAATTCAGTTTATTGATTTATCAACTGGTGCCGTACACAATAGGGATTTTCCTGTTACAAGTTTTCTTTAGAACTGGCAGATTCCAGCAAAGCAAATTTTGGCTTAATTCTGTTCATACAGATGTAACATTGAAAATCTGTTGAGATGTTCAATTGAACTCCGTATTCAGTAACAGCTTGATTTCACAGTGGAGTTTGAAGTTAGTAACACCAAACCTCATCCAGAAAGGAACCTTTAAAGACATGAGGTGTAGGTTTGCATTCAAATCTTAGGGTTTGGCCTATCACTCATTAAAAAATACTGGATACGATTCAAAAACTCACCGTGGTCAATGTGTTAGACTGGATTATACAGCGCTAGCTGAACTTTTTAGGTGAACAATTTATTCACTCAAATGTACAGGGTTTTTTGGCTTAAATCCCTAAAGATTTTTTTAAAAAATCATATATGTTTTAAAAAAACCCTTAATTAGAAAGCACATTTAAAGCCTGTTTGTCAATGAACCCTCCAACACATAGACTCTGCATATCATTCTGAAGACAACTTAAAGCTCAGCAATTAAGTCAGAATTAACAGATTTTTAACTTTATTTCAATATGGCAGAAAATATAAAATGGACAACAAATATCTCATTTAAATTATTCTACTGTTTTGCCATGAAGAAATAAAAAAAGGATTATTGTGTATCATTAATGAACTTTGTTGTAAACATAAAAAATCCATCTAAAATTATTGATGTTTATAAAATTGAAATCAACTTTCTAAGCCTGGTCTAGGAAAGCTATAAAAACTCCTGGTGGGAAATTGCTTCACCAGAACAGATATAACCTTAGCTGCTGGAGTATACTGTAAATGCCCCACAAGATCCTGCACACACAGGGGCAGACAGGAGGGTGGGCACTCACTGCCCCACAACAGTGTCACCCAGCCACAAACATCCTGAAAGAGACTTTTAAACTCATGTTTGGACTTTCCTGTATATTTCATTCTGTTGTGGACTTAGGCAGGGACCATTGTGAACACTGAAAAGACTGAGCTATTAAGAGCCTCTGCCCCAAAATGTGCTGAGAAATATTTATAATCTTGCAAGGCTGGGACGTAACCAGACCCACATTGTTTCTCACTGAAGCTTTAACTGGACCTGGGAAACAAGATTTCAGCATAGCACTGGGGTTGTTTATAACATGTCAGTGTTAAATACAGAACCCCAAAGCACACTTACTGCATAAAAACCAGCATCCACAACATGAAGTACAGTTGTTAAAGACTCGTCTCAAGTGGGGAGTGAAAATCTTCAGCTGGAGCTTATGCAAAGAAAAGAGATTTTTCTGCATATCCTGTTGAATTTCTTTAACAGCACTGAAGTTGAAGACACACTGGATTTCCATAAATTGCACAGGCTTTGGTCAAAGTGCTGTGAATGCTCAATACACTCCTTGATCAGGCCCAAGCTGTGCAGGTTGAAATAAAGCAAAAAACAGAGAGCAAAAACACTGAACAGAAAAATCAGTATTGCTATTGTGCCTGTTTATTGTTTGGAGCAAGAATTCAAAACGTTAATCTTATTCCTTTTATCTGTGAATGACTCACTTTTTGTCAAAGAACAGCAGTTGAGCCATTTTAAACAGCTGATGCCATCTTTATCTTGATAAATCAGAAAGCATGAAAAGAGATAAAAATCAATCTCTCCAGAGAGTGACATTAGGCAAAGAATGACACCCACACCCCCCTTATCTGTAATACTCCACAATCATATGCAAACGTGGGCAATAACAGTGTTTGTGTATATAGTGAAAAAAGATGGACTTTAGGATGCTTTAAGGGAAATTCTTTCATTCCTGACTTCTATTAATGACATGTATATTGAGATCATAAAGACAAAGCAACAGATTTGACCCTGTGAAAATGGGATTAACAGTGAATTGGATTAATAACTTCCTAGGAAAAAAGACCTTTTCTCTATGCTGTTTAGGGCTGCCCAACATTCAGTGTTATATCACTTGGATGTAGTTTCCTGGCTTGGCAGTTATTCAGAACCCACAGCTGACAAGTGTTGTGGAGATGGCCAAAAGGCTGAAGTTATTAAATTGACACTGAAGGACAAGGTGACCTTCAGCAAACACCCTCTTCACTGAGGCAGATGCAGGACACTACTTGTCCTCTGGTAAGAGGCATTTGAAGCCAAGCACAGCAGCAGGAAGGACCTGAATCAGAGTGTCTCAATTGCGGGCAAGGGGCAGACTCCATCCCAGGGTGATGTAGACTATGTGACATCCAGCTTGGTGACAGTCTGGGCTGTCAGACCCAACACCATTTCTTTATTTTGACCTTCCTGATCACTGTCATGACTGCTTAGGAAGCCCCATGACTGCATAGGGAGCCCTGTTGCTGCATGGCCATGGTAAGCTCTCCAATTCATGTTAAACACTTATATTACATAGCTGTAGAGGGCAGCCTGAATCCAGCTCCCATTTCTCTTCATTGCATAAAGAAACCAGGTCTGGGCAGTGCTGGCTATCAGGTGTGCTGTCCTTGAATACAAGATACCACGCGGACACCTAAATCTTCAGTACATCTGAGAAAAAGCCCTAATTTGCCTCGCCTGGAAAGCCCTTGGGCTAACCATGGATCCAATTAATAAGCAGATCACTGTGGCTAAGATAGTCTGGTCTCTCATTCTTTCTGACTTGCGTCTTTCTATTGAAGCTGTCAACAAAAGAACTAATTATAATGTCAGACATTTTTGTGCTGACACACTCTCTGTCAGGAAGGAAATAAGCAGCATTTAATGCTGCTTTGTGGACAACTTTTAGAAGATAGAAAGGTGTGATTGCAACCAATCTGGATCAGATTTTATTTACTTACTTTAAAAGAATAGCATTTGAAATCCTAATTACAAGACTCAGACTGCATGGAAACTATGTCCATTTTACACCAGCAGGTTTGTTTGGAGCCTTGCAGAATTGCAAAGGAGGGTGAAAGGTTTGAAGGTCAAGGTAAAAGTAGAAGTGACATGCACAAAGAAATACAAGAGGGACATTGGATAAAATAAACAAAATAAAAGTATCCAAAATCAAAACAAACCCAAATTCTCTTTCATTTTTCCTTTTTTCAACAACTCTTATTTACTGATTAAAACTGAAAGGACCTTGAAGGAGAATTAAAGGCAAAAAAGGACTTTTCTTCCTAAACGAGAAATAGAAGCAATCCTGATTATCTCCTGTTCTCCAACCTTTCAGGAAAACATTGGATTTAACAACATTGTGTATGATATCTGCTCTTGTTTATAAGAGGGTTCCATGTTGTGCATATCAACATAATATCAGGGTCAACACGGGCAGGAGCCAATTTGATTTGCAAACTCTCCTCCTGCTAAACTAGGACTTAAAGCAAGTGGGCTTTGTCCTCCAGGTCCAAGAGCAGAGCCCTTGTCTCCTAGAAACTTCAGCTTACCTTAAATCTTATCAGTTCAGCTGTGCAGCAGTCTTGTGAGGTCCCATAAAGACCTGGAAAACTATACATGTAACCTCAGGATTCAGGCTGGCAGACTTGAAGTAATCTAAATGTGAAAGATACAGGAAATCCTTTGCTTTAGCCATCATCCAAAAGTATTCACCATACTCTAGACAAATTTCTTCATCCTTTTTGGCAAGTAAGTAGGTTAGAAAGTAAGACCCACAGATTTAGTACCCAAAAAGCTCCTTGAAGAAGCTGCATTATTTTAGCAAAGAACAGGAGCTCAAGATAATTACCTCCTTTGCATTCCTGCTTTGGGGAAAAAAATACTAAAAATCACACACGGCACTCGGAGATCGGAATCAAAGAATTCCATAACTAAAAAAAAACATAACAAAAGAAGAACTGGACTAATTTACTAGGAAAAGAAACAATATAGCTTTGGCCACTGATCAAAATGCCTTCTTCTGTTGCACTACCTTGCATTTGTAATGACTCTCCCCTACTCTTTTCACATCCTATGACTCTGATGATGGTGCTAACCTAAACTTTGGAGATCATGCTATGTCTGCAGTCTCTGTAACTACTCTGTTAATACTGCAGCTGTTTTTTTCCCCTGAAAAGAGACATCAGGGTGGGGAGAAAAAATGCAAACACATCAGTTTCCTGTACATAAACCTTGAAAACTCTTTTAGCAATGTAGCATGAAACTTTGTGTTAGAAGGTGAGATGGAAATCAGCCTTAGCTGTGAAAATTAAAAGCAATCAGGGAGTTATCTCTTCCAACAGCTGTTGGACTCCCAAAATCTTACATCAAGAAGGGGCATAAATAACTTGGTACTCAGCTTCCCTATCTCATTGTGCTGATTTACTTTCAGGATGCAACAATTATTTTACGCAGGGTGAATGTGTGCAGATTGTGGAAGTATTTCACTCACAAATCCCTTAATAAGGCATTGCATTCCCCAGCGTATTGCCAAACGATGCATCCCATCCTGATTGCACATGCTTCAGCTTGAGAACAAAGCTGGAGCCAAAAAAGGGAGCTTAAGCTTGTATTTTTCTCATTGATACTGTGTTTAAAACAGTCATCCCTTTTAATGTGAAACTTCTGCTGAAAAGAGACTAATGAGCGGGTAAGGAACAGAGATCTAGTTACTGGCTGGATGCATAAATTCATGTTCTCTGTTCTAGACACATTTCATTTGTTCATTCAGCTCCTATTCTATTATTCCAAAGTGGTCTCAGTCACCTTATGATTTATTTCTTAATAGGAATTTAGGGAGTCATGTATCATTTATACTCTGTGTAAGATTCTAAATAAGATTCTAAACATTCTAAGCAAGGGTCTAGCTGTGTTCCTTAATGCCTTGCAAGTGTTGTGCTACCTAGGATCAAGGTCTGCCTGTGCCAAGACCAGTGTGGAAAACCCTTGAGGAGGAGGGCAGCTTGCCATGCACTCCTCAGTCCCTGTGGGTCACGCAGATGACACAGCTGATGAGCTAATCACAAGTCTTAGTGTACTTGCTGTTTCAGCAAAGCCAGATGTCCCTGCACTTTCAATCTGTTTCTAACCTCCTACTCACCCTCTCCGGTACCAGCCCTTGTTTTTTTCCTGAGGGAATTCTTCCAACTTTCTCTTATGTTTAGGATCACAGTGCCCATTTTTCATCTGCAGGTACCCTCTGGACAGCTGAGTTTTAACACCATAAAGTGCTCCACAAAACTGTTCCCAGTGACAAACTCAGCACTTCAACCACTCTTCCCAAAACCAAACCACTACTTCTTCAGAAACAGGAACACAATTTATTATGCCAGGAGCAGAGCACATTGTACTTAACGTTTTACCACTCATCTTCTAATAGAGACTGAGGGATGTATTTCTCTACAGCCAGCTAGGTTTACACTAGAGTTATGCCACTTCTCCATCACCAAACAGACTGTGGCCTTGGTGTTCAACTTCACCTCTAAGACAAACTGGGTATGGGCAATAGTCCCCAGCTTGTACTGGCCTTCAGATTTCTTGGAAATTCTATGGAAGAATGCAGCTAGCCTGGGCTGCAATAGGGGCAGTTTGAACAGCCTAGCATAGTATATAATAAGATTTTACTGTCCAATGACATTTCCTGACATCATTTGACAGCAGAGGCACTGCAGGCAGCTCTGTTAGCTGCTGGCCAGTAAAGGAACCATTCTTTAGAGGCCCATGGAGAGCACATGTGGCTTCAGTGGGAGAAGGAAGAAAAAAGAAAAGAAAAGAAAAGAAAAGAAAAGAAAAGAAAAGAAAAGAAAAGAAAAGAAAAGAAAAGAAAAGAAAAGAAAAGAAAAGAAAAGAAAAAAGAAAAGAAAAGAAAAGAAAAGAAAAGAAAGAAAAGAAAAGAAAAGAAAAGAAAAGAAAAGAAAAGAAAAGAAGAAAAGAAAAGAAAAGAAAAGAAAAGAAAAGAAAAGAAAAGAAAAGAAAAGAAAAGAAAAGAAAAGAAAAGAAAAGAAAGAAAAGAAAAGAAAAGAAAAGAAAAGAAAAGAAAAGAAAAGAAAAGAAAAGAAAAGAAAAGAAAAGAAAAGAAAAGAAAAGAAAAGAAAAGAAAAGAAAGAAAGAGAAAGAAAGAAAGAAAGAAAGAAAGAAAGAAAGAAAGAAAGAAAGAAAGAAAGAAAGAAAGAAAGAAAGAAAGAAAGAAAGAAAGAAAGAAAGAAAGAAAGAAAGAAAGAAAGAAAGAGAGAAAGAGAGAAAGAAAGAGAGAAAGAAAGAAAGAACGAAAGAAAGAAAGAAAGAAAGAAAGAAAGAAAGAAAGAAAGAAAGAAAGAAAGAAAGAAAGAAAGAAAGAAAGAAAGAAAGAAAGAAAGAAAGAAAGAAAGAAAGAAAGAAAGAAAGAAAGAAAGAAAGAAAGAAAGAAAGAACATACTTGCAAGGAAACCAGCTGCATGTTAACTCAGTGAAGGTGTGTGTTTCCCACTAATGTTCCCATAGAATTGGGTCACGTCAGATCTACACGATGGATATGAAAAAGGTGTGCATTTAAGATCACATGTTCTCTACTTTGCAAGAAGTTTGATAAAAAATGCCATGCACTACTCCATCCCACAACCCACTTGTGGGGGTCTCATGCATGTAAAAATCTGTTTCTATTAACCTGTCACACATGAGAGTTCCTCACACCATCCCACAGCCAGGCAGCAGAAAATTCTGCAGAGCTGAAGATGCAAGACACTCAATCCTCTAACACACTTTTCATAATATCAAGGAAATTTAACACTCATAGGGAAATGGTAGAGATGACCAGCACTTTGCACTTAGCCCCTGAATATAACCTCTTAACCTCTTATAACTTAACTTCTGACATCAGTGTCAGCTCCTGTATAGGCAGACCCACCAGTTGCCACCAACCCTGATGCAGAAAGAGCCACCTCTGAGCTAAGAGGTTTGGTACAGCTCTGGGCTCCAGCTGAGACTATCAGATTTGGGGCCAGCTATGGTCAGGGAATTTGTAACGTCAGTCTCCATCCACGTGGAAAGGAACATCTCACAGAAGTTAAAATCCAAGCATTATCTTGTGCCAGTTTTAAATACTGCTAGCAAGAACTGGTTATGAACCAGTTATTAAGGGAAAAAGGGTTAGTTATATACCCATCTATAAGTTTAAAGAGGAAGAAAAACTTTGGTTGATTCTGCTTATGTGATCTCCACCTGCCTTCCTTGAATTTTTCACATGGTGGTGTTGAAGCGGGGATTTGCTGTCAGTCCTCATTAGAAGGCTGCACCAGCTAGTACATGGAAGGCGTACAGCTTTCTGTAGGAGTACACTTGGTCCTGCATCTTCTCTGCAACCAGACTACTAATGAACTTACTGCTTAGTCAGTTACAGAGCTCCTCACGGAAAGCTGGGAGGTGTTTATGGCTCCAAAGGCTCATAAATGAGAATGGTAAAATTATTCCTGCTGACTGTGCAGCAGGGTCCTGAGAATACAACTGGCTCTAATAATACTGTCCAGACACCTCATGCTTCCAAGTTAAAGAGCAAACTACCTAATTGCAGCAATACACGTCCAAGATAATGCATAATATCCCTTAAAAAGGATTTTCCAGTAACTTGTGTCCTCAGCAAGAAGTAATTTACACACACACATAATTCTACTGCATTGCTTTTCTTAAAGCAGATCGCTGGTGTTTTAACAGCTTGTATTCTGCTTGATGATGACATCTCTAGTGTCCCAATTCTACTTTTTGGAAGGGATGTGGAGAGATCTTGTGCTCTTTAAATGACTAGCTTTTCTGAAATGGGATGCCTGAGGAATCAAGACTGAGACATGAATTTCTGAATGTCACTTCCCTGACTAAGGGTTTTGCAGATCCACAGAGTTAACTGTAGTTTTGCTTTAAGATTTAAGAGCCAAATTTTCATGTTAAACAGTGTGCCAGATTTAAACTGTCTATATTTTCTTAAAGGAAGACAAATACAGAGCACAAATGAAAACTACTCCCACTGTACACTTGTAGAGACTGAAGACCATTAATTAAAAATCATGCAGAACTGATTAATGTTTCACACCACTGCAGCTGCTACAATGTGAAAAATATTACCATATTTTTCAAACCTTTCTGGAGCTAAACAAGATCAATTACATTATGAGGCAGCAAAATGTATTTAAAGCTCTGAAGTACCTTACACTTACTTGTAACACCTCAAGGTTGGTACTAAACAGGATTCAATTGGCTGCCCAGAAGTCTTTGAATCATAGGTTCATATAATACTTTGGGTTGGACAGGTCTGGCCAACCTGGTCTTGAATGTTTCCAGTGATTGGGCATCTACCACCTGTCTGGGCAATCTCTTTCAGTGGCTCACCACTCTCATTGTAAAATAATTCGTCTCGATCTGGTTTAAATATACCTTCTTTTAGATTAAACCCATTACCCCTTGTCCTGTATGAAAAGGTCCTACTAAAATGTTTGTCCCCATTTTTTCTTACAGGCCCCCTTTAAAAATTTAACAGCCACAATAAGGTTTCCCTAGAGCCTTCCCTTCTCCAGGCTGAACTGTCTCCATTCTCTTACGGGAAAGGTGCTTCATCATCATCTTCATGGCCCTCCTCTGGTCCCACTCCATCAGGTCTATGTCTTTCCTGTGCTGAGAACCCCCAAGCTGGACACAGTAATCCAAATGGGCACAAGGGCAGAGTAGAGAATTATCGTGCTCAGCCTGAAGCCCATCCTTATTTTGATGCAGGCCAGGACATAACTGGCTTTCTGGGCTGTGAGTGCACATTGCCGAGTCATGTCCAGCTTTTCCTCCTCCAGTAACCCCAAGTCCTTCTCCACAGGTCTTCTTGCAATCCCTTTATCCCCCAACGTGTACTGTACCAAAGGTTGCCCTGACCCAGGTGCAGCACCTTGCAATCAGCCTTGTTAAACCTCATGAGTTTCCCATGAGCCCTCTTCTCAAGCTTGTCCAGATCCCTCTGGATGGTATCCTGTCTTTCAGGTGTGTTGACCGCAGCACTCAGCTTGGTGTGACCTGCAAACTTGCTGAGGGTGCACGCCATCCCACTGTCTGTGTCAC
Organism: Monarcha castaneiventris obscurior; assembly: GCA_026261815.1. Taxonomy (NCBI): domain Eukaryota; kingdom Metazoa; phylum Chordata; class Aves; order Passeriformes; family Monarchidae; genus Monarcha; species Monarcha castaneiventris. Next base: position 23,105,444 of record JAMPIT010000379.1, on the reverse strand, counting down.
TGATGGAGATACTAAACCGTGCTGTTCCCAGTAAAGACCCCTGAGGGACGTCACTTGTCACTGGTGTCCATCTGAACATTGAGTCATTGACCACTACCAGCTGGTGACCATCTAACCAGTTCCTAATCCAACAAACAGACCAACTTACAAATCCATCTCTCTTCAATTTAAGGAGAAGGATGCTTTGGGGACCACATCAAATGCCTTGCAAAAGTCCAGATAGATGACAACTGTAGTTCTTCCCTTGTCCACTGATGTAATCACTCCATCATTGAAGGCCACTAGGTTGCTCAAGCAGGATTTGTCTTTGGTGAAGCCATGCTTAGGCCAGCATTTTGTTCATAATTAATTATTTGTAATTAAGAAAATCCTATTGCTATGAGGAAGGTAAAAACCAGATTGTTCTGTCCCTCTGTTAGTTGTCCTCAAACAGTAGTCCTGTAACATGTTTCTCGTGGAAGAGGTGACTCTGTACAGCATTTTACCTCTCTTTAGTCTACTAATTAACCAGATATTTGCTAGAAGCATAGAGTGAGTCTGTTGGGGAGAGAGTGAACAGGGCCGCTTATAATTTTCATTAAATCCTTTTTGTTTTGTATATATATATATATATATATATATATATATATATACACAGTAGTTTTGCAACTGGCATTGGGATTTTCTACTTTGATGTTGCAGTAATGTTGACAAGATCATGCTGACACTGAGTTCAGTGGCTGGAGAGGATGTATATTTGCAGGACTACTTCCACTGAAGCAGTGTGACTTATGAACTGTACATGTACATGTATGCATCATGTGGGCCACTGTGGCTTTCCCATCCTTGGAAGTGTTCAAGGCTGGGTGGGGCATTGAGCAACCTGGTCTAGTGGAAGGTGTCCCTGACCATGGCAGGGAGGTTGGAACTAGATGATCTAAGTCCCTTCCAACCAAGTTTTTTATGGTTCAATGAATACATACATGATTTTAAAAGTCACTGCTGTTGCACATGGCTTCTGGAATAGAGCTCAGGGTCTTCGTATTCAGAATTCAGCAAGCTGATGGAATAGGTCTTCATTCAGAATAAGGGGATTACACATGAAACCTTCTGAAAAGACCCATTTACGCAATGTTACCCACCAAATGAGGAAACTTGAAAAAAGGATTTTGCATTGCTTTAAGTCTTTTAAAGAGTGTTAGAAACTCTGGACTCAGTTTTCCCAAACAGGAGCAAACCCTCCAAATCCTGTGTTCCAAGTCACACAACAGCACCTCAAGGCCTTCCCTCAGCATGCCTTTTTCTTGTATCGAACTGTACCATTCGTCAGCAATATGCCTCAAAATTACTGCTTTCAGACATTTTTTGTTAATAGCTTCAGGATGTGTAAAAGATTTGGTTTTTTTCTCATGCCACAGCAGGACGTTTGGATATGATAAATTAACTTCTGCTTCTAGTCCTCTGTTGCCCCTCTGCTGGGATTAAAATACAAGATGCATGCTGCCGGTGCTTGGCTGCTGTTGTTGATCATTCAGTTGTTTTCCTTTTTCACTTCAAGTTACTTGTAAAGGACGAACCAAACCCAGCTGTTACTGAATTACTTACAATTAAAAGAGAAAATTAGTGAGAGAGTGACTGACAATGGCTGACACACAGGATGTGGTATGCTCTGAAACCTTCTTACCTGTGTTTTGGATGTCATCCTTTCAGGTGATCCTCCAAATCCAGCAAAGAAAAACACAAAAACAACACAGGGCTGAAAAAGATCTCCTGGACACTGAGCCTTTCCCTTTTTTATTTCAGGCAGGGTGCCACATGAACTCTTTACTGCCCTACTGAGACCTGCACCTGCTCTATTGCACCACGGTCAGATGTCAGGCACCAGCTCACAGAGCCACCATTTCTCCCTTGCAATACAGTAAATGCCAAGTTTAAAGTTCATAGGGATGGGAAGATAATTACCCAGCAAACTAAAAAATTACAGAGGCATTGTGTTGCTTTTGCTACTCAAGGAGTTTGCCAGGCTAATAAAGAAACCTAGTGCATTAATTTCTCCTCAAAATAAAAGCAGAAAACTGCAGGAAGAAATAAGTATATTAATGAGGCCAGCAGCGGCTTGATACCCAGAGCAGAAAAAATCCAAGGGAGACAGTAGCACTGTTGAAGAGGAGGATTTCATTTCCACCACCTGAATAAGATGGTGAATTCAATGGATGCTTGCTCACTAGAGAACTGCAGAGGACCTCTGTGCTGGATCTACTGTTACCTGGGATAGCCTCGGCCAGTGAGGATCTAAAAGAGCTCTTCCACCTGACACCTGCTAAGTGTCCTAAAGCAGGTGTGCAGTCAAAACACACGTGGGCTCCAACCAGTGTCGCTAGGCAATGAAAAATTTACTCTCCATTCAAATTTGTTTGAGGATCTGCTCAGCCAGATGTGTCAAAAGTCTTCTGAGGTTTCTGATAATTAACATTACGCATAGAAAAGCACCTGGAAATGTTTGCAGGCACACAGTCAGAGTGGGGTTTTTCACACAGTTCCCAGCAAGCCAGGGTCTGCTCAGGGCTGGGGACTTCAGGGGCAGCCCTCAGGCATAGCAGGGCAGGGCCAGGCAGCCCTCAACCAGCGCAGTGCCCCAGACAGGGAGCAGGGCAGCTGGGGCAGCCCCAGACCCAGACATCACGCACCTCCTGGGCATGGGCACAGGCTAACATGTCCTCCAGCAATATTTAGGAAGTCACCACAAAAACAAAGGGCTTTGTGGGCTCTGCCTTCATCTTCCCTTTTCCTCCATTCCTTTATAAATGGCCAGGCCAATCCCTGACTGCTGCTCCCCAGGCTGGCAAACCCTCTCATCTTCAGATGAGATGGAAAGCATCACTCAGTGAATTCTACTATCAAGTCCTGCTTTCTCAGCCTCTTCAGTCAGCTGAATCACTACAGAGCAGCAGCTCACAGCTGGATTGAAAAAGCTCCCTGAGGACCCGAGACAGGCAAAAAGACCTTCACAGAGCTGCTCTTCCAAGAGCTAAGCTGAGGAGAGGGAGGGGTCGACATCTGAAGTGGGGTGATAAGAGATACTCATTGGTGAAGAGGAAGGATGCTAAATGGCTTATTTACAACATCATTTCCTCTTGACTTGCAGATGCTATCAATATTTGTGCATGTATGATATGCAGAAGCATATTTCCCTCCAATTATTTCCATCTTCTACACCTTAGTAAACAGACTTTCTGCAACTAGAGAGAGCTAGCAGGAGGATGATCTGCCTGCACAGGGCACTGCTCTGTGCTTTGGGACTGAACCTTGCTCAGTCACTTGTGAAGAGCAGTCCTAGACATACAGAACCTGGCCGGGTAGAGTTTGTCCTGGTATGTTTGCCCTGACTAAGACTGGTTCTGGACACCCCTGTGAACTTGGGTAATCGAGTATTCGAAAGAGCATCAAAGACACTAATTAATTCTACAATGAAACTGCCCCAATCTTTTTTCTCCGCTCTTAGACCAGCAGTAGTAAAACCAAGATTTGTTACAGAGATAATAAGAATTTTAGCAAGCAATCTTACTGAATCCTTTAAGGAAAGACAAAGTGGCAGAACACAATTGAATGGCCCAATTAACCTCAGCATAGTATCTTCAACGGGCAATATAAAAAGCAAATGCTAGAAGTTCCTCATCTAATATCATTTAATCCTCTGCCATGATTACTTATATTTTAGAGATGACCAGAGCTGAGATGTAGTCTAGATACTAATTTATGGAGCTTTTCTTCTAGCAAAATAACAGTGGCAGAAAAAAATGCAATTTGAAACTAGCCCTCAGTCTAGGAGAAATTCAACTTTTGGATATAAATAGCAGCAACACCTGCCTAACCTAAATGCTCATTTTACTCTAAACTAGTTTAATTTAAGCAATAGAAGTTACACTTACTTTTAATGGGCAGCAGCTGTTCATTAAATTTATAATGACATTTGGGTACTCTGGTGATAGGCATTCAGAAATATCATATACATAGAGACAGAAATTCATTAGTAGCACCACCGAGATGGCTTGGAAGTGAAATTAACTCAAAAAGAGACACTTGTTTCACCTCCATCTGCAGTTTGAAAACCTGGACTGTTATCTAAGGCATATAAATACATCACAGGGTGGTATTAGCCAAAGCCCATCCTATAAAAATATGAAGAATTTTTGTTGCGAAGATATACACACGTTTAGGATTTTTCTAAAATACTATCATGGTACTACTACCGCCGAAATATACATTGGTTTCACTTTCATTTATATACAGAGATATATAAATCTAATATAGAGATTTATATATTACCACCAAGGCAGTGGTGAGCGCATTAGAGTTTATACATGTGATGGTATTTGCCTGTCAGGGAACTGCTCATTTCTAACGGGCTCTGGCTCTGTCCTTGTGATGTCTGGTGGGTTATTTTTAACAGCTTCAGTAGACAAAAGGGTTGACCCACACATTAGGAACTAACACAGAAAGTAATTACAGAACTCTCGTAACCAAACAGCTTTAGTCTTTTATGAATGTTGTCTCTTGGTCCACTGATTACGCATTAAAATCCATTTCCAGTCTCTTAGCTTGGGTCTCTTCTTCAGGTCAACTCCATTTCTCCTCTCTAAAAGTAGTACTGCTAGGATCTACCTCTACCAGCTTACTCATACATATAAGGTACATGCTTTACAGTCTGGAGAACTCAGCAGGGGTTCAGTACTAAAAATGTTATTCCTACTTGCATTAATAAGGAAGCCAAGGCCAAATAAGGCTGTGTGTATGGACTCCATGGCATTTCAAGTAGTCTGCAGTGACACCTTTGCAACCTTTTTAACGTCAGTGGGATTGCCAAATGTTACTGTTTGCATTTCATTAAGCAAGTCTGTTGATTATACATAAGAATGGACTAGAACATGTCTGGATTAGAAGAAAACTTGTAAAGTGACACACAAAACAGAACAGCAGCTTTTTTAGTTTGGTTCAGCAAGAACTGATGATACAACCTCCATCTGTATTTTTTAATTGTGTGGATCAGTAGGAGAAGATTTATAAAGGGAAAGAGTCTGACAACCCAACATCCACACAGCACCTGTCACGCAGTTTTGTTTCGCCTTTTTCTCCAGAGCAGCTCTAGTCCAGTCCCATAGACTGAAGACCTGTTTGTGGTTGCAATGCATTAGCTACACTACTAGAGAGCATTTTCCCCTTTAGCTTCATGCAAGAGGAATCCAGTTCATGTTTCAAAAACTGTTCCATGACAGGAACCAAAGCATGGTAATCACTAGGAGAAAGATTTGTTTCAAAACACTCTTCTGATCCAAAATAGTGTGTTAAAGTAGATAAAAAGCATATAAAGCAGATTTTTTTTTTATGTATAGAAGAGACAGCTCACATTGGAGCTGCTCTGAGGTCTGCATTTGAATAGCTCTGGTAATTTAGAAGCATTATACCCTAACATAGTTCTCTCCCTGCGTTGCTCATTTTTTTCTGTTAAGTATGTCCTCCTGTGGCAGGAAACTCATTAGCAAATTCTTTGCTGGAAGTAATGCTTATGTAAGTTGAAGACAAGCACATTATCAGAAGAATGTTGTGATTAATTTGCTGTTCATTAACGATACACCTCTGTGGCTGTAGAGTAAGTTCTCTTTTGAAGACAACTATAAAAATTATACACAGCTCCATTTTTTTTGAGAATCTGGTGTTCTGAGAACATTTAATCACTTCTAACAAATGTTTGGTATTTGTTTACTTCAGGTCCCCATTTAAACTCTGCAGCACACAGCTGCAGGAGGACTGGCAATCTGAGGTCACAGAGGGCTTCTTCCAAGAAAGCTACAATTGCAGATCCATAAAAAGTCTTCCTGGTGTTAAAAGGTGACCAGGTTTGTATGCCCTGTCACTCATGAATCAGAGGTAGAGAACATGTATCAGCTTTAAACAGAAAACTTACAGTAATTACTTTTTCCAGCAGGTCAACTTGGACTCTTACTATGATGTACCTTAATCTGGATTGTGCTTGCTTTACTTCCAATGTCATTGCAAATCCAAAACTTTGACCCTATTTCCTTAAATGATATGCATCTTTTGGTGACCTTTGTCAGAATACCTAGCTTGTGTGACTACTAAACTGGAGATATCTTTCTTTTTATCTTATTAACAATTAGTGTTTATTGTGAGGAAAAAACAAAAATTGAGTAGCTTTGCATTTTTTTCCCTGGGAGAAAAAAGAGTTTAAATGAGGGCTTTATTTCTGTACTGCATCTGTGCACTTCTCCATTTTAAGGGGTATTGTGGTGATGAAGACATCATCAGTGTTTTGACAATATCTACTAGCTACAGGTGCTATATCACTCTCAGTAAAAATAGCTGCCCTAGTAACAACACTGTGCCAAGCTGCTACTAGGTAGTTACATTTGGCCAACATAACCTGCTGCTAGATAGGGTGTTCTTCACTGCAGTGCTACCATGTGTGGTAATAGAAAGGCCTCTTTCATTCACTTATTGTTTCTAGGGGTAAAACTAAACAGTCCTCATGCACTGTGTGTATTTCTAGGTTTCTAAAGAGCTTTACGATACTCAGTGTGAGAACACTTCTATAAATATAAGTAGGCATAGTCTCATTTTCTCCACAGTTTATCATCTGCCTAATTTTTTCAGTAGGTTTACCCAGAATATTATTTTTCTATCACTTGGTTTCAGCTAAGCCTGGTCTGCTCAAAAACCTGCTCACAAGTTTCACTCAGCTGCTGAGCAAAGATTGGCTGGAGTAACTTACCAGTTAATAATTGATTAAAAGAAAATGGCTCTTCCTCCCAGACATCTTCTCACTTTGCCAGCCTGTAACACATGATAAGTGGGAGTTGCAGTGGTCTGCTGCCACTGCTTCCATTCCTGTTTCTGCTGGAGCAAAGAGGGCAGAGAGCACTGACCAACAAAAAGACATCAGAAACACAGCATGGTATTAACAGCTCTTGATCATTAAGGAGAATAAAAGTCCATATTTCAGACTAACAGCACAACATCTGCCAAAAATCTGCACAGAGCAGTTATAAACACAAATGAGTACTTTGTGAGCACACTTCAACCAAATAACTTGAGTGAGCAGGTAGTTTTCCAAATATCTTCCTAGCTTTAATCCCAAGGCAGAATGCTGTGCACAAATCAAGCAGCTCTATAGCATTACCCTATGGAAATGTGTCCCCAGAGCCCAATGTTCCCTCTTCTTTCTCTAGTACCCCCAAAATGACTCCTGTTAAAACCAGAACTTGTTGCAGAGATAAAAAGAGCTTGAGGAGTTTTGTTCTTACATTTTCAGCAAAGAAGGGGGAAGAAATTCAAAAGCATGATGCACAGAGAAAGTCAATAGGAACATCATGGAGCTCTGTGGAACATTCTTTCCTGCCCTGCTGTTAAGTTAAATATTTGTTTCATTTCTTTCTCTATAGACAGAAAAGATTTGAATGCCTTCAGTTTTGAACTATTGTTATTAATACTAAGAAAGGGCTAGATACACAAGGGATCTTAGACAGCTGTCCTCTAGCCCTCCAATATATGGCCCTGGGGGGGAGCCTGCCTGGCTCACATAGGCTGGAAATAGAGCAGCATTTCTAAAGAGATAGGCAAAACTGGTAACCCAGAGGAAAACCACCTAAGTCAGAAAAGCAGAAAAGCCCCAAAGAGGTGTTTTAAAAATCCTCCCTTTTTTGCAACTGTTAGCTCAAAATCTGCTCCCATACAGGTAAGCACCGAGGTCCTCTGGGAAACAGAGGTGGCCTTTCAGGAATCTGTCATACCAGGCAATCTTCTTCTGACTGTAGGAATTACACTGGGTGCTGATTAATGCTGAACTGGTGCCACAATGCTTGCGAATCTTGCTCCAATTTTGTTTCTTTTCTAAACTGATCATGACACAACTCTTTCATTCAAACCTTTGATGGGGATCTGCTTCCCCCATTGGTGTCTACAGCTGTCTGAGATGCAGAGATCTGCATTTAGTTTCTGCTTTTGTGCTAACAGGCTTGAACTCTGGGCATGAGAGGCCCCTGTCTACACATCTGTCCCCATGCTTCTTTGTGGGCTGCAGAAGGGACATCTCCTCCCTGCCATAAAAGCCATTCATTTTTGCACGGAAGAAGGGAACACACATTTTCTCTGTCTAGTGGCTGAGGAAGTTTATATGAGAAATAAGATACCTAAGAGTTACTATAGAGATTATATCAGGTGATTTTCAATAAAAGATTACCACAGATAATCTGAGGAGTTAGTTTTTATAACTGTTCAGGAACTAAAACGGGTCACATAAAATATTTCACCTTTAGTATTTACTGCAAATGAACCCATTTTGCCTCAACAGGGCCATGCTAGTGCAGCACTTCACACTGGCTGCCACAGCTTACCCAGCTTCCATGGTCCCAGCTGGAGCCACAGGAATGGTTCAGGTTTCTCTGCATGGCACTGAACTGTGGCATTGAACTGTCTGTAACTTCTGTATAAAAGAGACTTGCTCAGAAAAGTGGGGTTTTTTTCCCACCTGAGCCATCTCACTGACTAATAAAGCCCAGCTGACATCCCCTGCCCTTGCAACGAAAAGCAGGTATGCTTCAGCAGGAGTGGGACCTAAATTCAGAGTGTTTTTATTCTGAGCAAATATTACAGGAATAGTCATGAGTCTTTTCGACTCTGCAGCCTGCAGTCAGACAAGTTCATTACCTTAAATACATATAATAATTTCCAGAAGAATGAGGTGCAATTTTCCAGAGGTCTCAAGAATAATTAGGAACTGCACAGTTTTGGAAACAGACCTTGTGCTTTCAAATAAGGTTTCTTATAGCCTTCCATATTACAGGGCTAGTTTACACGTCATGGAAAAACAAGAGGGACTTTAACAAAAAAGCACTGTCACCCCTCCAGTCTTCCCACTACATTTCTTTCTTCCATTGAGAAGAGACTGACCTTTTTTCTTTTGTATTGGTCTTCTATTCTTACCATATTGCACAACTGAAAATCTGACATCCTTAGATTCTCAGGTATTCATTTTCACCATACTACTCTAAGAAAGAAAATTCATGAATGGGAAATTGAAGCACCAGAGATCCAAAGAGCTCCCAGAGCCATTCAGAGAGTCAGTACAGGGAGCACTGCATCCAGACCTCCTAAGTCTAACAGCAGGACCTCAGCTATTCAATCATCCTTCCTTTCAATTGCACCATTTACCTGTCCAGAGATCACTTTCACATGATAAGTCTTTTTAATTTAAAAAATACTTATATTTTCAGTGTATGTTAATTCATAACAAGAGAACCAGAATATTTTTACTGAATTATGTTCATTCTCTATCAGTTATTTATGAATGCCAGAGCTGTCCCTCCTTATTCAATAAAACAGGTACGTATTAATTTAAATTAACGCAAATAAGGACCATTGATTCCTCTGACCCCTTTAATTCATTAGCCAGGCTGATTAGTTTTTTAGATAAAGTTGAAGGGAAAAAATATACCCAAGGTGAATTTTGAAACAAGTGTGTCAAACTGAAACTGATCCTGGGGTGATCCTTATCTGCAAACTACAGGATATTTGTTCCACTGAACGTCAGAAGGATAAAATCTGTCTAAAGTCTCATGTTAGCAATGGACAGCCACTTAAGAGCCCTGCACCTGAGAACAGGCTTTACTTTTTTGACCATAAAACTAAACAATGTGTCTTATCATGCTCCTACTTAGGGAGCAAAATACTCTGAGATGGCAAATTTCTAAGTTTTCCATAAATTTTTTAATGGGCCACTACAAGACAGTCTTCAGCACAGACCTTGTAAAACCCAGCCATAGCACCAGTAAATATTCTGGCCACGTATTCTGACCTTTGCCTCCAGAACTGGGAGCTGGAGAAGGCAGGGACGAAAGTTCTTACAAACCAAGTGGAAATTTCCAAAGTGCTCAGCCTGGTAGGGGCCGCCCAGGCCCCAAGGGCATTACCCACAGCCCCTAAATGCCAGCTGTATGGTGTGATAACGGAGCATTTTAAAGCATTTCTCCTCAGAATAGGTATGTATCTTTTTACAGTATAAAGAACGAAAGAATGGGGAAGCCACAGAACTGAGCTTTTCAAACAAGCTTGAAAAGTTTGTCAGGGATTGCTATAATACAAGGCAAGCCACGCAGTGACTTCAAAAAAAGGGAAGCTTCCACACCCCAGTCTTTAACCATGAACTTGAGCAAAGTATTCAGTAGGATCTGGGAGCTGGGATTACATCCTGCTACTCTGCCCATAAGGATTTGAACTCATGGTGCCTTACACTTTTCAGGGGGGGAAAGCTCTCACTTTTAGGTTATAACATATTCTTGTGGGTAGGAGGGAGGAAAAAAACCCCACTTGCAATTTTTCCTGTTGGAGCTGCTCATTTTATACAGGATGATTAAATATTAATTGGCCAGAAGATAAGCATTACTCTCTAGACATTCCTTTGGGCAAGGGGACATCCCTGTTTCTGTCCTGCCTCCTGTTAATGCCTGCACAGAGACAGAAAAGCAGGTGTCTCTCGTCCTTTAGCACAGGAGAGGGCCCAGCATCTGGGATGGTGCTCCTTCTCCTCGGACAAAGGAACATGCAGCCACACAATTCAGTGTCAAACAGCTGCAAGGGGAGGATGGGAGAGAAGCCCAGCCTGAGGTACCCCACCATGTGCTGAGTCATGGGCAGAAAGGAGAGGGCAAAACTGCTCTTTACAGCTGGAGATGCAGGAGGAGAAAAGGGAGAGGTACAAATCCTGGAGCAAGGTAGATACCTCACCAAGGTCAACAAGAATTGGAGTCCACTGAAATCCAGAGCAACTGTAGTTCGGGGAATGATTCTCGTCTCCTGAGTTCAGCATACCCCTACCAAAAAAAGAGGGATTTAAGGGAAACAGAAACAAAGGAAGGTGACATCTAGGGCTGCACTAGCCGGGGTCACAACCCTGGGACAAGCAGCACTAGGGCTTAAGATTTAAGGGCTTCTGCTAAATGCCTTAAGAGTAAGGCATTTAGCAGAAGATTTGACAGCCTCTCAAAGAAAGAGACTTGAGGCAGAGTACCCATGTTCCCCAGCTTGATGGCTGCCTTATGGTCATCCACTCTACACATCAGTAAAAGCACGCCCTGTAGTCCTTGGTTATTCAGCTCTGAATCACCCATGAAAATGGGAAAATATTCCTTGAAAAATGTACCTGTGCTCTTTATATACTTATTTTCAAATGTGAGTCATAGACTCAATGCCTTCTGGATTTTTAGGTTATGCAGAAGAAATGAAAGACAAGAGATTCCTGTGGATAAAGAGAATTTGCCATGTCTATGCCACACCTGGCTGTCACCCCACAAGCCCTGGTAACAGGCTTATAAGCAAGCAGAACCAGCATGGAAAGAGATGCAGACCTTCATGAGATGCAGATCACCAGCAAGAAGTTCACTTATACAATACAAATTTAATTCAAACCTGTATTAATCAAACTGGAACTTTTTATGTGTACCATGTAAATAATGAACTCTGTGTCATGTATCTTAGAAGACTGATTAATCCTTTCTTGCATTTCATATTACCCAAGTGAACTAGATATGAAATAGTGTCTAGGATGGCTTTAGGAGATACTTTTAGAAACACTGGGACAAATCTGCACACCACTATTTTCGATACAAATGCATTTCAGGCTTCACTCAAATCCCTCTGGAGAAAATGGGCTTCTTTCCTTCTGGGTCAGACTCTTGCTCTGCAGGCAACATTTGTACTAATACCTTGTAAAACAAAGTATTTCTAAGCTTTGCCTACATACAAATGAAAAAAAAAGTGGAATGTATCAATTTTGGAGGCATATTTACACAGATGCAAAAATCTTGAACATGGACCCTTACAGGTCTTGAATATGTAAATGTCAAGAAAATACAAACAACAGCAACTAACATGATTCCCACCTGCCTCTATTTCTGAATTCCAGTCCTTATTGGACTGGAATTATGATTATTATCTCTATTCCACAGGAGTTGGTTTTCCCTCCCAGAACCACTTTTTTTTAAGCACAAGTGGGAGCAAGAAATTGCCCAACTCATTTGCAAGCAGGTTAGTTACTAATCCAACAGCAAATGTGGACTACCATGGAAAAAAAAAAAATGAGGTTTCAATGCATTAACACAAACATATAGCTATAGAGACCTGTGGCACTGCTCATCACTTTAATGAAGAGGCACTTAGGTGGCTTTTATGCCCTCTGACCTGGGTGTTCACCCTCTTCCTAGCCTCCCCTCCATGTCCTGGCCTGGTCATTGGAGCTGCTGAAGGATTTCTCTAATTACTGAGAGTCATTTGCTCACCTACCCCAGCTGCCTTGGTCCACAGAGGTGCCATGGCAGTTGTCAAACTGATTTTTCTTGGTACCAAGGGTCTCCCCAAGCTGGGGATCATCTGGAGGCAGTTAAGATGATGTTACGGCTGCTTTATGTGGACGATACAAAGCTGAGCTGGGGGAGGGTTTGGACAACAGTATTTGGGACTCCTTCCAGTGGTGTGAGATTTCTTGGGCATGGTGACCTGGTACTGGTAACAAGGTGCCTTACTGAGCCAAGACTGCAGGAGCTGGTAAAACAAGGGTATTTCCTGCTAAAGCTTAAAGGACCTCTCTCCTTACTGCCTCCTAAATAAAACCCTGAGGAAAAAAAAAATTAAAAGGAGCAACTAATTTTCTTGTTTTCTAACACCACAGAAACTGGTACATTTGAAGGCTTTTGTTAGCTTTTTTTTTTCCCACAACCTAACAAAATAAAAAATACTCCAGAATATTCTGAATTATACACAAATGCATAAATATTTGCTGAGAAAAGAATTCAGGTCCAAAGAGAGATAGAAAGAAAAAAAAACCCAAACAAACCAGAAAAGCTGATAGTGGAGATTGAACCCAAGGTACATCTGTCCCAGACTAGGACTCCCTGACAGCTAACAGCATTTGCATGAGCAGTGATTTAAGTCATATTTTTATGAATGCCACATGCTTAAAAGCGTTAGAAAGACTTCAACATCATCAAGGAGAACTACTAAAACAATTGCACCAAATTCCCTTTGATGGTTCCAGATACTTTTATTTGCCAATTTAAAACACTTACAAGTGGTCAGTCTATAACTGCTTTGTCTCTATTTAAGAAAGTGACTATATAAAAATCATATATGCTACTAAGAGGAGGAATGAGAAATTTTACCTGGTAAGGGTAACACCTTCTAACAAAAATAGAAACCTATATTTAGTTTCTGTTACTTCATGCCTGGTTAATCTGGAGAGCATGTCCGGGAGAGCAACTGGTGTTAACCAGTCTGATAGTGTGATGCCCGCAGCAATACAAACTTGTTAATCTTAAGTTTAAAATAGATCTTCACAAGCAATTCAAGTTAACTATATCTGATCCAACTAGTTTTATCTTAGACTGGTCACTTAATTTCATCTCCTCTCTTCTGGTGCTGGAAAAATTTGATATAATGTCTTGATCGTTATGTAGCCTGCACTGAATTGTAGATACAGGAAATTTGTGGACTTTCCAAACTTATAGCTTGAGCTCAGTGGAGTTAAATGAAACATCAGACACATAAATATGAAGACAATTCAGGCACAGTTATGCATGTTTCAGTGGCCCTTGCAGTTGTAATCACAAATTAGCTATGGTCCTGATTAAAAAAAAAAAAAATTACATTTAGGAAGTTTAGGAAGAAATTCACTTTCTTCCACCTTGAACTACAGTACACACCACAAAAGGTCCTAAAACTGATGACGATGATAATCTTTTCTACCTTCAGGAAAAAGCCTTCAGGAAATGATGGTGAGTATCGGCTGCTTCCACTGCCTTAATAGGATTTGTGTGCATTTGAGTTTTGGAAAGGCATACAGTGTGTTCACAGGTGCCTAGATAGAGACTTTGGAGCCAGATATAAATCTCTAAACTGTATTGCCTTTATCAGGCAATCTGACTAAACAATACGCATTATTCTCTTGCCAAACTTTCCTCCTCTTAGGAGAAAGAAAGATCCACTTCAAAAAACAAGCTGAGAAGTGTTACATTTTTACTTGTTTTCCAGAATTTGTTAACAACTGTGGTTCAAAGAACAGAAAATCACATTGGGCATTGACTTAGCTCAGTGCAATGATCCTGCTTGAACTCGGGCTGCTCCATGGTAACCATGGGGGTTACCTCTGGGGGGATTTCCTGGGCCTTATCTTCAACATGCAAGTTCCAGATACTTTCTTGTTGCCAGCAGTTTAGGAGCACTCTATTGCTGTTTGCTCGTGCTTTACTGTCTTTTAATGATATGGAGAGAGAGGAGATCATGAATTGCAATTACCGGTGTTCTCCCCATGAAGAAGTGACCATGAAGAAAGCTTCCGCCGACTCTGTTGCCTAAAGAATCCAGCCTGCCCACTACGCCTCCTGTGAAATCAAAGCCTCCTCCCACTTTCTTGAATTGTATCTGCTTTGTACATTAGTTTTGGGAACAAGTGACCTTGAAGCTGTACGTGTAGCAAAAGGGAAGAATATGAGTCCTGTGTAAGAAACTGGAGAAGCATTATGGCTTTTATATCAACATGCAAAGCATCAACAAGCCAGACATACACATGTGCATTGTGAGCTAAAAAAAGTCCTGCCCTGGCATCCAGGGAAGAGATGCGGTTTGCAGTATTTAAAAATACATCTTCAGGTTACTTGAAACAGTAATTATAAAGATTAAAGATTAATCCCACTCTATGAACTTGGCTTGTCAATGGAAAATGTATAGTGAAAGAGATTGCTCTAAGCCTTTAGAAACAGTGCTGGGAAGGCTCACTGAAGTTAGCAAACTTTTCTCAAAGTTTCTCAAAGTTCTCTAAGTTTTTCAGAATCTGAAGAGCAGCCATGTGAAACACTCCTAATTCCTCCACTTATTTGTACCCTAGAGAGTATCACAGAGAAAAGTGTCAGCCCAAAAGGTGTAAAGGATGTTCATAAAATAAAGAGAATAAAGTTTTGAATGGGAAATCAGAATAAGTCTGCTCTAAAGCATGTGAGGTACCCACAGCGCAAGATTTTGGTCAGTCAAGCATATGCTCCATGAGGTAAATGCAGGACTTGAATGGAGCTCAGCACCAGAACAAATACTTGCTTTCTGGTATGTCTGTCCTTTAGTCACCAGAATGACTTCAAGAGAAGCTACTGGAGCTATCTGCACCAGAACAGGAGTAGTTCATCCTTGTACATATGGCTGGATAAAGTCACCCCCCATCCAGGCAGAGGGAGAAGAATAACCCCTCCTTGGCTCCTCCTTCAGGTCTAACTCTGGCTCTGTTAGGCTGCAGTGATGCTGGTGTTAAAGCTCACAAGTTCCACTATTTCTCAGTTGGTTTATTCTGTTTCTTCTGGCTTTTTGGGATATTTTCCTCTGTCCATTCTGGCCACAGATTCACATGTAGTTTCAGGCTGCAGAGAATCTCATTTTGAGAGCACAGCTTTTATCTGTCACTTTTGCCTTTTCCATGCTTTTCCATGGCACAGAGCCAAGTACTTCCTTACCTTCCTCCAGATTGTGGGACGAGTAGGGACATGGCAAGAAGCAGAGGGACAGACATTTCAAAATAGTCATTCTGAAACTGAGTGACTGATACAGTCAGTGAGATGCTGCTGAAAACTTGTGGGAAACCTCTGGCTACTATTCTTATTCCCAGCAAGTCTGGGATAGGTTCACTGCAGACAAACTGGCATCTGAGAGACAGTCTGAGCACCTGAATATGTGGAATTCCCATGCTGCAGGTGAAGAGCCCTACTACAGCCAGTGGTGGATCACAAAGAAAACCTGTATAAAAATCCTGCTGGTGGGACTGTGGAAGACAAGAGGCTTTCTGGAAGTGTCCCTATGCTTCTTGCACAAACTGATGTGGGACTAGAAACCTGGATCTGAGGTTGGTCTTGTGTTGCAATTGGCGACACCAAGACAAAAACACACCTGGGCAAGTGAAGTTTGTGCTCTGAAAGTACAGAGACCAATTGAAGCATGAATGACACATTTTTCCTGCATGGCTGAGTGCAAAATGTCATTGTTTTGCTTAGTTCAGAGCTATTTAAATAGAGGATGAACTTTTCCTGATTTATGTTGCTTCCACTTGGTCGAACTGGCAGCCCTGCTGGTGGCCACAGCTAGTCCTTAGTTGAGAAGAGAAAGCAAGCTCCTCAAAATCTTTCCAAGGAAGGTAGGAAATACTCACATCCAGTGATGAGAAATAATGCAGCAGGTTGGTGTGCACAGCCCCCACGCTTCTGCTGGCTCCCACAGCAGCGGTGCTGCACGAGGCACGGTGGGAACGGCCGTGCAATCCAGGTCGATCTCAATCAAGGAGTAACAAAGAACTTTGTGAGTTTGGAAAGAGGACTGTGAGGCTAAAGTTGTAAACTGATAACAGGTTGGACACTGCACTGTTGTGTTGTGAAAGCCTAACGTTTAGCTTCTGTTTGCTTTAACTTGCTAACATTTTCCATTCTCTGGCTGTTGTAAATGTCATTTCTTTCCACAATCATGAGATGAGGCCCTGATCTTTGCTCAGAAAAGGGTCTAGCTTTTATATCAAACCTTCTAATCATAATTTTACTGCAAACCGTGGACAATTTTGATAAGTGGCTATGTTATGAATTGTTGGAAGGAAAGCTTCTAATCTTGAACTTGAGTGCAGGCATGTAGAATGGATCGAATTTTGAAATAAAACAAAATAAACGCTTTTTAATGTATCATTTACAAGGTTCCAAGAAGCTGCTGTGCTTACCAGATGCTGCAATCATTTCCAGGAGCTGCTTAGAAGAAGCTGTCAATCCCCTTCAGAAGTAATATGCCTAAGAGAATAAAAAAAGAGATTCCTTATTAAATTTCTCTTTTCTAATTTTGAACTGATCTACAAAGTAAATTATTTAAATTTCTAAAGAACTTTTTTTTAAAAATCGATCTGGGGATGGAAAACAGTGTTCTAAACTCTGCTTTCACAGTGAAATATTCTATATTCTTGATAAAATCACACACGTATTTTAATCTGTGGATAAGAAAGATGATAAGATGGTGGAAATATGAAACGTAGATAAAAGTCAAAAATAGAAGAATGCAACAATCTATGTAAAAAGAGCACGTACAATTTGAGAGATAAACAGCATATAGAAGAGTTATTTTCCCTTTGATATACAGGATTACCAGCCACTGATCTTCAGTGAGAGCTGTGCATAAGAAAGGACTTTACAGCTGAATTACAATTATGGTATTTGTGTGGAAAAAGTAAACGGTAAACATGCTTGCTTCTGTAGACTTTTAGTTACAGTAATAATTGATCACACAGATTTTTGTCCTTACCAAGAACTCACAATGCTGTGCAGCAGCACAAAATGACTGAAATTTTTATTTCAATGGCACTTACGTCATTTTTGCTGAGCTAGTTTTGAGTTCAGCACAGTTGGAAGATGAACCTGTTCACCTTATAATATTGTTTGCTTTATTTATTGTTTTTTCCATATTACCCTTTGAGACTCTCACCGTGTAATTTTATGGCTTTGAAGTTGTGTGGGTTGACCTATAACTGTAATAAAAGAATTTGGAATGAGATAACACAAGTTTTTCCATTACTTACAAAAGGTTGAAGCTACTTATTAAACAACTTCATATTCTGTAACTTTGCTAAAATGAATACTTTTTTAAGCAACTGTTATGTTGCAGCACACAGATTGGATAGGATAGGCCTGTGCTGTGAACCCAAACAAGAAAAACTATGGTTTAAGTCTTTAATTCAACCTTTATGAAGAACACTGCATTTCCTAGTTACAAATTAACAGTATGTGATCATCCTACATAACAACTCTGGGACACAGGTTGTGTTTCTCATGATTCATGCTCTTCTTAAAGAGCACTGAGTTCAGTTAAGATGATGCAAAGGAAACAGAGAGGAAGACTGATCTCTCATTCTGTCCACAGGGGATTGACCCACAAAACTATTCTACATGGATCCCATCACATCTAATGCACCCCTAAATTCCACACAATCAGCTTCTCCTCCAAGTAGAATAGTGCCCTATGGATGAGCCTGGACTGCAGGGCAGGTGCACCCTAGGGTGCACCCCACAGCCCTGCTCCCCCACTCACCAGGACGGCAGGACCTGTGGGTGTACTATTTTTCCTTTCAGCTGTCAGCTCAAGTTTCTTTGCAAAAAAAAGAAGTCAGTGCTCAGGAAGTGAGGACTATGGGAACAAGGACCACTGACACACACCCAGATCTCTCCCACTGCAGAGCTAATGCTTGGCCAAAGCATGCACACTGCGCTGTAAACTAGACACAGTCTGAGTTCTCCAGGATGTAAAGTGAAAGTGTCCTAAACACTCAAAAGGAGCTCTAAAATCCTCAAAAGAGGAAGGCAAACTTTCTAAATAAGGATTCTAAATTTTCAGCTGTCTTCCAGTAAAACATCTCACAAGGCAGGTCTCTTGAAAGCTTTAGTAACTACCACCACTATTAGCAGCCAACAACCAAGATAATTCCCTGCTAGACAAATAAACTGCTGAATTTGCTTGGAATTGCATGCAAATATACATTATCCAAACACTGGAACAGGAGGTAAATCCAAACATAAAGAAATTAAAAATCCAGTCTGTCATATAGCAACATAAGCCCCTACAAATCCCACCGAAACTCGCTGAAAATCAAGGATGAACACTGATGTTAGTAAACACTGGATCAGGCTCTCAGAAAGAGCACTGGGGCCAGTGATCTGCAACCCATCCCCAGTCAGTCTATGCCATGGAGAGAGCTCAAGGCAACAGCTGAAGGTCTCCATGTAGCAGGAGTAGCTTTGGCTGTAGCAGTAACGGCACAACACCTCATATGCCACCAGTGTAAAGGTATTAGGGGATTGTGGCAGGTGGGCAAGAGGAGCTGCTTTTCCTGGCATGAGTTAGGTCATCCCTAAGGCTCTTTTAAATCTCCTGGTTAGGAAGGTACTTACCAGCAAAATGCAAGACAATACAAATTTAAGCATTTGCTTGGGAAATCTGAGGCTAAATACAAGAATGCTGCATGACTTCACTTGTTCTCTTCTTGGCTATAGTTGGTTTATAGAATTGAACAGATCATCGAACAGATCCCATCCACACCAGGTGCTACTTCTGGTGGTACTGATAAACTGACAACCCAGTACAACCTTTCATGCATATGTAGCATGACCATGGTGTTTTATTCCTTCAAACAAAAAAGTTGTTTCCTCATGTCTGGACCCACAGGCTTTTGTGCTCCCAGCCCTTGGAAACGGCTGGGTTGGAGTCAGGCCAGTGCCACCATGAGGTCTGTGCTGGGCATCCATTTAGATTTTGAATGAAGGGAGCTGCAAAGTAAAGAATGAAATGTTCTGGTGGCTCTGAGAATCTTACAGGGTGGAAAAGCATGGTTGCATAGACTTTGGGCCTTGTAATGCTAACCAAACCATTGTTGAGCACTGCCTTGTCATTATGCTGCTTCTTGCAAAGCTACGGATGAGACTGCAAAGATATAAAGTAGATTAGAAAGGGACGAATTAGGCACTAGCTTCACCTGTCAGAAGGTTAAGGCTTTGATCATGCTGCAATCTCAATTCACAAGTGACTCATCAATTTCCAGTTTCTATCCAAATATATTTTAAGTTCTCAAAATTTTTTTGGACAACTCTGTCTTGTGCTTGAAAAATGCATTTCTGTATAATACTGGCTGTAAAAAACAGTAAAGGCTCATGTACTTCACTATTTACATAACGTATTTCCTGTGCCAATTGTGGTTTACCATAATAACTACATAATCCAAGGGCAGCTTAAGACAGAGTGTGCATTACAATGCTGCATTTTCTTTTTCATTTTTAAAAAATACAAATACTGATTGAAATGTAGATAAAGAAAAAGTAAGCAATAAATTATTCTGTAGTATTAGCCAAATATTCTGAAGACATGTTCCTCCACCCACAGGCAGCCATACTTGGTAGCAGTTGCACACATCTTCAAGCTGCATTCTAGAGCCCAACACTACTTCTGCAAATTCTGCTACAGCCCAAACCAGGTACCAACACTGTTCCAGCTTCTCTTCCTGGTTTACGTGCCAGGAGTAAGCTTGGGGATCTTATTTGAGTACCTGGATCAAGGATTTAAAAAAAAATGTCTTCCAAGGTTTTGGGTTCCTAGGATCACTTTATAAAGCACTAGCCCTTATCTATCATCTGGTTTGTACATCTGTCACCATTAAGACTGACAATAGGAGGATATGCTATGCTATGCTGTACTATTCTCTGCATAGGTACAGGTGTTTGCCCTTTTTCAGAATGAACATAATCTTCATACTTTTTCTCTCATGAAAGACTGGTATTTTTCAGATATGTATTTTACAGTTAGAGTGTAGAAGAGTAAGAGTGACCTTCTCTGTATCATGAAAAAGTTATAATTAAAATCTCGGGAATCACTTGCTTCAAAATGCTTCTTACTCTTATGGTTCCCTAGAGAAAAGCAGAACCATAGTGAGCAACTGCAGCCAAAGACCAGAATTTCCTTCCACATCTTTCAGGAATGACTGTGCTGCTAATAGTCACTAAAGATCTAATAGGAAAGAAGAAATTCATAAGGCAAATCCAGCCACACCTCAGGATCACACAAGAATGCGGCCTTTCAGAAGAGAGGCGACAAAACAGTCTCTGCCTTTGATATAACTTCTGATGATGGACTGAGAATAGCTAAGTAAACAACCTCTGTGGTCCTTGTGGAGCTTTTGTGTCGTTTGTGTAGGACATGTTCATTTGAAAGTTCTTTTGCGTCTCTTTTGATCTCTGCTCAACAAAATCAAGTTTGTGATGCTTCACATGATGCTTAAATTTGTGTTTTCTGACTGAGAATTACTTGCCCTATTATTTATTTGGAGGATATTCTAATTTATAATTGGCATGTTTGATTTCCACTCATCTTGAGAAACCATTAGGTGCTTTCATGAGAGTGAAGTCCGGTAGTCAGAGTAAAGAAGTCTCAGAAAAGCCACATATTAAAAAAAAATCAATGAAAAGCATTTGAACAACAAATGTTTTCAAAGAAAATCATCATCAGTTAGATACTGGGTCAAACTTCCAGCTGGCTTCAGTGTACCTTTTCTGATTTCTGCCAGATATGGCTTATGTAGCTCTAGTAAAAATGAATGACAAGGCTTGGGCTTCTCAGTAAAGTAATTCATTAATCAATGTGCATATATACTTATCACCATACATATAATTTCTGAAAATAGGAATAATTTTGTCCTTGCATAAAGCCCTCTAGAATCACTGGGAAAATTTGCATGGACTTCATTGGGTTATGGATCACATCCTGTATATATCTACATTTTTTAATCTTTTCCAGCGCTTCCTCTTTCAATGGAAATTAATAGCTTCTTGAATTGAAAAGACCAGTTTCCGATTTAGTTTTGCATAAGCAGAGTCCAGTGGGATTAAATATGAATGCTGGCTTGGTTATTCATTAATCATAAAAATATGGTGTGCAGTTAGTTATGTAAGTGATTATTTTTGCACGGAAATGTCTGCTACTTTTATGCCTGTGCAGAAGGATCATGTCAAGTGCAGCAGAGAACTTAGAAACTCATTCACCTTGATATACTGTGTTATAAAGAACACACAAAGATGTATAAATGCTCTGTAGCCAATACTGATTTTGTAGGTGTTAGCACAATGAGAGGTCAGCGTGTCCAAGCATCTACATTCAATTTTACAGTTATGGGGAGAAGAGCAAAAGTTCATGTGAGACTTCTTTTAAATCCTCCTGGCCACATATGACCTATGTAAAATATTTTATTCTGAGAACTTTTGAAAATGTAAACATTGCAGCTCCTGTTCGTTTAAAAGTCTGAACAGTCAGATGAGCAAGGTTGAGCTGGCCCCAAACAATGCTAAATTCTTCACTCCCATTCAGCTATGGTCTTTTGGGTCAGGGAAAAGGAACAAGAACATCACATCACAAGATGTGATGCGCCATTGGAAAATGGTAAGCAGCAAGGAGCAAATCAACATCAGATGCAAGTCAGAGGTCTGTTGAAACAGGTTCAGTACTTGGTTTCTTTTCCTGCAGGCTTGCTGGAAGCTGAAATTCTGCACTGGACAGGGTAATTCAATATGCTTGGCGTAGAAGAAGTTGCCTCACTGGCACAGACATCTTCTATCTAAAAACGAAGGAAATGCTAGTTCCACCTTTGTCTCCTTCCAGTGTCCTTGCGTCACTGGCACCCCATTGTCTTTTCCAAGCACAAAGAATAATCCCAGGCTTGATTCACTGTGCTTCCATTTCTCAGGGCCAGAGCTCAGCCATGTCCTTGTTCCTTGTGAAAATAAGCCTCAGGAATTCTCTGTTTTCTGGTCATTATTGCTACTTTATGGAAATGTGTTAGGTTCAGATGTTTATTTTCAAGACAAGAAGCAGGCAGATTATAAAAGTTTCCTGATATGGCTCCCACTGAAGTCTCCTTCTCTGAGAAAGTCATGCCTGAAAAGTGGTTCCTAGATAGGAAATTGGCCCAGTCACATTTTTTTTTCTTTTATACATGGTGAAACACAGAGCCTCATTAAAAGGAAATATTAAAATTTCTTCAGTCCTTTTGCAAGTATAATGGTATTCGTGACTGCAAAACCATTCTAAACATTTTTCATTAATACAAATATTTTGAACTGAAGAGATTAATAGTCAGTTTCTTGTGTTTTTTCTTGTAGCTGCTTCTTTGTTCAGTGGCTAACAAAACACAGGCCAACCTGGTGCATTTCTTGAAGAACTCACAAGCAAACGGCAGTGCCAGAAGAAGAGAGGGCTGCACAAAACAGGTAGAGAAACAGGAGAATGGAAAGATGGAAGTAATCAAGTATAAGGCCTCATGATTACTTAATCACTATGTCCACATCTTGTTCCATAATGCATACAAGATTTCAGCCACCCAATCTACTGAAATCCCTTTCACAACATGTCAGCTTTTAACTAAACATCCCTCTCTCATCCTGATGCGTTATCCATCCCCATTGGCATTTTGCTGTTTTCTGCATTATGCTGTTACTTTTTTATGTTCATGCTATAGGTGAGTCTTAACATACTATTGTCCTACTGTTAGTCATGTCAGTCACTTAACACATGGAGATTCCCGGGTTTCCCAGCTCTTTGCATCTCTCACGGGGGCGATGCCACTGCCCTTATTGTACTACCTACTGCATTTGTCAATGTCCTGTCAGCCAGTCATCTTGACCATCAAACCATCATAACTCAGTGTAGCATCTGAAGGATACTGCTGGAAGGAGAAAGGCAGTTTCAGTGCTTCAGAGTACCCAGGAAGCCCTAATGACTAAAGTGAGTAATCCCAAAAGGAACTTAGTCAGCATTACTAGTACAGCACTATGTTGCCCCACTACTGGAGGAAGATTTTTGTAAGCTGCTCTGTCCGCTCCCTCCAACTCACTGCTTATAGGAGAGCAACTCTCCAAAGCTGGTCTACCAAAAGAAAGCTCTTAGTCAGAGCAGACTGTGGTAGTGTCGCTCATGCCTCTGCACTGTTTCTAGGCTGTCTCAATATCCCATTATATCTCAGAAGGAATATCAAGTTAAAGAGTTGCGGTTCTTCAGAGACCAGCTCTGTGCAAAGCTGTCTGCAGGACTGGATTGGGGATGAAACAGTGAAAAACGGGTTCCTTGCACCCCACATGGTGCCCCAAGTGGTTCTTTTTTTCTTGCACCAAGACATCCTGAGGTGCTACAAGCCCCGCTCTAAAATGCAGGGCCCTGTTCCACACGAAGCCCCAGGGCTGATCGGGGAGGCTTTGCTCACCGTCTGCCCCTGTCTCACGGGCACGCTCCCACAGCAAGGGATGCGCACTAACTCCTGGGTGGGTCGTTCAGCGCCGCTCTCTCCGCTCGGGGCTCCCCGCTCGGCCCCACACACCCCTCCCACGTCCCGGGGTGTCGATTCCCGAGGGCTCCGCCGCCGGGCCGGCCCCAGCCGCGGTGCCGCCGTCGGGAGACCCCGGCCCCCCCGCGCAGGGCGGGGAGGGCGCGCCGGGGCCCGCGGAGAGGGAGGGCAGCGCCGGGGGGAGTGGCCCGGCCGGGACGGCCTCATAAATAGCCCTCGGCGGGGCGGCGGCGGGAGGAGCCGTCGGAGCCGCCGCTGTCGTCGTCGCTGCGCCGGCCGCGGTCAGAGCCGAGTCAGGACCGCGGACAGCGCTCCCCCCGCGCCGCCGCCCCGCGCCCACCATGACGGCGGAGACCCACCTGCAGGGCGTGGAGATCTCGGCCGCCCAGTTCTTCGAGATCTGGCACCACTACGACTCCGACGGTGACTCCTTTCTCCCCGGGGCGGCGGGGGCGCGGGGGGCGAGGGGGGCAAGCCCGCGGGAGGCTTGGGGGGACCGCACCGCTGCCCGCCCGAAACCGGCCCGGCCCCCGCTGGCAGCCTCGGGCGCGGCCCCGCAGCCGTCAGGGGCCGGTGCCGGTGCCGGTGCCGGTGCCGGTGCCGGTGCCGGTGCCGGTGCCGGTGCCGGAGCGGGGCGAGGTGCGCGGGGAGCCGCTGCCGGGAGGCAGCAGCCGGGTCAGAGACGGCCCTGCCGGCGCTGGAGAGCGGAGAGAGAGTTTGGAGGGAGCGGTGACGGCAGCCGTAACTCTTTCTGTTGTAGGCAATGGGTTCATGGATGGGAAGGAGCTACAAAACTTCATCCAGGAGCTGCAGCAGGCACGGAAGAAGGCAGGCTTGGTAGGTTAATGTTTCGCCCCACTTTTCTGTCTTCTTCGGGAAAGAAGAGTTTTCTTGAGCAAACTCCGGTGCCCGGCTCCTTCTGTCCTCTCTTGCCGTCACGCGGTTCGTGCACCTGCCGCACCAGGAAAAGGGAAATAGCTTGGTTAGAAATGAGCAGGTTGCAAATCAGATAAATAGTCCGCTTTGGAAAGGTGAAACAAGGGTCCACCTCCCTGGAGAGCAGCTCCCGCTCGCACCTTGCCAGGCTACAAGCTGGTGCTTCTGACAGTGCTTAAAAAGAAAAGTCAAGAAGTCTATGGATGCTGTCTTTTTGTCTTGAATGGGACCTTATCCAATTGCAATTAATCTTATCTGATCCAGATATATACTCATTAAAACTGGCGGGGGGTGGGGGAGGGGCAAGGGAAGAAAAAATCAAAGAAGGAGACAAACAAAGATAAAAAAGAGAGAGAAAACCAACGCTTCAGGGTAGTGGGACTCTTTTAATGTCATACCTAATGGGCAGCAGGGCTGAAATGCGTTTCTGCCCCTTGGTGGTCACTAAATAGATCTGCAGATGACTCCTAAACGCTTACTGCTCTTCGCCGAGAGTGTGAGTACCAAATCCTGGCTGTTTAAATGGCTCAGAGAGACAGCGAAGTTTTTGTCAGTGTTGTCAAAACACTTCTGTATATGAGTTATCAAAACATAAATTGTTAATTTCCTCCAAACTATACCCATTTCGGGGGAAAAGAAATGGGAGAAAGAAAGAAATTAAAGGTTCCGTGTAACGATACAGCCACTTTTAGCATCAAAGCCCAATATATAACTTAATGGAATCGGTCTCAATGAATCTATGCTAAAAGACTTCTGAAGAAACAGAAAAAAAAATTTGTAGTTTTAGTGGATGATGAGTGCAGGGAGGAAATAGATTAATACTTCATCATAAGAATGCCTCCAAATTGAGAAATAGCTTTTCAATAATTAACCTGGCTTTGAAAGTTCCTGTATATTTTAGAACTAAATACAGAAAAAATAATTAATATTAGTATTAATTATTAAAATATTAATGTCTTATTTGTTTTTGTGGAAAATTGTATCATATTAATTGCATGAGTACAAACTTTACACTCATGAAAATTTGTCTCCCAGCAATGCCTCTAATGTTACTGCAGTCTAAGTACCAGTTAATTCCTGTTAGAGACATTAATGTAGGTTCTAATTTTCCTGAGTGTAAGTTCAAACTAAAACTAAAAATAAACTAAAGCAAAACAAAAGTTAAAAAAACCCCAAAGACAACTGAACAGAAAATTGGGAAAGGAATGTAGGTTTTTTAGAGGGAAAAAGTCTTTTTTTTTTTTTCACAGAAAAAAGATTGAACAACTTCAATACATTTCAAGTACTGGAACAGAACAAATGTCTCTTCTATACTAAAGTGTAGGAAACATAAGTTTGCCCAGTAGAAAGAAGATATTAAAGCCTCTTTATATTTAGCATGAATGGCATTGTTAGTGGAAATGCTAATATATTATTGAGTAGTTAAAAATTTAATTAGAAAGTCAAGGAAAAAATATTTATAATTTTAAGATCAGGATCTTTTCTCTCTCAAAGCAAGTGTACATCTCTTTAAACTCAAAGCAACACAGAAAGCCTTGCAGGATTATTCTTATCTGCTACAAAGTTTTTCATATATATGGGGTTTTTTATAATAACCCCTGCCAGTATCTCACAGTGTATTATAAAAATGCTCAGATGTTTAAGTTTTTCTGTCCCATTTCTCTGATTCAAACCTATCTTTGGAGTGTTCTGCTGAAAAGAGCTATCTACAGCAGCAACACCAAATTCAGCACCTGGTCTGTGGGCTCTGGAGTATGTCTGTATGTCATCTTAGGTTTCAAATCTAACCTGATTCCTGCATTTGAAGGCTCATTTGCTAAACAAGCATCTCATTAGTTCATTTCTTGTCTCAGGGGATACTAATTCAGTACCTTTGAATATCTATTCTTTTGCCAGAAGGGACACATTGAGAAACTAGTGTAGGTTATATGTCATTTCCTCGTCTGTCCTTCTTTTAACACCCCAAAGCTTCTTTGTCATCATTAACTTCTGCATTTCAGGTCACTCTTCTGCTCACTTCTTTTGAAATATTCAATTATGCATTCTTCATAGCTGGATTTTACATCAGTCATGCCATGTGCATTGAAGAATCACACTGATGCTGTCACTGAATAGGATGGTTTAATATTTCCCAATATTCTTCCCAACTACAGAACTCTTCTAATTATGTTCTGATGCTAATCCTTGTATTAATCCACTCAGTAAGCCTGTACTTTCACAGCTGCTTTTTCTCAGACAGAGAGGTAACATGCAGTTTGATCCAGGCTAGCCCCCGTGAAAGGGGGGAATGTCTACTCAGAAGTGTTAGTGCTTGGGCTTTGGTAACATTAGGCCTTTTTGCTTCATGCGTTATGGTAGATACTGAATTGATCTGGTATCATTTCAGCCATGTTAAAAGAGCTGCCTCTTTTTTAAAGGTAAAAGCTACAAAAGTATATAAACATAGCTGCCATTTATTGTGACCCACATTTATGCAATACATTCTCTATTTGAGTGCACCAGCTGCCAAAAGAAAGTCTGGGGTATAAGTGACTAATGCAGAGGTTGATAAAGTGCCAACAGGTGGATCTTGTCTGAGCTATTCCACATCCCTTTCTCGCTTTCCCTGCTTATATAGATAATGACAATATTTCTCCACAAAAATGTGTGATTTATGAATACAATCATGTAAGTGTTTCTGTAGTGCCAACTGCCTTACATGTTCAAATAATAGTAAAAAAAGGTAATCTTTTCCACTTGTTGGACAAGTATCTTCTCTGAGGTGTATGACTGATGTGTGAAGGGCTAATTTCTTCACTTCAAAAATTGAGTACTGCATCTGTATCAGGTTTAGGGCTAGACTTGGTTAAATTTAGGCTTTTTTTTTTGACCAAAAATATTGTTTGAATAACATAAATAACTCTTCAAGCAGCTCATGAACGGGTGAAGTGAACACCAAAAATTCACCATCATTTCTGAATAATGAACTAGAGGACAAGTTTCCTGTTTTGTTTAACCTGTAATCATCTGTGCCTCCTTCAATGGCTGGACACTGTCTGGCACTGCAGAGCTGCTATTAGAAAGATTAGTAAAATATTTAACCAGGACTAATTAAAATCCGAGTGTCTAATTCTCCATTCTATCTGCTAAGAAAACTTGTCCGCACTTTGGGATCATTAGATGAAAGGTGACTTTGAAGTCCATTGTATTAATAACCACATCTCTAATTAAAGCCATGGCAAATTACTAACCTGCCATGGATGACTTTGACAGAAATAGGATACTAGGCCGTGATTGTATCAGCTACAAGGAACTGACATTTTAGTTAGTTTTGGCAGGTGAAATTTGGGACAAGCTACAACGGACTTTGTACAGCTGAGATTCCCTGTGTCTCCAGTGAGAAAATCACTTAGGTCCTATATAATCAGATCTATTATAACAACTAAACCTTTAATTTCCAAAGTCTAATGCAACTTAATCTATAACTGTAGAATTGTCCATTTTTTTAATATGACTGTAATCCTATTTTTGCTGCATGGTTTCACTAGCTTCCACTTCTAAGAAATACAATGAAAATTAAAAGTTTAATCAGTATTGAAGGTTTGATGACAGCTCATATCAAAGCAAGGCGGATTAAGTTGAAGTGTGAAATCAAATATTTAGATATTTACCCCAAGGCTGACACTTTTTGCCATAGCCTAGAATGAGGATAGTCTTTAGAGAACAGATGTATAGCAGGGACCAGAGTTTATATGGACAACTATGATGGCTTTATTCTGTCAGATTTAAGGTACTGCTTAAAGTTTTCTCCCACCTAAATCTCTGTCTCTGCATTTAAGCAGTGACATTTTGACTCTGTTTCCATGATAACCAAATACTAAACAGTGAAAAACATGATATTGTGATGAGTTCTTTTAAGACTAAAATAGCATCCATTGTTCAGGAGAAATCCACTCAAAGACGTGGAAGGACTATTTTGGTATTCAGACGTATTATACTGAAATTTTTTCCTTATTTTGAAGGATTCCACACTGCCTTCAAGTTACTAATTTAGAAATGAAAACTGAGAAAATGGACTAATAATTGCCTATGAACTTCACTGTCACCCTCTTAAAGGAACTGTTAGACACCTCTTCCAACACATCTGTCTTTTTAATTTTTTCACTCTGTAAACTAAAATAAGAGTTCTAAGTATTTAGATGCCAATCATTCCCACTGGCTATAATATAATTCCCTAGGAAGTAAAATTTATCAGAATTACATTATTTATGACCAAAAAAGCTCATTTTAATTTAAACTAGACGAGTGTAGCTGCATTGTGTGAGTACTTCATTGAATGTGGTATATTATTTGGCAACTGATAGATTATTCAAGTAAGTTTACTTATGTTTCTTGTATTTTAAAGTAATGATTCTATCATTGTAACTTTGTAGGATTTAACACCTGAAATGAAAGCTTTTGTGGACCAATACGGGAAGACTACTGATGGAAAAATAGGTATAGTTGAGGTAAGACAGTTACTTTGTAACTTTACTTGAAGAAAATGCATTTAGCACAGAACAATGTGAGCATAATATGCCAATACTTCAGATTTTTAGATAGACAGAATATTTCTTCTTCTCCCTTAAGATCTTTGTTTCTTTTCACTAATGAAATTTTTTCATTTACAAAAAGTAATGTGTTCCTTACCACATTCCAGACATTTCACCACAAGTAATTTAACTTTTCTCTCATCATTCAATACAAATAAGCATCAACAGCAATTTAGTTTTCTACAAAGCAGATAAAAATTCTATTTTAGAAATTTAAATTTAAAAAGTAATTTGATGAAAAGTGATGTGATGTAGTGCTACCTGTGATTTTGAACTAATGCTCTGTCACCATTCCTAATAGTGACGATAACACCCGAGTGAACTTAATTGGGCAGTCACTGTATGTAGTCTATTCTAAAAAACACATATATGGCAAGTCAGCCTGTCAATCATGTTAAATGTAAACAAAATTTTAATAGTAATTGTGATTCCAAAGAAAGGATTTCTTAGGATTTCCTTTCTTGAACTTTAACAGAACTTCAGGCAGAAAATTCTCACATTCCTTACTCCCATTTTCTGAAGAGGCTGAAGATAACCAGCTTCTCCTCATTCAGCTGCTCAAGAACTGTATAATTTAGACAACTTGCTAGAAAGGAGGGAACCATTTTGTTTCCTCTCACTTTCACTCTTCAGCACTGCAAGTCAAAAAGAAGAGTTTGTGGAGTTACGGGGTTACAGTTTGAGAAGTCACTTCTCTGATCTTAACTCGAAAACTCATTTATGTCACTCTGAGTGCAGTGAGACTGCAGTTTTATTATTAAATGATATTATATTTTTTTTCCTGATAATAAGAAATCTGACCTAGAGAGCTAATTAAGAAACAGCTGGAAACAAGCCAGGCCTGCAAAATTTCTACAGTGACCAGCTTTGGGTCAATATCTAATTTTAAAACAGAGAACTGAATAGAATCTGCAGAAGTCAATAGAAAGTATCACTGCTGATACAATAGATCATTTCAAGATACTTTTCTCGTCTGTCATATGTCTGAATTTTATATACTTGTTAAAAGGCATATGTAATTATGACTAAACTACCATAGAAATAGGAACAATTTGTTTCACTTGCAGCCACAACTGATTTTTGAAAGTGTGTCTTTTGACAATACTTAGCATTGATGAAATAGCTTTGCATCGAGGAAGAAGTAGTGTTAATTTGGTATAACAAATGTTTTGGTTTTGGGCTAAAAAATGCTTATTAATTTGTTATTGATGAATTTAGTCTTTTTGAATAAGTGTATAATGTATATATGTATATCCAGCAAGCATTGGATGCAAAAAGAATGTGTGAACAGTGCCTGAAAAAGACTGTGCTTCTTCACTTAGGAAAGATAAGTGGAAGTTTTACCTTTCAAATTCTATTTCTGATATTGACTTAATGAGTGAAGATGAGCAAATCTAATAGGGTCTGATATGGCTCACCACCCCCAGTGAAGTGCCAAGTGTGCTAAGCATCCACGGAAGCAACTGAATAGTGATAGTATGGAGTTCAGTGACTGAAGGGACTTTCTCCCTTAATATAGCAGTTTCCAAACCCAATAGCTATATTTTATTTCCCTTACATCAGCATGAAGCTTGATTTGGAAACTGCTGATGGGACTCATGAAATGTGTGGTACGTGCAGAGCAGTATGATATTGAAGTTGGTATTTGGACTTGATTCTCCTTCCTTATAAAAAAAAAATATCCAGTAATTCCAGATTGTTCCCTTTTACGTAGTACATCAAACAGTTTTTCTGAAATTTGTGTGAATGCTGTTTAAAAAAACTTACGTAAAGCCATTCAGACTCTCAGCTCTCATAATGAACACTCAGCATTTGAGAAAGAATGTGCTCCTGAATAATGAGTTTTCAGGAAAGGTCTGTTGCCTGAGATAAAGAGGAGGCCTGGGTGGCTTCACAGAGGAAGGAGTGGATTTTCAGCTCAGATTAAGTGTTGATTCTGTCTTTGAAAGCGCACTGCAGTTAGTTTGCTGGCTATTATCCAGTGTCCTCCAGCTAAAGGCAGAGCATGACCTGCCCACTTTCTTGCCATTGTGTAATAGACCTTTAATTCACCTTCTGTACTCACTGAGACCAATGCTTTCCCTAAAATGTGGCTGTGAAACCCAAGGTTTCAAAATTCAGAACTGCAGCAATTTCACTTTCAAGTTATTTGAAGATTACTGCTGTCATAAAAATGACTACTTATTAGCCTAGAATATTCTTTGTACTCCCATGCTCTATTATGGGATTTTAAAAAGCAAATTCACTCTATTAGGTGAAAGGAATTTTAAATAACATTAAATATCAACTGAATTTACTTAGAGAACAATGTCTAGGAAAAGTTCCGGTATTGTTTCAGGAACCGAGAGTATTTCTTCCGCTAGGTAACCTATAAAGACACACCTCAACCTGCAGCTGACCAGAGAGGAGGCAAACCAGTCTCAGGCTTTGTAGTTGCCCTCTATTATTTGTGATCCAGAGATAACCAGCCTTCTCCCTAAAAGCAGCAAGGCTCACTAAATTACTATTGCTGCCATAAGCAGACTCACAGCGGTCTGCACTCTTGCTCAAACATGCTCACGAAGTCCACCTATGCCTATCCTCTCAAAGAAATCATCACTTAAAATAGCACGAGGATTCCATCTTTCTTCTTGGTAGTGGTATAAAACTGGGACTGGGAAGTCAAACCAGTTTCCACACAATCTACTCATTCCTCAGTACTGCAGAGTTTTCCACAAAAAGCAATTTAATGCTTTCCCCTGAGACTTACAAAGGGCGAGAGGTATGGCTTAAAATAAGGTAATTTTCTTCCAGAGGTAATATATTCTGTACCTCAAATACAGTTTGGTACTGCTAATAAGCTGTTAATGATCCTTTGACAGTTACTATTTTACAGTGCCCTTGCAAAATTCACAGGAGTTAGCTATGTCATTGAGTGACATCTTATTTATATTTTCCACGCAAGCAAACCCTTTCCCATTGTTAAAATCAGTGACTTCTCCCAAACTCTTTTTTTATTCAAAACAGTTCTTCCATTCAACATTTGCTGTTAAATAGGAACGCACTCTAAAAATGAAAGCTTTTCTGTCATGAGAGAAATAAAGACATTTTTTCATATATCAGGACAAGCTGCACACATTTAGCTATTGTGTACACATAAATATATACTTACCCACACGTGTATATGCTATTTATAATGGAGTAGGTTTTGAAAGCTGCTGACAAAAATGCATTTCTTAGGTCGATTTTGGTTTCATGTTCAGCCACGTAGCAAAAGCACTCAGAAGGCTCTGATGGGCCTGACAGCCTGTCATCAGCTGTGCCATTTCTGTAAGGAGAGGCCTCTGATGTGTCTTTTATCTGTACCAACACTAAAAGAATTTAACTGGTTCCTTGTGTGTATGATTTTAGAGAAACAAGAGATATGTCTCCATAACTTTGTTGTGTCTGTGGGGTGGGAGCTGAAGTCACTTACGGCTCTGCTGGATCCCAATAAGAAAGCCTCAGCAATTAGGCAAAAGCACTGAAATAGGCAGAACAAAAGATTTGACGGTGTGAAATGGAGGCAGAAAAACAAAAATTTGAATCAAAATTTTAAGATGGGACTCCAGAAAGTCTGCAGATGTCATTTTACATAAAAGAATGCAGCTAAGAAATCTGTCTTTCTCCATTTTCTCCATAGTAAGCACAGCTGGTCTATTCTTCAAGTAAAATGTTTTTTTAAAATCAAAACATATTTTGTACATTTTGAGGACAGAAAAAAAAAATTGGGCTTTTGTTAAAAACAAATCATGATTCTACATTAAATTATACAGCATACTTTCCATCTTCCACATTTGTCACTTGCCAAAATTGAGTTATAGTAAATGAACATTTTCAATAATCAGTACAATAATGTCTGATTTTAAAAAAGCCTTTTGTAGAGAAGAGGCATTGGAAGAACCATCCCTGGTTTTGCAGGGCTAAAAGCCCTCTTGATTTCTTCCTGGTATTTATAGCTCTTTTTGAACACATCTCTGTGACTGGCAAATGAGAACTGCCATCCCTTACCCTCCCTGTTTTCTTTTTTTTCCTCCTGGCTTTTCCTTATATTTAACCATTTAAATTACACATGTTCTTCATGTCAGTGTTCCTTTCTTTCTTCCTCATCTTTGGTATCTGTGAGTAGTCTATATTTCTCAGTTTCTTAATTCGTGGTTCTTCACACTTATCCTCTGTGAATCCCTGTGTTATGCTTTCCCTTCATGCCGATTCAATGGTTTTTAATACAGAACCAAATTCTGCAGGGGTGAATTTTTTTCCCCTTTCCCCAGCTACCCTTTTGGTAAAGTGTTACCTCACTCCTTTCTCTCAGACTTCAGTTCTGTTTGACCTTGATGACTATGACAAAGCTGCAAGCCAGAAGCCTTTCAGAGGCATCTTCCAGACAATTCAGCTAGCAGGATGAAGCTTCCAAGGGGGCCACAATATAGCAGTATAAGCACAAACAATTTCATATGCTTTTAAAAATCTTCATGCTCTATTACAGGCTCAGCTGGCCTAATGAAGAGCCAAAGTTTAATCTTTCTTAAATTCTGTTACAGCTTGCTCAGGTATTGCCAACGGAAGAGAATTTCCTGTTGTTCTTCAGATGCCAGCAGCTAAAGTCAAGCGAAGATTTCATGCAGGTACAGTATGAAAAGTTGCCTGTTGTAGAACCATCCAAGACCTGCTTGCTGTAAACATATCATTAAAGCATTCACATTCTGATTGCAGACATGGAGGAAATATGACAGCGACCACAGTGGCTTCATTGATTCTGAGGAACTTAAGGTAAACTAGTATCTATGAGCATGCACAGCATGAGAACAGGTGTCAGATCACAGCCTGTGCTGCTGTCTCTTTCTTGAGATACCCAATTGTGCATGTTTTTGCATTTCAAACATGACAAAAAATGCAATACAATTAGCTGATTTTTTATCATCAGTAAATTGTTTGAAGTGAAACTCTAATCTGATCAATGTTTTTTTAAGCCATGATTTATTTCAGATCAGTGTTGGTATCATGTGACTCATGGTACCAGGTAGTTTAGAAGTAAGAAAGATTAAGAAAGCAAGATGAGTCTCTGACAGCTATGTTGGTTATTATTTTGGCCTCTTAGGGAAAAGGGCTGCTTTGTTGTGTTTTTTCTTAAGAGCATCACCACTATTAATCACTATGCTGCTGGACAGATTATGCTGTCTCAAGTACTACGTAACCTTACAATTTCCTCTGTAAAACTGTTAGACTAAAACAAATGGACTTCTGCTGTCTCTTCTGCTTGGTCAACCTAGTAGGATTTCAATATCAGCAATATCAGCTTTAGTATGCACAAATAAGAGCAAAATCAAGCTTATCCCGTTAGCCATCTCAGCCTTGCACAGTTAAATCTTAAAACGAGTGATTTTATTTCTGTGGTCATACAACCAACATCAATTTGTCGACACTGAGTTAGTGTCATGGAATCACAGGGTGGTTGTTAGGGACCTCTGGAGATCATCGGGTCCAATCCCTCTGCTCAAACAAGACCACCCAGAGCCAGTTTTCCAAGACCTTGTTCAGATGGCCTTTGAATCTCTCCAAGAATGAAGGTTCTACAGCCTCCATGGGCAGGCAGCTTGTGCTAGTGCTGTGTCATCCTTGCAGTGAAAATGTGTTTCCTGATGCTCAGAAGGAACATTTTGTGTTTAACTTTGTGACCACTGCCTCTGGTCCTGTCAGGAGCCTGGCTCCATCCTCTTTGCACCCTCTCTTGAAGTATTTATATACTTTGATGATGTTCTCCTGAAGGTTCTCTTCTCCAAGCTGAAGAGTCCCAATTCTCTCTGCCTTTCTTTGTAGGAAAGATGCTCATATACAACAGCTTTCTGAGTAGAAAGGTGCCATTTTCCACAGTTCAACTGCATTTGATTCATTTACATTCAAAGGAATCAAAGCAATTCAAAGCAAGAGAAAGACCTAGCAGGGTTTATCCATCTAATTTGGACTATTTTGCTGGTATGTGGTATAAAGAAGAGTTACGTAAGTTTTAAATAAAGCACTGGGAGATCAAACTGTCCAAAATCTTTACAGTTCTTCTGCTCAGAAAAGGAGTCCATCACCAAATATTCACATCTTTTTTCCTTTTCACTTTCCCTTTTGAGTTTGATATGTGTGACATTTGCTGGGGATCTGAGCTTAGGGTAGCCCTCAGGCAGACGAGCCCATTCTTCTGCTGACTGGTTGTGCCAGGTCTGTGTATTTAAAGTCGGTAGGATCAGAAAAAGGTATCACTTGAGAACTCTCCAGCTGTTAGATGATGCCTGCTGACTCCTATATTTTAAAATAGATGTTTAAAAGGCAGGGCTGATTGAGGACCAGCTGAAGAATGAAGACATTTTAACTGAATCTCTAATGGTTCATCTCTCTTGTGCTATGAGGTTTCGTTTGCCTCCGAGAAGGAGGCCATTTTAACACCAAAAATAAGACATACTGTTCAGTTTTATTTTTAGATCAGTATGTCTTGGCAACCCCAAACATTTTTAAGTATTTGCTATGGGAGGAGTACACCCACTTACAACTTTGTAAGTGAAATTTAAGCTGGAAATCAGGAAAACTTTCTAACAATAGTAATGGCAGTAGAATATGTTGTCTAAGGGAGAGGCAGACTCTTCATCACTGCCTGTATTTAAAAAAGGTTTGGCAATAGCTGAGATCAGAGAGTAATTCAGGAAGTTTAGGTAGCTAGAATCCTTTCTTGAGACATGGACTGAATAGCCTTTTAATTTCCCTTCCACTTCTATTTTCCATTGAAGCACACCAGATTAAACATGTTTCCATAACATGTACTCACAACATTTCAGTCATGTTTGTTGTTATACAAGCTACCAGGAAGGGCCTCCAGCATGGAGGGGGCCAGACTAGAAGAACTATAGTGGGTGTTAGTCATACGACTATTGAGCTTTCAGGTTCAGGAATACGAGTATATTTTCCTTTAAGCTCCCCCATTTTCTATCTTGAAACGTGGCCAAAAATTCCACAGAGATAATGACAATCCCAACTGATGACAGGGATTAGGTCTTTCATCAGGTCTTGTAATGCCCTTGCAATACCATTTCGTGTCTTTCATTTTTGATGCCACAGATCTAGTACAGAAATTTAAAACAATGAATGGGTGGAAACCATCTTATTTTTTAAAGTAAAAATGGCCGGTGTTTCAAGTCATGTGACATCAAATTCTCATTCAAAAATGCAATTAAATTGGCTGCACAGATTTAAAATACATGGTAGGAAGAAACAATATTCACTTCTAGCATCAGGTACTGCCATAGGCAAGGACTAAACTTGCTTAATCATTGATCCTTTCTTTAGAATTGTTCCTATGTTGCAAGAAGTGATTAGGCATCCAAGTTTTCAAGGAGACCCAAGGTTAATTAGTTTAGTTCACTGATAGAGCTGATTAAGAAGCAGTATACTTGAAAGCCAAACTTTTTTCCAAATTCACAATACAACAAATGGCATACAATGCAGGAAGTTTTATTAGTTACTTTTTCCAAATAAAATGCAATATACTTGAACTTATCAAAAGAAACATATATTCTTAGTTGTTGATGACTGTTTTTTTCCTACTTATTTGGAACTTCAGTAGTAAATACTAAAATGGAAGTAAAATAGTATTTTCTATTACTTTAATCTGAAGTTAACAAATCAAACATTTTTATACCGTAGATAAAAATTCACCTATTACCCTATTTATTTTAACAGAGCTTCTTGAAAGACTTATTACAGAAAGCAAATAAGCAGATTGACGACTCAAAGCTAACGGAATACACAGAAATAATGGTAAGGTTATTTACAGGCATGATGGGTTAATCCAAATTCTGTTTATCTTTAGCCACTGGAAGGCTCCAAAGGACTTGGAGACCCACCAGGTCCCAATCAGACTATGACATTGCAAGAGAGGGACAACTGTGGCACCTATCCCTGCAACTATTTCTGCAGCTACAGAGCTTTAATGGGCAGTTTGCGTAAAAAGAAAAGCCCAGGAATTTTTAAGTTTCTTGGTGTTTATATAATATCATGCCACGCCGTAGTATTTTCCCTGTTTTGCTTCTTTGTGCCACTATTTGTAAAACCAAAATCTTCACATTTCATAGGAGCAAAACTGTTCTTGTCATAATTACATTATTATATTTAGATCAAATTAATTTGGTGTTACTTTCTATGTTTTGCCTTCTAACAGTGGTGTGGTGTCTGTCTCTTGTCTTAAAAGCCATCACGGCATGGTGGCTTCCTTAGATTTACAAACATCTCACACATTGCTTCTCCCCTTGCTTCAAGAAAGATAAACTGATGTTTTAGATAAACACTATAGCAAAACCAATGCTTCCCTGGCCTCAAATCAGCCCATTCTTGGAACAATCCGTCCATCCCATTGCTATGGTACTCCATGGTAAGGACCAGTACTGGCTTCTGCATGGGCTTTTCAAGAAAAAACAGGCCAGAATTCTGGTCTTCAGCAAATGTATAACACTTCATGTATTGTTTTACCAGCTTGTTTTCATCCTAAAATACTTCTAACAATCAAAAATGTTCTAGGTAGATGTACTAGCCCTCAAACTGGCTTAAGATTGGCAGAACAAAACTTGTGTTTCTCCTGGAAGAGGTCTGCTGGTTCATTGTACCAGTATAAACCATTTACATAGAATTGTCACTGTTCATTCACAGCTGAAGATAACATTTTCATTCAGGGAGCTTTTTGACCTCCATCCTGAAGTATGCTATAAGTTCTGGCCTCTGCTGAGACACACAATGACAAAGAATTTAGCTGTAAGAGAAAAAAACATAAGCCCAGCTCTCCAATAATCTCCTCAGAAAACGGAAGGGTAGTAGAAAACAGTCCTGAGCAGCTGCTGGCAGGCAGAGCCAGCCACTAACAACTCATCAAAATACAAAATAAGTTCACAGCTGCCACTGCTTACCTCCCCCAAATGCAAATCTGCTTTCATGGGAAATGCATGCAAAGCAGATGCTTTTATACAAAGGAAGGAAGTGCTAAAAGGAACCACGGTGTTGTGTAGAAATAAACATTTGTAGAACTGGTCACTTCTTTCTTGTATCCTTTGTCATTTATTGTGTATTAACAAAGAGAAATTGGGTCTTTTCTCATTGCATTACATTAGTTCCCTCTGTAAAAGGGTATTTGTTTATATATATATGTCAGTACCGGATGTTGCTTTTCCTCTTATCTATAACTTACATCTGAAATGACTGTGATTGCAGGTGATGGGATGGAGTGTGGGTGATGGTGCTCTCAGTACAATGTTTTGTAGTCTGCTGCTTTTGTGAGTCTGATACAGCAACTGCAATATAATGTTTGAAAGTTAAAAAAATGGAACTATACAGACATAAATATTGGAAGAGAAAGTCCTATGCAGGAGCAATATCTTCACCTACTTCTAATAGCTACTATAAGCTGTTTGTGCTTCTCAAGTAGCAGGAGCTCGTCCTTTCAAGGCCTCAAAGGAAAACACTTTAATAGTAGAGTTATTAAAAGTTATGATAAATAGTAATCATTTATTTTGTGAAATTATATTAGCATAGTTATAACTATAATTTAATTATGTTTATTTGGAGATATTTATTTTCCCATTTTCATACCATCAAGAAAATACGATCATCTGCAAAATCCATTTATTTTTTTAAAAAAATATATCACAGTGACAAAACATTGTCTTTACTTAAGTACTTAGACCTAGTCAATTGAATAAAATGTCTATTGTTTTCTGTCTAGGGAATTGAATGCCTTGGATTCTATTGCACTTTACCCAACATTTTTTCATCTTTATTAATAAAGAATAATGATTCTATTATCCAATCATGACATGAAGTCAAAAGTAAAATGTTACCACATCAACACTCACATCAACAATTTATAAATAATTACATGCACATTTCTCATACAGGACATTCATTCATCAGTGAAGGCAGGTTAAGACCTACCTTACTGCAGGTTAATCAGAATTGCTCATCTGGTTTCTCATAAAGCTTTTGCAGTAGAATTAATTACTCTAAATTACTTAGTCAGTACTTAAAATAAATGTATTACATAGCAAATGTGACCTGGGGACATCATTTCAGGATAAAGTTAATTGGATTTAAGTTTTCCAAATAAGTGTTTTCTTCATTAGGATGATTAACTTTGATTAGCAATGTAAAATTCTATATTCTTTCAGCTCAGGATGTTTGATGCAAACAATGATGGAAAGCTGGAGCTTACTGAACTGGCCAGGTATGTCTTCTGTTTCTTTTCACAACAAGTATCATGTACCAAGTGTTGTAATGGGAACAGTTAAATATTTTGACCTTTGTTTTTTTTTCTCTCCAAAGACTACTCCCTGTACAGGAAAATTTTCTTATTAAATTTCAGGTATGAATATTCACATTCTTCAGGTAGCCTGTCACCATCACACATAACTGGTGTCATTAATGGATTTGTTTTCCTTTTGGCATTTAGGGTGTCAAAATGTGTGCAAAAGAATTCAATAATGCCTTTGAGATGTATGATCAAGTAAGTCTTAAAAAAATATGTTTCTATTAACTGTGTAGTTTATTGGCACTTATTTTCTGAATTTGTGGGAAACTAGCCATAACCTCTGGAATTAAAAATAAATGTTTAAACTTACCTTTAATGGTATTTTTCAGGATGGCAATGGCTATATAGATGAAAATGAACTTGATGCCCTACTGAAGGATCTCTGTGAAAAGAACAAAAAGGTAATCCTAGAGGACTTCTTTCTCCTTAGAGATTAGATTTAATTTGGATTTTAAGGACACTTTAATCCACCCTAATAAGATAAATATAGAGCTTCTAAGTCATAATTCCTGAAGTCAAAGTACAACTAAAAATTGTGGAGGAAATAATAGCAGTGTAAATCCTGAACTAGGGGAGTTGTGATTACACAGTGACACTGTCAAGAGCTTGCCTGCTTCTCAGACACCAGCTAGCAGCAAGCTAACATATGGCTGTCATATGGATAACATACAAATATATAAAAACATTTTAGCGTGTTACTGTTGGACAAGCTGACAATACCTGGGATTTTTTTCTCCTTTCCTGCCATTGGAAGTAAATTTGTTCATGCTGGTAACTAAACAGGATTATAAAGCATTATCTGTTCTTTAAATAGGAATTAGACATTACCAACCTTGCAACATACAAGAAAAGCATCATGGCCTTGTCTGATGGAGGAAAGCTTTACCGAGCAGAACTGGCTCTTATTCTCTGTGCTGAGGAAAACTAGAGCTCTTCTGTCATGTCCACTTAACTAGTGATGTACTCTACACAATAACTGTGCACTATAAGGGAGTAGGCTGTATTTTTAAACTGCATATAGAAAATTAGCCAGGATGTGTGGCACATTCCTTTCAGTTTGTTTCTATACTGTTTGTAATGTACAGTTTTTGTAACAATAAGATTGATAAAGAGAATGTCAGTGTTTGGGCCAGTCTGTATATTCAAAAAGAAACAAAATATGTCAGGGTTGGTTTTGGTTTTGGTTGGGTTTCTTGCTTTCATAAACACAGCTGGAGAAAAATTAAACCTGCTGACATTGCTGTGGTCATCATATCCTTTGACACTTGCAACATTTCTTGTTGAACTACGTAACAAAAAGATCTACACATATCTTTCCCATAACAAATAAATGTGGGGTTTTAAAATACATAACATGAATTCAGGTTAAATATGATCTAGGTCTGAACTAGGAAAGAGACATTGGCATGTCTGATTTCAAAAATTTAATAAGGCACTAAGAAATATTTTCAGTTGTCAAACCACCCACTTA
Source organism: Monarcha castaneiventris obscurior (assembly GCA_026261815.1). Lineage (NCBI taxonomy): Eukaryota > Metazoa > Chordata > Aves > Passeriformes > Monarchidae > Monarcha > Monarcha castaneiventris. The sequence goes on along the minus strand of JAMPIT010000379.1, from coordinate 23,064,195 downwards.
CAGGTCTGTACTCTCTGCAGTCTTACAATTACTCTTCTCATTACAAATTCATAGCATATAGACAAAGCATTTATCTGGAATAGATCTCCATGCAGTAGTTGATAAAAATATAGTGTTCTCAATCTAGCTGTTTTACTGAATTTAAACATAGGCACTTCAGAAATAAATGCCTTTAATCTGTCTTGAAATCCTGGCTAAATGACAGGTAGTATAGTTAATACACAGATTAACGTATGATATTATAAGTGTACCTTTCATGACTATTGCTGTGTCAGAGAATATGACAATCCATTTTCTAAACTATTTTCACATTTTGCAGGTTATAATTATTCTAGTAAATTGCTGTTTTTACATCATATTCTGTGTAATCTATAATTAAATTTAATATCCTAAGATTATTGGTGTCTAGTTTGTGTATCTCCTGGATTCTTGTATCTGTACCATGTAAAGGACAAACTGACTATTTTAAAAAAACGTGCCTCCTTGGATATTACCCTGAATTACTAGTCTATATCACTAGCATTAAAAGTTGACATTAAATGAAGGAAAAATATAGTACAGATTTTATAACAATTTATGAATTTAGTTTACATGGTGGGCTCTGCTTTTTATTACATTAGAGATGTATTTTTTAAATGGGAACTATACTATGAAGCAGCCCTATCTTCTTGCATCCTTGGGTCTTTTTGCCTGGCTCCCCTTTTACTTTACACCAATTTTATGCCAGACATCTTCAGGAATGTCCAGGCCCCTGTTCCCAGTAAGTACTGGAGAAGGAAGGAAATTGGGCTGTGTCTTAAAGCCAATAAACCTATGCTGCCTCCATGTACAACTGTTTTGGAAGCAATTCCAGGTTAGCAGATTAGCTATATACAACTTCTCAGACACATTTCTGTCTTATTTAACAAAAGGAAGTAAATGAATTTTATTTGAAATGTGTCTCAAACAGTGAGGCTCAATCCTTCAAGATTACGGTCAATGAACTCCCACAGAAATGAATCCTTGAATTCCTCAAGTGAGCTCAAGCAACTAAATACCATTTCAGGAATGGCCTAATGGCCTTGGGCTCTCTCCAGGCTGAGCCTTGGAAAGTTAAGGGGTAGGTGGTGCTGGATGGGGTCTTGCTGGGAAAAAAAAAACCCACAAAAAACTAAAATAAGGTTAAGCCAGCTCATTCTCACTGTTTTACTCCCACTCCATGCACAGTGATTTAACGTCTTACCTGCTTGTCTCCTCTTTTCTCTATGCAATGTGAAATACAATTGTGTACATTAAGTGAAGGAACAGTGAATCTGCCTATCAGTACAATAAATGATTGATATTGTTCATATTGTGCACTTGAAATCCTGGATTTTGCCTTATTTTAACATTTTTAAAGTGTAAAGAAAAAAACCCCAAACCTTGTGTATAAAAATATGTTTGCTACATCATCACAGTGAGAGATAAAGCTTTTAAAGTGTTTTGACAGAGTCACCACAGAAACTGAAATCTGTCTTCCTGAGCATGAGTAAAGTTAACTGTCACAGATCCGTTCTAAAGCCACTCTCCTGCTACTGCTGCTGCCCACCAGCTGCAGGGCACAACACAGAAAGCAGGTCTCAGTCACCCACAGGCAGGATGTTTCCTGCAGTTACTTCTCTTAAATAAAACCTGGACTAAAACACAACGGTTTAAAACCCCAGTTCTAGCAAAGGTGCCTACTGTCAGTGCAAATTGTGACAAATACAGCTAGGTGAAAACTGCTGTAAAACCTCCAGGTTTTATACTCTAAATCCCTCCTGGGCAGACTGATTTTAAAATGTCACGGTTGGGGCAGAACAAGGCATAGAATAATAAGTGAGGTGATGATAGGGAAGATTTCTTCTTTCTTCTGGTAGACATCTGGTGACCAAAGAAAAGTAAAATCATAGCATGCACAAAGATTAATTACATGATGTAGTGCAGGTACACCATATTCCAGCTAAACACAGAAACTGAGACAGAGCTACTTGGGACCCCCTTTACTGAAGCTAGTAACTATTTTGCTGCCTACAAATATGTAATTTATCAAAATAAACATGCAAAAAAGCTCTCAAGTTAACAAATACCAGAACCCATTATCCTACAAATTACAAGTATGCTGTAAAATACTTTAGCTTCTTCTAGTTTAAATGTGTATGGAATAAAACTTAACATGGCACTAGGTATTCAAATCAAAGAATAATTTTAAAGCACAAACCAGCAAACTGAAAGAAAAATAATAGTAACTGTGAAGACCTTTATAAACCCTTGGCATTATAAATGCAGTGTTTGCTGACAGAAGTAAACCTTAACAGTACCAGGTTAGATGGAGTGAGTGCCTGCTTCCAGCTGGGCCCACACCACCATCCATCAGGGCACCTCAGGGGCCACTAACACTGCTCAGCTGACCTTTATGGAGAATATAATGAATTTTCACCAACAACTTAATCAGGATTGAACACAGCCTTTGAAGCAAGTACTTTGGCTTTCTTTCATTCACTGCTGCACTGTTCTATCCTCAACAGTTCATGCATCATAGCATTGATCTAATGCTCCCTGTTTACAACTTAGTTACCCACCTTTGACCAGATTATCCACACAAGCTGATGAAATTTTTAAACATCGTATTTCATGGGCAAATGTCAAATACAGACCAGGGTGCTGACAGTCATCAGCACTTTTATGCAAAATGAACCTCATCAATGAACAAAATACATACACGCTGCTGCCAAACTCCACGTAAACCTCGATTAAGGCTTTGTTTCTTTACATAAGTTTTGCTTTTTCTGATTTGTACTAAGCCCTCATCATAATCATGGTTATAGCCACTGGTTATGGAGGGAGACTGAAATCCACTCCTACTTGCTATGTCTTTGAGAAGATACAGAATGTGTACTTAGGCACCTGAATATACATGGCCTGATTTTCTGAAGTGCTGAGCACCTCCAATTCCCTCTGAAATCAACTGAAGTTGCTCTACAGCAACTAAAATCAGGTCAGTGCACTCAAATCCCAAAGACTATTTTATTTTATTGCATATTAAATGATCGCATAAAAGACTGTGGGGTTACCTTTGTTCAAGTGGTGTTACTTATTTAGCAATTACATCACAAGATGCTCCATGGAGTTATACAAAGGTACAAACTTTCTTGCAATTCAGTGTCTTTAGTTACATGTCATCAGTATGGAAAAAAAAGTACATATAAATGAGCAGTTCACGTGCCCATGAACTTGGAAGCCAGTATGGACAAGTAGGAACTCACTGTTTCCTCAAACAGCATCATCCTCTGTTTGTAAAGCATATTCTCAATTTGGGAAATATAAGCAATTTTCTCAACAGTAATTAAAATATTCAAGAGGAGAGAATTCCCAGAACTAGGAGAACTAAAGACTGACAGCAGTTCTGGTGTCATAGTGAAGAGGTAATAAAACAGATCTCTCGCATTTGCAGCCTTAAAGGATTTTCATAACTTGTTGATAAGCCCCTACTATAGCACAAGACCACTTTTGCAGCACTGAATTAATCTAATAAATTGTAACAGACAGGTTCAAAGGCAGTAAATAACCAGCAGAAATAAAGAGAGTGATTTCAAGATTTAATTAACTAGACAAGATGTACTTTTCAGTTGAAAACAGACAATGAATCCCCTTTGTGGGTGTCTCCAAGTTGAGTTCATGGAAGTGACAATACCTTTGACTGATGGATCATGCAAAAGTAATTTTAAAAAAGGTATTTGGGGTTTAGGGAAGTATCCTTGTGATTCATGAAAATTAAACTGCCTCTGCAACCCTACTGACTCCTGTTGCAATCTCCAGTGTACACCATCACCTTTTCTGACTCATTCCTCCACCCTTCTGTCCCTCCAACTTCATAAAATGACTATGCCACAAAGCAATACTTCTTTTCATCCTTCTCTTTACATTGTGGCTCACTGGCAACCTCAGGGTGAGAAATGTAATAATCTCAGGGCCTGAGACAGTGTGGACACTATTTCTCCTACCAGTTTAGCTACGTCTGGAATAAAGTAGCTGTGATGACTGTGCTTTATGTCAGTCTGTGAGCAATGCAAAGCTGTGGAGCGTGCTTATGGACTGGACACCTCTTGGGTTTTAGCGATATTTTATGCCTTTTTCAGGACAGTCTAATCCTCATCAGCATTTAGGAATAGCTTCTTTTGGAATTTCCAAACCAGACACTGCCTGGGTTAAGTTGCAGCTATAAAGCTTCTTTCTCTCATTCTTTTCCTGAGTTCAGATACCATGTGCTGCTGCTTCAGTAACAATTACATTGTATTTAGGCAAAACATAAACTTGAGTTGTTTAGGATTCACATCTTGATAGTAATGTTCCTTTCCTGTCCCTACCAAGTCTAACAACACTTACTGAAGGAAATGTGTCCCAGTCAGACTATTCCATTCTCCTGCAGCAGTGGACAACAAGAAGAGTTACGTTTTTTCACTTAACTAAGTCTATATAGTAGCAAATATTTTGTAAGTTAAGTAACCTAACTCTTAAAACATTATACGCCATTTCTAAAACCTGCATCGACATACTGATACATCCTGTCAAGACAAAATGCTCAGCATCTAAAAGCAACTAACTTGTGTAGTTTGAAATGGATGACATCAGCATAGACAAGATAAAAGAAACCCTATTTGTATTATAGATGCTCATTAAAACTTAAAATGCGCTTTAAAAGTAGGTTTTTTTGTCACTTTAGTAATTCATTTAGCTATGAACGATAAACAGGTAAAAGTTGATACTTCAGAAGCAGTACCCATTTCTGCAAATGAAAAACATTCTGTTTGTAAATAAATCCCCAGTATCTCTTTACAAGACAGGCTTTAAGAGGCCTCCCTTCAATATTTTGACCTTATCAGATGAAGCAAAATCTGCTATCCTATGTTACTATTATTTTATACACAGGGAAGAGAGCTATATGACAGGCAGAAGTGCTTCCTAGCCCCAAAGCCAGTATAAACTGGATCCAACTTCATGTTGAGACTTGGAATATGCCTCTTTTCTTGATCTTTTCCACCTGTGCCCCACACAGGACCTGTGTTTTGTGAGCTAAAAGGAACATACCAGTCTTCTTGCTTCAGACCAGCTCCTGAGGGAATACTGCAAAGTGCACCTATCCTACTGTTCACAGGCTACAGAAATTACTTCAGCTCACGTGAAGGCTATAGCAATTTCAGAGATTAGGAAGGGTTATCTCCAGTCTCAGTCCAGTACCACATGACACACTCAGCTCTAGTAAGTCACAGAAACCCACAGATGCAAGAGACTGATAGGAATTTATTTTTATTGACAGCCTGTCTCCAGAGGATAACCTACTAGACACTCCAGAGAAATACTTGATGTTACCACATCTCATAAACATGCATTTGAATTTTTTTTCTGAAGCACTTTTTTTCAAATGTCAAAGTCTTATATTCAATTGTGTCCCATACAAAGAGAGAATATCATTATATGCAAAGGATGATGAGCAAAAAACAGGGCCTAACTTCTCAATTAAATCATTTGTTGGGAAAAGGCAGGACTGTCATGTCAGAATTTGATCTTGACTACACACCTACTAAACCCAAGTTACTATAAAAAAGCTTTACATTATACTCAAGAACATCTTGAAGGCTGCTATGATAAACAGTTGCTTTCTTTTATTATCAGTGGCTATTCAATCCCCCACAGGACCATCACTCTTAGGAGAAAGGCACATAGAAGCCTCCACTAACACAGCCCACACCTTCAGCAGAACACAGCTTGCTTCAGATTTGTAATAAGACAATCAAGAAACTTCAAAGTCAGATGTTGGCATATGTTAAGTATGTCCTGGATTATGTGGAAAAATACATGACTGCCACCAGCACCTGAAGGAAGACATCCTTGAATTGATTCTATGGTCCTGACTCTTATACCACTGTATCAGTCTCAAAGCACATAAAACTATGTACATGCTTGCACATGGGGATGGGCTGGAACTCTTTTTAAACACAAAAAAAAAAAAAAAGGCATTGATTTCAGGCTGTAAAGGCCAGAGGCTGATAATTTCTTTGAAGAATTCCAGGCATTGCCTGAGGCACAAGGGACAAAAGCTACCAACTCCATAAATTTGGATAAAAGAGGGAGAGCAATTTTTTTATTACCTGTATATGTGGGATGGATAAACTGACTAGATTCAGAGGTAATGCCATCTAAAAGTTTCTTTGGTACCAGCCTGTGAATGCAAATGAAACCTAGGGATTTTTTGTAAATCTCAACAAATGAGGTTTCAACACTTTCAGTCCCAATTTACCAACATTCCTTTAAATAGCCTTAAATAAACCACTTTTTATGGAGAGCTCCCATAGTCACACACATGTAATAGCAGATGATTTTCAGTTTCTCATTTTCAAGAAGATTAACTTCATCATGACAAAGAGCAAGCTCCTTAGAAAGGCATTGCAGGTCCGTAAATGCCATTTTTAAAGTTCAGAGTAAGATAATTAACAGACTGAAAATGTCACAAAAGATGAGACCAAGATGGTTATGCATTTCAAGATTTCCTAAGTAACCACAGGAGTTACATCCTTTCTCAGTGTATGTAGTCCTGTTAATAACTTGTAACTGTATTTGCAAGTTTAGAACTTTTTATTGAAATGTGAAAATTAGGACTTAATATTTTGTTTCTCTCCAGATTAATGATTACATTCAGTTACGATAGCAATGAAATGCTACTGGAATTACAATATTAAGAGAAACTTGCACATATCTGAGAAAAAAAAATCCTCAGAAAGATAAAAAAAAAAGGCTGATTGTAGACCATGGCACGGCTGTGTAAGACAATCTAAAGAACAACAAAATTTTAGTAACCAACTGTTGTTCACTATTGGCAACAAAATAGATTTTAGATTGGAAAAATATACAAACTATATTCAAAATACAACAATTTCAAAATATTTTAATGAAATCAGCATACAAAAGATTTTGAAGGCTATTTCTCAATTGGTTATTTCTAAATATTAATGAAAAAGTAGTTGTTCATTTCCAAGAATCTCCACCATACAGTTATGTACTTTAGGAGCCTTTTGTTTTTCTAATCATTGCTTCCATCATATCCCACTGCTCTTTGGTAACCTATCAAAAGAAAAGAGAATTTTATTGGAATTTCATATAATAATTACACATCAAAGTGTCTGAATGTAAAATACCAAGCAAGGAAATTAATACCCTCTTCAAATCATTGAATTCTCCTGCCATAGAAACGTATTCTCCACCATCCATTCTAATAACCTAGAAAAAGCATAAACAGTGTATTTATTAATAGTGGAATTTCTGTAGTATCCACTTGTTAAGAACGGTGAAAGTAATTTTTACTGATTTGGGTGAGAAAAGCCCATACTCAAAATTATGCAATTCAACCACTTTTAGAAGTTCTTTCTAAGGTGCTAACAACCATGCACTACACTTAAAAGGTGAATAATACTTGTAAAGAGTTTTAAAGTAAGATGGTTTTTTAAATTTCTGAATCCAGGGCTTTAAAAAAATATCAGCAATACTCACACCATCATGGGGTTAATTGTACAAACAAGATCAACCAAAACTCACTGCTCCATTAACCCAGCTTGCATAGTCACTGCAGAAATAGGCAGCAAGATTTGCAATTTCTTCTACAGTTCCCAGACGACCACAGGGAATCCTCTCAATCATCTTCTTCTCAAATGCGCCTGTTGGGTCAAGGCGGCTAAAAGCACCCTGAGAATTAAAAGAAACATTAAAATAAAAGTTATAACTACATCAGAAAATAAAATCCAACAGAGATTTGACTCCACATACACAATACAGAAGTTAATATTTGTCAGTAAGCTGTCTACACCCTCATTGTCAGTAGCATAAAAAAGAAGGAAGTAGAAAAGAAAAACCAATTAATTGATCCCTGTTGCACTGATATGCATCTACTGATGATAAGTTGGAATTTAACACCTTTGGCATAGCCACCCACCACCTATCTGTGAAAAACAAAAGAGGTTAATCGTTCTTTTTCCTCAAACACCTTTGATAAACATTTGAGGAAATAAGCAAGACTCAATTGCTGCATGGACAGAGGAGAGGAACAAGGGGAGAAGAGGAACAGCTAAGTGACCAAAAATAAATAATACATGAAAGAGTAAATAAAATGGAGAAGAAGAAAAAATCAAGTTCAGTTAAATTGCAGTAACTGCTAAGGCTAAAAAAGTCACTGGAAGCTTTAGTATTTGAACAGCTTAAAATGGCATGGGAAATAAAAGGGTTTTTTTCTTCCTGGCTCCTCCACAAGGAAATAACCTCCTCACTCAAAATCAGAAATATATCAGTAACATTTATGTTAAATCACTGAAGTTATGATTTAAAGCACATTGTAATTCATGTAATCATGGCTGTAATCATGCCATTTAAATCTTCTATTGCCATGTTTTTATTTGCCAGTTTATAAGCCTAATGTTGTGCTTGTATGCCTTGTTCTTTTCCCATCATGACGTACAATAGTATGTTTTAAAGACACAGATATTGCCCCTAAGGCAGAAAACCTTGATTTTGCAATATGCTTCTGCCTTTTTATGCTTTCAGGGAAATTTTAAGTTGGAACCATACACCAAATGTAGCATCTTATTAAGAACATACAGTACCTCAAGCAGGTTATACACTATTAGTTCAAAAAAGGAACATTAACTGGAGGTAGCACTATTGACATTTAAATCCCTTAACTTGCCAAATATTTTTCTTCTACTCTTAAAAATACACAAGATACAATGCCTGGAGAACTTTTGGTGTGATCCTCTAATGCTATTTCAACATTGTTATAATCCTGCTAATTCTGCCACTTATTTTTCTTTATAGCAAAAAAGAGTTAAAACCAAGTTTTCCAGTGTAGCATCTAAAACTGACAAGAAGAAACAAGAAAAAAATAGTAAACAAACAGACAAGTAAAAAAGAAACAACTCTGCACCCCTATCCCCAAAACAACAGCAAAAACAACTGTGAAATATTTTACAGGAAGAAGTAATACCATTATTGGTTGTTACTGCTCATTATCATAATAATTTGATTCAATGGGAAATGGATCCTCCTTTCTCTTCTTGCAGGACTGCTTTCTTTATTCTTCCTGTTCCAGCTGCTCTGGATTACTTCCTTCAAACCCTCCAGTCCTCCTTCTCACTCACTTCAAAGCTTCTCATTTCCTTGCCAAGTTAGTTTTTCTCTTTCTAGTTTTGAGATTTTCAACAAAACTAGTGAGATTCTGTTCTCATATACCTAAAAGAGATTCTAAGATTTTGGAACTGATGAGATGTTTTGTTTAAAAATTAGGGGTTCAGGCAGAAACAGGAACTTTACTCGAACAAGTGTAAGAATTCACTCCACTTGACAAACTACGTAGATAGAGATAAGAATCAGCAGTAAGTACTTTGATGTATCAATTCTTTGAAACACTAAAAAAAGGTTCCATTTATATCAAGTGTAGTAGAGGGGACAGTGTCAGATCTCAGAAGTTCAAGAAATGCTGTTTTACAAAAAGACTAAGAGGGAAGTGTGTTCAATATTCCAGCAGTCTTGACTACCAAGGAAATCATATTAGAATTACAGCTACAGAAAGGTTAGACTGTTGTAAAGTTAAGTCTGTACTACAAAGCATATTCAAGGCTGTGTTTCACTTCATGCCATGTACCTTTGTTTTTATTGGACCTGGTTGAATCACATTGAATCTCATGCCATATCTACCCCATTCAGCCGCAAGAGACCTAAAAATTCATTAACAGAATGCATCAATATTTTAAACACAATATTTTAATCCTATTCAGAAAAAAAATATTAAAATTTAATCAAATGTGTAAATACTAGAACATTCTGAAACAGACATTTCTGCTTATGGGGTTTTTCTGTGCTTAACAAAATAATTTGAGTGAAGCAAAAAAATCTCATTCACAAACAGAGGAATATTAATTTAATAGATGAATCACAGATAAAGCAGCATGAAGGAGCAATTCTTCCACCCTTGCAAATCTCGGATGGTGTTGGCACTTGAATTCCTTAACAAACAACTGTTAGGCCTGCATCTTTCTCTGGCAATTTAGACTATCCTACAGTATACATTTCTAACATTTGCAACATAGCTCTCACATTACATGTTTTGAAATAACACAAAACAGAGGATACATTCTAAAACAAGACCACTAGAACAGTTTTACTTTATGACATTTTCTCTGCATAATGAGTACTTCGGATCTACTATGGTGAATGAATAAGCTGAGTCATAAAGTCTCTGAAAAGTACACATTTCTGTTCTGAAATCAAGACCATTACTCAGTCCCTCAGTTTTTTCCAGATAAAGAATTCTAGTTACTAAAAGGCTGCCAAACTATTCAATTCTTTCTGCTGAAGTGCAGAGGAAGATCTAAGTGCTATGAAGGACTAGCCTGAAGTTAAAAATGAGAGAAATCCTTTTGGTTGCTGAGCACCATGGATATGTCAACATGATATTGTTCTGAACTAAGCAGAACTGCAGACCTTAATTTTAAATAGTGATAGGAAACAGATTTGCTGATGAGTATAAACAGAGCTGAAGCCACAGTATACTGCACCCAAATAACAAGCATATATTTTCCTCAGACAAAAGAATGTGGAAGGTGCTATAGATCTCAAACAGTTCCCCTAATAGCTGTCTTTAAGTGCTGGTTCACCTATCAGAATGCAAGTGAATCTGATTATCAAAACTCCATAAAACAAACTTTGGAGCTTCTAATTGCCAAAATAAGTAGTTCTACTTGTCCTTATCTTGGTCTTGAGATAAAAACAGTAACAGTTAATGCTTCTCTCCATAAGAAGCTGTCAGCATGCTATTTTCTTGCTAGGATACTGGAGCCCGGATTGAACTCTTGTGGTACAGTGGAATAGGTGGACTATACTAACAAGCTCCATTTTTATCGATCAATTACCACATCTTAAGGATGTGAAAACCAAAGCACACATTTTGCTGTATTACTCACTTGCTCATTGCTTCTACACCAGCTTTGGCAGAGGCACTCGGCAACACAAATCCTGAACCACTCTCTGCATAAATTGTTGTAATAGCCAGGAATGCTGCTCCTAGAAATGCAAAAACATTTAAAAAAACCACCCATACTAAACAAACCAAACAACCCTGAAGATCAAACTCTCAACTGAAGGTAAAAGCAAGCTAAATGGTACAGAAGTTTGCAGCTCAAGTGTTAGGGATACCTTTTCACTCTGGGTAGTAAAAAGGCATTTTAAAAATACAGTCTTTGAAACTTTCTTTTCAAGCCTTTTTATTTCAGTTCCCTCTTTTGCATGACTGTTAAGAGTTGCTCCAGGTAAGTGCAAATAGCTGTTGATTAGACTCTGAAGGTCTAAGCCCTCAGACTTCTACTGATAATGAATGCATAAATTGGAGTGAAGGCCGAAGATCTTAGAGTGTTTTTTCAGAAGCTGCCCTAGTCTAGTTGTCCCTAACCAGATATTTTGCCCTAAATTCATCAATTTCTGAGCAGAAAAAAAAAAAAAAAAAAAGAAAACCAAGGAAAAAAACAGCATTAACAGTTAGATTTGGCACAAACTGAAATTAACAGTTGAGGGTTTGAGTTAAGAAAAATAGAAATTTTTAATAAATTTTCAGAAGCTTTTTCTCCAGTAGAGCCTATTATAGAGTTAACCTGCATAACTTTTCCTATTATTATCACAACAAACTCCATTATAAAAGAACTACTTTCTTTTATATGCCATATTTTATAACAGATTTAGCAAAAAATGTTCTGAAAAATAACGGAAACTGCAACTGCTTATTTAACCTTTCTTCTATAGAATCCTGCAACTTCTGTCTGATCAATGACTGGCATGAGCTTACTGTAGCTGGGTAATGAAGGACAAGGGATGACAGTTCACTGCTTACGTCGCAGGAACTAAAATAACTGTTCTACTTACTATATTTAAAAAATAATTTCATTAGAACAACAACCCAGGGGATATTTCTAAAACAATAGACACTACTGATAGATTTAAGTAGAGACTCAGGTAAAATTTACAGTAATATTACACAAGAGAAACAAAAGAGAACCATAAACAAGCACTAATTGAAATGCCAGCAGATATCCAGAAACCATGGGCCCTCTTTATGTAAAAAGGAGTCTTCATTGAGACACTTTGAAAGGAAAAATCTACACAGGCAAAAAACCATAGAACAACTCTGAAGTTGTCTAGAGATGACTGTTAATTACATATTTTGTAGAATTAAACCACTTTTTTTTTTTTTAATACAGGCAAGTTAGGTGAACCTAACACAGAAGCAAAAATAACTGACAAATTTATAGCTCTGGTATTTAAAGAACACTTCAGCTCATACACCACTTTAATTTCTAAAGCCTATATTCATAAAATGGACAATAACTGACCAATTAACTCTCATTTTGTGAAAATAAGTAACACACTAGCAGATTAGAAATTCCTTTTAAATACCAGCACAAACTTGCAGTCTAAAAGCAGAGAACTTTTATTACTTACTACATTAGACTTAATGTAGGTCACACTGCAGACCTAAAGGATGTCTCAGTGTTCTAGAAACTGACAGATTCGTAGTATCCTCACAGACTGCTCTAAAATATTTGCACTAGGTAGCATCACTTTAGGAACTAAGGTCTCTGCCCAAACTAAAAAAATCAAGCGAGTAAGAAGAAAACGAAGGTGAGAGGACAAACAGGTACACTTGACTTACTTGCAAAAACATGTCTTAAAGAAAGCCTTAAACAAAAAGTCTTATTTACAGATGGACTCCCCTAGAAAGAAGACATGTAAGTAATAGTAGAAGAAATTCACATGTTTTGGAAGCTTAGAAGTGAAAGGAAGAGAGACAACATGAAGGTGAATGGTGTCTAGATTTTACCGAATTTGAGTATGGAAGTAAGGAAAGTAGCTTTTCCTTCAACAACAGAAAAAGCAAAAGCATGTTTGAATTAGTATTTCACATTACTCTGTGGGTACACTACATGCACCTAGAAGACCATAAGGCAATCTATTTCAATGGTCTGCCATAATGATATAGTAAGTCATAGTTGGGGATGCGTTTCTAACGTGGGAATATCAGCACAAAGCCTTAATTTTTTAATTTTAAAAATGTCTCTGCAATAGAACTCTGCAATTAGATTTTTAGATTCAGCCTCAGTTGGCCTCTGGGTCCAATTGTAAGGCCTGATGCTACAATGAAATAGTAGTTATTAGCCAGAAGTAATTATTAGCCAGATCTACTACATGATACTTAAGAACAGCTTTCACTGAAAAAGTTCCTTTCTAGAAGTACAGTAAAAATTGTATTCCTCTTCTCACATGAACTCTCAAAACTGACTATAATAACAGTAAGGCAAGGAAAACGTAATAATATGTCACAATACTTAAGATACCTTTTTTTACTTTAATGAGTTCCTTTCCAATTTCCAGAGTTACAAAAGCAGTACCATTAAGAACAATATCAGTTATTGTTTTCCAGGCATTAGCAGAAAGTCGTTCAGAAGGGGAAATAAAGTTTCCAGCTGCGTTGTTTATCACAACCTGAAACACATGAAGGAAAAGAGTTAACTAAAAATAACTCTTCCTAAGAAAAAAGTAAAGAATTTACAAGGAACTTTTTAGTGTTTCCAGGGACGAAAGTAAAAATATCCTCATCAAATGAGGTATGGGGGTAGGGGGAATAGGGAGAATAATCTATCAGAAATTGCAGCATCTGCAGCATAGATAAGTATCAGTAACAGAAAATGAGCTGTATTTCCAAGCCACAGTACTGAAGAACTGTAAAATGTAGAGGCTCATTTTCCATAGTGTCTCAAGTGCATCCTAACAGAAAAGTTTGTCCCCACCAAATTCCAATATCATGTGTATTTAATATAATGGGAATAAAAGCAAAAGAAGGCAACCTGGTAACTAAAGTCCGAATGAAGTGACTGTTGCATAACAAGAAGTCAAATCAGTCGTGATGACAATATTATGATACAGTGTAGTGCAAAGAACTACTACAAAACTTTTGTTCAATCTGTCACTTCCTATGAACAATAATCAGGTGGAGGATACTTTCACTTTCTTAAGGGGACTAAGCATCACATTAGCAGTACTTAAACCAAACATTATGTAGCTAGATCTAGCATACTTCATAATATAATGTGCTGAAGCAATACAATGCTGTACTATTTATGGAATGGCACCACAGTTCATGTAGGTTTGCATGTAAGACAAACTCTTTGTCCTGAAGAACTTCTGGGCTAAATTCTAATGAAGATATTAGAATTTTCAATAACAAAACAGAGCACAGTACATATTACATGAATGTAAAACTAATAATATACAACAGCCAGAAATTGTACATATGGACAGCAAATTCAGTTTAAAGGCCTTCCTGAAATCTGAAGGAAAAAAATAATCCAAACACCTTGAGATACTGAGAAGGTTACTTGAATCATTGAATAAATACAGGAAAGACACAATAATAAAACTAGTGAACTAAGGACTGCACAATATGATCTTTGAGGTATGTAGGACTGCCAAAATAAGCCATGACAAAAGAATGATTGCTTTCTAATTGGTGGTAACACTATTGGGAATGGAATGAACAAAACAAAACCAGAAGGACTTTCAAGTTACTGCCATTAACTTCTATCTTTGATATCTCACCTCACGTGCAGGGTGGCAGTGAGTGACACCCAGGATTCATAAGCTGACATCTCATGTCTGCAACTAAGAGAAAAACTGGACAAAAATAACTGAATATTCAATTTACTCTGCAGTCTATCTTAAAAACACAAAATATGTGAAATTGAGGAGAAGGCAAATGCTTGTAAAGAAGAAGTCATGGGAAGCATTTATTCAGAAAATTATTGGTGTTCTAAAAATGTGCTATACAGGAAGAAATCTCCTCCCTCTCTGGAGACACGTAAAACCTGAAGATCATGATTTTGACTTTGGCCAAAAACTGTGTTAAATAATGGTCAAAATAATATCCAGAGAATCTTGTTAAGAAATCAGGACAGTGAGTTGTCTTATCTCTACCACTGTTATAGCATACAGCTATACAGCTATATAGCATACAATTTCTCTACTTTGTATGATACTTAAAATTGAGTAGGTTCTCTATCACATCTGTAGGAAGCTCTTGGTGAGTGCAAATTGTCTACAATACACATACAACAATTTTAAATTTACAGTAAACAGTTTTAAATCTGACTGTCCTTTACAACAATGCTACATCATCACACTTTCTATCAGCTAGCAGAATCCAAGTTCTTATCTCACAATCAAATCAGAATTTGGTGATTATAATACTTCAGACTCCACCAGATAACCCCCCCTCACAATCTCATGTGAAGAACTCTGTTGTTTTGTGCCAAACTGTTAAAAACCAGATGCTTGGTTTGACTGAAGAGTTTTTTCTTCATTTTATGAGAACTTAATCTTCAGTTTTGAACCTTCTTTGCATATATTAATAAGTTAAGCAAGGACCAAAGATGACATTTATTATTACTCCCATTCCTATTTTGTGAGGCATTGTGTTAAGACGTAATCCAGTAAACACAGGTAAGTCACCTTTTCAGGAGGATTTAAGGGCAATATTCCTTTCCCTTAATTCAAAGAATCCCTACAGAATTCTCCCACTATTTAAAAGAAGATGTTAGTCCTCAGAGTAAGGATCAAAATGTTTTGTCTACCTGGCCACTAAATATTTTAAGAACAGGAAGAGAGTAACTTTACTGTTAGCTTTTCCTTGAAGTACTGCCACTGTTCTGTCTAGTGTCTTTTTAGATTCCATTAGCTTTCTATCCTAGTAACTTTCTTCATACCTACTATGCAAAGTATTTTCAGTAGTGAAGAATGAGTTCTTTCCTTTCCCTAGAAGACTTACATCAGGATGTCCTGCCATTTGGATTGTTTCAGCAACAGCATTCTTAACTGAATCTGGATCTCTCACATCACACTGGATGGCATGAACCTAAATAATAATGGAAAGGCAGTTGTAAGACTTAAAAACTACATCACTCAAAAATTTAACAAGTCCATAGAAGCACGCAAATGCAAAAAAAAAAAAATCCAATAAAACACAGAGTATAATACATAACACATTCACAATTCTGCAGAAAAATTACCTTATTCCCTGTTTTAGAAGAAATTTCATCTGCTGTTCCTTTCAAAACATCCAGCTTCCTAGAAATAAGTATTAACATCCATTATGTCAGTTAAATGCAATTACAATTCAGATTACTAAAATCTCTTTTTTTCTGAGCAAATATGGACTAAAACTTAAAACACATGTGTGTACACATGCATGTTGCTGATTTTCATGAAAACTGAGCTTTAAGATTAACACTATGATTAATCACTAACTTTTCTGAAAGAAAACTTTAAGTAATTTATGGTTAGTGCTACTTTAAAGTGACTCAGAAGTGACAACGGTAAGAGACTCTAAAGCTAATCAACATGTGATAAGCCAGAAAAAAGCACCTGAACATAACAAACGTATTTTTAGTTACTACTCTACTAGTATTAATAAGAGACATATATATTCACATTTAAAACTAAACAATTAAACTACTGTTAGGATGAATGTCACAACACTTCTGTTCATTTTGATTTAAAATGAGATTGTTTTTCTAGACTTTACTGAAGTGCTTCTAGGTTCTACTGCACTACTTAAGAGAGCTGTAGAAAACCATCATTAAAGGAAAATCTAGGTTCTTGTTGAAAGTCAGAAGAGGAACAGATTTAATTCTGCATTGTAATTCAAATCTATATCAAGAACACCTGTAATAACACATTAATAATGTTCAATAATTCTCACTGCATAAGTTTTGTTCTCTTTAAGGTTTTAGATTAATTTATGCCTACTATTTGAGGTTATTTTGCTGCCACACTTCATGAAAATGTGCTTAGTTTATTTCTTCCTACTGATTTTTATACCATTGAACATCTGCAGAGAAATCTGCAAGTTTCTAGAATCCACAATACAACATTGTAATTTAAAAGTGTACTGCAACAGAATAAATAGAATAAATTTTTCTTTTTTATAAAAAAGAAAACAGTTCTCTTCAGCAGTCAGTACTAAATGAAAATTCTAAAGCATCTTCATCAATATTTACCGGCTTGCTATAACACACTTGGCACCTAAACTGGACAAAGTTGTTGTCATCCCTTTGCCAATCCCAGTACCTCCACCAGTTATAAAGGCCACTTTCCCTTGGAAGGTATTGGGTGGCAACATCACTTTTTGAAGAGGTGAGAAGAATGCAGCTTGTGGTGCACTGCTGTCTTGATGCAGCACATTTGGCCCACGGCTGAAGAACTGAAAGAAAAAAACCCAGAAAAGTTAGATTTTTCTCCTTTCTGTATGCAGGACTGTTATGCAAGATCAGATTTTCCTATGACAGTGGAGGTAACAATCATAACTGGCTTATTACAGGTAAATATATATGAATATAAGAATGACTAGATTGCTTTATAGCAACACATATGGGCCTTTACTTAAATGCTAACACTAGACTAGGAAAGCACTTGAGATATTTTTAGATACTCTACTGCAACTTAAGAACAACTGAAAAAATACTTTAGTCATGATTCTTGCTACTTTGTGCATTTTTTGTATCTATCACTTTTACTAAAGCATGTGGGACCATTAATAACTAATTAGAGAAGGACTTGGGCTTCATATTCATATATGCACTGTAATTTATGCATAAACAAAACCATGTGATTTTATGCTACATATGTATGTATTTGCAAATTTAAAATCTTCAGCAACAGATTCATGATTTTGATCCTTTACTACTGCATCCAACCAAACCTTCTTTACTGGAAAACAGGACAGAACCAAACTTCACAAGACCTGCCCTAATGGCCACTGGAGCTGCTAAGGAAATCAATGCCACCTTCCAGACAAAACTGGGCAAGGTTAGGTTATCAGCATCACGCTCTGTCCCAGCAGAAATACCATCTACAGTAAATTACCCTCTGAAGGACTGGTCCCTGCAAAAAGACACATGCTTGGAACATGTTTAAAAACACACATGAAAAAAGAAGAAAATTCAGTATTATATCTAGCAAATTATGCTAGTAAGAAAACACCCCACGAATGTAACGAGAAATTTGTGATATCACCAAGAAAGTTGCAGCAAAAATAGCCAACAGGATATTTCTAGCATCCTAATACACTACACTAACTCAAGCCCTAATCTAAATACTGAATTAAATGTCTTGGGACAGCAGCATTACACTAATAATTCAGAAATTCCCTTATTATTTAAAATATAAAAGTTACCTTAACCTGAAGCTCCAAACGCTTCCAGTATGACAAAACTAGGTTTGCGGTTTTTTTGATGTGCAAAAAAATTAGAAGACTGTAAGTTATACTTATTTTCTCTGATTTTAACTTGTACTTGAGCCTTTAATATGTTTATTTTCATACCAAAAAAATCTAATATAATTTTGTAAAAGCAGACTCAACGGTTACTCTTGTATGATGCTGTTAATAAAACCATGCAATTGTTCACTAGACTGACATGAAGAAGAAAAGTAGTTTTAAAACAGTAAAAATATTACAACTTATTATTAAGTTCCATTAATTCACACTTCGAACACTATTAATTCACATTTTGAACACTAAAATTAAGAGACAACAGTTTTAGTGGTAGATGATTAATCTGTACATCCCACAGTTACAATGCACTGGGGGTTTCACAGAGCTTAAAGTTGACTTGCAGAAGTATGCACGTGAATCTTTCTGTGTGGTAATACATATGCATAAACAATTCAGGTGAAAATAGAACAATCATGGAATTAAACTGCCAATTTAACGCAGCTTAAAGCATGGTGCTAATATCACCAAGGTCACAGGCTCAATCCCTGTATGGGACATTCACTTAGGAGCTGGACTTGATGATCCTTGTGGGTCCCTTCCAACTCAGAATATTCTGTGGAAAACTAACATTGAAGAAGAGTTGGAGCCACTACATAGCAAAGCTTGAACTAAAGCTAGAATTATCACATATGTAAAACACTGTTGCTTTTTAATTGTCCCAGTGAAAATAAAATTTGCATACTTTCACGGAGTACCAGAATACTACTACGCCTCCAGGAAAGGGAAACGTGAAGGTTCTCTTTTGGGACTTTCTTAGTAGTCCCCTACTCATCTCTCATCTCAGGGAGGAAAAACGCTCCCTGTGGAGGATTTCAGCTCACGGCAGAGACTGCAAATCAAGACGGCATTTGGACTCCCCCTTCCTTCAGGATATGGAGATAACCCCTGTGAGTACAGAGACTCCCTGATCAGGTGCTCTGCTAGTGACAGACACAGCCCAGTCTTCTTGCTCTCCACGAAAGAAACACTGCAAGCAGCTTTCCTTCTACTCGAGGGGGGAAGATTAGGACATGCCACAGCAAAGCAGAAGGCTGCATCAAGACTAATAACGTATGATAATGATGATCAGCCTGTAAAGTTGGTATAATTGAGCAATCTTTTAGTTAGATTGCTATTGTCTCCTTACTGGCTTGCACAAGAGGCTTCTATGACAGCATCCATGCAATTTAACCATTCCACTGCTTAAGGCTGAGGTTTTAAATGAAATCTCAGGTCTAAATAGAGATATAAAGAAGCCAGTAAACAGCTGAAAAAAAACCCAACACTCAAACAACAAACACACAAATCACTGACAAACCAAAAAAACAACCCTCACTCAGGGGGTGGAAGTGAACTGTAAAATTACTGCAGAAAGCCGCCTCAGAAACACACAAGCAGTCACTGGCAAGAAGCACCGTGCTCGGGGAGAACTCACTAGAAATGGCCTCCAGCAGCTTCCACACAGTCACAGAATCACAGAATGATTTGGACTGGAAAGAATCTTAAAGATCATCTTGTTCCAACCCCCCTGCCATGGGCAGGGACACCTTCCACTACAACAGGTTGCCCAGAGATCATCCAACCCAACGTTGAACACCTCCAGAAACGGGGCATCCACAACTTCTCTGGGCAACATGGCCATATCTAATCTGAAGTACCAACTTTCAGTCTGAATCCATTTCCCCTTGACCTGTCACTACATGCCCTTGCAAAAAGTTCCCCTCCAGATTTCCCTTCAGGTACTGTAAGGCTGCAATAAGGCCAACTCGGTCACAAGTCAAGCCACACCACGGCTTGGGCAGCAACATTCCTCAATGGCCCCGCACAGCTGCGCTATTGGGGCCAAAGGGCGCCTCCATGCAAGCGGGAGCCAGGACAGCCCCGGCGGCGGGGCAGCAGGCCGTGTGCCGGGGAGCTCAGCCCGCACCCCTGCGGGGGCTCCGCGGCGGACAGGGCCGGGAGCTGAGGAGAACCGAGGGCTGTTCCCTTCCTGGCTGTTTCCCAATCCCGGCAGCCCGCACCGCAGAGACCCGCCGTGCCCTCTCTCTGACGCGACACCGGCGCCCGGGCAGAGCCGGGCCGGCGGGGCAGGAGGCGGCGGAACGCCTCCGCGGTGCCGTCCGCCCGCCCCGAGCCCCGGCCGCACAGGGAGCGCCTTGGCCGCACAGGGAGCGCCTTACCCGCCCGGCGCCGGGCACCCGGGGGCCGCGCACCCCGCACCACCACAACCGCGCCGCCGCCGCCATCATCCCCCGCCGCGCTCTGCGCCTGCTCCGCCGGGGAGGCACCGGGAGGGAACCGGGCGGGCACCGAGCGGGCACCGCCCCGAGACCGCCCCGGCACCGCCCCGGGACCGCCTCAGCACCGAGCGGGCACCGCCCCGGGACCGCCCCGGGACCGCTCCGGCACCGCCCCGACACTGGCACCGGCAGCCGGGGCACCCCACCCAGAGTGTTGTAAAATATAGGATATGTAAAAATTTTCCTGGGAAAGGACGTTCTTTGATGTTTCATCTTTGATGTTTGGTCGTTGTATACTTTCAAGCCTAATCAACAAGAAAGGAGCAAACCAGCTCTAAGCAGCGTCCAGGTGAAAGACAAATTGTTTGTTGATGGAATTGCCTTGTTAAGGTTTAGGGCTTGACATGTTTCAATGATCTCGGACCTAGAGGGAGATTAACAAAACTGGGGAAGAAGGATGTACCACTGACAAGTGGACACAAAGAATGCAGAATTTATGGGATACAAGGGCATTTGGCAGAATCCCCAAGATCCCCAAGGAAAAAACTAATAAAGGCAACTCAGCAGCTTTGCTCAAGTCAGCTGTGGCTGGGTAAAAGGTATTTCTGACAGGGCGAGATCACCCACTGACCCAAAAGAAGAGAATGACTGAGCATATAGACTAAACAGCATGAGAAGTGAGAGAATCATTAACCAATAGAAGATAGAATACCAAATAATAACAGAACTAGGTAACTGGTAGCCAATGAACACGAACACCCTTGTTTGCTAAAATGTTTAAATAATGAAAAGTTTTGGTTGTCCTTGTGATGGCTTTGTGGGTTTGTCACCCAACATGTCTTTCTGCACATAACTGCAAATAAATCAAATGTGGATTGGCCTCTTGCACACCAGGTGAAAGAACCTATTTTGGAACAACACTTCTCTGCTGCCACTGCCCTGGTACCTCCAGTTCCAGCTGCGAGGGTTGGAACATGCTTAGTTCAGTCTATCTGCTTCACTGGGTTGGAATTTTGTTACTGCAAAATGATTTACTAAATGCTACTTAAAGGATACTAAATAACTACCTTCTTTGGTGGGGGGTTTGGTGTTCTTGTTCGTTTGTTTGCTTTCCCTGTGGTATCTAAATCCAGGAATTGCTGTGCCCTTTACCCATAGCATGGTGGCCAGTTCTTGGCATGTGTTTTGGGGGGAGAGGAGTTGTTTGTTTAAGAAACATGAGAAAAGATGTTGCTGAGAATATTAGCTGTCTGCTAAATAGGAATTCAAATGGAATGAGTAACACAGGGCCTGATTTGAGGTGAAATTGTGCATTCACAGATCGCTCCTGGGCAGCAGACAGAGGCTCCATGCTGGCTCCACTGTGCACACCAACAGTGGCTGACTGCTGTGAAACAAGGTTTACCAGAAAGATCAAGAGTCCTCATTTCAAATTCAGCACCGCTAATGGAGTTCAGAAACAGCCTAAGCAGTCTGTGAACAGCAGACCATATTCAGCTACAGGGGATTATGTTGAGATAACAAGACACTTGATTTATCTGCGTTGAGCACAGAGACTGGCTGATGGAAAAAGTAATGACTGACTGATACCCGTGCATTTGCACAGCCTTGGTAATAAGGCAAAGAAACCTGCAGTCATATCTACTCATAAGGAAGGAGAGGGTAAGGGGGTGGAGGAGCAGCATAGTAGCTGCAAGAACCTACAGATTTAGTAAAGCTGCAGGTTTTGAGGGGAGGACACCACACTTGATGAATCTATGCAGTTACAAAACTAGATTTTGGCCAAACTGGCACAGCATGAAAGACAATAAATCTATCAGTGGGTGTATACTATCAGCTTTTGAATTTAGAATTCCAGGCAAATTGGAATTACACACCGCTGTGGAAGTTCAGAGGAAGCAGAATTTAAATCCTACAGCTTAGTCATCATTGCCCTGTATAAAAATGGCCCAACAGCCATTTTCTCTACATGTTCAACATTTAGGAAAAAAAAAAGTTGATGCTCTGTTGGTACAGTAAGCTCTAGAGTAGCTTCATCAGTTCTGCACACCATCTGGCAGGCATCGAAGCAACAGTGCCACACTGCTGGGCAATAGTTGCCACCTTTATCATTAAAGTAGCATGTGGAATATCTGGTAGGTGTTAAAGAGTTGCTCCAAGATTTACACAGTAACATTCCATTACAATCACTTAATTCAACACACTGAGTCTCGAGGGATCTGTAATCACTAAACAGAAAAATAAAACAAAACACAACAACAAACAAAAAAAGAACCCCAGGAAATAAACCACCAAAAAAAAAAAAAAAAGACTTGGAGAAACAGAGTGAATATTGTTCAAAAGAAGTTTTTAAATTGCCAAATCCTACAGAATTTAAAAAGTTTCACTGGAACAACGCTAACAAGAAGAAACAAACTACAAACTACGCATTGGAAAATACAAATGGGCTAAATAGCTTCCTCTGAAACAATCATTGTATTTCTATGGTGAGAGTGAACAAGACGATATGATTGAACTAAATTTCAGAAAATGTTTTCCAGCATCTTTCATTTATGAGGTGCAATTCCTATCCCATACTTGTTATTTTTTAGTAATATGAAGAAAATTGTCTTCAAGACTGGGAAGTGGACAAATTTTTTAAACTGCAATAACACTTTAATGCCATACAATCTAAAAATATTGTTGAAGGCAGACTACCCACATCTTACTTATACCCACCCATTTGCACAGGAAAATAATAGGCTTAATAGGCTATTACTCTGCTTTATAAAATCCCACTTCAGTTTGGGTGGTGTACATTTACAAGCTTAGGGGGAATTTAAAAACAGCCTAACTGAAATATTGAAGCATGCAGTCTCTAGTTCAAGGTATGTCAGGAGGTTGAAAGTTCAGGAAATTTCTGAGCTTTTTAAAAAAAATCTTCCAGGATAACATGAGAAATTATTAGAGTGTAAATGAAATATCTGTGGGGGAAAAAGTAATTAAAAATGAAACACTTAGAAAAGGTGAAAAGATCTGAAAGTGTCTGTCTAGAGCTAGTCTTCTGCAAAGGTAATGATGTCTTAATCATCTCTTATGGAATGCCTAAGAGGTAATGAATATATAAGAGCTGGCGGGTATAATTTGACTTTCAAGGATTTAGCCAGGTGGCATAGAATAGAGATCAGCCTGAGTCCTCATCATAAACTTGCATGCTGATGCTGTTTCTGCCACTCAAACTACCTTGTCAAAAGAAATGCATAGCACCTGATGATAAAATTTAAAAATAGTCCAAGAGAGGTTTATTACAAAAGACTACTAAGACAAAACGAAAAATCCTAGGTCAAGAATAAAATATGAACATAATGCACACGTAAATTTTTGTTAATAGCAAAAGTTTAATGATAGAACGCCTTGATATTTTGTTTAGATACTGTTACTGTTCTGATAATCCCTAAGTTTTGGACTCTGATGAATCATTTATTTCTGAACTGAAAAAGGGAACGAGTAGAAAACCCACAAATATTAGAGAATAGACACCTAGGTCAGTCAGGATCAGAGACACAGCAAGTCTCTCTCACAAAGTCTAGAAGGTAAATGAATGGTAAACCATGATAATAGAAAAATAAAATAAAATTGGATAAACACAGGAAAATTTAAAATGTAAACATTAAAAAGAGGTTTACATGATTCATAGAGTTTCTTATGATTATGATTTGTCATGAGTTGATCACACGAGTCAAGCCAACAGGATAAATACGACAGAATAATGACAACTATACAGAAAATATTTAGGTACAGTTATATAAAGTAGATAAATAGTCTCATTTAAGATATGTTTCTGGTCACCTTAGCTCAAAATTGAAATGACAAAACTATAAGGGACTAAAAAAAAGAAGCAAAGAAGACAGATAATAGAAGAGATTAAGGAGACTAATCATTTTTCTTAGAAGCATAGGGAGGAAAATATAAAAAGATATCTAAGTGAACATTCAAGGAAGTCATAGAACACACGAAGATTAAACATATTATGATCCTACAGAAAGTACATTTCTGACAGCTCATATTTACATTTCTGTATATTTTAGATTAGTATTTTCTATAAGAAAAAAGTTATGCTGAGTTTCTCCAGCCCATTTCAACTCCACAGGTTTTTTTTCATGCTAAAACTTCTTAACTGTGGACACAACTCAAAAAGGTTTCACTATTTTGCAAAGTTAGGGGGGGAAACAATTACCAGTACTCATTACTTGAGAATAAGCCCACTGCCTGGTAGCAAGAAGTTTGGTCTCCAGCTGTGGCTGATGTGACCATGGACATCAGGAACGCTTCCTGCGAGCTGCCTAGCACAAGGAGAAATGGGTATTTTGAGCCGTACCTCAGATGAGTGCGAACGCAGTCACGCACTATGGCATCCCCATACCTGTCCTCTGCTGTTCCTTTCCAGAAAACTCAGCATGAGACGAGTCTCTGGTAAGCTGCCGAACAACCTTCGAACTCCCAGGTGTTTTTTCCATTTATTTAAAATTCTATTTATTTCTTCTTTGTATCCAGAAGTCACTTTCAGTTAAGAGACGAATATCTAGAACATTTCCTGATCCACATGCAATGCATTGTGTTAGGGATATTAGCGCACTGAGAAGGGCAGCGCGGAGGGACATAACTCATCTGGAGCCCCCAGCTGCCCCCGGGGACGGAGATGCCGGCCCGACCCACACTGACACGGGGCGGAGGGGACGGGCTGGGACAGGCGCACGGGGGTGAGGTGAGCCGCGGGAGCGCGCCCGGATCGGCCCCGGCCCCGGCCCCGGCCCCGGCCCCGGCCCCGGCCCCGGCCCCGGCCCCGGCTCTGCCCCGGCTCTGCCCCGGCTCTGCCCCTCCCCGGCCCCGCCTCGGCCCCAGCCCGGCCCGGCCCCGCCCGCCCCGCGCACGCGCGCCGAGCCACGGCTGCAGAGGTTGCGCAAGGCCAGTAGGCGGCGCCCTCCGCCGCGGCCCTCCCCTCAGCCCGGCCCGGCGCGCGGGATCGCGGCGGCCGCGGCTCCCGGGATTTTCGCTGCCTGGCCCGGCCTCGTCCCGGCTCGCCGCGGGGTGCCGGGCGGAGCTCCAGGATGTGGAAGCTGGTACCCGCCTCGGGAACAGGTGAGGCAGCGCCAGATGCCGCCGCCGCTCCGGCGGGCTAGGCCCGGGCACCGCGGGCCCCCTCCCCGCCCCGGCCGGCGCCTGCGCGGCTCCCCGGGTGTGCCGGCGCCTTGGCTTCCACAGGGCTGGCTCCAGTCGGGCTTGCGTGTCCGTGCTGCCTCGGGCCAGCGGTGAGCCAAGTCCTCGTTGCTCTGGGCGCTCGTCCCCGGTGAAGCCTCCGTATTTCCCTGGAGCACTGCAGACCAGAGCGCCTGTTAAATCTAGTTGGACTTCTTTTCGAACCTGTGTGGGATGTCTTAGGGTGCTGCAGGTTACAGAGTCCTGCTTTGAAATACCTGGAGAATTGAGCTCTGAGGCAGCAGTCAACCTCAGAAACGATGTTTAGCTATTGTACTGATGTTTCAAAGACTATGTTGAACTTCATGGTGTTTCTTGGATGCAGAGTTTTGAAACTAAGTTGCCCCTATACTTCACGTTTCCTTGTCCATAAGAGCTTTAGTAATAGGTATCATATAATACATACATTTTTTCCTAAGTGTTTATAAGGACACAACACAGCTGTGTCCACTCAGTATTTCCTGGTTCACTGGGAGGAAATTTTGGATGTTTGATTTATTTCCTGGTGGCAACAGCACCTAATCCTGTTGAAATGAACTGACTTACCTCTTACTGCCCAGAGAGCTCTTGAATGAATCAAAATGCTCGTCATTCTATTTGGAATAATCATTTCTGCACAGTTCATATTTGTAAAGTTATTTCCCCAGGGTTGATAACTGGAATGCATCTGTACGTACTCATTTTCATCAAGAAACATTTTTGGTTCTGTTGACCAGTGGTAACACACCTTTGGGAGGGAGTCAAGCTACCATGGGGTCCAAGTGACAGGTACAAAGCATAAACATTGGTCAGAGACTGAACTTACTAAGTATCATTTTGATTTACATGCATATTTCCTTACATTGGTTAGGAGGACGTTTTCCTCTGAACCTCCTTATCTGTTATGTGAATAAATAATATAACTTCAAAAAAATATGAACCCTTGCAAAGGGTTTTAGAAAACCTGTCTTACATCATGTTGGGTTTTTTTTCTTCTAAATGTTGCACTCAATCTTTAAGAAAGCATTGGTAAAAATATATATTGTCCTTGAAAAAAGTGTGATGCCAGTTTTGAAACTGCTTTGTTTATAGTAAAATGTATCCTTTTATAATGGACAGAGCAAGAGAGCAAGAAAGAATGAGGTTTTGTATATAAGCTAAATGCATAATTTTAATCAGCCTAATCAGCATCACAGAATTCAGTCACAGAATATTCTGAGTTGGAAGGGACCCACAAGGATCGTTGAGTCCAGCTCTTAAGTGAATGGCACACATGGGGATAAAACCCACAACCTTGGCATTATTAGCACCATGCTGTGAGCATAAATGATGCATTGCAAAGCTGAGACTCAGATGTACTACAAACTTCTCAGTGTCTCTCCTGTGCGCTTCAGGTGTTTTGGTGTTTTTTGTAAGTTGGTATTTTTCTGTTTCTTGTTTATTTCCAGGAGAGCCATATCGGCTTTTAAGTGGCGTAGAATATGTTGTTGGTCGCAAAAACTGCACAATTTTAATTCAGGATGATCAGTCTATCAGTCGAAGTCATGCAGTTCTGACTGTAAGTCAGCCTGAAACAAGCCCTGTAAGTAGCCACCATTTTACTGCATTATCAATGCACTGTGGGGATAATTCAGACTGCCGTGACCATGCATACTCTCATTTTGCTCTCAGCAGTTTTATGCTTGGAGTAGAACCATTGATAACCTGTCATTTTTTTTTTTTAATCTTGAAGTTTATATTTTTCCTTTAGGTTTGTTTGCTTTTGTTGAGGAATTTAGTGACATAATTACAGTGGTCCAAGCTTTCTTTTGTCCCAGAGTGAAGATTCACTAGGAATTTGTATTAAAATAGTCATTGCAGGAAAATTATGCAATTAAGTTTTATTACATAGACGACTTTTAGGTTCTGGGAAGTGCTTCAGTTGTTTAATGCAGACTTAGTTTCTGTTTCATTTCACATCATTAGTTCTGTATTTGCTTAGGACACAGAAAAGAAAAATGTACCAAGGAAAATTAGCAATCAGCAATTTACTGTTGTGACATTTATGGATGTTTTGAAGCCAGTTGGCAGAAATTTCGTTTATGTAACCTTATATAGTGTGTAAAATAAAATACATAAAGTGTATTTTTTCTTTTAATACTGCAAATATTGAGTGAGTTTGGCAGAGGGCTGTGAAGATGATGAGGAGACTGGAGCACCTCAGTTGTGAGGAAAGGCTGAGGGATCTGGGCCTGCTCGGCCTCGAGAAGAGACAACCTCATCAATGTCTATCAGTCTCTGAAGGGAGGGTGTCAAGAGGATAGAGCCAGGCTCTTCTCAGTGGTGCCAACAATAGGACAAGAGACAATGACAGAAACCGGAACACAGAAAGTTCCACCTGAACATGAGTAAGAACTTTACTGTGAGGGTACCTCAATGTGTTGGTTTTGCATGGCCTGGTTTTTGGTAGCGGTGGGGCCACAGAGGTGGCTTCTGTGAGAAGCTGCTAGAAGCTTCCACTATGTCCAGCAGAGCCAATCCCTGATGGCTCTGAAGATGGACATGCTACTGGCCAAGGCTGGGACAAGTAGAGAGGTTGCTCATGCCTCTGTGATGACATATTTAAGAAGAAAATCAAAACAAAGGGGGCACAGTTTTTCTAGCCAGGAAAGAGGAGGAGGTGAGAACATGTGAGGGGAACAACATGGAGACACCGAGGTCAGTGAAGAAGGAGGGAGAGGAGATGCTCCAGATGCCGGAGCCAAGATTCCTCTGCAGGTTTTGGTGATGACCATGGTGAAGCAGCTGTGCCCCTGCAGCCCATGGGTCCATGGGGGATGCAGAGATCCACCTGCAGCCCATGGGGGAGGTGCCCACTCTGGAGTGGATGGATGCCTGGAGGAGGCTGTGGTCCAGTGGGAGACAGGGTGGAGAGAGAGGGCTCTTGCTTCCAGGCTGGAGCAGCCTGTCCTTGGAGGACTGCACCCCATAGAAAGAGTGACCCACATTGCAGTAGTTTTTGGAGCACTGTTTGCCTGTGGAGGGAATTCACGTTGCAGCAGTTTTGGGAGGACTGCTGCTCCTGAGGTTGGAACCCTGCCAGAGAAGTTAGTGGAGAACTGTCTCCCGTGGGAGGGACCCCACAGTCTCACAGGGGAAGCACTCCTCTCCCTGAGCAGCGAAGGAAAACCTAGGGTGGCAAACTGACCAAAACCCCCATGCCCTGTCTCCCTGCACTGTCGGTGGGAAGGAGGGAGGGGTTAGGGGAAGAAAAGGTGTTTTTAAGGGCTTATTTTACTTCTCATTATTCTCCTCTGATTTTGTTAGTAATACATTTACTTTGTACTTTTAAGCTGAGCCTGTTTTGCCCTTGCAGTGTTTTCTCCCAGTCCTTATCTCAACTCAAGAACCCTTTGTTAATTTTTTTTTGC
Source organism: Monarcha castaneiventris obscurior (assembly GCA_026261815.1). Lineage (NCBI taxonomy): Eukaryota > Metazoa > Chordata > Aves > Passeriformes > Monarchidae > Monarcha > Monarcha castaneiventris. The sequence goes on along the minus strand of JAMPIT010000379.1, from coordinate 23,034,940 downwards.
TCCTCTGCTCAGCTGTGGCAGGGGGAGGGTGAGTGAGCGACTTTCATGGGTGCCTGGTGTTTGGCCAGTGTCAAACCATGACACTCAGCACTGGAACAGATTGCGCAGAGAGGTTGTGGGTTCTCTATCTCTAGAGATGCTCCAAAGGAGCCTGGAGGCAATCCTGAGTAATGTGCTGTAAGGAAACCTGCTTCAACAGGCAGGTTGGATTAGATCACCTCCAGGGGTCCCTTCCAACCTTATCCATTCTGTGAAATAGCATATAACTGCATGGCACAGTTTCATAGAAACAAGCTATCAATGTTCTCACTGGCTTGTGAACTGCTTTGGAAATCTGACAGTGTCTAACCTCTTCTCAAGAGATGCTGGCGTCTCCATGTCCTGCAATTTGGGGAAGACTAGCATTCCTCATGGGAGGAAGTGTGAGAAAGTGCCCTCAGGTGGCTTTAGGCTTTTACTTACCATTCAGCCCAATGCCCAGGATAGGACTGAGTGGTAGGTAAAAACATAAATAATGAATCTCAGAGCCTTGCTAAGTCAGTGTAGCTCAGGCTTTGTGCCATTGAAGGACTGCCATGCACAGTCTCCAGAAAGACAAAGTATAATCTCCAAAAAGACTAAGTGTAAGAAGCACAAAAGTTCTAAAGCTAAAAACATGTATATTTTTCTCTCATTCCTTCACAGTGTAAAGCAGAAGATGAATAATTACATACAGCAAGCCTCATTGTCCAAAGTCTGTATTTAAGATGATATTTTGTGGGCTGCTTCTTATTTATGATCCACAGTGATAGTAACTTGTTTCTGATAAAGCTGTCTCATTCTGATAAACTGTAATGGCTTATTTTTGTTTATTTTCAGAGTCAATCTCTCTCAGTACCTATATTAACAGTAAGAGATACATCTAAGTATGGTACCTTTGTTAATGGATCAAAACTCAATGGTACTTCAAAGTCTTTGCAGTCTGGTGACAGAATCAACTTTGGAGTTTTTGAGAGCAAGTTTAGGTAAGTGCTTTGATTATAAAATATCAAGTGAAAAATTGAGCTTTTTTTAGCACATCATACAACTCTGCAAGTGATACAGCAATGATGGAATTTTAGAAAGCAAAGGAAATGAGTAGTATTTTGCCTGTGTTCCACACCTGCTTCTGAAATACTTTTTCCACTGTATTTTTATATAATTTATTTTGACACTGGGAGGTTAAAATTGTAGTTAGAAAAGCACTGGCATTTTAGAAGATGATGTGTCATGTACAGTGAATATTTCCAGGGTCTGTTTAGGCAAAGAACAAAGTCCTACACCAGGTGAGAAGAAGGGGGAAAGGTTTAGAGGTTGTCTCAGCCCTTGTTATCTGTTCATAATGTAATGAGAAAAGAACTGACATTGCAAGAGGATGTGAACCCAACTTGCTAATTTTTTCCAAATTTAACATGGTAGCCAGTGCTGTTTATTTTTAGGAAGCAGTTCTGGAAATGAAGTGGCAGATAAATAGAAAAAGTCTAATGACCATTAAAATCAATGTTAAAGTAACCAGAATGTGACTTTGTGCCTTAAAATTTTATTCAGTTTTATCACTGCTTCTGGTATTATTTATTGTTATAAAAAGCTTGGCATTCACCTCCAATTACTACAATAAATGATTTTTTTATATTTTAGGTAAACATACCTGAAACATGATACGGGTATCATACCATGAGACCATATACATCATGACTGTTGTACTAGAAAGTCTACAAAGTAGAAAGAAATTTAAATAATCTAAAAATTAAATAATGGAATTTGATATGTTTTTAATTTGATAGGGAAGATCTAAAATATATGTAAAGGCTTATGGTCAAGGATTATGGCAATGTTAGGAAAATGTTACTTGGAATTGCATTCTATTACATGTCTATTTTAAGTACTAATCTGTTGCTGAACTGTCCTGTTGAGCATACTTTTGCTTTTGGGGACACACACTCCAATTTCTTTTGATATTCCCAGACCTTGTGCTATTCTTGAAGCACTAATTCTATGTGATGTCTGTAAAAGACCCACAAATCCATAGAAATATTTCAGACATCGGGTCAAATTGTCATTAATTTTTCTGAATAAAAATCAGTATTTTGCTTCTTCAGGAAAATTTAAATCAGGAAGATTTTACTTTAATCTAGATTAGAGTATGGGTTTTTTTATTTTTTTTCCTTCAGATTTCCCTGAGATACAAATGTGATAGTTAAGTCAGCTCTGTTCATCATAATGATTGGCCAAATTAACTTAAACAATTCTCTTTTTCTTGTTCTTTGCAGAGTGGAGTATGAACCTCTGGTTGTCTGCTCCTCATGTTTAGATGTAGCTCAGAAAACAGCTTTAAATCAAGCCATCCAGCAGCTTGGAGGCCTTGTAGTGAATGAATGGACAAAAGAATGTACCCACCTTGTAATGGTATCAGTAAAAGTTACAGTTAAGGTATGTTGAGAGTTTTCCCACTAATACCAATTAAATTCTAAACCGGTTCAAGAGTTTTCTCTACCAAACCGTGGTCAACTCTTATTTTTCCAAGTTCAGAAGATGTGTATGTCAACGGAAGGTTGAAGGGAAAGAAAACAAAAAAACACAATTTTGACGAATTAGTGATTTTTATCAGTTGCCTTCTATATTTTCATAGCTTTAGTCAAGACACCAATTAAAAGCTAGGCTGTTAGAAGCAAAATAATCCCATAAGCGAAAATAAGTATTGTGTATTTGTTTGTGTGTATTTGTTTGTGTGTATTTTCCACATCTCAGATCTTAAAAAGCCAATGTCAGTTGAACCATATTCTATCTGAACTTTTTCCATGCAATAAATTTGTATTTTCTGGTTTTTCAGACTATATGTGCTTTGATTTGTGCTCGACCAATTATAAAACCAGAGTTTTTTTCTGAATTAATCAGAGCTATTCAGTCCAGGCAACAGTTGCCAAATCATGGAAGGTAAGTTGCCAAATGATCATATTTACTGTGTTGCAGAATGAAATTTATGGGAGTTAGATTAGCAAATAACTACACATTTATCTGATAATTTTTGTCATAATATGCGATTCACAGTAATTTTTTTTGTGAAGGAATGCTTAATATGATTAACATTTTAATATTCCAGCAATTTTACTGCTCTCATCCCTAGAGTTATAAAATGAGCTCTTGAAATTGACTATATGCTTATAGATGTTACTGTTTCTAAAAAGGAACCTGTTTTGTTGGTATTTAAATGTTGCTTCAAACACTTCTGGGAATTGTTACATAAAAATAAAGAAATTATACTTTTATAAAAGAAATTGTATCAAGTTTATTTCATTATGTAGGTGTATTTTCCCAGAGTGCAGTTAGTTACTGAGTTACTGTAAACTTTAGTCAGACAGAGTTAGTCTGACCATTGAATTCCCTGAAATAGAAGAGGTTTTTAATTATCTGTTAAGAGATGAAATGATACTAATATGCATTGGCCTTGACTAAATGAGAATAAAATATTCATTGTTTTCATGGTTAAATTAACTTCAAAAGGGAATTCTTAATTTGGAATCAGTAAATACTGCAGAATAGCTCTTCTGGTTATTTTCTTGATGTGAGAAAGCATAACATAGTCTCAATATTGTGTGTGGCAATTTCATCTGAGCCCATATTGTTACTCATTTTATCTTGAAAGGGGAGACAGTGGTGTTTTGTTTGGGGGTTGTGGTTGTGGTTTTTTTATTGTACGAACACATGATTTATGCAGGTGAGAAATTTCCGCTGTGTATATACATTCATATGTGCATAAATAACGCATATATGTTAGGAAATGGCAATTCTTTTTCTTTAGTGAGTATGGTGGTAGCCGTTGGTAGAATAGTTTGAAGACCGAGGCCGGGTGGATACTAAACAAACTGCTGGTGCACACATGGAAAGAGAAACAAAGCTGGAGAGGATTCACAGTAAGCTGTGCTTATTATGTGGTAAAATATATTTCACAGAACTACCTTGTTAGAACAATACAGGTGCCAATGTGTGTGGCTTTGTTGAGGTGGACATAAAAGCACACACTTGTCATAATCCAAAGTTGAGAGAGATAGAAAGATTTTTTTATTTTCTCTACTGCTATTCTTATACCTCTTTACAATGGCTGTGGCTTATTGAGATTGGCTGCTTAGCAAACAATAACAAGGCTGTTTAACAAGCAAAGACCATTCAGGTAGTAAAACAATTAGCTATACAAGCAAAAGTATAGTTGCTACATATTATCCACAGCTTTTTTCTTGTACACTCTCAATGTCCCATAACAAGGACGTCTTCTCCTTGTGTCCCGAACATCCTCTGTCATTGATTATCTTCTTGGCCTTCTCTGTGGGTTTCACTGAAGCTGCAAAATTTCCACTGTAAAATTCTCACGGGTAAATTCTGACCGGTTTCAGTTCTGACTCTGTGAGGCCCCCAGACCAGCTGTCAGCCTCATCAAATCTGGAGCAATTGGTAGGAAATACTCTTTAGTTTCTAGATGCTGCTTTACGTTAGCAGGGTTTGTGTAATATGTCAAACCAGTCATTTGTGAGTGGCCTGAAACTCATTTGTTCTTCGGTTTCAGAAGAAAGGGAGAATCTTAATGAATTGTAACTTTCCCTTCTACTTCTGCATTGTTTTCTAAGGATGTAAGAAAACTAAACAAATTATTTAGTACTCTCTGAAATACTTTCCTGGGAGTTTTTTTTTTCTTTTGTAGAGCAGGTCATACAAGCCATCAAAAGCTAGTGATTGGTTGTGCAAGTTGAATTTTGTTTGGTTGAATATTACCTGATGGTAATGCTGCTGTTCCTGTCTGTTACAGGAACAAGTAAAGAGTATTTTTGTCTCTTGAAACCAGGGCATGTGTCCATTTAATACAGAAGTGACAGTATAATTGAGCTTTTAAGTTCTTCCTAAAAAAGAAGTAGATTTATATGTTTACATTTCTGAAATATTTTTGCTAACTTTTAAGATCCTGAGAGGAGCTGAACTGGCTAAAACTGACGCTAGCAGTACATACATTATGTAGCTTTCAAAGAGAGTTCTGCATCAAGCTAAATGAAACAGCTGATGTAATACACAGATCTATGTTGAAAATAATTGCTGTATTTTAAATAGGTCATGTTTTTTGAGGTGTAGCTTGTGGGAAGATACTGAAAATTTATTTAGCAGCTGTTTTCATTGAATTTCAAAAATATTTGTAATTTTGATAGAGAATCTCTATATTGTGCATCGTAGCTAAAGCTGACCTGAGCTGGTATATCCACAGGACACCAGACAGCTTGGGGCAATACTAGTTTGGCTGTGAAATAGGAAAAGTATGTTGAGATGGCAATACTGGGTGACACTGCTAATTAAATCTTTACTATCACTGTAGAGCTGGTCTCCCAAAAAATCTAAGGAAACATTGCCTTAAAGTCCAAAAGAAAATAATAATTAAAGCATCTTTTTTGTTTGTAGTAAGACTTCATGTAATTGCAAACCTGCAGTTCCCATGTGAATGTGGGATTTTTTACGTGAGGTTTTTTTACAGTGTTACTCCAGTCCTCTGGTACTCTCTGACAACCTATGCAAGGAAGAACAGTTACTGAAGATTTCACAAATGGCTGCATAAGTGCAGTCCTGTATGAAATAATGTGTTTTATTACTGCAGTCCAGTGTCAATAGTGCAGGGCTTTGAAAAAGAAGAAAAGTAACAGTTTTTAACAGAAATTTACCAAGAATCAAAATCGAGAGATTCAAGGCTGTAGAGGATCTTTTCTGGGTAATGGCATTACTATTAAAGGCTTTTGAGGCTAGAATATGAGGAGCACTTCAGAATCCTGACTGAAAAAGACCATTGCCTTTTGAACTTAGGACAGCATTGGATAAGAGTTTATAAGGAAAATCAAAGGTTGATGTTTTGGGGTATTTTTTGGAGACAATAATCAGCCAAAGTTGTTTGCTGCAATTAAAAAATGGATCTTTTAAAATATATTTATAAAGAAATGATTCTCCAGTTTCAAAGTAGTGAAAACTGCTGTTTTTCTGGTTTTACTCATCCTTTTGTCTTTAGTGATGACTTTGGCCCTTGTATTTCTCTTAGGTCTCTATAGGACCTGGTATCAGAAGTCTTCTGCCTTAATAACTAAAATCTGAATTGCCCTATTTCTACCTTAAGTTAGTAGGCTTTATCATTTCTATTCAATTCCAATGCAACAATATTTTTGTAAACAGCTTTGAACAGGCTGCTGAAACTGATCAAATACTCATTTTTCAAAATCTGCTGGGATTTAGGTTGCTTTATATTTATTGTGTACATAAAGTTTCCAGAATTGATCATGAAGAACACATAAGAACGAAGATTATTTAAAGGCCTGTAACTACATAGCACATTTTAGCGTATCATAATTGAATTGTGTATTTGGATGAAGGAGAAAATTTATGTGCTTGTTCTTGTGTTCAGCTTAAAACATATGAAGGTTCACAGTGTTTGAGGAATGTCTTTCTATTTAGAGATACTCGATCTTTTTTTCCCAAAACTTTGGTATTTCAGCATTTCATGGAATAAGTTTCTTGCTTAGAATCTGCCAATCTTTGCTGTTAAACCGAATTTCATTGGTGTGTTTCAGCATCTTTTTTTATCCTGCATAGTAGTATGAGAAGGATGTATAATCAGCAGTCAGAATAAAGATAAGTAGTTCCGTGATCAGCCAAACTGTGTACATAAACAGTTATTTGGGTACAGATGTGGTATAGTTTGGTTAAAAATGACCTATAGTTTCCCTCCTTTCTGACATGTGCCTTCCCCTTGCTCTGTCCGAACTGCTGTAGTAGGGAATATGTGGCTCAAAGATCCTGTAAGTATCTTGAAATTATCAGTTAGATGCATGTCCTAACTCCTGAGGCTTTTAGTGCTCTGGGTATGCCATCATTAACTGCAGCTAAGGTCATGGGCTGTGACAAAATTTACAGCTTCAGGGTAGAATTTTATTTTTGCCTAAAATGTTTCCCAGCTAAACTCCTTCTCGCTTTGCCTGTATTGGACAAAACAGTAGAGAACCTGCAGGGTGAATCCCTTCAGTTCTCTATCCAGCCAGCAAGTGCACTTGTCTGCTGTCATACCGTAGGCTGTTCTCGAGTGTGGTGTTACACAATTTCTTGACACAGTAGAAGAGATTGAGGGGTGACTGCCCTCACCACATGGAGGGTAGAGGAAGCAAGATTACTAATTTTGTGTGGAGTTTTACTGTTATCTAGAGTAAGTGCAGAATGAAGTGGCAGTCTCATTTGTCAGTATTGTTAGTAAGAAGGTGGATTTGTGTACAGCAGTTTGGTTGAATGCATTCCTAAAAGTGTCTTCTTAGTTACTGATGTACAAAGTCTTGGTCTTATCTTTGATGTTGAGAAATTAGGGGCTCTGTTTCTTCTTAACAATCTCTTGAAAATTATTTATGTAAGTAGTTTTGTCAGAGAAATGCAGTATTTTAACTTCAGAACTTTAAACCAGAAAGGACTATGAGTCAGTACTGATAAGAGAATGTGAATTTTGTAACTTTCGTTTTCTGTTCTTGCAGCTTTTATCCTCCAGTTGATGAACCTTCCATTGGCACTGAAAACGTGGATTTATCTGAACATCATGAAAGGAAAAAAATATTCAGTGGAAAAACTTTTGTATTTCTAACTGCCAAGCAGGTAATCAGGCTTTACATTGCAAAAATATTGCAGGGGTAGCTAGGCACAGATTTGGTCACTCTGAAATCACATTCTGTGTTCATCAGGAAAGAAGGATTTGTGTGTATTTATCCTATAGTACAGTGGCCTAAGCAAGATAAAATATAGAGGAGAAACAGAACACATCACATCTGCAGTAGTGCATCAGTGAGAAGCACTATGCTGATAGCTCTGCATTCTGATACCTCTAAACTGACTGCATTCTAAGATTTGTTTTTTATTTGTATTCATTTTTAGCACAAGAAACTGGGTCCAGCAGTTATTCTTGGAGGAGGGGAAGTAAAGTTGATGACAGAAGGAAGAAAAGAAATGCCTTTACTACTATCTCCTGAAGTTTGTGTAGTTGATGTGGGTTTGACAAACTCTCAGATCTTAGGATCTGACTCTCTGAGAAACTGGACTGATTCCATTCTGGCTATCTTGGAAAGGTGCAGCATTGTTCTCTTGTACAGCGGTAGGGTAATTTCAGAACTGCTACAGAGACTTGGTCGTGGTGTTTGCATACATATTTAAGCAGGAGGCTGATTATAAAGAGGACATTTTTTCATTGTTCTAAGTAGTTAGCAGAGTAACTAGAACTTCTTGAAGCAAGAAAGGAAGGAGTTGCAGTTCCATGAGGATTTGATGGAATTTCTGTTTTCTTTTTACTATTTTTTTATTGAACTCTGTTCTGCAAAAATTCATTGTAATGAAACTGCTTTAAAAATTACAGGCAGCAAGTAGTTTCTCTTCTACTATTTAAAATAAATTAAAATTAATATATTCTAAGAATGCAAAATAGATAATTTATGATACTGCATTAAATATATGTATTTCATCAAAAGAGATGAGATGGCACCTTGAGGTCATGTGGTTCATTGTTATGTAATTATTTGCATACAGTGTTTTTGAAGAACAGCTTCTGTTTAATGAAAATTAGTTTTTGTTTTGATGGTAGGTTTTGTTTGAGAGGGCAGACTGCATATATTATAGATGTTAGGATTATCATGATGCCATTTTATTAAAACAGTGAAACAAAATCTCAATCCTTAACACATAAACCTAGTTCCCCTAAATTTTTCTGCTAGGTAGAGAAGACAATAGTCAATCTCTCCTCATGGCTGTAGTACAGAAGATGGGAGTGGGCAGGGTGCCTGACTTGTAAGAAGTGGTGAGATCCTTAAGTCTCTTTTCACACATTTTTGAATCAGAGGTAGAGTATAATTGGTTAAATGCCTAAAAATCAGGAAAGAAGAGATGTATTGGCCAGATTACTGGAGCTAGACAGTGGCTACAGCAGCAGGAAACATGGGAGTTCATACATGACATGGCTATAATGAAGGATAATTGTGCTGACTTACTGTATTGGGAAAAACTGTAGTGTAGGCTGATGTTTTTTTGGAGGAGGAATGGGCAATTTTGTACTTTGCCATACCTGTGCCCATGTGCCTATTTGTCTTTGAATCTGTACTGAAAAACTTTTTTATTTGTATATTAACAGCGAGAATCTTAGGGCTGTTCCAGAGGCAGAAATTGGATTGGCGGTTATCTTCATGTCTACAGAAAAATACTGCAACCCTCAAAAGCAGCCTGCTTCCAAAGGTAATTGGAAGAAGGGTAGTAATAAGTTTACAGCCTCAAAGAGGCAGTATTTCTTTTTGTGTAGGAACATCAATTACTAATGTTCAAGTTGTTTTGTTTTGCAAGACCGCTAGAAAAGAGTGACATTCTATGAAAAATGTATACGGCTTCAAAGAGGTAATTGGTTTTTAATGGTCTTGCAGTAAATTACAATGAAAATTATGTGACTCTTAGATATAAATAAAAAAGTAGATCTAAAACTAGCCTAAAAGACAGCCACATAGATCAGTGACCTTGAAAGGAAAGGTACTTTAAAAACCTCTGAAGTTCATCTTTTTAGTGACCACTGAATTCATATGTATGTGGTAGTTTGAATTCCGTGCTGTTCTGTCTTTTCATAAAAGACAGGGGTCAGAGGGAAGTAAAAGATGAAAGTTAGAAATCAAGAGAATAAGAATGGAATTAATTTGTTAAGGCTTGCTTTTTTTCTTTTTATCCCTCTGCACAAAACAGAATTTGCTTTAGGAAAATACAATTACCTCCCACACAGTTCAAAACCAAAAATAATCTTTCCATGGGAAGTTAAGGCAATGAAACATGATTGCTGCATTTGCTGAAGTAGTAGTTTGGGGGTGGAAATTCGAAGTGTTGGCTTGAAGCTTGTATTTGCTAATGCGGTAGTAATGAAAGTCAGGCAGACCTTTTGAGAGACAGAAAGAGGTTTTGCTTGTCCAATTCTCTTTTCACACCTCTTCATGTTGTTCTATATTTTGTTGCTATAAAATTTTCAGAATTATGTTTTATAGATAGTTTGGTTCTACAAAATGTTGTATCAGGTAGAAAATCCTACCATTATTTTAAAAAGCAAAGAAAAAAAACCCGTAAGTTTGTCTTTACATGTAGGATGATTACTTTCTTGAAAATGTACTTTGAACAGAGAAACACATACATGCAGTACTGCCAGAGATCTGAAAAATATTTTGGTTGACTGATAATCCTGTGTGAATAACTTGCATATGATCCATTGTCTGTCCAATTAGTTTAGAAAGTATCACAATATTAATTGTCAGATTAAGTTTTAAGATTCTGACCCTTGAGATACTGCATGAATCAGAAATGCTGATTTTTATTTCCAGTCTGAATGATTCAATTGGATAAAAGTTAGGTTGTCTGAAATTGTGTAAACAGACTGTGTATCAGACTTCTAAAGCGAGCTGTGTTTACAGTTGAAAAAACTTGTATCCCAGATACAATAATCACATTAGAGATCATCATGAAAGAGTAAATAAAAGGAATTCTGTGCTCTGACAGTTTTGCATGAACTATATATCACATGATATATATTTTATTTTTTGCAAAAATTATAACCACATGATTGTTTAAGTACATTTTGTACATACTGATATATGATTTCCCATTATGCTTCATTTTTATTTAAGCAGAATTCCATTACTTAATCAGTGGAATATTTAACTGGAATATTAAATCTGGATTCCAGAATATGGTCCTTTAGAGCTATTTCTTTCATTTTTTTTTAATTAATTAATCTGCTTATTTTTTAATTAAAATTGCTTTAAGATCATCTTACAAAGATCTCACCTGATCAGGTAGTAATACGTGATATCACGTGCAAAGGATCACATATTTGATATTAACCTTCTAATTCTTCTCTTGTGTTGGTCTTGCAGCTGTACCTGAAAGTTCTCCTGCATCAGCCGTCGTAGGCCGAGCCATTTCCCAGGGTTTGGCTGTGGATGAAACCATAATGCCAACTGCTGCAGATAGCAGCACGTTATACATAGCTGATACAGAAGAGCAGACATGGTAAAGTATTCGTGGAAATTTCTAAGCTAATACTTGCAAATAAAACAATCTTTTGTGGCAGAGGAACTGTATCATTGCCATGGGCAAAGATATACAGTGTTAGAAATGGCGTTTACTAAATTGCTGTCACTTGTCTGCAGGGACATAATTTTTGCTTTTGAGTGCTAGATTACAGAAACCATCCCATAGGACTTCGATGACTCAGATGCAAATGTAGATGCTGCATATCTGTCTTGACTTTCTGAACTATTACAAATTTTCCAACCATTTCACAGTCATAAAAATATATTAATCATAGCAGATTTTACAGTTTGTTTTTAGCACATTGTTTATAAGTTTGTTCAAAGTACAGGTATAGTTTTTTTAAAAAGTGTGTTTCTGATTCAGTGTATCTCTGGTAACTTCCTGTGTGTCATTTAGTATTTTTTTTCTCTCTAATCTAGTATGGAGATAGAGAATACTTCCCAGGTGCATAGGCAAGGGAAAATGGCTTTCCGGGATACAACTGCCATCAAGAAAAACAGTAGCACAAGTGGCAGTGTAAGTGCAGGAACATCGATACCTAGAGGGAGCAGAACATCCGGGTTAAGTCAAAGAAGTCAGCCTGTCTCACCATCTAAAATGGCAGAGGCTGGCAAACCTCATGAGAGTGCTTCACGTCACCAGTCAAACTCAATTACAAATTACTTCCAGGTAGCTAAAAAAAGGTATGTTGAAGTGTTCTTGACATTACTTCCCTTGTTGGTATGTTGGCGCTGTTTCTGAAAAATTTTAACTCAAGCAATGTACTTCTAATTTGACACATACTTAAAAAAGTAATTTTTAGATCAAATTCCTAGAATGGAAAGCTTTTCCTCAAGGGAACTTTAAATTTCACAATGTAGTCTCTAAAACCCCAGAACTGTTATGTTGTGGGTACAGCTAATCATACTCAAAAATGCTTTTGTAATTTCTTTCTTTTGTAATTTATTTCTGGCTAAGGGAAAGAGCTGAAGAAGAAGAAGAAGAAACATCTGTACCCAAACTAGCAAAATTGGAGGAAAGGTCATCGCCTCTTTCCAAGCGCACTGAATCCACAACTTCATCCATCTGCAACAGTGAAGCAAAACAGCATCAAAAGAAAAATTACATCCTGGACCCAAACCCAAATTTTGCAGTAGAAGACATGGGTATAGAGCTTATGAGGGAAAGTGGCAAGCTAACAAGTGATAGAACAGACACTAAAACCACTTCTAGTGAAAATCATGCACCAAAAAAGAGAAAAGAATTAGAAGATACATCTGAAGATACAGAAGCACTAGAAATTGTGTTTAGTGGAGACCTAGACTGGGAAGATCAAATGGCACATCATGACCAGGAAGCTCAAGGAAATACACGAAAAAAGCAATGTTTGGAAGCCAAAGGAAGTAGGAGTCAAGAAATAAATGTAAATCAGAGAGAGGAGAATAAAGTATTGGTAAGTTTTTTATTCTTCTCATGTGCCTAATCTTGAAATTTGCAACTCTGTTAGGAGGATGCAGTTAGCTCTTTTAAGGAGGAGGCTGCCGGCATACAGAAAGTGCCTTTGTAGAATTTGTTTGCTTAAATCTCATACATCAATTTTTAGTTCAGAATGATTAATCTGTTACATGTAAACATTGCAGTTTTACACATACCTGAATGGTTTTTTCATTCTTCTGGGCATTTTTTCTTTTTGAATTGAAAGCTGCTTGTATTGTGAATGTTTTCTTTTTTTTTCACTTTATGTACTGTAAGTAGAACAGCAGAACGGTCCACGAAAAGCTTCTCATATTGCTTGTTGCTCTGTTAATTATAATGTTGGTTTTTTTCTAAGATACTAAATTATCTTTATGTAATTAATTTTCTCAAGAAACTTCTAGTTGACCTCTTCTGTTGGATACCACAGTAGTGTCCAAGATCATCTAAGTCAGAATCTTTTGCTATTGTGTGAAAGATTATTAAATTCCTGTATGAGAAATTTTAAAACAGAACCAACCGAAACAACAGCAAACCCAAAACACAGCTTGTGTTTCTTGATTAATTTTCTGGTTTTGTTTTTGACACTAAGGGAATTGTCTAAGAGATATGAAGAAAACAATACCCTTTGAGTTAACAGTGTTCACTTTGTTGAAAAAAAATAGATGCAGGAAAAAAATAAAGCAAAACAATATTGAGAGATATAGACTATTAAAAATACCATAGGAATAAAAGAACAAGTTTATTTTTGGTTTATTTAAAATATATGTATTAAAGCTTACTGTCAGTCCATTTACAGTGTAGGCAGTGTTTAAATGTTTAAAACTTTGAATGCATGATTAACTGGATTTGCAGGATTCCTTGGACCACATAATAATTAGTAATTGTCTGTGCATCCTTAGGTCAGACCAGCTTGACACTTTGTTGATGCTTTACTGGAGGTTGCTTCTGGCGAAATGTGAACTTTAACTTCATTACAACACTCTCTTTTTGTGTGTGTTAATAACAGGCACAAGTTAAAAGACAAGTCCTGTAATTTAGAGAATTATGTTTCTTGCTTTTTATACTAGCAGAGAGTAGATGCTTTTTGTTAGGTCTGACCATACTGACAGACTAAAATTGGTTCTTAGAATAGTCTGTTGAATTTTGTTGTGGCTTGGAAAGTTTTTCTAGTCTAATTTCTTGCCAGGGTTCTGAAGGAGAGAAAAATCTTATGTGCAACTAAACTAGTACTTTAGCAGATATGCACTTCAAGGTTTCTTTTGAAAAGAAGTCTTCTAATAGTTTAATAATGACCTACTTTATTCATGTGAAATATAGTTCCAATGGACTAGGAAGGAGATTTCATGATAAAGCTCCCCTGGCAAATTTGATGAATTTGGTATTTTATCAACCATTGAAAATAATTTATGTAATGCAAATCTGGTTTTAAACTGTAGGACAGAATCAACCTGCAGAATACTTTCTTGTCCTAGTAATGAAATGTCCTTTCTGCACTTCAAATATCAAATTGAAAATGCTAATTATATTTAAAAGCTTTTATGGTTTTCCAGAACCTGTCAGGACTTTGAAGATTGTACAGATGGACAAAACTTCCTAATGTATAAGAAAGAAAGGAAAAAAACCAAGTGAGCAAATAGTAGTGATTTTTTAATAGAGAAAGCCTCCAACCATTGTTACAGTGTGCGTAAAATCATAAAAAATCTAAAGTACAGGACAGTTTCTTTTCTGTCTAAATGTTTATATTGATTTGAGTATGTTTATTCTACCATAAAGAGCAGGAAACAATTTTATGTAATTAAATTTCCATTTCGAGTTTTATATTTAAAATAATTTTTAATCAAATAGAAAGAAGAGGAACTTGGATCAGTTCTAACTTCAGAAATGAGAAGTAATATCAAGCAAGAGTCACCAGTCCTGGTAAGGAGCCAGCTAATTGTAAGTTTGAACAGCAAACTTTAAGAAGCATTACAAAAACATACCAAAGTTTTGCTTTTAAGAACATAGTATTTTTGGATCCTATTTCAGGGTAAATGAGGTTTAGAAGATGGTTAACATAATCATATATAAATTTGAATAGTGCAGTCCAACTTACAGACTGTGGAAAAAAAAACCACATTTGTAGTTCATGTGTGTGCTTCTGTAATGAAGCACCCACTGTATTTGGGTGAATACTTAAGGTGACTGAAACTACATGTAATTGTATTAAGCCTTCAATGTGGTTAATATTTGTATTGATGTTTTTCTTAGATTACTACTTAAAGGCTTGTCAAGGATGTAATCTTGTCTGCTCTAAGATCACAACTAGAATGAAGGCGATGGACCATTGGGAAAATGGATGTAATATACAGAGATTAACAGTAGATAGCATGCTAATGTTTTGTAGGTGAGATGAAGGAAGGAAGGAGAGAATTGCTTGCAGTGGAAGTGAGGCGGAGGAAAAGGAGACTAGGCTGAATGAAACTGAAAAAAAAATTCTGAAGAGATGTTAAAGTGTAGCCAGTCAACAAGGGGCAGAATAATATCTTTTGACCTACATACAAAACACAGCTGAAGGAGAGGGAATGCTGAGCAGGTATACCACAGTGCAGGGTCAGCTCAGATTTAAAGACTTCTACTTATACTTTGCTATAAAACCACTGTACTGCATCTGGGCTGGAGCTGTCCTTGAACATAGTTTGATGTTACTTGTGAACTTACCCTGCACCCAGACTTCCTTTTGAATCCACATAGATGTAGCCCCAGGAAGCAAAGTGTGCATGCAGACTTGTTGGCATATGGGCGTTCTCATGGACAAGAATAATTTGATGCATTGATCAAATTCAGCTTACAGCCCTGGAGCTGGCCGGGTATCTGTAGGCTAGAATTGAGATGAAGATGTTCAACTTTGTCTTCTGTGAAGTATTTAAATGCATGAGAAACGAATTTACTCTATTCATGTTATATAAGGAGGCTGTGAAGTTCATACATCTTCTTAGTTTCTAGCACGACTGCTATTTCCCCTCACTGTTTTATAATCCTAACTTTTGCTCAGCTCTGCTCACAGTAATTTCTCTACAGTTTATACTGTTAGATATGCTGTATTCACACCCTTGAATGCTTCTTCCTTTTTCTTCCCACATAAGAACGACAGCAAACTGCAAGATGACTCCAGCAATCTTCCTAGCAGGCTTCTGTTGACAGAGTTTAGATCTCTGGTTGTCAGCCATCCAAGACAGAACAGTCGCATTACTGGAAATACCAGCTATGGGGGAAAGAAAAATTTCAAAATGTTCAGAAAGGTGAGTGTGTATTTTAAATGGTCACAAGATGGCACTATTTGAAAATACTAAAAAGTGTTGCCTTCAGATCGAAGAAATATGTTACTAAAGATTTTTTATAAATTGAAAATAACTAAAGAAAGAAACAATTTAAATACCATATTATACTGTAAACAGATATTTTGTTAGTTGACTGAAGAAGTACTAGGGTGACAAAGGCTTACCTCGTGCTAGGTTCTTTAAATACTTGTAGTGCCTATTCCAAGGTATTACTTGGAATAAGTTGTTAAGTGATGGCTACCATAACTTCTGGTTGTACCTCCAAAAGCTAGCAATTCCACTTCTCCAAACACCTATACATACAGTGTAAGCTGATTCAGAACCTTCCATTTTAACTAATAAATCTTGGATTTCTAAATAGAACTAAATCTATATCATACAAAAGCAAGATGATTGCTTGCTTGGATCCTGAAGACAATTGCAAAATGATTCTTAGTGTTCAGTGTAAAAGTACCCCTTCAGCTTATATTAAAAATAAAAATTAAAATCATATGATATAAGATGGCTAGAAATGCATTTTAGTAAAATACTGTGTCTAGAATGTGATCACATAGTACTACTTCCTGGGATTATGCTCTCATTTTTAGATAATATTTTCTTCTCCACCATTTTGTAGCAGATGCTTATGCAGTCTGACGATAAAATATAAACTGATTTTTATCAACATTTCAAACTCCATTTAATGCACTATCAAATTTATTTAGTATATTTAACTTATCAGATGTATTTTTGTTTGTTTCTTTCGGTAAAAGGAGGAAGTTAACAGCTTTCTGTAAATGCTTTTTTAACTTCAGTCACTTTTGAATATGATCTTTGAATGTTATTCAAAGAAAGACTGGCTCACTTTCTTCTGTGATATCTGAGTAGACTTCCTGAATTTTTTAAAATGGATCTTTTACTTGAACTTGTAGTTATAAGAATTTATTTTCCAACAGGTAGCTTACCCAGGGGCAGGACAACTTCCACACATTATTGGAGGATCAGATTTGATTGCTCACCAGGCTAAAAAGAATTCAGAGCTAGAAGACTGGTTAAGGCAAGAAATGGAGGTAAGAAGTTATTTTTTAAACATGATCAAATAAAAACTTGACTAATGTAAGTGGTCATACCAACCTGTGATCATTACTGAAATACTTCAGGATTTTATTCTTTAAATAAAACCTCAGCCAGTTAGTTGTCCACACATGCTCATGGGAACATGTACAGTAGTAAAATTACTGAATGTCAGAGGTCAGTGGTAACACTCATCTTTATCTGGTTTTTAAATACATTTTGCATGCAACACTCATATAATCAGAAATATTTATATAAAGTGAAATCAATAACCAAAATGAGATTGATCTTTTGATGAGTGGAATAAGTGCTATGTAAATTCGTGACTTGTAAAAGTGTGACAGGGAGCTAGAAATAATTTCTTTGTGCTTAACTGTGTTCAAATAGTTGTACAGTACAGTTGATATTCTATTCTTGAACAGAAAATGCATGAGTAAAATTTTGTTGGAGTATACTGAGGAGATGTAATAAGAATAAATTTAATATTTTTTCTTTTGTGCCAATCCTCACCTTTATATATAAAAGTCCTAAAAAAATATTTTATCATGGCAGTTCTCTGGCACTTTCATTTTCCCTTAGTTTCCTTAAAAATACTTGCTGGTAAGTCATATTGTTTCTGCAGCCTGCTTGAGATCCAGTTGCATCAACATTTCTTATCTCTTTTTTTTTTTAATCCTTGGATATAGATAATGTTAATTAAAACTCCTTTTACACACGAATAATCAGATAAAAATTTCTCTACTTCTGTAATGGGGCTTAAAACCCAAAAACCACATTTCTAGCCAAAATTGACATCTTTCACAAACTATTTCATTTCATTAGTTGATAGCAGTAGCCAAGTTCGAGTAGTGAAATAACTTGTCTCATGTGAATATGCACTAAATGGAGTACTTAGAGAAAACTTACTTCTTCAGAAAAACTTTGTTAGTGCAGGAATGTTGTTTTTCTAGATTGTTCATTAGAATTACCCTTAACAATCAAATATTAAATAAACTTTCTCAGGAACAGAACCGATATGCAAGAGAAGAATCACTTGCTGATGATCTCTTCAGGTAAGAGTGTTATGTTTGTACTTAGAAAAATGTGTATATTTTGCATCACATCTTTTTTTGGACAAATTTTGATTTTGGATAAGACTGCTTTGACTATTCTTTTCAAAATTTCATGTATTCCCATGTATAGAATATAGGCAAAGTGATTCAGCAATTTCTCTGGAAAACAAACACTATCCAGGCTTCATTTAACATGGAAAATGGGTGGAGGTGAGGTGGAAGAGATAACATGAAAGGATGTTCATGACTGTCTGTGTCAGCATCTCTGTAGCCAGTCACAGACAGGGTTGAAGCTGCTGTTGTTTTGGTGTGAGGTTTCCATCATGTATCATCCCCTGCTCCTTTTTGCTTTATCTCTCCACTCCTCCTCTGCGCCCTCTTCCATAGAATTTGCTGTCCAGAACACATTTAAGTGTTAGAATGAACGTGTTACAATGCTATAACAGTATAATCAGATAAATGTTTTGAGAGTTAATATAGGGACCTCATTTTATTTAGCAAAAATTTCATTACTTTCTATGTTTTTTATGTGAAGAAACAAGTGACCAGTGTTTGACTTCTCACCTGTCATGAATTTGCCTAACACCAAAAGTTGTGCATTTAGGTAGAAAAATGTATGTTGTGAAGGAGGATGTTTTTTTCTGAATCACTATCAAAGAAACATAATACTACATATCAATACCTGTAAGAGCCATTCAGAAAATCTTATTGCATTAACAACTTGCTCTGTTAATTAACAGTTTATAATGGAGTATTTCTTTCAAAGGGTATACATTAAATTTTTGAAGACTGAGTTGGATAACAACAACAGTGACTTGTAATACCTTTCTAGCTGTGTGGTGATGTAATTTGGCTCGTAGGTTGTCACATCTGTCTAAGCAAAAAATCTTGATGAATGAGAGCAGAATTAGTGGAAGTAAAACTGCCTGGTCTCATTCAGTTGTGTCTGTAAGTTATTCATGCATGAATACAAAACACATCAGAATTTCAGAAAAGTGACAGGATTTTGGGAGACAAAGCACAAATGGAGAAGGCCAGGGGAGAGCAGTATCGAACAGAGTTAAACTATAAGCGTATTGCAGTAAATCAGGTAACTATTTAGTATATCCAGAAAGTAGCTCTGAATTTCTATCAGTCAGTCAGAAGCTGTATAAAGGGGAAGGTAGGGCAAGGATCTGCTTTATGCAGGAGTAGGAAGCAGCAGAAAGGTTTTGTCTGAATGAGTTGTGGCCGAATATACATCAATGTGAACTTACAGGATCCCTTTCCCCTCCCTCCTCTTTTGTTTTTTCTGGTGTCCTTTTCCAGTAAAGAACTTAGTGTTGGGACATTAAAGGCTTGGAGAAGCTTGTTCATGCATCAGATTTAAAGGTCGTAAGGAGTTAGGAAATAGGAAAATTTTACTGAAGATTATCTCTAGTTTGTGCACAGGTTCTACCTTAGGCATCCTTCAGTCAAATTGTAGTATCTGTAGTTAATTACAGGAGTGTAGTCAGGGAAAGGACTGAACACTGGCCATTCCCTTGTTATGAATATATAATAAAGCTATTTACATCACATTGTATATCTAGATCTAGATAAACCTTGAATATCATCGTTTTACTTATTTGTGACAATTTTTTTTTTTAGATACGATCCTAATGTGAAAAGAAGAAGATAAATTGTAACCTGGATTTACAGTGTTTCTCTGGCAAAACTGTGTTCTGTTCCTTAGGTTCCTGATTACAGTGTGTATGATGTTCCTATATATGACCATTTGAACTATATATTATTGTAAGACATTTTCTAAGTCTTGCTTTTATTAAAGAAAAAGAAAAGTTTCTTTCACTGCTTGGTACTTCCAGATTGCACATTTTCAGGACCTTCCCATTATTCACTTCAGAGTAATGCTTAGTAAAATACTGGAGATACTTAGGATTTCATGTTAGGCCATTTCTAATGTTTGTTTATCAGTACTGTATTGGGGAAAAGAAAGGAAGTTAGCATCAGGCTATTTTTTCTCTTTTCAGAAAGGCTTTGTTAATTGGGTATTTTCAAGGGTATTATCTTAAGAATTGGAAATCTGTTGAGGCTGAGATGCAACTGGTATTTGATCATGATATGATACAGTTGATATGACATGATCATGCTCTGTGGTTTCAACAGTTCAATTTTGTGGTGGCCGGTGAGCACATACTGTGTTGGGGTGACCGGAGGGGCTCTCCCCGAGGTGCATTGCCCTTTGGGATGACCTGTCCCGATTTGAATTCTGCGGTTGTCTGTCAGCCTGGTCACTCCCCCAGAGCTCTCCCATTGGTCCCCACTCCCTGGTCCCGCCTTCACCCCAGCCCCGGGAAAAACCCTGAGTTAGCCATTCTGGTAGTATTTGCCTCTGCACGCTTCGACCGTGAAGATGAATAAATCCTGCCGGAATGCAAGCAAATGCTCTTCCCAACTCTCTTTGTCATGGACTTAATACTGAACCTGCCCAGGCACCTGTGGGGGTACGCGGGACCCCACAGAGCCAGGCAAGTACAGTATTACAATTTCTGGGAGGACTTGTGTGGTGCTGATTTTCTTTAGAATGTTCAGTAAATCAGAGATGATACCTAAGGTTTCTTTCATGCCACCTACTTGCATGGTCTGCAAGTATACCCATCTTTTTGACAAAATTATGCTCTTCACCTTAAAAATACATCTAAGCAGAAACTCCTCTTCGGATCTCAATTTTTTTTGTATATAACACAGTTTCAGGGTTGTTTGGGATGCTTTTTTTGTAACATTTATTATCTTTGTTCACACTGCTCACAGGAAGGAGATGCACACAATATATAAACTAAATATACTTTTTATTAGCAAGGCTCTTAACATACAGTCTTGCATTCAGCAGCTTAGGTGATGAAAACAGTTTAAAGCAGATTGAATTACTTTATGTACTACTAAACCCGTGGATAGGTGCTGTATCCCTGCATGAAAACATGCTTAATTTTCAGTTTAACTCACACCAGTTTCAGCTGACTTTCCATTTTCTATGTCAGCTGGGGAAGCCACAGGTTTTTTTTGGGAAGACTGCCAAGATATTCTCACTGTTGAAGTGTGATTCCTGTTTCTGTCCATTCACATCTGTGAGTCTGTACTTTTTTCTCCTACCCTTACTCCCCCATCTTCTCCCACAATGGTGGGGGTTGTGCGTCAGGGCTGGCCTCTCCTTTGTCATTGCACCAGTTCCTATATGCGGAAAGTGTGTTTGCAGTCAGCTTATATTCCTCCATCCAGTCACCCTCCCCATCTGCTTCCTCTGAAATGCCAAGTCCCCTTCATTGCCTTTATTCCTATGTGTGATAGGCTCTATTCCATATGTTAATTCCTAACTGAGACAGTAGCTGAAGCCTCTACTGTAGACCTACCTCTAACCTCCTCCCCTCTCTTGCTCCAGTCCATGTTATACAAATGATTTCTCCGTCTATATTTTTCCTGTCTCTCCCTCTCCCATAAAACTGGAGGGAGTCTTGCACCATCTTCTCTTGCTCTTTTCCATTTCTTGAAACAATCCTCAGTTACATCTGGCTACATCTGGTTGGAGTCAGCAATTCACAAATTGGTTTTTGTTTGATTTCCAGATTCCAATTGTATTCTGGTTGTTCTGGTATCTCCTTAGAATTCAAGCCAAATATGCCAAAAAAAATGAACCCTCTTCCTTACTACTATTCCTCCCTCTTTCTAATCTTTGCCATCACCACATTGCAGTGAGATAGTTACAAAAATGCTACACAATATCAGAGATCTCTGACTAGTAACTCTCTACCACTTCCTTTAGCACTCTGGTTGTACTGCTTTGCTGCAGCTTTTACTACTGGTTTTACTGGTTTACAGCTTTTACTACTCTGTCATTCATTGGTTTCAGCACCAGATCCATGCAAAACACCTTCTTCATTCTGAACACTGCAGCTCTCTGAATGCCTTTTACTCTGCAGTTTGATCTTTCATTTGACTCGAGTTCCCTACTTCTCAAAATCAAAATAACTGACTTCTAGGTAACGCTATTTTAATTTTTTGCCTTCAGTCTATAATCAGTGTTCACACATTAAGATAAAGCAAGCCTAGCATGCAAACCTCAGGAATGTTTATCATCTAATCAAAACAGAGGTTTGGCTCACAAGTTGCTTACAGAAAATGTTCTCTACGTGTTTACATTGCTTATCTGAAAAAAAGAAAGTTATGACCCAAGCATACTCCAGCAAAAGATGAAAACAGGCACTGCCACACACAAAGAAATTATATTTACACAGTATCTCCAAGTCCAGGTGCATTGTGTGTGAACAAACACATAGGTAGGTGAATATAGTCCTTTATCTCATGTCAAACTGGAATTCCAGCATAGAACCAGCATACCAGGTCTAACAGAGAAATGGGCAAGGTCAGAGTATTGATTCAGGAAATTGTGCCAGGGAGATGTAAGGTAGCAGGATCAGTTCTTGAACAACAATAGCTGACTGTTCACATAGAAGCTGGTCCTAGCATCCAAAATGAGGAAAAATACTTGTATATCTAGTTAAAGAAACCCAAAAATGCCAGGATTCTATAGCATTTTGTGACTACATAGCAAACCTAGTTGTTAATTTTCTTTCTGCTGGCATGTAAGTCTACAGAGAGTGTCTAGGGACATAAAGCTGAATTTTAGTTTATTGAAGCATCCACTGTAGGCTGGTACTTACACACTGCCAGTGATCTCAGAATAAAGAGACGGAGGAGGAAAGTGCAAATTAGAGTTACTTAGCCTCCAGAACAAGTTGTTTCCTGGTTTTGATGACTGCTGGTAACCACTAGGTTTTAAGAGTTGGTTTATTATGCCCTGAAAGTACAAAATTGCCAGTTAGAAAATGAGCTAACATGCAGACAGGTATAATGTGAGCTCAAGTTCAAGGTTTCCTTGAGCTGAATTGTTCTAGTGTCTACAAAGACACTATCTTTAAAACAGCTTAGCTTCTCTATAGCTACCAAGTAACACTAGAAATGTTCTTTTCCCTGCCCATAATCCTTACTCCTTACACCAAATTCATACTTGACCACACAATTAATTCTTTGTGTAATTCAAGGTTCAAAAATTAACTAAACTGAAACTCCGAGTGTACCATATTCCCAAATATATACTCTATTTCGGAAAAAGAGCTGTTTATAATTCAACATCCTCACTTCAGATTTCTACCCCTAATGTCACCAAAGCCTTTCTTTTTCTGTCAAAGATGCTTCAATTTCCATTCTTTCTGCTAAGTAGAATCAACTGCTATAGTTATTTCAAACAAAGCAAAACTTTTTTTTCAGGTTGGGCAAGGGGGAAATATTTGTACAAAAAGCTCACATCCATTGAGTGCTCCTGTCTTGCTCTCACCTTAAAATAAGAATCCAAAAATTATGACAGAACATTGTTATTGTAAGGTTCTAATGCATTATCTAAATTAAGGTACAACAGCATAAACCTTTTGGCATTATTGATTCCATAACTCACTCAAAATTAAATCATTACTATATGGACAATAATAAAATTGAGTAATCACCTGCCTTTAAGGCAATGTGTGCTACCTCTTCCAGTTTAGAAATGTCTGGGAGCACTGTACAGCCCAGATCCTGCTATTACATGAAGATACCTGCTTGCTTTTCAGAAGTAGAAATTATGGTAGCAGAGTAACAAAGCCTTATCTCTAGGCACACCACGTTGCTGATCCAGTCCTACAGCTTAGTCAGCAAAGACAATTTCTCATACCTGTTGCATTCAGTGTACTTGAGTTAACAGCCAGTTACAAATACCCAGCACTGTGTGGGATGAACAGTTCCCATGCAGAGCTCGTCACAGACCAGATCTCAACCCAAAGGATGGGACACCCCCGGCCTATTGACGCTGTGCAGAGGCACTTCAGCACCTCTGCGTTTGCACTTCACACTGCACACGTTCTTCACAGCTTTGCTCCCATCACTCCTCACTGCTCATCACTTGTCAGCAGTGAAGACTCACTACAAGTTTGCAAATTTTACTCCCTTTCATTCTCTTTCAAGAGCACTTGGCCTAAAAATGGCCTTTTCTTTCAACTGTGTGCAGATCAGGCCTGTCTCAAAGTTGAGGTTTTGATTTCCTACAGCTTTGAGTAAAATACTCTGGATTTCTAGCTCTAGCCTTCTTTTCAGTTCTTGAGCTGTGAGAGAAAGAAGCTACAGCCACCTCCTTCTAAAAAATTAGTATTTTTCGTTGTGCAAAAATCACTCTATGAAATTATTAAAAATAAGTTGCCTGTACCCACCAGGCCAGAAGCAAAATACAAGAATATCCCAACAATTCCCTAAGTGCTGAGGACTAGGGACCTGGAGCTGTGGGATACACTTTGCTGTCCCTTTCTCAGTGTATAACCACTGTTTCTGGGAGCCATACTCTTTTCATGCAGCCACTGGCAAGCCCAGGCTGCTAGTCCAAAACAAAGCACTTTCCTGAGAGAGAGAAGAATCTGGTGGAGAGAAGAATCTCTCTGGACTACTCGCAGAAAGGATTCCTGCGTTAACTCACTTGGGTGAAACTTAGGCTTACTCCTTTGTGGAAAAAAATTTTAAGCACAATTCAGTCAGAAGAGACACTGGAAAGAGGCAGATTGTTAGGGAAATCTATTAGGAGAAATCTTACTCCCAGTTCAGCATCTGGATACTACTTAAAATACTCTTAGCAATAATTTAACTAGGAGATACATTCACAGCATTAAGAACTAAATCCAAATGTAAAAGATATTTTTCCACTAGCCTATTACAAAGTACACAGTATGGGTTAACACAACTTTACAAATTCTGTAAATCCAAATTAAATTACTTCAGCTAAAAATTATATTCTTTCTGTCTGTATTTTATAAATAAATCTTAAGTTCTAAGTATCCTTTTAAAATCCACAATATTTAAAAATTTACCCTTCTCAATGAAAGAATGCTGAAAGAGGCAGTCTCCCTTCTGCAAATTATTATATTACACAGGGAATTCAAATGCTTGGGGGTTTTTTCATCTGAGAAGCAACGTGTTTCCCCAAAAGACAACTATTCAGTGCCAACATCTAATTCACAATAAATACAGTGCTGTAGGTAAAACTATCTTAAGGCAAAGCCCGAACTTTTCTATCACCTAGTTCCTCGAAATACATAAGAGGAGAGAAACAGAAATTTCTCTCAAAATCAGAAAGGTGAAAATGAAAAAGTCCAGCTACAACTTTAAATCTAACAATTCCTAGAAGACACAAGATGATCTTTTAGCAAAGCTTTGGTTGAAAAAAGTATTTTTATACTGGCTTAATAAATATGACCACTGAAATTTCTCTGCCCAACTAGGGGGTCTTGCATGCAACTTTTTATCTCAAAAATACTAGCATGATTGATGAAAAAAAAAGCAGTTAAACTTCAAGGTGCTGTAAGATTGCAGTGAAAGATACTTGTGTAATAATAGGGCAAAGAGCTCTGCCGCAAAATTGTCACTACAACACAGCTTGTGAGTAGCTGCAGCAGCTGAGGCTAGAAATGGAGCTGTTTAAAGGTTTTTCCCTTTTTGCAAGATAACGGCTAAGTAAATCTTTGTTTTGCTGGCATTTAAAATGTCTCCTGTGACAAATGAAAAAGCAGTAACATGCCGTATGTTGTATTTGAACATTTATATTGATAAAAAACCGCAGGAATTTAATCACAGTGCAGATGTATTCCCAATAACTTAACTGTAATAAAGTTCTATAATGAAGTATTTAGCACTTCTAACAGTTAAAATTATTAGGCATCACAGGTTTAGAATTTGTTTCTATATATACAGTTTCTGCCAGAGAAGGTAAATTGTAGAATCTCAATTAAAATTTGAAGAAAACAAGCTTAGACTTTAGTGGAATTAAAATCATCTCAATATCAGTATAAAAAAGTATCTTAACTAGTACAGACAATGCATGGCTAAAGCCAACCATGTGGGCAACGCAGAAATTGATAGAAATGCTCCTTTGTGTTTATGCTATTAAGTGGCTCTACACTAACACTTATTATTAGTAGTAGCATAATTTCATAAATTATTTTGGACTTCCACTGAAAATAGTAATTTTAATCCTTGCATACTGTACCTTTTCAACTTCTGTATCCAAAGTCTGAGTAACTTACTCAGATGCATAAAGACCTGCAGTAGGCACAGAACCCTGTAATTCAGTAGGCACAGAAAACAGGCATTTACTGAATACAGCTATCTACAGCTTGGGAAAGTTAAGACAGCTGGGAAACCAGCAAGCACTAGCAGTTTCACAAAGTCTAACTTCCTTTTTAAAATCTGTTGAAGTTCTAATATGGAGATTTTTAGTCATGCAAACACAATACCTTAAACTAACACATTCTTTAACACAAAAAAAAACCCCAAACAGAAAAATAACATCTATTCCCTCACATTGGACCTGAATGAAAACATTTGGGAATAAACCAGTTAAAACCAATCACTTTTGTCTATTCAGAGCCCTGCACATTCACTTTCCTAAGTTAACCTCACTATAGTACAAAACCTATGAGTGTGTTTAGGTAAACTAACTATTGTAAAACCCAGCAAATGAAATCTAGGTCTTACATTATGGAGCAAAAAGGTGAAACTTGGATTTAGAGGTAGGTACAAGTTAAGTCTTAGTCTTTCATAAGAAGCTTAAGATTTAAAGGAACTATTGCATGTTTGTTTTGAAATTGGTTTATTTTTTAGCTGGCTGTAAGATAAAAGCCTTTCTTAAGTTTCAAAAATTGCAGGCCAAAATATTTCACTATCATGTGCTGCTCTAGAAAAAAAAAGAGAACCAGTTTTTGGTCAAATTGGATATGAGAATATCTATCACCCACCCCACCTTCATCAGCCAAGTGATCCCATTCAGTCTTCCTGAGCTTGGAAGCAAAAACCCCTTAATTTTCTCATGTACTTAATTTTTCAGAAGTACACTAGATATTCATTATATTGACACTGTAATAAGAGCACTTACATCAGTACTTTATTGTTTATGTTAATGCGTATTCTCAGAACTGTACATATCACTGTAGGGGAACATCTCATGTTAGTCTTTGTGCACTCACCCAACTCTAGGCATAGTGTGAAGAAACATTAATGGATTGTGTCAAATCGGTATTAAAGATTAAATGGGAATGCTTATTCTTTTATTCCAATTACCAGGATAATTTAAAACTGCTGAGGAATACTTCTTGCTTACAGAAGTCCTTCTTACAGTAGAAGCCATTTTGCTAAGTGCTCATTCCAAGTATTACTGTGGCAAATAAATAAAATCCTCGTTTCAAGCAGAAGGCTCCAAATTTGCTTCGGGACAAAGAATCACTTTGTACTAAACAAGCTTTCTGCCTCTAGAAGTTATTTCAATTTCATGGTAAGAGTATTTTTGTCACATTTGACACTAAAATGTAAAGCCACTCTGGTAGGCATTGCTTTTCACAGACGAAGTCTGCTCTTGTAGTTGAGCAAGAGATGACAGGCAGGCCAAGATAAGTTAGTCTCATTTTCTGTTTATCTGGAAGCAATTCCAGTTGAGATCAGTTGAAATAGCAATCAATTTTTTGTATTTTTAAAGAATGAAATATTGTAGTATCAGCATCCTTTACCAAGCAATACAAGCGCAGGTTACTTGTACACAACAGAAATGTGACTGCTATCAACTTTCGCTGCCAATGAGTTTTTTGTTAAGACTACATCTGTAATCCTGGATGTGAAAGTTTCTAATGTCTCGTTTATGGTACCCCATCACCTCCTCCATCCCCACTTTCAATCAATTCATGTTTCTTCTTTTGTCTTATTGCCAAGCATCGTGCAATGCCCAGTGCACCTCCTTTTAAAAACCGTACAAAGTTGTCTCCCACCAGAGGCCCTAAAGCGAAGAGGTTGGCTTCTTTAGTGCATTCATAAGTGTATGGATCAATCTCTATAGGATTCCCCTTGCATGTGATAGGCTGATTAGAGTGATGACCTATGCTATGTCCTTGGTCCTTTAAAAAGAAAAGATTTGGGTGAGAACCTATCAGAACTAAGGCTACAGAAAACTTCAAAATTTTCTTCAGTCCAGAGGCACTCTGAAGAACACATTTCATTTCAGGCTTGAAGGAAAGTACATTGTGTTCAGGGAAACTAGTGTAAGCAGAATGTTGATTAGAGTCCACGGTATGAGACTGAGTACACATCATATGATAGACCTTATGATATTCGGGGTAAAGCTTTTTAGGTAGCTGTTTGAAAATTAGGCTTGTATCGGTAACTCTTCTACGAAACACATGGACTACTGGGATGTTGTTGTTATAGGCACATAGTACTGCATCAGCTGCTGTTAGTCCAGCACCCACAATCAACACAGGGTCTGCCTTCCCACGTAACTTTCCTTTGCTGATTGCAGCTCCGAAGTCAGACATGGAATGGAGGACAAAAGGAAAGTCTTCTCCTTCAACTTGCAGTCGGCCAGGAGAATCAAAGCTTCCAGTTGCAAGAGCCACATTCTCAGCAAAGAGGCAGAAGGGCACGTGAGAACCATCTGTTGCTTGCTGATAACCTCTGACTTCCCAGTTTCTCTTAATAAGTGATTTCTGTCCATCTTCCATTTCCAAATGCTGCGTTGAAATATCTTCATTTTGTTGACTTCTACCTTCATCATCCTTTTCTCGGTAAAGCCTGGACACTGATGTTATGTAAACATTGTCTCTGAAATTCTTTTGGAGGCCCATGACTTTAACATAGTGTTTATAATAACAAGCTATTTCCTCTGGCATTACTCGATCACTCTTTATATTTCTGAAACAAAATTAAATAGTTCCAGTTAATAAATAGACCTTATTGGTAATTTGAGTATCAGATATGAAATACCATATCAAATTTAAGAGGACTGAATCTGTTCAGCGTAACTGACACTGAGTTCATCATCTTTAAAGGCATTTGATTTATTTGTTCTCTTGTTTCCTGATACACAAGACAAGCTAACTTTTTAAATATAGTTTTAAGTCTTTATACAATGTAAAGTGCTATGGTGTTTGACAAATTAGGTGTAACAAAGCTCGGGAGTATCACGTCAGCTCCATATGGAAGTGTTTTACAAAGTTTAACATCACAACTATCAACAATACAATATTGGCTAAACTTGTACTCAGTGAGAATACAGTTACTCATGATCTAATTAATTAAATGTCATAGTTAAATGCTAATTTTGAAACTCCAGGTTCAGTGTTACTGGAACCAAGTATTCATTATACTTTACAAAAGACCTCTCCCTTGGGTACTGTTAAGTTCACTAAGTATCAAATGAAGTAGTTCCATGTCACATGAGTGAGCAAAGCAAACATGACACAGAGTGTTAGTGCAACTATGTAAATAGGATTGTGAGGTTCAAGTGTTCAACAAAAAATATTTTTTCACTGCAACCCTGCTATTACATCTGTGCTTTTCTCATGATTATTGCAGTCTCATAAGAAAAACAACTGACACTGTAATTATTTGGGACAGTTGCAAGAATTTTGCTGCTTCTTTAGAAGTAAGCTCTAGGAAGAAGGCAAAATAAACAGTACTGAACATCAGGATTGCCACTAAATTACACTTAAAATCATATTTACAAGTAATCAGGCTATTCATTTTCTTAGATTAGCAAGACAATAGCATATGTACTTTTAAATGCTCAGGTTACTACTCTGAAAATCCTCATGAAATATTTATTGGAAGAGGATAATGAGACAGTGTGACACCTCTTGCGAGGAAACTTAGGAAACTGTTCTACATGACTAGAAGTTTACATTATCATCAATCCTTTTAAAGAAGGTTGTTTAATTGTAGTATAACAGGTCAGCATTTCTGGTTTTAGCATTGTTGAAAACTATAATATATAGCTTCAGATAATAAGCAGCTTATGGGATTTCAGCTAATAAGGAGGCAAGATTGCTGTGGTTATCTAAGAAAAGGATTAAAGAACAAAGCTACAGTTTCTTAACTTCAAGGGTTGTCCTGAAATGAGTAACAGTCTGCCCTTAAAGACGTGTGCTCAATAACTCTACTTCTTCTTTCCCCATACATGGTACAAAACCAACTTCCTTTAATTTTGCTAGAACAAAGTCAAAAAAAATTAAAATTGTAGAAAAAGCTCATGTGGAGTGCTCCTAGATTCATCTGCTGACACAGACTTTTATGAACTGAAGTAAAACCAGTGAGCTTGCACAAAAGTAACTTTTCTTCTCAAGTTTTTCTAGAAAGTTACTGCTACAAATTAACACTGAAATACTGAATTATTCTCTTAAAATTAAAATCATAGATTTAAGATGCTGCAGCTCTCTGCCTGTAAAAGCAAATACTGAAATATGTAACTTCCTGAATTACAAGAAAGCTGGTGTGCACAGCAACTTCAGCTTCATCTGTGTTGAAAGAGGAACTTGCAATACTTTGGTTGATTTGAAATTCCTTCATCCATGTTCCCTCACCTCTGATCAGAACTTTCAGTAAGTGACTCTTTGTGAAATGCTGCTGGAATACACCGCTGCCTGTACGTTTGCTTTCGGTGCACTCATGAGCAATTATTCTGCCTGACCATTGCCCAGTTTTTTCCAGTGGCATCAGGCAACTTAATAAACAAGAAGCCCTCCTGTGAACAGTGAAGTTTAAATATTTTTCAGTTATCTGGATTTTTATAGCCACTAGGATTCTCAAATAGATTATGCAGTATCTTTACCTGCGTTTGCTAGCTGCCCACTCCTTAAAGCTGAGGCCAGGCAATTCCATCCAGTCTCCAAAACTGATGGTTAGCATAGAGCCTTCCATGGACTGTGGAGAAAACATGAAGATGCATGACCAGACACATTTCAAATTTCTATAAAAACTGGTGAAGGGCTTCTCATTGTACTCATTTAGAGCAACAAAACACCAGAACACAACATAAGACCAGGACATTACATGAAGAACTGACAAACTATTTTTGTGTTACACTTAGATAATAAGCAACCCTATGAGCTAATGAAGAAAAAGGTGACGAGAGAGTATGTGAAAGGGAGACTAAAAGCAAGTTATTTAAAATACAAAAGAGGAAGAAAAACATGTGAAAGCAACATCATATGAAGACATCAAGATTTAAGATTTTGTATAGAAGCACCTGGAAACAGTGCAGACAAGAAAAAAAGTTACAGAAAATACTCCTCATAATTATTCATTAAATTAAACTAACAAAAAACCTGGTAATATAAGACAGCAGTCATGATCACAAACACCCAAATAAAGGGCAGTTCCTTCCTTCCTTTCATATTCCCCACTTATCTGGGCTTTGGCAAATGAGCAGTTGAAACTGCAACTGGTATTACCATCTAAAACAACCCTAGGTAATAAGAAAAATCCCAAAACACAGAGTTATCAATTTGCCCTAGGAATGAGATGAAATTTTTACTCACATGCCAAGCCCCACCAGGTGGTCCTTTTCCAAGCACTATGTGGGGAATATAATTATGTTGTTCTAACTTCCAGTGCAGAACAGGGGGGTAGTCATAGCCAAAGTCAGCATCAGGGTGAAGCAACGTATCAAACAGCACTGCAACTGGGTTTGAGGAGCGTCCTTCAAGGCCTTCTGCCAGGTACTCCAGATCCTGAAGGATGACAAATTTTGAAAAATGTTCATGCAGCTTTTAATGTTCATCATGTTATTCTGATGTGCAGAAGTTGAATTGCAACAGAAAACACAATTAATTCAAGTTGCACTTTAAGTAAAGGTATTTAATGTAGAGATTCAATCAAAACACTTCAGAAATAACTGCTATGATTCAGTTCTTTGTAACTCTGAATAATACATCTCACTCATTTAAAAATTAAACATTAATATCAGTAGTTCTGGGGCAAGTCAGTATTTGAAATTCATTGTAGAACAAGAAGTATGTGGACAAATAGAGATCAGAGCAACTTAGTAACATCTATATTTATAGGCAGAAGAGTGCTTTTAACAAGGGACTGATAATATTTTTAGGAGCCCCATTTTGATAAAGCAAAATTGGAATCTAAAAGCATTAAGCTTTAAACATCAAGTAGAAAAGGCTCTTTTGACAGCTCTTAGCTAGTTCCAACACTAACTGTATTATATTTTGAAATAATGGAGATATTTTAAGAATTATTTTTTAAAATTAAAACTAGGATTATTTTACACAGCAGTTAATGTTGAGAAAAATTTCTAGAACTTTGTAAAATGTTCATATTTCAGCATCTATTAACCAGTCTTGTTCTGAAAGTTGCAATAATTGCAAAAATTATGCAATAGCAAATATCTGAAGAGAAAGTAAAGATCTGAAGAAAGAATTGGATGTAAGACCAATTTTTGCTGACAAAGACAGTACAGCTTAGCTTCCTAATTAGGCAAAATATCAGGGGGTCAGGGGAGGATGAAGTACATGAAACATCTGTAGCCAAAACTTAGTCAGCTTACTCTCCTGCAAAAGAAAAAGACCTCGAGACCTAGGGTAAACATTACATGCAAACAGCACAGCACTGAAACAAAAACACCCTCCAAAATAAAGTCCAAAGCCAAACAAACCCCTACTCACCCCCTACAAACATAAATCCATGTTTGTATTTCAAACAAATTAGTCACAAAGGCAATACAGTGATAGCATTGTCAGTAATCCATCAGGAGTACTGTGCAGTGAGTGGAAAACAGTGTTAACAGCAAACAAATGGACAAATGGAAAGCAAAATGCTGGAGAAGATTTAACCAATCAAATCAGACAAAACTTGGATGCATAGAAGGGTAACAACTACAGCACAAGAGCAACTGTCAATACAACACAAACACTGAAGGATGCATACTGTTCCAAAAAGAAAAATGGGTTGTGTTTATAGAGGATATATGTCCCCCACATAACTAAAAATCAAATCTTAGTAAAAACTGTAGTATTTGCGAACATTTTAACTTGAACTATGTGTACTTTAAGTATGTTAGTAGCTTGTGTTCCTTGGTGGTAGTGCCCAAACATCCAGGACACGACAACTGGAATTCCTGCATCAGCCACTGACCAAGTCATGCTTTAGACACTCCTGGCAAGTAGTAAGAACACAACAAAAAACAGATTGTAAAACCAAAAAACACCACAAACTAAAAGCCTTCAAGAACCACAAAGAGCACTACACAACCCAGGTTTGGATCTAATTATTCTATTTAAATTAAGAGAATAACAAAATAACTTATTAATGCATTAATGCTTGCAGTAGGAAAAGAGCTAGACAAGATGGCAACCAAAGCTTACTTGATCAACAATGGAAAGATGTCGGGCTTCTTCTAATTTTGTATGTAGAATGGGGTTTGGGTGTATAGCTTCAGGAGACAAATATGGCCTGTATCCAGAGAGCAGGTAAGAAAGGCAAATTCCTGAAGGTCCATTTCCTATTAAAGAAAAAAATCACTGCTTTAGTAAATATGTTTATAATCTACAGTTTGTTAATCACTAAATATACAGCAACAAAATAATACTAAAGTAGTATAATGCCAGACTGTTTTGACTCAAAGCAGCTTATAAACTTTGCAGCTTTTTATAGGACCATCCTCCAAATAAAGAGAGCAAATTTTTTTTCAGGTAAAAAGAAACAAATGTATGACTTTTACACCATGAAACTAAATGCATATAAAGAAGTTCCCTCATTTAGTATGTCAAATTCACTATCCTTGTGTAAAAAGGGCCTGATAGATAATGGTCTGCCTGTCAGTCACAGTGACATCTGAATATTATTGCCATCTTTTAACTTTGCATCCCCATAGGCACTGCACAACACAGAGCAGAAAGACAATCTGGAGTACATGAGCTTCAGGTATGTCCATAAAATAAAAGGAAGAAAGAGACAAGCAGAAAGCTTAAGACTGAAAGCTAGATGAGACGTTCCAGGCACAGCAAAACAGCAACATAAAAGCTAAGTGAACACAGACCTCCTGTAGGTAAGTGGTAAAGTACAAGAAACTCATGTAAGACCACATTCATTGTTCAGCAAGAGTATCAAGTCAAACACTTTTATTGATTTTGTAGCATTTTCAATTTATATATGGGCATTGCTGCAATTTTAATAGACACTTATTTTTAAAATGTTATCAAAGGTATGAGATAGATGGGACCACACTATTACCATAAGGTAAACATTTCTATTTATTTGACTAGTACTAAACAAAGTAGGGGACCATATTTATCACATGCAAATACAGAAGTAACATTCATGTCACAAAGTCCGATATCAAAAGCTAAATCAGAAAAGTATGTGCTAGGATACAGGTTTTAAATATGTGGCTATGTATTGTTATTTCTATAGCTCCTCTTCCTCATTAACTGAATGAAAAGCACAGTGTTCTCCTAATGAGGCACTTGTGAGTACTTTGTCTTTGTTTGCACACATGGT
The DNA here is from genome assembly GCA_026261815.1 of Monarcha castaneiventris obscurior. Taxonomy (NCBI): domain Eukaryota; kingdom Metazoa; phylum Chordata; class Aves; order Passeriformes; family Monarchidae; genus Monarcha; species Monarcha castaneiventris. The sequence goes on along the minus strand of JAMPIT010000379.1, from coordinate 23,000,571 downwards.
ATTTAGCACTATGCAAATTCTGGGCTAAAGTTACTAATTTATTAATACTTTTATATAGCATGTATTGTTGGATATTTGCTCTTACTTCTAACCATTTCAGCTCTTGATGTCAAGAGTTCACAGACCATTTACTTTTCCCTATCACCTTTGCACACACTATTTTCATCATGTGTCAACAATCCCACTTCTCCAGTGCCTGTCTCTTCTCCCTGTTCCGATTCCTCAGTCCCTAAATCCTCCATTACTTCACTGAGATCCTGTTCATTCCCAGTCTCTTCATACATTGATCTCTTTTTCCTCTTTTAGCAGGCTATGCTCACCTGATCCCCAGTGGCAGAATATCCCATACTTAATTACAACGCTGTGCACATAGACTGGTCACAGCCATAGGCTGCAAGAAAATCATCTAAAGACAGTGAAAAAGTTCTTCCTTACTCTCACACTGTTCTGCCCTCCCACAAACTGATCAACACAAGATAGCTGGATATGCTTCAGTCCAGCAATTTAAAGCTTAAAGATGCAAGCCTCTCCTGTCACCCATTTGCCATAAAATGAGAGACCTGTACCAATACAGAGAAACTATTCATAAAAAATGACACTTTAATTATACCAATAATTCACAAGCATTCCCACGGCTGAGTAAATTCTTAACTGTTTTTAGAATTATAACTTGAACACAGTAAAGAATTTTCTCTTTACAAGTACACAGTTAGCTTTTTTTTTCCTGCTGGAGTATAAACAAAGCTAGTCTGCAATAGGAAGGGGGAAATGTGTGCCATGGCCAAGGATGCCATGCTAAAGTTCATTCCTGCTGGATAAGGCTAAAAGAACTAAATGGGTAACAAATGTTGCCCAAACAAAGGCTGGCAAGGGCCAAGGAGATTACTGAGGATAAGATTATGTTAAGGTGAATTACTGTCACTGAGCTCCCTGAACTTTTCTGGGACCATCCAGAGAGCTGATCCAAACCCAGTTCCTATTCTTTAAGCAGACTAAGTCTACGGGAAAGGAATTCCCTTGAGGATATGCTGTCAAGAACACACAAGATGAAGATTCAGCTGCAAGGTCTGCAATTAGACTTGCTATGATTTTCTCAGAAAATTCTTGGGAAAAAGAGAAAAAAATCTTTTTGAAATGAGAAATTAATACCCGAGGGGTTTGTTCTTTATTTACACACAGTGCCTCCAATAACAGCTCTGACTGCAATTAAGAGCTATTACTATTATACAAACTTTAGTTGTACAATCAATATAACTGAAAACCTCAAGGCCCTGTTCATTTAAGAAGCAGTTAGAAGTTTGTTTGAATATCAGCAAAATCTTCTCCTGATCAACAGCAAACTATAGTATAATCACCTTTACATTATGTGCCTAAATTTAAAGCAAATATTCCACTTCAAGTATCATAATAGCCTTGCTATTTGGATGACAAGTGACAACACTGTTTACACAATAATGATCAAAACTAGCACAGAAGATGAAAATGTTTAGCACAGAACACTCTCTAAACTTCAGAGTTTCAGCATGAAATTGTGCAGCCTCAATGGAATGTATCCGTTTCTTCCCAACACAGGTACTGCACAGAAGTTATTAGACAAGTAGACAACAGTGTGCTTATATATGGGGGGGATGACAATTATTTTCATACTTTTCTACTACATTATCAAATCATTTTAGATCCCTTCAAAGGCTCTTCAGTGATAATAGGCTGCCAGTGGAGAAGATCAGCTTGCGAGGTGTCTCAAATATATCCGTGAAAAAGCATTTGGACGATGGAGAAGTGGTCAAGGCAGCTGTGTTTGGTGTCAGCACCTAAAAGGCACTCTAGACAAAATTAGTATTGAGCACAGGTATTTGCATAATGCATATGTGCAAAACTAAACAGTGGAAACTGAGTCATTAACCATATGGCAAACCTATACTAAGGCTGACAAAATGCTAGGAAACTGTTCTCTTCAACTGTGATGCAGAACTCATCAAATGATTCATGTCTGTCACATACATGTAAGTCTGTTTCATGAGCACTATTCTAAACTGTCATAAAGAGAGTTTTGAGAACAGGCACTGTACAAACACCAGTCTTTCAAAGTTGTGGAGATTTACTGTGAACAATTATATTGCAACACCAATCTCCAAAATCTCTGCTTGTTTGCAGGTACTTGCTCTAGTCCCAACAGCTTTGGACTAGATTATTGAAAACCTTCTTTACTTCAGATCTTTTCTTTATCCCCTCATGAAGTCATGGTGACAATGAGCTGGTGACCAGCTGTTGTTGAAAAACCTTGGCCCAATACACATCATGCTGGCACTCTAAGTTGTGTACCTATGGAGCCTCCTCCCACTGTTATCCTGTCATTCAGCAACATTTTACAAATACAAGCCTTTAAGTGTTCAATCGAGACTACAATTTATTGTTTTAAACTAGCTGAATTCACTTGGATTCATTTTGGAAAAGATGGGAGAATATTTAGACATTAGTGATGGATGCAACAGAGAAAAAGGCAATTAATGAGAGGTTAGCACCTAACCAACATACAGCACACACACTTTACATTATGCTTTTCAGTCTCCCACATGACCCCACAGATTTCTACTGGTGTACCATCAGCAACCTCCATGCATCCTGAAATAGACATATCACATTAATCGAACCCCATGTTATCAACACTAAAATCAATACAGTTCTTCCACTAATACGCCCCTATCTGCTGCCAAATAATGCAGCTCATTTTCTCAAAGCATAATTTGAATTCAAATATACTCCAACCAGTCCCTTAATATAATTTTATGCTACTGCTGTTAATTATAACAACTGTATTACTCTAATAAACATCTTCACTTTAAGAAGCATTAGTAATTTAATGATAAATTATTTCATGCAGCTGGTCTATAAAGGCAATGACAGTGACAGTGAATCTTTAAAAAAGTGAAAAAACTCACCTATTATTACTACAGGCAGAGTAAGAAGGGAGTCCCCAGGCAGAACAGTTTCTTCAATTAAAGGCATTCTTTTAATCTTCTTCCCAAGGCTGTCACCAAAGTACTGAACAAAGGAATTCAAAAGCTGTCCTTCGGTTTCAGTGCCACTGTAAGTTCTAATTAAGAAGGACAGATGGGAGAAAACTAAAATGAAACAGTGAACTGTTGTCAGAACAGTCTCTTCAAAAACTGTCGCTTTTGATGTTTTACTTTAAGAGCTACGAAACTGGCAAAATCAAGACCAAAACAGATACATTTTATCCAATCTACACAATTTTACTCTTCAGCACAGCTTTTCTAACAGAAGATTTTTAAAAGTCCACTTTCTCCTAGCAAGTCTACAGAAGAATAACAAAAAGGCACAGATGGCTCTGCAGAAATGCAGATTTCTAATCTCAGTTTATACAAAGCCAAAGTATAACCACAAGCATTATTTTGATCCCACACACAGTAGAACTCATTCCTCATTATCCTTATCAAACGAGGAGATATACACTGCCTAGCCAATTAACAACATTAAGGCCAGACAAAGCCTGAAGGAGCAGCTAAGGTACAACAGCAGCGTTTATATCCCTTCCTACTGGCTGAGCTGCACACAGGACTTCACCTCAACAAATTCCCGTTCAGAGAGAAGTGAGGCCAGTTAAAGTTGGCAGTGATGTGAGGATGGATCCTTGTGAAGTGATCCCTTTAAGCCCTAGACATAACCCATCATACCACTGTTAAAAATTTTTACAGAAGGAATTGCCATGCAGTCAGGTCAGCTCCTGCACAGCAGACTGCTTTCACGATGAGCCATTTTCCTGGGTTTCCCAGTTCTTTGTCTGCAAAGTCTACTTAAACTTCTTTTGTAACTCTTCACCATCTAGATGTGCTTCTAGAATACAAAGACTTGTCTTATAATGTTTTCTGTTTAATTATTTAGGAGCCCTTTCTGAAACCTTTCCAGGTCATTGAAGAAGCACACGCTATCAGTCTAGCTAGAAAGACAGAGTAAAATTAAAAATAGTCTGTTACTGCAGTTATTTTGTCAAGTTTATTGCAAAGTAAGGACGACCAATTTTTAATTAAAAATACCCCAACCAACAGTTCTAAAAATTTTTCTCTTTACAAATATGGTTAATTATTAACAATAAATAAAAGTATTTTTATCTATTTCCTAAGAATTTGCATATCTTAAAGCTATTCTAGTGTTTCAGCAATTATTTTCTACACAGGACCAAAACCATAAGACACTGATCCAATTCCCAGGGCCTTCAAGAAGCCATGTACACTACGTGCTGCCTCAACTCCCACAGCACCCAAGATTCTATTTCAAAAGCCTTTCCTCAATGGGGAAGTCTGAAGTAAACCAGAGACAGAGCCGTGCAGTAACAACAGCATTACCGAACTCTGTAACACATCTCTCTGATGGCACTGTTAAAAAAGGTGGGGAGCTATTCTGAGGTTGCATTTATTTTGGGAAGTACTTGATACCACTATTCCCTGTAGTACAACAACAACAAAAAAAGCAAATTACGTGCTTACTGTTTGATTAGAGCTGCCCGTTAGCCCTTGCAGACACTTAACATACAAATAGAACGAGTTAGATGAAGAAGAAGAGTCAGAGAGGGGATATCTAATTATCACCCTAATTTTTTCACCTCTGCTTTTAGAAAGGAGCAGGTAGACTATTTTATTTTCCAGCCTTTGCTCAAAGTTGACTAAGACAATACTACATTATGTTTTGCAAAAGACAGTCTTACAGGCAGCATGCATGCTTTAGTGTGTTTTTATTATAGTTGCTGTGCTTGGTGGAACATAAAACTGAAAGAAACATTTCAAAACTTCTTTTAAGGGATATATGCACAATTCTGTAGGCTGTTCTTTTAACAATAAAAACGTTGCTTCTGTGTAGCTTAGTGTATCACAAACTACCAAACCGGTTTTGCACAGGAACATCTGCACACAATGTGCAGTTTCCCATTCTCTGCACAGGAACATCTGCACACTAAGTGCAGTGCATATGAAGGACTGTTGCCAGGAGCATGTTCTTCCTTTGCTAGAACATCATACCGGAACACAGTAAGATCTGAAGTTAGGGGCCACCATCTCCATAACCCCTGAACAACACTCAAAGCCACCAAGTACCAGAAGTTTTTATCTTGAGAAAACTCATGGTAGACAGCTTCACAGTGGTGGGGATTTGGCACAATTACCTATGGCTCTAGTCCTGCAGACATGCAAGCGGGCACAAGATGAGTCAGTTCCAACATTAGTGCTTAATTTATCTTATACTGGTCACACCAAATAACCTGAGAATTACATTCTGTCAATAGCCTAGATTCTAAACATGTGCAAATGTGTGCATGCATGGTTTTGCCTTTTTTTTTAAATGTAAAAAACCAATTAAGAGAAAAAACACAACCTACACATAACAGTTTTTCTCCCATTTGAAAAAGTTAATAATAATAATTTGATAATAACTCCTAATTTGCTGCAGGTTATTAAAACAAACGGTACCTTTTCCAGGTAGCAGTTTTGAAAGGTCCTAGAATACACTACGTACTTTAAGGCAAAAAAAAAAAAGAAACGGACTGTGGTGGGCGGTTAACAGAAAACTCGTTATATAAAAGGAATCTGAATTTGGTCTCAAGCTGACAATTCGAGAAGCGAATTTAACACTGCCAGGCTGCTGGATTTTCTCCCGGTAAGCGGGCAGAGCGGCGCCCCTTGGGGCCAGCATCCCGGGCGGTGCAGCGCTGCGAACCCCAGAGCAACACCGAGCATCAGCGGGCGCGGGCTGCCCCCGGTTCGGCCGCGCCTCGGCGCTGCCCAAGGTCACGGCGCGCCCGCCCGGGCCCCGCCACCGCCATCCCTTCCCCGGCGGGGCCGTGCGGGGCCGGGCAGCGCCGCGCTCGCCGCCGCAGCCCCGCGGAGGCCGCAGCCCCGCCGGTGTCCCCGTCCTGCCCGCACCGCCCCCGCCCGCCGCCCCGCGGCCCGGCTCCCGCGCCGCCACACCGCTCCCCGCTGCCGCCTCACCTGAAGTGACCGGCCAGGGAGCAGCGGCAGCACCACACGGGCATGGGGAGCGCCGGCGGGGCCCAGCGATGAGGCTGCGGGGGGACACCGCACGCCGGCTCCCGCTCCTCCTCCTGCCGCCGCCACAGTGGGGCCCGCGCCCCGCGGTCCCTCCTCCCCGCTCACATGCGGCACCGGGTCACACGCGGGAGGAGGAGCCGCCGCCGCACCGGGAGGGAGGAGGGACGAGCGGGGCGAGCAGAGAGGAGGAGGAGAGAAGCGGAGAGGAGCGGAGAGTGCCGCTTCCTCCCGCCGGCGCCGCTGCGGCCCCGCGGCCCCGCTCCCGCAGGAGGATGCGGGATGCGCCGCCTCCCCCGGGGCGGGCGGGGAGCCCCGGCCTGGCACGGGCACGGGCACGGGCACGGGCACGGGCACGGGCACGGGCACGGGCACGGGCACGGCGGGGTGAGGGCGGCGCAGCGGCTCGAGGCGCCCCCGCGGCCCCTGAGGGGCTGCCGCTCCTCGGAGACTCACACACAGGCTCCGGCCCGCAGCCTCCTGCTGCGCCCCGCCGGGCTGCTTCTGAGATGCACATGAAGAATTGACAGAAATCAAACAATTAAAATATTTTCCACGCGCCTTTTGACTAACAGCCACCTATTCCGGAACAACGCTTCAGAGATGATCAGTTAGTTGCTTTGAATGGTGTCTTATAATAAATATTTTGCAGGACTGCTTCTTTGGGGAGAAAGCATTCCTTCCCTAGTCACACCCGTCTCAGTGACTGTGGTTGGCAGGACCTCAGGAGGTCATCCAGTCCAACCCCCTGTCCAGGCAGGGCCACCCTGAGCCAGCTGCCCAAAAGCATGGCCAGGTGAGTTTTGAGTATCTTAAGGACGGAGAATTCATGACCTCCCTGAGAAACCTGCTCAGGTGTTTCTACAATTCTCACAATGGAAACATGTTTCCTTATGTTTGCATGGATTTTCTTGTCTTTCAGTTTGTGTCTATCGACTCTTACCCTTTCCCAAGGAACCACTGAGTTCCCTCCCATCTTCTGAAGAAGTCTTCATCCCCTGCTGTCAGGTATTTATGGATTAAGGATCCCTCCAACCCTTCTGTTCCACAGGCTGAACTTTCTCAGCTTTCTCAGCATCTGCTCATAGTCAGTCTGCTATTGGAGACACCCATGCCTTACAATGCTTTTCTCTCTCAAAGTCTATCAAACAATAAGAGTGAATGCCAATAAATTTATGACTATTTTTTAAACAATTATAGCCTTCCCCACAGAGTTAAGCATGACAATTAGAAATGTCTTTTCTGTGAAACTGTTCTATAAATCCACAATACCAAGATCTTACAAAGCTGAGGAGTCACTGTCTGAAGTGGCTGTTGGTAGGTCAATGTCCAATTCACCTCAACGTTTTTCATTCAACAGACTGTCATGTCTGTAGTCAGAGAATAATTACTGTTTAATAGATCTGGTGTGGTTCCACTACAAAGGATGACTTTGTTAGATATGTGCTCTGCAAAAGCTTAAGGCAAAAGAACATAGGAGGTGAGTTGCACCACTGAGGAAATACAGAATATTGATATAAAATCTATATTTTGAAAGGATGAAACACATTCAGTTAAACACATTGTTCTTCAAGTGAAGCACCAGGTCTAATATGTCTTTAGACCAGAATTAACCACATGAAGCTGCTTTTAGCTTGCTCTGTCCTCAAAAATATAGTCTTTAGTCCAGGAAACTATGTGAATTATTTTTATGTTGACCAGATAACTCATACTGTTTGAATATTCATACTGTTTTATTAAAGTTGTGTTCTGCTTTTCAATGACTTGCAGAAAACTACAACAGAAAATATTAATTTTTTTCCACATAATGGTGTGCTCATAGTCAGGACAACTTCCTTCCAGATACAAAACTCCATGTCTGCAGGACCTCACATTTCAAGGAAACTAGCTATAACCAAGCAGAAGTTTTTGGGGTTTCACCAGCTACTTAGTGGCAACATCAGATGACATTGACTTCAAAATCAACATATTAAGGTCATATTTGGCTTTAAGTATCACCCTTATTTCCTCCCATAAATAAATCTGGCTATCAAGAGTATAACACAGAACCTCAGCTATACTGGTCCTATTACTAGTTTGTGTTCTTATCTTCATGTATATACACTTGAGAAGAAAAGCAAACACACCTGTGTCCACATCTAAGAATGGGACATGTCTTTCCCCAGCATGCTTTCACATTTAAAATCAAAAGATTATATTGGACCTTATGTTGGTGATATAAAAAGGTAGTTTGGAAAAAGTACTTCAGAAGTACTAAAGTACTTCTCTGGAAATTATGTTCTGCATAGATGTCCTGATTTACAATTAATTATATGTTTCTCCCAGAAGTAAAATTTTCTGTTCCCTTTAAATTCTACATGTTAACCTGGATTTTTCAAATGTCTTCATTTTTTGGTTGGGATTTATTTCAAATCCATGTCTCAGAATAAAATGTATTTTCTTTAGATGTACCTTTGTATTAGTTGTCACTAAGGCTGGAACACATGGCAAGAGACTAAAACACACCAAGCCACAGCAAACATTTCCTCACATTTTAAAGGGATCTATTTTTCCTGTTGAGTTCATTTTTGTAAAGAGATTCAGGCTGTTATTGGCTGTTAGCTTTATTCCAAATCTTTACATTTTAAATCATGCTAGCCAATTAGCTGATTGGAATCTCCTTTCTTTTGCTAACACTCACTACACTAATTTAGGTAATAAAATGGTGCATTTGTTCAAGAATTATCTTTTTTCAAAATCAATTTAATTTGAAAATACTTCTTCCCCACATGTTCAGGAAGTTATTATCTCAAACAATGATGTTGGAAAATGCATTAAACAGCTTTTTGTTGAGCACAAGGGTATTTTAAACAAAATTTGTAGGTTCTCCCAATCAACTGACTGGTAACTAAATATGTTTAGTACTGACTTGATGCTGCAGAATTCTTAAAAATCCTGCATGAGGTGGAGCACCAGAAGAGGAGACTGCTGCCTCAAACCATGATACACAGCATGGAAAAAAAGGGCTTCATCTTCTTCTGTAGAAGTGGCATGGTCAGTGAGTAGCTGGAGAATGACACCAACTGTGTGCTGAACACAACCTGCACGTTGTAGCACAGCATGGGAAACAAGGAAAGTGACTGCAACATTCTGGTAAGATTCTCAGGCCCCCACCCACTGCAATATGAGTTTAAAATACAAACTAAGTAGAAAATAGACCTGCAAGGCTTCAAATGTCACTACAGGAATATACATCTGCATATCTGTGTGTATATATATATATATATATATATATATATATATATATGTGTACACATCAACTATGTCTGAATGAATAATGCAGTATCTCAGTTCTGGAGCTTACCCAGGACAGATGTCTCATCAAGAGCAAACTTGTTCTCTGTAACATCAAATGACTCCAAAAGCTGTGTGAACTGCAAGGCCCAGCAAGTGACAGTGTAGTGAAACATTTTCTGAGATGAGCAAATAGAAAGTCTGTCTGAGTGGCACTCAGCCCAAAGCACAAGGCCTGAAGAAAGGCCAGGAGAGATTAGGAAGGCTTGAGTTGATTTGCTCTCAATACTGTTAAGCAAGATGGCAACTGGGAAGCCTCGCTGCAAAACAACTTTCTGCCTGGCCAAGTTAAAAAAAAACAAATTGTAAAGATGGGGGAATCTCAGTCAAGAAGTTCTGTTGCAGTTGTAACACATCCTGCCAGAGTCAAGATGCTTGTTGAGAGGGACCAAGAAAAGATGCTTATGAAACAAGCTTAAAGGAGCAGGTCTGTAAGATTCCTGGGATCTTTTTATCATCTGTGAATAAAATTGTTTTCAGTGGTTCTCTTCAGATGTTACAAAGTGCTAATGGAAAAAGCACAAATGGAAAAATTCTTGCTTGAGAATAAAGATGCAACAATTTCTGTTTCAAAGAATTATCTTAATAGTATAGAAGTTTTGACAGGAGGGTTTTATGGGCCTTTTGCACCTCAGGGAGCAATTTGCCTGAACATCCCAAAAGGTGTCTGTGTAGTATTCTGTGATTAAAGAAGAGAAAGAATTCTGCCATGGGTTTAACTCAGTCTGGAAGCTAAAACACCACATAACCACTTGCTCACTGCCCCCAGTGGAATGGGGAAGGGAATCAGCAAAAAGGTAAAACTCATAGGTTTATATAAGTCCACCTTCATAGGACAGAAAAGCAAAGGAAAATAATAATAACTATAAAAGAACATACAAAAGTGATGCACAATGCAGCTGTTCACCATCTGCTCTCCAGTGCCAAGCCAGTTCCTGAGCAGTGGCCTAATGTCTCATTCTGTAAATAATCCCATCTAAGATCACTGATACTATTGATGCTAGCAATTAATAATTCTACTTTATATCACATGTAACTATCAAGAAGCACATTCATTTCTAGGGAAGCAATTCTTCAATTTTTAATTAGGAAAGACTTCCCATTACCTCCAAGTTTTTCTCTTTATATCATATATAACATTTTCAGAAGGATGGGATTTTCCCCTCACAATTTCTGCCAGATATGTCTTTGTGCCTGTTATTTTGCCAATGTACAGCTCCTAGACATAAATTATTATATAGGCTTCATCTAACCCTCTATCCCCCCCTATATCTAAAAATCTGCAAAATGTGTCTCATTAATCAAAAATAATCATATTTCTGATTATGCAAAAACTTAATCAGGAGTAACTCCTTAACTATAAATTAATTTCAAAACCATATTTTTGTAAGTCTGATTTATAATTTCTTAAATAGATGGGCCTATCTCTATTTTGTTGCTTTGCTTTCTTTTAAATGTGGCACTGTGACACTTAGAGCATTTTTATATAAATGTGAGAATGTACAGCTTGTTCCTGACAGTGTCCAGTGCATGAATTGTGCTGCCTTCTCAGCCAGTGGAGCACACTGTGCAGAGGACTGAGATCTCATGGGAGAAGTTGGAAAAAGGCTAACATAGTTCGAAAAGTGTCAAAATTGCAATTGGATTCATGCTAATTTAATGTTTCTCAGTTCTTCTGTTTTGAAACACACGTGGTTCCCAGCTGCTGCTGAAGCTGCCTGTTATGAAAGTCAGGTTGCATCTCTTAGGGATAGTGCCAAATCCACGGGGAAGCTTCGTGTACTTGCATGGATGTGTGAAAAGCGCGAGGAGAAGATTGTGTGCTGAGCAAACTGGTCACAGCTGGCAAATACAAAGGCCCAAGGGATTTGAAGAATAATATAAAGAATGATAACAATAGTTTTCAAAACAAGGACAAAACACCAGGGGTTGAAAGACCTGAAATTATTCAGTTGCTATATATTGAAGTTCATTGCACTCCAACCTACTGAGGGATTTTTGTTGTGACTTCTGCATGACTCCCTTCTTTAATCTATTCAAAATCCAGCTGTTATAAACATCCTATTGCTTTTGCTACTTCACACATTTCTTTAAATCACACTTGGGTTGTATTGCCCAAGGCGGGGAGTGAAGAAGATTATGGGAGAGAGGATGTTGAATAGTGAAAGATGGAACATTCAAATATAGCTCTTAAAGGTATTTAATTAAAAAGGAAAGGAAAGGCTTTCGTTACTGAACTGGACAATGTAATTACTTGTTGGGTCTAAGAATAACAGCTGTTTTTTCTTTCCTGCTTTTCCTAGTACCTGCCACATCTATTTATAGTGTTTTATTTCTGATTACGTTCTTAAGAGAGAAATGTGTGTTTGGCTGGGCACTTCTGTCCTGGAGCCTTGTTTCTGATTAGGGCTTTCAGCTCAGGGCAGTAAACCAAATTCAGTAAGTGAGAATGAAAAAAAAAAACCCACAAAATAGGAGATTATGAATATATTTTGGTGAAAATTACAGTTACTGCTGATATGAAATTTCACTAAGCCTTATGTAGCAGTCAATCTCACTTTTAGTGTAGCTAAGACTGTCAGTACTTTTTTGATTCTGCTGCAAGATGATCAAAATACTAGTCTCTGTTTTTATTCTAATACTCTCATTTTCTAAAGTTGAGCAATAATAATTAAAAATTACAAATGTTGGATTTTTTTTCCTCTATTGCCAGTGATTTGCAGTTTTGTCACAGAATGGGAGATGCAGTTGCTGAAAATTCAGGGAAGTCACTTCTTACAGTATCCAACACCCACCGCATGGTTATTTCAAACTTTCTGCCTTCCCTTCCATTAGGTACAAAAGGAAACAAAAGTACAGCCATACAAAAAAATTTCTCTCTTTAAATGCTAGACTTCTGTTTTCTAGGAGCCCAGTAGACACTAACAGCTTGGTTATAGCTGCACCTCCGTAGCAACAACACTTCCACCACTCTTTGCAGTTCATATGAAGACCCCTCATTATTTTAAGTCATACTATTTTAATTGTCATATCTATTAACTACTTCCTGTCTGTAAAAGGCATAAGACTGCATGAACCTTGGAATTTAAAGAGTGAAATAAGGTGTGACTAGTCTGTAATGAAGTAAGTGGGTGGAAAGCAGAGACTGCAGGTTACAGGAAAGGGAACCAAAAGCATGTTCACATCATCCATGTGCCTCCGTGTGTGCTTTAACTACACATAGGTGTCCCAAAAAATAACAAACTCCAATCCAAAAAGCAAACCAGCCCATTAACAAGTATTGCAGAAAGCTCTAGAAACAACAGGATTTTCTGCTCTGTACCAAATATGTTATCAAGCCTCTTATAAGCCTGTCTAACCATAACTTTTCTCACTCTTTTGTAACCCACACTTTTGTTTTGCATTCTGTCTTGTTTTTGCAGACCACAGGAATGGTGTACAGCTTGTATTTGGTTTTACATGTGCCTGAGGATAGAATGGCATTTTTCTTGGCAAAAGTTTTGGAAGCATTTGCCAGTAATAACTGTACTCATAGCTTGTTTGTTTTTCTAAAGAAAGTATGTATTGTACTAGATGGGCATTTTTAAGGATCAATATGAGGCACATAAATAAATAAGTACTTACTATATGTTTTCCTATCTGAGAATAAGTGGATTATTCCACAATCTTTTCCTTTGAGTCTCTCTCTCTCTGATTTCTTTGTACATGGGCTAAAGGATAATTTGCCTGAATGTGTGATTATTCCTCTCTCACTGCTGTAAATTCAGCAGTAGTTTGCATAAGATGTGATGGATTCCAATGTGCTTGTTCCTCTTTATGTTAGAGAAAATGCAGAATGTATCACAACTTCAAGGACACATTTTGAGAGTAAACACAGACCTCTTGGTGTGAAATGCTAAGAGCTATAATTTTTTTCATGCGGTTTTGCTCCTTGGGAAATACCAAAATTTGGATCCAAATATTGTCAGTTTCCCCTCTTAGATTTACATAGTAAAATTTTCCATCACAATTTCTAAAAGAGAACTCTTATATTTATATTTATATTTATATTTATATTTATATTTATATTTATATTTATATTTATATTTATATTTATATTTATATTTATATTTATATTTATATTTATTTATCTGTATGTGTGTCTGTGTGTGTTTAAGTAATGAGTACATCTGATGTGGTGTGATATAGATATGTTTTTGAAATATTTTTATTTAATTTTATAAAATTTTATCTTAAAATGATATTTCAAAGTCTTCATGTTTTAGAACAGCTGTTAAAAACCAAGCAAATTACCTGACCCAATATTGTTATGTTTTTTTACATCAAAGGGTATTTAATATCAAAGGGCATTTAATCTCAAAGGTAAGGAGTGGCAAATGCTTTTAAACTAGAGAACCCTTATGACAAAGACAAAAACACGGAATATAATGAGTTGGAAGGAACCTATCAGGATCAAGTTCAACTCCTTGATATAATAGAATGGTAGGAAATATTTGCTAAGCTCACCTGTTTCTGAAACAGATGACTGACCATGTCACAGACCACCTGTAATAGCTGTGTGATGAATTCCAAAAAGAAAGCTTAAAAGAAACTGCTCTTTAGATACTTTAAGGTCAGTATTATGTAAGAACATTAATTCCTCGAAGAGCATTTCAGTCTGTCAAAATTAGGAGCCTCGACACTGCAAATCTTTTTTTTTTTTGTTTCCAGCAAGCTGTAAAACAAACAGTTGGCCACCTCCTACATGTTTTATTGCTGAAACCTGTGTATTTTTTATGGAGTTAGGGAAGAGCAAATGACTTTGGAAAAAGTGAAAGAGGTACTAGCGACCGCACCCTAAATGGGTTATCTGTTTTTTTCATTAAATCCACACGAGTAACCCAGTGATGGTGAAATTAGATAAGAAAATCCAAACCATCAAAGTGAACCGTGATGCATTACCTGCACTCAACAGTAACACTTGCTTCACTTCAGCTATGTCTGAAGGAAAACCATAGCAATAACTTTGAGGAGAAAAGCAGGGAAATAAAATCGAAGGGCTGTTTAACAATGATGCTTTAAAATGCTTATGACAAATGTTTCTATTTTTCTAGTGTTTATAGGATGATCTTCATCACTCTGTCCTTTGTTTTGTCACTCCAGTACTGAATTCTACAGAATCTGAGGGAAAAGTAATGTTTTTTTTTTCATTTCTACAGCATGCAGTGCTGTTATAACTGTAGTCTGAATTGGAATCATTGGGAATACTACAATATAAAGGCATATTTATAATAATATTTTAAATAAATAGGCAGTGTTCAGTACCAGGTAAAAGCAGATGCTATTATACCTCCCTGAAGTATTTATCTCAGTAGTCAAATATACTTTCCTGGTGACCAGATGTTACTGATTTGCATCTTCAAGGAGTATTTTTTGATGAATGTCTGATGGAAATAAAGTCATCTAGCTCCTTGCCAGGATTATGTGAAAATCCATGGGGTCAAGTTGCAATTGGCACAGAAGCAGACAAGACCCTTAATTTTGCATGTTCTTAAGTGGCTTAGTGCTTCTGGTATCTTTGTTTTGGGCTCAGCCTCAGTAATGTGCATAGGTCTCTGCATTTGCTTAAAAAGCGCCATGCTATATTCCTGAAACAACAGATGGAAGTCTCACTGATAATAGCTTTATTCAACCTTGCTGAAAATGTTAAGCCTAGCAACAATAAAGGCTTAACTGTTCTACATGCCAGCCAACTGGCCCTTGCATATTACAGAAAACAATTGCAAGCATTTAGCATTTCAGTACACATACAGCCGAGCTACTTGGGAATGTGGGATCTGAATACTTAGCCCTGAAGCAATCGTGCTGCTGAGGGATCAGTACTGGGGACCTCATCTTTGGAAAACTATGTATTATACACATTTCAATTTTGCTGTCACATACTCAGATGAGAGTGAAGACATTGTTTTAAATTTTCTGAAACCCCGGGGACTGTAGGACAGAATTTAGGCTTGCTCACTTTACACTGCTATGGCAGGGTAAGGATGGTATGAGACTGCAGTAACTCACCTGGAACTGGAATCAGGAATGATTTCTAGCTGCTGCCTGCAGAGCCCAGTTAGGTGCAGCCTGCATCAGCTGGAGCCAGTCAGGTGTGCTTGCCACAGCTGTATCAGATGGTTTAGGGAAAAGTATCATCCTTCCTATTTAGTGTTGACTTACGCAGCTCTTCTCGGGTGCAAAGGCATTGATAAATGAGCAAAGGATTGCTAGCAAATTGTGATGTAAATAGTGTAGTCTGTTTATTTGCACTTGTCCTTTTGGGTCCTTGATGTACTCGTGCTTGTAAATTCTACATTTAAAAGCTGGTGTAAAATAAATTAGAGACAGGGGAAGGAGAAAAGCAATGCTTCATATGTTTTAAATTTTTTTTTTTTTTTCCTGAGTATGAGTCACTAGTTACAATTAAAATTATTCCTCTTGAAAATTTTTGGTATGAAAACCAGATTTTTTGGGTTGCCTTTAGTTTATTGATGGCATGGTTATTATATGATTATTATATGATTTTGCTTTTTCTGATATGCTGATATGCACTAATTTATTTTCACTCTTAAGTTATGTTATTTATGAAAAAAAAAAGTTCCACTTAGCTTCAGTTGTTCATGACTTTGATTTAAATACTTGAAGATACTTATGACACTGGTTTTATTTTATACTTTATACTTTATATTTTATACTTTATACTTTATATTCAGATATACTTTCCTTCTTCTCTTCCTTTAAAACTATTTTAATTTCTCCAAACCCTTTTTCTGACCCTTCATCCCTCAGACCACCAGCATATGAACATCAGTATTCAGGTTGCTTCTATTAAACTCCTACTTTTCTTACAGGACTTTTCTTTGTGCTAATACCTTTCCTTTATTTGCTTTTATTTGTTGTGATTTATCTGTTTAGAAATGCTTCAGCTGAGAGCAACAAAACTCCATGACTTTAAGATATTATTTTAGCAGAATATATATGCAACTCTATATAATTTCAACTGCAATCAAAACCTACAGGACTCTTTTAATTTGTCCTTAAGACTCTTCCAGGGAAGTTTAAAGTCAATCCTTGGAGATCCACCAGCCAAAATTTTACCTTTTCTAGTGTGATGTCACTTCTGGCAGCAATGGATTACTGTGCTCAGTATGAAACAATGACAAAAAGGTCTCATCTCAGGAGATGACAGATCATGACAGATCTTTTTGAATGAAAGATCACTAGAGCTTTTAATACATTAAAATCAATGTATTTTCATTATCTTTATCTCAGAAATTGCTGAGCTATAGTCTATGCAACTTGTCCTGGCATTCACTTACAAAATCTATTGACTTCATAGTCACAGACTAAAGCCCTGTGGCTTTGGCCATCTATTCTTTCCACAGTGCCTGATACCAGCGCCCTGGAAGTCAGAGCATGTGTTCATAGAACTCCCGATATGTTCAAACTAGCAATTCTGAAGTAATTTTAACAGTTTTTTTCATTTGTGATACAAGGATAATGTCATGCCACCAAGGAACTTGCTTTAGAACACTTTTGGAACATGTGGTTCCTTGTTTCTCTGAGTAATAAGAGTTCTCTGCTGCATATTTAGGCTACTAGTTTAAGGTCATTGGAGTTTTTTATTTTGTTTGTCTTTGCTCTTGCTTTGAGAAAACCAAGAGGGCTCCTGTTACTGGCTTGTGTCGTGTTTGTGATTAAAGGCTTTCCATTATGTGAGAGAAAAAAGTATTGCAGATGCCCAAGCTAGATTCATTTAATCTCCTAGGAAAAATCACTCCATAGCTGTATCCCAAAGAGAAAGAATGCTTTGCTGAGGATGGGATCACATGCTCTGTACTGCCAGTGTCCTAATCCAAGGCAAACTGAAATGTTTCATAGCATCCATAAAAGACATCGTGGTGCTTGGGGCAACAGGGCATTCAGCCAATGCCTCTAGAATCACTTTTTCTTTTGCAGTCTCTTTGTTTTAGAATAAAAGCATTTCCACTTTTAGAAGGGTATGGCAATATTTTCAAAGATGTCCTTGTTAACTTTACTTTTGAAAAATTATCTGCAAGCAGAAACAGTAAGTCCACCAACACTATTCCATTAAACATTGCCACATATTTGTGGCGTTCGGGACACATCCTGAACATCTCAGCTGCCTTGTCACATCAAATGACTGGAAGGCATTTTGACATCATTTAGCCTCTGACCTTCAATTTCACTCTCAATAAGCAGAAACCAAAACATACCCCACAAAACACTGAGAAAATAGAAACTGCGACTGTGTCATTCCAACATGAATCCCTATCACTACAGATGAGACGTTTCCCCGCTTTCACACAATAGATGCTTTTATTTATTACTATCAAGGCTGGAGCCAAATCGAACAATCTCTCTTTGTATACAGATACTTCTTTTAATTTGTTAGTGAGTTGATCCTTTTAAAATTGCTAATTAGCTGAGCTGTTACTAATGTGACTCAAATAACTGGAAAATCTCTGATCTTATGATCACAGGGCTATTCAACTGACGGGTCTACAAATACCACTCATTCACCTTGTAAGTAAAGTAGTGTTTAGCCCAGAAAGAGAAAACCAAAGTAATACATGCTGCTTAAATTACCAATAAAAAGAGTGTTCTTAATATAGCATTTTAACACTTCACATACTTGATTAAATGCTCAATTAATTTCTTTAGCAAAATAAGCACAAAACACTTATTGCAGAATGAATAGATAATTTTTACGCAGAGGAGACTGTTAAGTTCCAGGGGTTTTGGCACATAATGAAGCATCTTATTTGCAATGGAGTTGCTACTGCAGAGCATACATCCTCATCTGTATTTTATGTATTCTGTGTGCTTTTTATTACAATGTTAAGTCCTTCAGTTTCCTGGTGTCAATCAGCACACCTGTGTTTTCAGTGTGTTGACATTGTTATTAAATCTAGGTTCACATTACTATTGCCATTGTACTAAAGTACATTGAAATACTTTACAAATAAATTGTAGCATTCTTTGCTCCAACCATTATTCCTCTGTATGTAAAATTTCAGGGTTTTTTTTTTTCTTTTTTTAAGTCTTTTGCTAAAAAAAATATGTAATTCCTTCTCATTTTACTTCCCTTTCCCTCCTCTGGAGAACCACTCACCAAACCGTTGATCCTACTTTAGTAGCTAACAGCCAGCTGGGGAGCAGGGAGTTGTCAGAATTCTTTCTTTCCTGTAAATGAATTTGTTGTTTCATCCAAGTCAACAGAATTCAGCTTAAATTACCAGATATGGAGTTGGTAATAACTGGCATTTATCAAGCCCTTTTCTTTCCCCTTGAATCCAGACCTTCTTTTGGTAGAAACAGTTGGAATCTGGTTGTTTTCTAAAAGCAATCATCTGCTGAGAAGAGCTATCTAATTGGAGCAGAGATCAATGTGAAAAAAATTACATTCAGGCTCAGTTTAGTGGGGAATTATAGCTTCATACCAAAACTTACTACCGCTAATATATAACTTAAACTGTTTATTCAATCAAATGATAAGTATACATAATGCAAGGTGTTGGCTGAAGGTGGAAAGTCACCCTTGGCTAGGTGAAAAATATTGCCAGAACTTCATTTAGTTGTGTAAAATTGAGCAGTGTTATAAAAACTATGTTCATATCAGATTTATTAGTCTAAGCAACTACATTTTTTGCAAGGATTCTCCCTCTTATCAACCTCATCGGCCTCATGAGCCTTACTTTTTATTATGCTTGCACAAGATGTCCTAATTGAAGTCACAATAATATTTTCCTATTTTCCTCTTTTCCTATTATTTTACTATTATACTTAAAATATTATTTTGCTGATTCTCAGTTTTAATGTTTTGCCAAATATGTGGAGGGGAAAAAAGCCCCAAACATGAATATTGCATAAGGCATCTCCTGTCACTGTAGAAAAATAAAATGGTATCTGCAGATAGGCAGGTGGTAACCAGTGTGTGTTTGCTCTGCTCATTGTCTGTGTGGCCAGATTTTAATTCTGCTCTGGTCTGAAAGCAGAACAGTTGGATAAATGACTGTGTCTAAGCACTGGTCTCCAGAAGACCTTATCAGCAGAAACACAACACTCTTTTTGTGGAAAAGTCACACACAGCTAGGTAGGAACCTGATAACGGGGAACTGTTTGCACCCATCAACAGAGCCCAACCATAAGTTCTATTTCAAATAAGAAATATAATCTAATTGGTGAATGCATTCTTGCAAGGTTTGCTCATGCTTAGAAACAGGAATGAGATGGCAACTGTGCAAATGTTAATACCTAAATATGCTGGTGGTGCAAATGTTTTCGGATTCTAGTCCACAAATCTTATTTATGTAAGACTCCTGTTCATGCCAATAAATTCATCAAAATGAAGGTAGAAAATCTGTAACTTAGAAGTCTCTTCTGCAATTATTACTAATAATTCAGTCTAGAACAGAAAGTGATGAATTTTGAGGTCGAGGGCATATTCCATTGCATGCTACCTTTTTGTTTTTTTCTTGTATTTGCAGTAGGTTTCCACTGCAAAATACAGACTCAGTGTAATGGTCTTTTCATCAGAGGCCACATTATGACTGTTTGAACAGACACTACTTGCAAAAAACCCCAAAACCTACATCTGTTTTTTCGGTAAAAACGGGGAATTCATTATTGTGGCTTTGTTATGCTTGTTTATGCTTGTGCTTGTTTATGCTGACCTAAACATGGTAGTCTTACTACAAATGAGCATTTCAGTGAGCAAGGATATACATTAATTGTTTTAATGTATGTCAATCAAGAAAGAGCTCGTACATAACCAAATTTAACTAATAAAGGATTTTATCATCTTGCCTGACCTGAATTATTTTGGTCATATGTCACAGTTTAAAGGTATAAATGATCATAAAAATAGATGTTGCACAGTACAAAGTTTACTATATTGGCAGAACTATTAAATTTTACTCTAATTTCTGTGAATATTAAATTACAAGACTGTTCATCTTGTAGATGCTCAGCTTTAACAGAGATACTAAAAAGAAAAAAAATGATATTTTCTTTTCTTTTTTCTTTTTTTTTGAAAGTACTAAAAATTAAAAATTTATAAAAAATTTTCTGAATTTGAATACAGAATTTACCAAAATAGTTTAGTTTTAGATTCACATCATGCAATCAGACTTTCCCTTTCTGTAATAAGCTGATGTGATTGCTGAATTCCAGAAGTAATCTTGAATACAAGGTTTGGAATTTGAATACAGCATTTTTTAAGCTTGGTTGCTAGGTGGACATATTTCAGATTACAAATGAACTCAGTTGACACCTCATTCTTGAGAAGGAAAGCTGCTGCCCAAGCAATTCATTAATATGATTACATGAACAGAAAATTAAAAGCATGACCAGAAAATCCAACAGGAATTCTAATGGAAAATACTCACATAAGCAGAGTATTAGTAGAGAAAAACCAGAATGCAAGAAATAACAGCATTATTTTAGGAAATTGGATGTTTTTCTGTAACATGCCAGTAACTTTAGCAATTGTTGAGCCTCTTGAGAGAAAAACTCAAGTTTGAGTGGTTTGTATTAACCCACTGTTGGGGTTAGCTCAGTTCCGTACATTTCAGCAGGACCTGTCTTGTGGATTATCCACTCCCCAGGGGAATTGGTCTAGTGACATTAAGATTGAGGTATTTTGCAATTTTTTGATGGGGCTTTTTTAACAGGAAAAAAGTAAACTTTTAAAAAGTAAATGGGATGCAAGAGAGTCAGTAACCCTGATTTGTATTTGGAAATACAAATGAGAAAAGAACATAAGCTCCTCATAGTTCAAAGTAATACGTGAGAAGGAACAAGATCAAAGACAAAGGTCACTGTACCTGAAACAGAGAAAGGAAACCCCAACAGGGAAGCTGAGGAGCATTATGTTGCAGAGGAAAACTAATGCAGAAAATTTTGTCACCATACTATGTTCTCACTGCTCAGTTCAATGTCCATTTCAAAACACTCTCTGTGCTACTCAGATGGTGTTGGGGAGCTCAGGACTTATGTCTCAAATACCCTGAGGAAGAGCACAAATTAGATACGATAGGTAATGCACACCTCAAAGCTTTTGTTGTGAGTTCCATGTCTTTCTGGGGTGGAGCACTGTAACAGGCATTCTTGACTTATCCACATTTTAGAACCCTGACAATTGAGTACAATTGCACTTGGGTAGAAGATGATGCTCAGTAGAGATACATTCTCATGCTGAAATTCAGATGTCTGGTTGTTATGACTGTCCTTAGAGAAGGCCGAAGAATGAATGTATGACTAAAACTCTGAGGGATCCAAGCTGGAAGTCTGAAAATACATGTGAAGATCACCCCACACATTTCTTTAAATAGGCATCTTTTTCAAGGAAATAGATACTTGGGAAGCAGGTTGCTGTTACTCCCTGAAAGCAATACAGTAGTGAATGGAAGAAGTTTGATGTGACAGTGTTTGCTTTACCTTTAGCAGTTATTAGTTTAATAAAGTAAACTAATTTGAATACATGAAGCAGTTATCAGTTTTAAAAGAAATTGAGGTTTATAATGTGCTGTAGTTTGAGATTAAATTCTAACACTTTATAACAGAAATTATGTGAAAACGCTGGGCAAAAATCAGCTTTCTTGAATTTCTGTTTCTGATGCATAATTAGTAAAGTTATTGGTTCTGTTTCTTTTTGCTGTATGGTCTTTTATGGAGGTTACAATGCTGCCACAGGAATCATCTTCATCTCTTGTTGATCAATCTGTGTGTTGTTCCCCTCTGTCTCTTCACAGGTAATTTTGATCTGCATCAGGTTTCTAAGAGTCACCAATTTTTATGCCTTTTTGGAAGTCTATTAAAATTATTTGTGTCTTTTATTTCCTCCATTTTCCTTTTCCCCAGTGTACTTATTCAAACACTTCTGACAGGCTGCCTCTCTTGTCAGCCTTATTTTGCTTATGCCCTTTTTCACTCTATGCTTGTATTCAGCCCTGTATTTGTTTGGCAAATTATCTCCTTCTCTTGTTACATCTGTTTTTCTCTTCTGTTTCTTCTCAAAATGACACTCCAGATAGATGTGCATCTTTAAAAGGAATAAAAAGAAACCTGGGAGCAAAATTATTCAGCCTCAATGTTTGATTAAGAATAATAATCAGTTTAGTTCAACACTCTACATTTCCCACAAATAATATTGACTTAGTTCATGAGTTTATTTGACCTTTAGATGTCATCTGATGAATATATCTGTCTGTTATCACCTTATCGTGGTTCTGAATTTAATTTTTTAATTCAGGTGTTTATATATGTCTTCTGAAGTCACAAATTCCCCCATCCCTGCCCCTTCCTTTCCCACACCCTCTCTGTCTCAATTAGGGCTGTGCTGGTTGGAGTACTATTTGTAGTTGTCTCTCTGAGCCATCCGTCTAAAAAAAAATGCAGTGCCTGGTTTATTTTAGCTTTATGGATCACTTATGGAAAGACAAAAAATATCTACTGATTGACGGTGTCACATGAAGAATAATGGTGGTGGTGCTGTTGTTATGACATCCTAAAAACATAATCAAGACAGATTTTCTTGGTGAAAGCAGTATCTTTTATTAGACCATCTTGTATCACTGGCAAAATTAGAAAAGTTTTTGGGCATGTGAGTCCTTTTTCAGGTCTGAAATAGAAGCAGAAGACTTCAAAGCTAAGTACAAGTTGAGCGCTTTGTCTTATCACGTTGGTTGTGCTCAGACCATCTCAAAGGGATAGTTAGAGAAAGGAACAGTGAGAGAAAGAGGAGTTTGAAGAAGAGATACATCAAGGGGAAGGTGGGAGGTTTTTCTGTCACAAAAGCACTGTCTCTGAATTCAAGGGTTTTGGTATCCAGCAGATTTGTGAAAGCAGCCAAGTTTTTCTTTGGAAAATGTTGTAGGAATCCTTGAAGGTCTGGCCTAAGATTTTCGAAATGCAGTGATTATTTTCTGAGAAATACTCTCTCCCCGATAACTTGGGAACTTCTGTCCTTTACTTGTGTGTGTTCATTGTCTCTGGTGCCCAGTAGTTTCTTAGTTTCACCTGCAGAGTTACCCTGAGAGCACACAATGCACCTGATAAAAGGTCCCCAGAATTACAGGCATAGGAGTTGATTGTTCTGTGTTAAGGCGTATTTATTGTGCTGGTAGTGGAGAGATGTTGGTTGAGTTTTGTACTTGTGAATGGCTAAATACATTTAGTTTGTTTTGGCCACAGGCAACTTGCCTCTCCTAGTGGGTTTGGTGAGGTTGGGGCCTGTGTAATTAGAAGGGAGGACGTGGAGAGCCCTATTTCAAAACAGGATTGTTTTTCTAATAAATCTTTCAATGGTTGTATGTGTGTTCCACCACATGAAATTGCAAGTGGGAAGGATGTATAAGGGCTACGCTATTTCAACATTGTGCATGTCCAACAGCCTGACCTGTTTTTCTACTTATAGAGTCAGTCTGATAAAATATATTATTAATACATAGAAACCCTTAAGAATACGCCCTTGCTTTTTAAAAAAGCAGGCCCTAACATCAAAAAAAGAGGATAGATGATGGTAAGATTAGCTTTTGTACAAAAGGTGTCTGCGTCACCATGTGTCGAGAATGTTGATTGCACTGTAGTTAGAACAACACTTATGAATCACTCTGTGGAGGAGGATTTGCTGCTGGTGTTGCATTTAACCTTTTCCCTAAATCTTTTTGTTTAGGTAGGAGCCCAGCATGACAATCAGTGTGTATGAGCATTGTTAACATTTGTTAACCTAATCTTCATCGACCTTTTTCACTTCTGCTACCAATGGTCTTTCTTGGTGACAGTGCTGAAACAGTGTGCATACTGTCCAAGTGAACAGCCTACACTGTCCTGTTCACTGTAGGGAATCCAGTCTGTGTCTAAATAACCAGACAACTCTGCCTCCTCGACCTGGGTAATGATTTATAATCCACTTCTCCCTGGTTTCCCGTAAATCTCTCTCATGATATCTTCTCTTTCAGCCAAGTATTTTCCTCAAATCCTTGTTCCCCGAGGCTCCAGGTATATATTCTGTCCCTACGTGATCAAGTACTCCACAAGAGGGAAATCTCTAGAGTTTCAAGAACATGGTACATGTGGGTAATTGGCCTTTGTGATGCTTGTAACATGAGTATTACAGCTATTAATATCAGCAATATTATTTAGTATTAAACCTTGGAAGATGTACTAAAGTGGTGCTATGAGCACTTGTAATTCTTCAGGGTTTGGAGATGAGAGTGTTTTGCAGGAAAACTTCCACATGGCATCATATTCCTTAGTGGAACACCAGAGAAAAGAGCATGTAATTATTTGGCAAAGGGCAGTGAAAATGGTCTCACTGTGTCTCATCTGAGAGAAGGATCCCAGGAACATCCAGTTGGGGCAGAACCTTTTCTGAGGGTTCATTAGTTAAAAAGAGTGGAAAGGAGGGATGACATTCAGGCAGACCATGAGTTTTGAGAAAGATAGCACTTCTCCATGGGAAAATAAAATAGTAATACTAAAAAAGTAGCATGGGTAGTTGCAGCAGTTCTTGATCTCCACTGCTTCCTGAACTTGAAGTTGTTTCTGTTTCAACTTCTCACTAGAAGCCAGACACATCCAAAGCAATTCATACTGTGCAACTGTCTTATTTGCAGCTAGAACAATAGGTTTCCAAAATGCCTTTCCTTTTTTTCATCCTACAAAATCACAAAAAACATGGAAAAGCCTGAGGTTTCAATAATGGCACAGTGTGCTGGTGTTCTCAGCATTTAGAGAATACTAATTTAAGAATAAAGGCTCTTGTGACCTGTACTTTATAGTCTGATTTCAAAATATTGAGCAGAAATGTTTTGTTTTAAAATTATGTCTTCTTTCATGACAAAACTTCCCACAGTGTTTTTATACTTTCCATCTGGCTCTACCAGACTTGTTTCATTCTTTCCCAGTAGAGACATATATTGTGGAAAGCCAGCTGTAAAGCTAATGGTGTATGTTTAATAAAAAATATAACGTGAGATAAATTCTTAGTGCTTTCTGGAAGACAAAGTCTCTGAAAACAAGCAGTCACCAAGAACATACCACAGAGGCTCTCCCTCCCAGGGTGACACCTTCGAGGGTCCTCTCACACCAGCCCCCAGTCACCACCATGCTCAAAAGCTTGGAGATGGCTCTTCCCGGGGCAACATGGGGCTGTTTGGCTGTTTCTGCCAAGAGTTTGGCCAAGAGTGGAGGAGCAGCTTCCCTTGCAAGCTGTGGGCTGCAGCAGCCAGTGGCCCCAGAGGGCTGGTGAGGCTCTGTCTCACGCCGTTGTGATGAAATAGCTGGGATAGCTACACTGCCCTGGGACTCTGCCCCTTTGACAGCCCTGACTGACTGATGCAGCTGTACTGATGTTTTCTGTCTGGGGTTATGAGTAGAAAATACTCTGTAAGGAAAATAAAACAGAATATAGGCACTTTTAATGTTACCCACAGATTTAAAAATCTAATGCTTTCAGTTAGAACTTTCGAAATATTATATAAGAAAATACAAAGGTTTGGCTGAGGAAACACTTCATCTTGTTCTTTTGAAAATAATTTATCTAATACATCATTTAGATTAGCAAAAAATTACATATTCAATTCATTTAGTTGGGCTTTTTTTTTTCCATCCCCTCCCTGAGTGATATTTCTCCTTGGTCTGTGAAATCATCATTCAGAATATGAAATCGTGATTCAGAATATGTCTGGGTGATTATGTCCTACATGAGATATAGAAAAATGATTTCATTCCCGATGACCCCTTATAAGGTTATAAAGTCATTTATAAAGGCTTTGTCTTATAAAGGATTTGTCATCTGGAAAAGAGCTTTTTTCCCATGTTTAGAAAACAACAGAAAGCATGTAGTTTTGCTATTAGCTGAGACTACTATGCCATTCTCCAGTAAAGCAACTGATAAAAAATTATTTTTCATAGAAGTGCAATTTACACTAGCATTTTTCCATTATTGATAATAATTAATAACAATTCTCATGTAGAAAATGAAGTATTAATCAGCAATGTTTAAAGAGATGTTGTAAGTTATAGACATACTGTATTTAAAAAATAAGGGAAGATTTCTTCACTATTTTGTTTTTTGTGTTTGTAGCTATGGACTACACATTGAAATATTGGTGAAACAAACTGCAAAACATCCTTGGTGACAAGATGACAGAGTAAGGTTTTAATCACAGAAACAAATTTTTCAGATGTTCTCAGACCCAGTTTAATCTTTGCTCATGAGAGAAAGGGGAGGAGGGAGAGGGCATAAACTCTAATGTAGCATTTCTGTTTTATGTAGCTACATTCAGCTTTAACCTGCATTCGTTTATTTCAATCAGCATGAATCTTGGCAGTTGTATTTAGTATATGTGGCTCAGAATAATCTCTTTAAAGGCAGAAATCCTGAAGTGCACTGTAGCCACACTGTGCTGTGAACTGATTACCCAAAGAACAAAAGGTTGTTCAGACCTTTAAAGACATAGTAAGCCATGGAAAACTTATTTAATCTGTGTTCTTTAGGGGAAGCCGATGACTCAGTGCTTGACTTACAACAGTGGTCATGTACAATCCTGCACATGTCTGTGTGCAAATCCTTCACTGTCCCTCTTTAACCAAGCAAGTCTGTATCACCTGCACACAACAGTATTACTGCTGGCTATCTCAGTCATGGGTTTTCAGAGTGCTGTTGCAACTTGTGTGTTTGCAGCTGAAGGTCTGCTGCAACACTAAGTCTTCAGGGTACTTAGCCAGTCACCCTGTTTATGCTCACACACTGCTCAGACTAATGCCAGCGACTGAATAAATACAACTGATACCTTTTTATCAGACACCTTATTTTTCAAAGGCTGAGAAATTAGCTCCTGTGTGTCTGACAAGTGGGAAGTTCTTGCCTTCACATTTACAACCTGGCAAAGAAAGTCGAACAGATCAAGTCTCTTGTCAAGGACGCACCAGAAGAGAGTGAGGTAGCTGGGAAGAGCTATTTTCTGCTATTGAGTCCATGTGCTCTAACCCCAAGATCAGACAAATGAATGCAGGCAGAAGCCTGACCTGAAAATAGCAGATTTTCAGTTAAGATCACTAATGAGGATTTTAATTAGTTGAGTAAGCCAGCATCAATACAATCAGTAAACCAAGCTCCATGACCTAGCAGCCTACTTCTTTCTGAAGGAAACTGTACTGTAGACAAGTGGCTATGAGGCCTTTCTCTGCCATTTTTTACAATTTTTTAGCACAAGTTTGGCTTCATTAATTAGTATTTTAATGAGTTTTAAGTAACATGGGTCTTCTTAGAGTGTAAATCCATTCTGAATGCTCTCATCTGGACTGGGATGGACACCCATTTCCAACAAGGGCTCGTGCGGCTCTGTGGCTCACTTGTGGGGACCTGCTAGCCCTGTGTCTCCCTCTCCCCTGGCAGTTGGGCTTTTCACCCCAGCCTTTCCTGGCTGACATAACTTCCCTTTCATCTGGTCCCACAAGTGGCCCTCTCTGGGTTGCAAAGGGAGCTTTCCATTCTGTCAGTGGTTGTAGGAAAGCCCCCTCCACAGCTTTGCTAAAGGTTTTCTTTTTTTTGGAATATGGCTGTCCCTAAGGTAAAAACAGCTAAAAAAAGATTTTCAGCAGATTCCACTCCTCACTCTGATTTTTTAACACAGTACCAATTGTGAAAAGCTTAACAGTCTATACTACCACAGCTTGAAATTAATCTAGACAATGTGTCCATAATATATCCATATTCTGTGATAGAACAGGGTCTCTATCCTTTTAAAGTAACATCATCACCAGTGGAAACAATTTGCTTCATTGAGGTGATTTCTTATTTCCATGGTGTGAATTGATGGTTACAACAAGAGTCAGGAATGCTTCCTAGCTGAAAGTTTGTGAATATGCAACAATATAGTGAATTTTGAACTTGCAAATAGCTTAACATGATTGCCTGCATCATAAGCAATAGACTTGCAACAATCACAAGTGCAATACTTTGTGCAAACGCTGAACTTCCACAGAGCTTACAAACAAGACTGGGTGAAAAGGAAGAGGAGGGCTGAAATACAGCTGGAAAGAGAATGGTGTGATAGCTGACAGGCATCAGGTCAAGGGTGAATTAGGTAACCAAGAAGGGAATGGAAGGAGAAACAGGTGAAGTTTCCTTACAAGCTCCCTAGGAAGGGAGAAGAGCTGGATAGAAAAGGAAATGTGGAAGGGAGAAAATAGTACTGCTTTTCTGGGCTCTGCTGGATGAGTTGCAGAGTGTCCCTGTTATGATTGCACTGAGAAAGTTGTACTAGCCCGGGAATACACTACATAGGACAGCCATAGGGCAGAGCTAGTGCTTACTAGTAGGATATAGCAGCTTGCTCAATAGCAGTAGCTGAAATTTATTTCTACATCTTAGTTATAACTCTCTTTTATATAAGCAATTAGTACATACTTGTACTACATATCTGTAGTAGTGTAGCTCTCATTTATCTTATTATTTTATGTATTTTGCATTGCATTTTAATTTGATGAAAATGGAACGGGCTGCCCAGGGAACTGGTGGAGCCACCATCCCTGGAGGTATTTAAAAGATGGTAGAAGTGGTTCTTAGGGACAGGGTTTAGTGGTGGACTTAGTAGTGCTGGATTAACAGTTGGACTTGATGATCTTAAAGGTGTTTTCCAACATAAATGATGCTATGATTCTCTCATTCTGAGGAAGAGAGCCCCATGTGAATCAAATCTGCACAGAACTAAATAAGAGAAACATGATGCTGGAAACAATGTGCTGGCAAGGGCCATATGAGGCCTTTGCAGCTCTCCATTCCACTGGCAAATCTGCACCTCATAAGACTGAATACAAACAGAAGTATAAAACAGCCTCAGGAATGAGAATGCAGAGCAAAACTGTCAGGCTAGGTCTGATAAAGATAAAAGTTTGAAATTAAATCAGAGCAAAAAGTCTATGGGCTATTGACTTAGGTCAATAAAGATACAGACACAAAATCAATGACATTTTAAAATCTTTAAGCTGGTATCTAAGTGCTATTGTGAATGAAACGGTAATGCACGAGAGAAAACAAGCAAAGACAAAACCAAAATCTTATAAATTCAATCCTTGTGTCTTGGTTATACAGACTATTAAGTGGCAAGAGAGTAATGTCAATTTGTATTAATTTCTGCCATTTATAGCAGATGAAAATGGGCTCCTATTTTTACCCAGCATCAGTGATGTGCTGGTGATTAAAAAATACCACAGCTTAAAATAATTTTCTAATTCAGTAACTTTTCTTCTACCCTTTTACCCAAGTTCAGAGTGAATGAAAGGAAAAAAAATCTTAAATGCTCACCAATTAAAAGTTTAGCCAAGGTCTGTGAAGATTACTTGATTAATTTTTCATGTCTGACATTTTTTACAGAAGCATAATTTTTATGAAAAAGAAGTGACAATTTTAATGGTGTTTGTCAACCAGCCTATTTTCACTGTTTCAGAGTCTTCTTTCACTTTTCTGCTCATCCTTTCCTTCCTAGACCAAACTCAGATCGATTTGATTTTTTTTCTGCTTTGCAGGGCATTCCTACAAAATCATTAGCTCAGGTCTCAAACAGTTACTTTCATTGTATGGAAGACTGAAAGAAGTTACTGAAAGAAGGCCTGTACCATCCATCACTCATCTTTTCAGTGAAAAGCACTAGATTTATCAATGTGACAGCAAGGCAGAGTTGCTTTTGAAAATATATTTGGCCAAATTTTCAACATTTTTTGACATAGCTCATTTTGACCCCACAAACATTGGTTTGATTTTTGGGCCATTTCTAAAGTGCTCAGATGTATTTTTTTTTATTTAAAACTGTGGTCTAATTCTTACCATACTCAGATAGTATGCAGAAGCTTCTCTTTTTAAAAGTTAACAATACTACATGAAAGCAATAAGCATTTGAAAGACAAACATATTATTTTTTAGTGTATCCTGTTTATTCCTAAAATGAAACTGTTTTAGCTTCCTTGAGTGCAAAGACATAATGAAAGCTAAAAGGGATGTAGCAGGTACCAATTATAATGATCAGTCTGCATGGGTACCAAATCTGCAATTCTAATTTACAGGTTAAGTGATCGCATCTCAGAAAATCTGGGAACATAATAAAGAATTTGTTCAAACTTAATTAGGACAAGTCATTAAAGCAAATCTTGAGGGGGAGGAGTGGAAAAAAGAGGCAATGAGAAGAAATTGCTGTCCTTAATACTTTTGTACAAAGTAAAATCACTCTCAAGTGAATTCTAGTTATGGCAGTGAAACAGTAAAGAAAGGAACAGTAGGGGAAAAAGCAAGGGAAAGAAAAAAGAAGTAAACTGTTGGTATATGAAAGGAGAAAGGAAAAAAACAGGCATGTGGTGTTCTAAAATTGTTATGTGTTTTCTCTGGCGTGGCTGTTGCAGAAAGGTTGATGTCCTTCCACACCAATTGCTGATTTCTTCCCTTGTTCTATTTCAGCTCTCTATATTCTGCAATCGTTAATTGCATTTCTACTTTAAACTGTTCCATATTTTTGGTTAAACCCTAACTTGAATCTTTGGCTTCTATAGTATTTTCTGCTTTTCAAACCAAGAACTAACTAATAAAAGAATGAATCTACCTGAATAAATGCCCTTTCCATGCAGGTTTGAAGGTTTGAAATGCAACTAAAGAATAAACAGAGAAACTAAAAGGCCAGGCAGAAAAGAATTCAACACTGCTCTATTAGATCTCTGGGGGTTTTTTAGGTTTATTAATTTGAGAGCCTGAATACCTGCTGCTGACCTCCCTTTTTCCCCACAGGCACTGCTCAGCCAGGCTGGCTCTCACAGAGAGAACAGCACAAGCCCATAGCTCACACCACTTAAAGGCTGACAGCCTCCAGTCTATCAATGCAGCAGCCACTTCATTAGGATTATTTATATCCTGGTAGATGTCAGAGTGTGAATATTCCTGTTCTGGCTGAAGGATGCTGAGTGTCTGTCCCATTTGGGCAGAAAGCTACTTGTGCCCCTCTTCATATCCTCAGCACTGCTATTGCTCTGTCTACCTGGCTGTCATCTTCAGCTGTGCTCAAGCTCCTG
The DNA here is from genome assembly GCA_026261815.1 of Monarcha castaneiventris obscurior. Lineage (NCBI taxonomy): Eukaryota > Metazoa > Chordata > Aves > Passeriformes > Monarchidae > Monarcha > Monarcha castaneiventris. The sequence goes on along the minus strand of JAMPIT010000379.1, from coordinate 22,969,075 downwards.
TCATTTATCCTCAGATCTCCCTGGCACCTCAGGACTGCTCTGATGCCTGTGCTCAGTCAGAGCACAGCATTTCTCTGACAGTGCCAGGTAGTGCACTTAGGGGTGAGACATATATATTGTGTCGTTACTTGACACAAAAATCATTCCCAGCTGTTTATTTCCTGGTGCCCTTGTTTGTGTTACAGCTTATTTCATTCTGCCAAAGCAATGTGGTAGAGCCACAGAGCAGCTGACAACCAGCATGGCTTGAGGCAGGGTTTTGAAGCCATAAAGGTGACTCACTGTCACAAACTTTAGCCCAATGTCCTGTTTCAAGGGAACTGATTTTGCAAATTTTGCACCCTGCTCTGAACCATTATCAGAAAAGGATTGCCTGTGCTGTATTCAGGAGACTGCACTGCCCCACCCTGGCCTGTGCTGATCCATCTTCCCAGTCACACAGAAGGCTGAGCTGCTGTCAGTCCCCATCCTTTCTCTAACCTGGAATGTAATAATACAGTGCCATGGATACCAACAGGAGGAAAAACTTATAGGGCAGGAGCTCAGCGTGCCCTCTGCTCCACTCTGAAATTCAGCAGTAGCAAAGAATCATAGACTCAAACTTAAAGAATCATTGAATAATTTGGGTTGGAAAGGACGTTTTAAGAGTCCTACCACCCTTCCATGGTCAGGGATATCTTCAACTGGATCAGGTTGCTCAGACCCCCGTGCAAGCTGCTCTTGAATGTTTCCAGGACTGGGCTTTCTTTGAGCTTCCTTTTCTGGAAGATACACTTGTAGCAACCCTTCTATTTCTCTTTGCATCCCTTGCTAAGTTCAGCTTCAGCTGCATCTGGGCCTTTGTGACCTCACCCCTGCAAAACTGGGCAGCATCCCTGTACTCTTCCCATCTCTTTACTGCCTGGATTTGTAGCAAGCACTACAACTTAAACAGGTGCTCTGTCTGAGGGTAAAATAAGCAAAGCAAACAAAAGAATATGAAATGTGCATATCCTTCTCCACTTGCTACCTTTTGCTGGCAGCTGCTTACAGATATCTTTCCTACTCTGTGCAGATTGTTTACTTGCAGCTATTACTAGCAGGAGCTGATTAAGAGTACCTTCATGTATTGAGAGAATTACTGGCAGCAGATGGATCATAAGCTGAGATGAAAGGCAAGGGTGGCTTGGTATTTCACTAAGTGGGCAGAACTTGGGGATTGCTCTGGAAGGCAGCAAAACTGGAAGTGAATTCAACAGCGTGATATGGAAAAATAACAGCTATACAACAAAGGCCATAACTGCCCATGGACTGACATCATATTGGCAGCAGGTCAACAGGCAACTGATATAAGCATTGTATTTGCCAAAGAATGACTTTATAAATAGTTCTTCACTACCAAATAGCAGAGAGACTTGGATATTTCACAAGTTTTATCTGAGAAAAAGATAGAGAAGAAAAAAAGGGGAGTATAAGGACGGAGAACTACTCAGACATTCAAGCAGAACAATTTTTTTCATTTCCAAAAAGAGCTGATTTATTATCTATTAGCTATGATTAGCTTGTTTATTATTTATGTTTAATGTGGAAATTCTGAAAAGGATGTCCTCAATCCTTTTCATTCATGCTGTTACATATTGAAAAGAGCCAGAATGAAAAACATCTGTCTGCTGCTGCAGACACCAAAGCAATCCTATAAGAAAAGAGGAATATTTGAACTTTAACCTTATCTTCATTGGAATTTGCAGCAGGTTGTTGCACATATGTGTTATTCAGAATATGTAGCTGACACTTTTCACTGGAGTTAAGCCTTTACTTCCCAGGACTTTTGCTGTAGGCAGGAATACCCACATCGCTCTGATTCTGCTCCGAGCAGAAGGTCTAAAAACAGCGGGCTCTTTTTCCTGAGAGCATCAGGCAGGGGAGTTCTCCCTCTTGTGGAATCAAATGTAACTCCACTGGAAATTTAAATTCTGCTTCCATGCTCACCCACTCTCAGAGACAGACAATACTTAACTCCTAAGATAGCAAGAGGAAGGTGAATGTAATTTGCAGATTTCCTCATATGATGGCACAATATGGGCAAGAGCACGGTCTAATCAGAAATAAGGTAATATCACTATGAAGACCATATTTTGACCCGGACACGCACTGTACATTGCAATAATTCTGAAATTCTTTTGCATATCAAGCATCTGGTTCAGCAGCTTTTCCTTTAACTTATGGCCATTACTGTCAAATTTGCCTTTCTTCTGTTTCTAAATGGCTCTTTGCACTATTACATAGAGGAAGGATTTATTACAGTTTTAAACCAGTGCATGCTCTTTTCTTTTTTTTATTCTTTTTATTTCCCCTCTGGTCTCTGCATGTAAGTAGAATATTCTCGAACCTCACCAAGCAGGTTTTCTTCCAGTGTAAACTCTTTTTGCCCTCCCTCCATCCAGCAGGTGTGGCTCACTGTTTTTTTTGGCTCTGGGAAATGAACATTTCTGAGCATTAAGTAAATATATTGCTGAATTGATCTTTGTTCTCTGTGTATGCTGAACTGTATTAATTTCTATCTCTTCACAGACAGAACATTTTGGATGAATAGCTGTTTAAATACCTAGTAATTTCTACCGCTTTTTTTTTTTTTTAATTGAATTGTAGCATGATCCAATTCATTCTCATTTATTCTTCCCAAGAAGATCAACTCTAGATCATTTGCTTTAATGTTGACATCTCATGTTTCAAACCCATGGTCATGTAACTGAAATTCCACTCCATTCTTTTGACTCTAATATTGACTTTTCAAGGTACCTAATAACCAGCCATTTCATTAGCCCACTTATCTTCTGTATTTTTCAGTAGCATCCATTACATTAAATGCGTGCTCCTAAAAAAGTGTTCATAATTTTTTCTTGTGGTAGTAATCTAGCCTCTCGATGTACAAGATCAAGTGGCTAATTTTCCCCTTACTGTAATTTTCCCCTTACATCTTATTTAGGTTTGCATTTTATTTTTCTCATTCACTTTTTTTTCTTTTAATTTCAGAGCTTTTGAGCCACTTGCAAAATTACAGAACTTCACATAGTTGCTTGGCTGCCACTCTTCATAAGTCAAAAAGTCAGTCCTGAAGAAAAAACACGGGAAGATTTACAAAACCTACTAGCTAATCAGAATAGGGACTTGACAAAGCTCATACTAGAGATTGAAAGATTGTGCAATAATACTTCTTAAGTTTCTGTTACACAATGAAGGTAAATTTCAAGAAATAGGTTAGGAAGTATCTTCCGTTTCAAGTCTCACATGTAGCAAAGGCCTTTCATCTTACAGTATAACAGAGCTGTTACCTGTCCCAATGTCTGGTTGTGCAAGTCCCAGGTAGTTTCACACTTCTCTAACCTCATCCTACTTGATATATAAAGGCATTTCCTCACCTCTCTATCCAGGCAACACACAACAGCCCTTATGCCTCTTCAGGCTCATGCAAAGCCCAGACATCTTCAGACTTGCTATGGCTGACAGTGTTTCCTCTATCAACAGCAGCTTCTGTTTTCCTTTGCTGACACAGAAATGGCATCTGATACCAATCCTCTTCTCCTGTTTTTATTTAAAGAACTGTGACTTTCTGTAAAAAGCAAGAATCCCATATTTTCTTAATTCCTAAGTAAGAGCTAGTCTAGTCCCCTAGTGCTGTTTCACCCAGCTTTCGCTCCTGAAAGGCCCATCCCCAGCTCTGCAGGTGGGCTGTTCACCAGGGTCTCTTGTCCCTGCAGCCTGCCAGGCTCCTGGGGAGCCTTGCAGTGAGGCCTTCACCTCCAGGGTGAAGCCTCCTCCAGAGGTTTCCAGTGCTGTCCTCATCCCAGTCCCTCCCACCAGAGAGATGCCAGCTGGCAAAATAGATTTAAAACAGCCTCCTCCTAATATTTTGATATTTAATGATGAGATACTTAGCCTAGGTGCCAAGACTGTCTCTGAAAAGTAAAACAGTTTATTGTCTTACTGTGTAATTGAGCACCTGTGAATAATGTAGAAAAAACCCCAAAACCTGAGAGCAAGAAAGTGCTTGAATTGCTTTTATGTCCCATCTGAGAGCAACTAGAAATTTTTCCTTTCATAAATGATTTTTTAGTTGATTTACAGAGAACACAAAGAAGAATTAGTCTCACTTCTCTCCTGGCAACCCAACTGGTGAGATGTAAAGCAGGGCAAATTTCTCTCACAGTACTATTTTTATGCTTTAAAGCCACACAGCTATAGAATTTGCCAAGAATCAGATGTTTATTTGTTTAAACACTTGCAGCATCTATGACTTGCTTTAGGTATTTGGCAATAACTTACATGTATAATTTGTAAGGAGTGAAAAATCAACAATCACATTAACATTTCTGAGATTCCAATGTCCAGAGAATTTCAGTAATTTTATTTACATTTATAACCTTGTATCTGACTATTACTTTTCTTGTGTTCAGAAAGAAAATGAAAGCTTGTGTATCATGCCCAGAAAGTCAAGAGGCCATGCTGGGTTGACCTTTGCTCAATGCCCAGTGCCCACCAAGCTGCTCTATCACTCCCCCTTCTCAGTGGGACAGGGGAGAGAAAATAAGATGGAAAAAAAATTGGAGGTTGGGATAAGGCAGTTTACTAAAGCAAAAGCAAAAGTTTGTGCGTGAACAAACAAAGAGGGGAAAAAAAAAGTATTCTCTATTTTCCATCAGCGAGCAATGTCCAGCCACTTCCCATGAAGCAGGGCTTCAGAACCGGTAGCGATTGCTCCAGAAGGCAAACTTTGCAACTAACAAATGTCCCACCTTCCTCCTACTTTTCTTAAGTTTTATAGCTAACCTGATATCATCTGGTATGGAAAATCCCTTTGGTGAATTTGGGTCAGCTGTCCCAGCTCTGTCCCCTCCCAGGATCTTGCCCAGTGATGGGGAGTGGAATGTTGGGGAGGCAGCGCTCATGCTGTGCTGGCACTGCTCAGCAGTAGCCAAAGTGTGGGTGTGGTATCAACACCTTTCCAGCTACCAAGGCACAGCACAGCACTGTGAGGTCTGCTCTGGGGAAAATTAACTCCATCTCAGCCAGACCAAATACACAGATATATGCAAAAAAAGATTTTGGCAAAGAACAGACAACAAAAAGTTTCTCAGCTCGGAATTTTGTTTGGAAATAGTCTTATTTTGTAGCTCTTACTACACTCCCTGTAATGCCTGTTACAACCTGCGATGTCACCTCAGATGTCTCAAATAATTTAGAAATTTTGGTCCTGCATTGAAAAACTTCAGAGGGTGGTACAGCAGTGTCTTGGTGTGACACGTGGCTCAGCACCAAGCATGACTTTGAATTCTGTGGAGGCAAAGACTGTCATTTTCAGTTCAATGACTGTCATGTTCAGTTTGGTGCAGCTTGGAGGGTTTGTGCTCTCTCTGTGCCCTGATACAGTCTGGGACCACAGCTCTGTCACTAACCAGTGCTTTGTAAGAGATGAGGAGAAAATGCAGAATTGCTGTACAATCACAGGGCAGGATCACAGTGGTGTTATTCTGTAACAGAGGCATGTGTTGTATGTGAAGAGTGCATGGGGATGTTCTGTGTTAGGCAAACCAAACTGCACCCTTGATGCATGAAATTGCAATCCTCCAAATGACTTTGCAGTGTGGGGAAGGAATGAAGAGAGGCTTAAGTAATAACAATTGCCTATTCCATTGCTCTTTCTCTGAGCAGATATCAATAACACACAACAATTCTGGAAGCTACAGGGACTTGTATAAGGTTAAATTACCTTAGTCAAGGTTAATTGAAGAGGAATGGTGAAATTCAAATTAGAAACAATATATGTTACATTAAAATATAAAACCAGGAAAGAAGTATGGCTTGCCAACAAGGATTACAAACAGTGCTGCATATCAACAAATCATAGTAGAGCTGGAACACTTGTTTTTATGGTGTAGGTTGCAGGCTGGTGGCTTTTTTTTTCCTAACAGTTATTGTCTTTTCCATTTCAGAAGACTAAGAATTAGGACTAGTTGCACATTCCTGTGTGCCACACTGAAAAATTTAACATTCAAGAGAACATCCCTAGCTCTTAACTGCCCTTTCCTTTCATGGCACCCACTGGTGGGTGCACCTGTCCAGTGCAAGTGTCTGTGCTGGGTATTGTGCAACAGGCACCTACATGGTGTGAAGACCTCTCTGGAGGCTCTCTGTGTGCTCAGTAGGAGACCTGCAGGTTACCTTGCCAGCAGAAACTGGTGAGGTCTCAAGGGTTAGGCAGGGGCTCAAGGGATTTTGAAAAACACCAATATTTAATTTGTCCTTGTGAATTTCTTAAGTAAGTTCCACTGTGGAAAAAATCAGCATGATTCCTGGGATCACACTTTTGATACTTCTAGGCAAGCAAAGGACGGTCTGAGAGGGTGAAGTGTTTTCCTTGAATATACACTAGCTGGAATGTGCCTTGAAGTGCTCCATGGCAGACTGTTCTGCTGGAAAGCAAAAGTAGTTCAGTATAACCGTATCATTTGTTTGTTGGAAATACCTTTTCTACAAAATAGTAATGTATGTGGACTATCGTCAAATGAGAATTTCTCCCAGAACTTAACTGACCAAACCCTTTGTTTTTCTGCTTTTGGCAAACTATGTATGCCAGGAACTATGCATTAGAATAATTTAACACTAATATTACATTGACTCAAAACATGTCTACCAGCAAGAATTGTATATTTTTTCACTTTGGCTAAGAATTTAGTTTCATTTTAGATGAATACTATGGTTTCTACTTTCAAACACAGACTTTGAATCTTGCAAAAATCTGTTCTAATATTTTTTAATTTTCTTTTGCCTTTAATATTTAGCACTTATCTACTAATAAATCTTTGTTCATTAAGTGCTTTATAGTTGCAAAATGTTACATGATAGCTCACTATTAATGAACAGAATTTTAAAAAGAAATCCTGTAAAACAGAGTGTTTTATAAAACCATCACAACTTAACTGACATCAAACTGATGCACAGTACAGTGGTTAGTGCTCTAGTATGACTGAACATATGGGGAGAACTTCAGATGATAAAAATTGTTCCAGACAGGAGATGTCAAGGCACAGTTCTCAATGCTGAGGCAACTCTATTTACTCTTAGCTGCTCTGGGTTCCACGTCTATGTCCAGGTCTGACAGAGCGCAGTAGAACAGCATCTGAACATACTTCGTTGTTGTATCTGTACTGGCAAAAATGTGAGACAGAGTTATAATATATCTTAGATATGCATTTGGGTTTTGAGGATTTGAAAACAGTACACAGTAGAAAAATCTTAAAACACCTTAATCAATTGAATTAAGCATATGTTATAAATAGCTAAAGGCAAAATAGGTCAATAATTAAACTGAAATTCTTGTTTAATCAGATTTAATCAATATTTTCATTGAATTTATAGCTGAATTCAAAATGAATAAAAATATTAAAGATATGCATTTGAAGACTGCCTGAATTTGAGGACTGAAAACTACTCTTCAAGACAATAATTAATTATTTCATTGTTTCTGAAAATTTGTGGTCTCCTCTGATTTGGATGTTCCATTCCTTGGATGGAAAGTGAAGAAGCAGAGATGTTCTGGTATTTCTGCTTTCCAGGGTGTAAAAAAGTACAGATTTAGTATTCACAATCCTACATGGCTTTTATTGAGCCAACATATTGAAATGGTTCAACACCACAAATATCAGATGACCATATGACATCCACATATGGGACTGGTTTGTACAGGTAAGCATGGTTTTCTTTTCAGGACCATGTGATGAAGCAGATGATCTCAGACATGCCACATATCAAAGCATAGCAAAACTTCATAAAGAAAAGGATTTTAGGAAAAATTATTCTCTCTTTCTTCTGACCAAGGTTTCAGCATGTTGACTAGGACGTGATGTTGCTTACCAGAGAGCCAAAGCAGACATTTAGGTCGTTTTTCAACTGGCAGATAGACTCCCAAATAATATGCAGGAATGCCTGAGAGGGCAATAGCAACGCCAATAAGGGAATTGATTGTGTCACTGTAGAGAGGCACTATGACCAGGAAAAGGGAACACAAACAATATACTATAGGGAAGAAGAGGCTCAGCTGTGGAGACAAAAAAAAAAAAAAGAAAAAAAGAAAAACAAACACAAAAAAACCAGCATTTGTTAAAAGATGCAACAAATACTCTATTGTAAAAATTCAGGCTTTGCAGATTAAAGTTAGACATGTCAATAATAAAAGTATGTACTGAATCTTTTGACTGCTTACAGTCAGCATAATTTTTTGCTTCTGTGTACACTGCTGAGAGCCTCTTATCTGGTACACATCTAAGCATTTGACTATTTCATTTTTTTCAGGCTGGCATAAACCCACTTCCTTTACAAGTATTAAAAGATCAACCTTTGAAAAAGGTACTTTAAAACTGAGCAGTAATGGGTAGCTTTCTCTTCAACTTCAGTTTGGAATTTTTAAGTGTAATTTTGATTGGAAACTAGCTCACTAGACCTTCAATTACCATCTTGATGCTGTAGAACTAATGGACTGATTTACAAGCATTTTGTGTGGTCACTTAACAAATATTGTACCACAAATAGGGAAAGTTGGGCCACAAAGCTGATAAGAAGACTGGAGCAGCTTCCCTACGAACACAAGTTGAGAAAGCTGGGGCTGTTCAGCCAAGAGAAGAAGAGTTTGCATGGAGAGATCATAGCAACCTTCCAGTGTCTTAAGGGGGCCTACAAGGAAGCTGGAGAGGGATTCTTTGTTAGGAACTGTATTGATAGGACAAGGAGTGATGGGTACAAACTGAAAGAGGGGAAATTTAGGTTAGGAATTAGGAAGAAATTCTCTACTGTCAAAGTGGTGAGACATTGGAATAGGTTGCCAGGGAGGTTGTGGAAGCCCTAACCCTTGCAGTGGTTCAAGGCTAGGTTGGATAAATCCTTGAGCAACCTGGTCTAGTGGGAATTGTCCCTGCCTGTGGCAGGGATGGTTGGGACTAGGTGATGTTTTGGGTCCCTTCCAAATCTTAACGTTTTATAATTCTATGATACTATGGAAGTTTCGATAACCTCTTTATGAATTTATTTTTTACCCAATTTTTTTTTACTATGTCTAGTAGTGAGCCTTCTCAAGAGTCCAGGAGCTGACATTTGAATACCAGCTGAAATTGGTGAGAATTTACTGGTATAAATACTTTTTTTTTCCCTATAAAGGTTAAAAATGTAAGCTGATGAAAACCAACTGCTACGTTTCAGAAAAGGAAATGTTGTATGTGGAGCTGTGTTGTTGAATAAGCTGGCAAATGCTGACAGGAATTAAACAGTCATTGTCTGTAATCTGACTGTAATCCTTAGTAGAGTCAGAGGCAAAATTGCCAAAAAGGCAAGATTTAATCTTTATCTTCCACATATTTTGTGATAAAGTTTGGAAATTGAGTGTGAACATGCTTCAGGAAAATTTGGTCTGCTGTGGAAAATTGGGAAGTTTCCTATCAGGAAGTGCTTAGGATATTTTATGCCTTTGTTTGAACCCTTTTTTTAAATTAATCAGAATGTCACACTTAAATGGAAAGAAAATGTGTATGTAAAAATGATGCAGGAGTTTAGGAAGAGAGATTGACAAAGAAGATATGTTTGGGGGGTGTTAATTTGTAATTCTCTTAGTTCTTACTGCATCACTACAGAGCCAAAATGCAGATCATGGAGCCAACAAACAGGAGACAGTGCATGGTTTTGTGTGCCTGCTGTGTGTTTCCATCCTTGCTTCCTGGACAATCACTGGATTAAAACTAGAAATAGGTTTTAGGTATGCTTTGTTTCTGTGCAGTCTCCCTTGCCTAACTGATAGTCAAATGATCTTCTAAGTCAATCATTAAACTTGCATTTTACTGTCTATGACCACTATGCAGGGGGAGGGAACATTCAAAATACATTTGATTATTTGAGCTAACTTCTGTGTGAGCAGAGTTGTGAACATTTATGGGCTTTGGAGGGATTTTGCTGTGTTTGTTAAATCACGCAGGTTTGATCAGAGTGTTAACCTCTCTGGACTCTCCATCACCAGCTCTGCTATTCTTCCAGGATGGGCTAAGAACCCCAGAAATTTATTTATTCCTTACTTGTGTGGAAACAAAAATTATTATAAGTCTGAATGAAAGAAGAATAAATGGGATATATCATTTCAACCTCACAGCAAAACTACCAGAACAGATGTTCTTGTGGACTCTGATGGGTTTTGCTCCTCCATCTTGTCTTTTGAGAGAATTTCTATGGCTAATAAATAATCTATAACATAACTGGTACTGTTATGGTTGTGATATTAAAGATCATATAAACACATACATTAGCTGGCTTTTAGAGCTTTCTTCCTGTCTTTTTTACTTACTTTAACAGGCCGTGGTCTGTGTGGCTGAGTATATCTCAAATATATTAGTCCTGCAATAGACAGACCCACAAAGAGCCAGTAGTTGAAGCAGTAGTAATTAATAAGGAGGAAAACATCTTCCACAAGGAGATAAAGCAAAGTCATTAAGCCCTAGAGAAAATAAAAACAAAGACTTTTTAATGTGAAAATAAAGACAGAGTAAAATTATAAACTGCCCTGTTTCCAACTTATTTGTATGGGCTTAGGATATCAGGTCCTTGAAAGAAGGACACAGTCCACTCATAAATTGAGACCATTAGAGTAAATTTTGTGCCCTGCAGGTGTGCTATACTTCCTGCACAGAAAGACCTAAGCCACCAGGAATTCAATGTCTATTTTAACAGATGAGCAGAAAAAACTTCCACTTTCCATATGAAAAATGTGAATGGTGGTATATTAAGAGAGTATAGATCATCTTACTACTGCAAACAGAATCCCTGTGAGAAGAGTCTTCATAATGAGATTACAATTTTTAGTAAATTATTTGATGTCAAACAGGATCAGTATGATAATCTATTCATAAATGATATGTAACACAGGGCAATGGCAGACACCAAATAAAATGCACACTCAAATACATGGATTATTTATGAGCATGATTTCCACTAATTCTATAACTTATGGTTCCACAATTTTGTGTCACAAGATCTCATTTGTATAGTGACAACAGAAAAAAGTCAACAGGCTATAGGCATCCAATGGTAGAAATTTAAAGAGCTTTTTCACTTCTATCAAAACTAGAGTTGTAGAACATCAGCTCATAGCAGGGTCAGAGAGATGTTCCTGACATATTCTCCTCCAGTGACACTCCAAAAGCTCACATTAAAGACTTAAACAGCTCCTGTCTATACCATTATGTATTTAGCCATTCTGTTTTCTCAGCAATGCTATTGTACTTCTCACCAATATTGTTTGGAGAGTGTATGAACATGAATCAAGCCATTCTCTTTCCACTGGGGGAAAAAAACCCTATCAGACAAAATAACACCATTCCCACCCCCTCAATGAGTTTTAGAAGTTTTAGAAGTTTTGTGGGCATTTGCAGAAGATGTCCCCAGGGCAGGAGAAGCCCATGAGAAGCCCAGGGCAGAGCAGAGATGTTTTACCCAAAGTCCAGACCCCGACTGCCCCAGCCAGGCACGAGGCTGGGATGTCACTTACATTGAACAGGAGAGCAGGGACTGGTGTGAAGCACTTTCTGTGAATCAGGCTCAGACTGACAGGGAGGTGTCCTTCCCTGGCTCCAACATAGAATAGCCTAAAAAAGACAAAGGAAACTCAACCATACAGCCAAGGAATAGCTATTTGCTTCCTGACAAAGCAAAGAAATAATTCTTTTATTACTCTGTTGTAAGTGCTGCTCTCTTCTCAAGTGGCTTTAGTTTATCAAACAGTGCTGGTCATGAGAAGATGTCTGATTGTAACAATCTCTCCATCATAAACAAAAAACTTGACATGGCAAAAATTGTGTCCCTTTTACCAAACAGCAGTAAAGAATGTGGATTAACAAGACATGACTCCTTTCCAATTATTTTAAATAAGTGTTTTATTTCATACCGAGATGCTGCAATAATTGATGAGTTTAAGCCACTATAGCAAGACATGGCCACTGCTATAGGAATTATCCACTTGGCATGACTAAGGGTTTCAACTCCAAATGTCTGTAACAGAAAAAAAATAATGGTGAGGCCCACTATGTTAAGCATATGGATAATCCTGAGAAATTCTCATGAAAACACATCAGCCCAAATGTAAAAAACCCCATGCTTTTTTATGACACCCAATAATGACTTGGGAAATTGGAATTTGGAGAAGCTTATCCATATCAAAATAAAAATTGCAGATATATTAAAAAAGATTAAAAAAAATCTAAACCTAAATCAAGTCAATGACAGAAAAGATTATGTATTGGCTTTAAAGTATTCTGACAAATCCCCACTGTAGTAATCCATGAATTATCATTTGACTTCTGTATAAAATATTGATAAGGTTTTAAAAAACATTTCAGTGCACACTTCTGCATTGAAAATATTGCTGTGGTCCTGCAACATTAAACGTTACACACTGTACATTAGAATGATAACAAAAAGACCTGGTTCTCCAAACACCCAGACTTTCTACAGATCTTTGATCCTGGCAAAAACATCTTTCCTATGAGGTAGTGTTAAGAGCACAATTTACAGAGTATGTAAGAGGATTTTTCAAGAGCAGATTTATTGGATACATTCTTGATATGCACCTTCTAATATACTGGTACTGTTACATGAAAAAAAATGTTTTAAGCAGCGTTCAGTATGACAGTATCTCAGCTGTTTGCCAAGTATGCTACCTAAAATTTTCCTGTAGTGTCTTCTGTTTGGGTTATGTTCCACAACTTACCACAGCCACTGCATCACTTGTGAGGAGAGCTGACATGTCCAACACTACATAGTATGCTATATTAGTCAACAAGTAAATAATAGCTACAATAGGCATCGAAATTGCAATAGAAAGAGGTAGATTCCTGCAAAAGGAGAACGGAAAAATTATTTCATGTTATTTAAATGAGAAATACTTAAATAGAAGGTTGGTCCCTGGTTCAATCATTGGTGAATGGATACCTCCATTATGTCTTGTAATCCATCATTTTGAAGCATGGGGTTACAAAATAACATGCAGCCATATGTGAAATAATCCCATGAAAAGGTTAGTTTGTTGCTTGTGTGTCTGTCACAAGTTTAAAAAAAACCAACTTAAAACATTCATACAGGTAAATTTAATATACTGAATTATATAATATGAAGCAATTTAAGTGAACACTCAAACAATGAGATTTAAGTGCACACTTAGGTATTTTCTTTTTCTGACTCATGACCTATGCATGTCCCAAGACAAGGTGGACTATATCAGCTTGAGTGGCTGATGCACACAACTCCCACAGGGCTGACATCCCTACAGAAGGGAGGAGATGATATTTGCCCATGAAAAGTACTGATGAAGAACATGTCACAAACGCCATAAATCTGATGCAGTCTTACTCTACCGGTGGCAAAAGATGTCTTGGAAAAATAATTCTGTCTAACTGAAAAGAAATAGGGAGTTTTAGAGGGCTAGATGGACATTTGCTTTTCCTTGCTTTCAGCAGGGATTTGTTCTCCTTCTTTAAAAATTGTAGTCTGAAGTGTAAGATGTAAAATACATATATATAGGTAAACGACTCATTAGTGTGATAAAACTGATGAATGGGCACAATAATCAGAAAGAGTTCTCCTACTTACTTCCTCGTTTGAAAGGAGTAAGGCTTTTGCAGAGAAAATAATTTGACTAATTTCCAATCAGAAACAAATACAGAGTGGCTTGTCCTGCCATCACCTGTCAGTGATTTAAAGGAAAGTGATTCACGTTTACCTCTCAGGATTCTGCATTTCCTCGGTGACATAGTTGAGCGTGTCCCATCCCGAGTAGGAGAAGAGGGCAGAGTAGAGCGCCAGGGCGATCATCCCTGGGTTTGTAGCCGAGCCCTCGAACGGAGCTCTCAGGTTTTCCGTTTCCCCTGTACAAATGGCAGGTGCCAATTGCCTGTTACATTTCAAGGATTACAACTTAGAAGGGCACTACACCTGAAGTGTCAGCCAACCAAAAGGAAATAACCCCCCCCATTGCATCCAGTTTCATTACTGTATCTAAAAGTGCACAGCTTACATTTTTACTTAACAAACAGGAGACTTTCAGTCAGATGTTCAGACAGCTACACTTGCACAGGGAGAAAACAGAACACATTTTCCCGTGTTTGTTATTTGGATATGATTTATGTAATTCTACCAGAATTCACAGAGTCCTCTTCTGGCATTACTCCCGATCCAACTGAAGGAGGGAGCCATACCAAGAGCATGCAATGCTCTGCCAGCCAGGATGAGGTACTTGGCAAACCCCATTTCAGTTCCTAATCTGTCTCATATTTCTTCCTAACATCTGTGCTTTTATTTTCCAGATGAATCAGTGGCCACTAGAGGGGGACCTCCTGTAGGCATGGTTTTCAGTGGGATGGTCTGATCCACAAGGGTGTTCCCCAAAACTAAGAGATGAGACTTAAAAATCTTTCCTTTCAAAATTCTGCTGTAGTTTAGCACCATCGGTTGCCATGACAACCTGCAGAATGCTGCAAAATAGGAGAAATGTTAATGAAACTGCAAAAGCCTCCACTGCCATCCTGGAAAGGGGAAGAAAGGCCTTACTGAGTTTGCAGAAGAAAAGTCTACTATCTAATACAAATGGAAGTGGATTAAGTATTAAGGGAAGACAGAAGCATGCTGAAACCTCAATTAGGAAAGAAAGCAATGTCTTTGTTGTAAAATGAAAGCAGTGATTCGACTAAGGAGTTTATAGATACTACAAAGGCAATTCAGTCACTGAAGAGCAGGAGACTGAAGCAAAGAAGAGAAGATACGAGATGAACACATACTTTGGAGAAGAAAACAGCTGGAAGGTAAAAGAAAGAAAAATCCAAAATGATCAAGAAAAGCTTTTTGGTTGTTTTTTGCTAAACACAGCTCATATTCAAAATCAGATATATTTAGTCTTTTAACACAAGAAGTGTATCCAAGCACATCAGAAAGAATATGGCAGGGCTAAAACATCATAACTGTTCTTTTCATTAAAACAGCTGCTGAGCTTAAAAGAGTCATTGACCTGGTCACAGCTTCCTCCAGAAGCCTACATCATTACCCCTCCCAGTCCTTCCTATATTTAAGTGCTGAGTTCTGCTTAAACAAAGCAGAGATGAGACATTTACTACCAGTAAAAGCTCTCAGCAATTCGTGTTCCTCACCATGATGTTTCCTCTGTGCTTTAACCCTCCCTGACCCCGCAGAGCAATGCAGAGGAAACAAAGTGGGCTGTGTGTGGGACCAGAGGGAGCAGCCCCTGGGCCCAGCAGCACACCAGTGAGCGAGATGGGAGTTTTGAAGGAGGCAATTTGAAAGCAGGGGCAAAGCTGCTACAGAGCTGACATCACAGAATCACACCTTTGCAAAACTGCAGCAGTTTTATCAGGGGAACTACTACTTCATGCAACTGTGGCCTTAAGCAATGCTTCTTCTCTGAATCTTCCCATCCCTGCCCTTAGGACTGGGTTTGGTTGTCCAGGTTTCTTTAGACTTCAACCGACTGGTGACACCTGACATGCACAGATAATGGCTAAACAAAAAAGCTCTCTTAAAGTCTGGTGTAGCTGTACAGTGTAACAGCTGATGCATCTGCAGCCAAGGAAAGGAGGAGGCCAGCAAACATGGAAAAGCAGCATGCTCGTTAGGTTTTATGAGCTAATTTAGCAGGAAAAAAAGATAATTCCTGAACTGAAGAGGGGAAAACATTTTATTTCAACTGACTAAAGATAAAATGGCTATTCAGTTTAAGAATTTCAAAGGAAATAAAAATGTAAAAACCTCAGCAATCTAAGCAGCAGAATTAGAACTGGAAGAGACTTCACTGTGCCAGAGGCCCAAATTAATAAAATCAAATCTATTGCCATATGCAAAGATCAGAGAATCAGAACAAACTACTCTCCAGCTTTTCAGTGTGTTCAGTTCAGCCCAGTTATTGCTGATAGGAGGTGGCTCATCTGCCCTGTGATGCCTTACAGTAACACCACACCACAGTGATTCACGGAACCGCACTGTTACAGTCTTCTCCTTTGTTTCTAGCAACAAACATGCCCTCCCCCAAATCCCACCTAGGATTTACCCTCTCTGGTTCTCTCCCTGGGCAGGGTGCTGTGGCTAGGGGTGGTGCTGGTGGGGTGAGGTGGGGAGAGAATAGTGGTGGTGGGAACTGTCAGGAGCAACACAATTTCTGTTTCACTGTCCTGTTATAGGACAGGTAGTAATGCATGAGACAGACACTGAGGCTGACTTTAAACTGGTCAGCAGGAAAGTGATATTAATTCAGCTGCTATGTGCTATTCAGACCAGGCAGCACAGGACTTGGCCTGAATAATTAACCCCCGACTGCTTAACAAGCTATAAAATACATCTGATCTTCCTAAGGCAGACTTTTTTTTTCCCAGAATAAACAGCACTTCAAATGTAAGTCTTAAGGATCTCCCTGCATGGATTTTGAAACTTATACATGGTTCATTTAACAGAATTTATGTAAATGAAAATTATTCTTACCTTTACCAATTTTGTAAAGTCCAACAGATATCACCAAGATAAGAGCCATAACTTTTGCATATGTGAAAACATCTTGTACACAGGTGCCCCATTTCACACTAACACAATTAATAAACGTTAAGAAACCTGCAGAGAAAAAGAATATGCATGAAAGAAACACTGGATGTTTAACATCACTTAAGTCATATTTCAAATCCATCTTTCCAGATACCACTGCTCTTTGAAGGAGTAAAACTGAATCAAATTTCACCACTTCAGGACCACACAGATTTATTAAGATGAAATACCTGTTTTAAAATTTACATAATGGTTTTCTGAAGAATACAGTTTTCCTGACAGTAGGTAAGACAAAACACATCAGTTTTTGAATTTTAGGGCTAACTCCTTCTCCTTTTAAATAGTATTTAAATTTCATCAAACCCAACAGAGTTGTTCACATGCAAATGGATAGTATTTCTTTATATCCTGTACATCAAAAACTTCTTCATGCTGAGTTAAGCTCTCGTTTAGGTACAGAATAAGGACAACTTCTGCACAGAAGTAGTTTGGATGCTGTGGACAAGATACTGCATTGAGCCAGGCCATCATGCTATTACTCTGTGCCAATGGCTTCGAAGTTGTGTCATTCACACTTTGGCCCTGAGTCTGAAGATTGCATAGCACTTACTTAGAGAGTCCTCTCAAGTCCCAGTTTTGACAGAATCTCACAAAAATAACAAAGTAGTTGGTTGCAGAGAGTGGGTGGGATCAACCTGTTTTCCTTTCCTCCCTTTGCCATATTCTCTGCAGCCAGTTTTGCCCCTTGGCTGGCAGCAGGTCCAGCCAGGGGCTGAGCTGTGAGCCAATCTGCTCTCACTCTAGCACACACACATGGCATCACAGGCAATTTCTCCCTCTTGCAATCCCACGATTCAAAACAGAGAAAGAAGAGGAAAGGTAAGGGTATGCATTGGTACCAGGTATGAAGCCCAGCTCCTGGAGTAGAGAGCAGAACAAATGTGGCATGGCGACCTAGAGTGCTCTCAAGCATGGATCAAAGTGGGCTATTTCTTATCTAGAAGTCTTGTTGGTCTTTGCTTCTGTTTCCTTCACCTGCCTATAATCTATACTTCAGTTTTGAAAGGAAGAAGAAGGGTTTTGTAATGCTCAAAATGAAAAAAATTTAGAAATCATTCTATATAGTAAGGACACTACCATGCAACCACACATGCTCAAAGAGCTTCTTGCCTTCATTTTCATAAATGAATCTGTGTATGTGACAGTATCCCATCAGCCAGTTAGCCCAGTGAACCACAGACATGCATGTATCTTTAATCAGCAGTCACAATTTCTCCCTGCCAAATTGTTGTAATTCTCCTCTCCCCTCTAGTAATCCCAGCCCCAAACACAATACATCTGAATAAAAGATTATTAGTTTCTAAGAACATGTTTTAGATAGGTAATAATTATTTTCAGAGAATGCAAAGAAATAGAAATTTGGCCACATATAATTACAGTTCTTAACTTCTAGCAATCACTACTTACATATACATGCAGCTGCAATCAACCTGACTGCATCATACGGAGGTTCACAGTGGGGAAAAAGTGGCTGAACAATGTAGTTAGCAAACGTGATTGCTATCACTGCCTGAGTTGTTGGTTCGATAATCAGCAAGGAAGACCAGAGTCTGATGAAGGCCACAAAGGCCCCAAATGCCTCCAGGATATAGGCATAACTGCCTCCAGATTTCACGATGGATGTTCCCAGTTCAACGTAACACAAAGCCCCAAACAGGGAAAAAATCCCACCAAGCGCCCAGATGACTAGAGAGAGTCCATAGGAAGCACTGTACATTAAAACACCTCTGGGTGATACAAATATCCCAGAGCCAATCATGTTCCCTACAATTAAAGAAACTCCATTTAGTAATGTGATTTCTTTTTTCATCTGCATTTTTTCACTTGTCTCTGACATAGTGTCCATTTCAGCCTTTGCATTCTTA
The DNA here is from genome assembly GCA_026261815.1 of Monarcha castaneiventris obscurior. Lineage (NCBI taxonomy): Eukaryota > Metazoa > Chordata > Aves > Passeriformes > Monarchidae > Monarcha > Monarcha castaneiventris. The sequence goes on along the minus strand of JAMPIT010000379.1, from coordinate 22,950,548 downwards.
GTCCTGGATTTTTTGTTGCAGCATATTTTCCAAGGGGTTGGCATCTTCAAATCACATCACCTGAAAATGAGAAGAGAACACCTTTTGTAATACATACAGCATCAGAGTCATGGATAAGATGATTAACATACAGGGCATAAATGATACAAAGAACAACTATTTTGCCTGCTTTTATCTTGCAGTCCAGGAACTGCACACCAGTGAATTTTCTTAACTTTCACAGTTGCATACCTTTTCTGTGGATAAGTATGAGGCCACTGTCCTTGGTTATAGATTCTGAAGGTTTTGTTAACTCTCAGTTCACTATTATTATTTGTCTTGAATTCTATGTTACGTTATTGAAAATATTTTAAGGAAAATATTTTAAGGAAGGAGACACTGTACCCCTGGAAACATGTTCTAATACAGCTGGAGTGCCCACTACAAGAATACCTCTCCCTAAATTTTGTTCTTATCCCAGAAAGAATTTTATTTCATTATTATTTGTTTCATCAAATGACATTCACTTGAAAACTGTTCTGCTGGGGAATACCAAAGAAGACAGAAAAAGATCCTCCAAACCTCTAATCTCACAAGGTAAATGTAAATATGAGGGTAAAAAAAGAGTTTTAGCTGCTCTTAGAGATGAGATTGCTGCTGCAGTGAACAATGCAGCTTGGTCAGCTATTAACCTCACTTGACTTCTCAGGAGAAGCCAGTAACATTCATAGGGACTGAGTCTGGAACACTCTGTCCCTGGAATGCTTCTGTATAAGAGAGTTCAACAAAACATGCCTGTAAAAGCGTCTCCCTCTGGTGCTTGCAGGACAAGATCCAAGTATGCTGGGAGCTGGGAAAGATGCCCTAACTGCATAGCTGCATGGATCAGTCAGCCTTGTGCACACATGCACAGCTCTGGGCTGGGGTCCCTGGGGATGAGGAACCCAGGACTGCAGTGACTGTCTCAGACCTTGGGTCCTGCTGATGGATAAGGGTGCTTAGAACAACGGCTAATTTTTGTGCCTGTCTCAAAAACATTTGTTTCTCCTTCCCTTCCCCCCTCCACACACACTCTAAAGCACTTCTAAAGATAACTTCCTCAAAATCCTATGACCTAGATCCAAGTTCATTGAGTAGAACAAAGCTCATCCATGCAACACTGGCAAAACCCATTTGATTACAAATGTTTACACATTACATTTGATTCACAAATTTATGTTGTTAAAATGTGGGTCAATGGCCACTTTAAAACAATCTGGCCTACCCAAACTTCCTGAAAGGTTTGCTTTCCTTTGTAAAGTATGACTGTTTTAGCAACCCTGAATATAATTCTATGTGTTCCTTCCCAGCTTTTTTGATGCAACTCTCTTTCCTAATTGATCAAATAGCAAACGAGGCTTGATGAGTATTAAAAAATAAAAGATGCCAAACTCTCTTTAAAGATTAAATGCTTTTCTCATCCCAATGGCACTTTCTCTAACCGCAAGAACACTGTGGGAACACTGGAATGAAGTTAAATATTAACTCTTGTCATAAGTGTCCAAGCATGACTGCAGTCTCTCTTTTTTTTTTGCTGACTCCTCTTACTTCTCACATCATCCCTCTCTGAATAAAATACATCATCCTGGTTTCCAGGGAGAAACTTCATGCATCCAACACACCATTGATATATCTTCCTTTAAATTTCTGATAAGCCTTATCCATTTCCTTCTGTGTGACAGAAAAGAGGAAAAAGTCACCCTCCCCATCCCAAAATACAGGCCAATACTTCCAGAACCTCCTGTCTCCATTTCTGTTCTCAGTGGCTACATGAAATGTTGGCAGAAGCCCCTCCCACAGTGGCAGCTGTCCAGGGAGCTCATCATGATAACAGCATGCTAAAAATCTGGGCATAATTTTGAATTAATACTATTTTTTCAGCATAGATAGTTTAAAATCATCTTGTGTTTCTTATGCTTGATCTAGTATTTTTTTTAATACATTTTTTTCAGATTTTTAAATGCAAGCTCTGGCTGTGAGCTGAAATGCTCAAATATTTCAGTGGGTACATCTCAAAGGGTGTGAGAATTTAAAATGCAGTTGTTACCCAGGTGATGTGAATGTGGAACTATGCGAGTAGTGATCAAACCCAGTGGCTATCCTGAAATAAAGCCTCACTGATAAGTGAGATACAGTTACTTTCCTGTAAAAAAGAATACATCAAGTAATTGGTAGGTGCAGGTAACCTGCACACATGGTATCAAACCTGAACTTTGATGTCTAGTACGGATGGCCTGGTAGCTAAAGGGAATTTGATCGTTTAAACTGGCAGTACTTCTGAAGTCTAGTAGCACTTTTACAATCTGAAGCTTTAAGGAGAGCACAAAGGTAAAGATTAAATTATTTTCTTAAGTAACACAATGTTTTGCATAATTTTCTCTTATCTCTTGTGCCACCAAAAGATTATTTCCGATTTCTAAAAATGTGTAACTGGAGCTGTGTAGAGAAGGATTTCTTCCATAAATAAGTGACTCCGGATGAAATCATTATGAGAGAAAAACGATTAGAAGAAACAGTTCAAAATTCAGTACTTTGAGAGATGTCACATTAGCAAAACTTTTACCCAAACCCTCAAATAAGTCCACAAATAGGTATGGCCTGAGAATCAAAGGGTAAGAGACACAGTTTCCATAACCAAGATGTGCAAATTCACTGTAATTAATTTATATAACTCGAAAGTAGAAATTTTTGAACAAAATGTTTTAAACAGCTTCAGCCTGTCCTCCTCCAAAATAACTGCAGCTTTGACAGTGCACTGGTTTCATTCAGTGCCATCACCATGTTGAAGCAGTTACTGATTTCTTTATTCAGGACTATGTCTTAAATAAACAAGATGCACTGAGTCGTGACTCGTGCTAGTTCTCAGCAAAGTCTTCATGCAATTAAGAAAATTAGTGGAATATAGGAAATAGTCTCCTGTACAGATGTCCCTGTATAATTGCAAAAGAATATTTTTTTTTTAAGTATATAAAGAATTTACTTCTGTTATATTCCAGGCAGTGATGAAAACTATTTGTGGATATGGCCAGTGCCTGTTGTCTAACTCTTCATCTCATTAATAACTTCTGCTGTTTTGTTCCTGCTGAACCTGGCCAATAGCCCTGTCCTACTGTCATCACTGTCACTTCATCCTCATGCCACCATCTTCCCTTTCTGGGACCATCACTGTTGTTTCTGCCTCAAACTGGTGTGCCAAGAAGCTTAAGCTGAGAAGCTTAAGTGTTCAAGAATGCTTCAATACCTCTTCTGCATCATTTGGACATTTAGGTCACATTTTGAGGGTGCACATAATCCAAGTGAGAGCCAGAAAAAGCTACTAACTGAGAGAGCTTATTGGAAACAACCATCAGAGCTGTAATAAGGTGATTTCTTACAGGGGTGGCCATTTGCAGTTGTAAAATCCGGTATTATAATAGATGACAAATACTTACAGTGAATCTTCTAGCATTCAGAGTGGCTTCCTGAGACCAGAAAGTTTTAATTTAGGCAGTAATTAAAAAACTGAGGTTCTTTGCATTCTGCTTTAACACCGTCGGGTACTGTGATGATAAAACTTTATGGTAGCAAAAATACCAGTACAGGTATTTTAGTAACTCTTGAGCATGAAGCCTGAAGAGCAAAGCATAAAAGCTTCCTGATGGTAAGGAAGGTCCTTGCTCTCTTGGTCCCATGGACTGTGACAAACAGAAAGAGCTGTTGGTTTCTGGAATCAGTGTGCCAATGTGCCTCAGAGGCCACAGCAGGCTGAATGACACAGCTGCCAACTCTTGCCTTTGTGTCAGCAAGTGAGCTCTGTTACAGAACTTAGAACCCTATTTTCATGCAGTTCTTCCTTTTTCTTTCTCTCAATAAATGGAGGGAAATATTCCTCTCTGGGAAAGCACAATGCCTTGAGAGCCCAGACAGCCATAATGGCCCTAAATCCTTTGCAGCTTCATGTTTACCTCCCAGCTGTGTGTGCAAAGAGCAACAGAAAGGGCCTTGGAGACCGACACCTGAGAAGTTAAAGGAAACAGTAACACCACATACAGGTAATTGTCAATAGCTCATTTCTTAAGCCACAGCCAAAAATCATACAGAAAAGGGAAGGAAGAAGGGACAGGTTGATAGTAGTTGAAAACTAGAGTTGCAATCAAAGATAGTTCTTCCATAAATTACTGTAGGGCTGGTTTGGCAGGGCAGGATTTTCTCAGACACTTCCCATTCTTCAGGGGTCTACAGCTCATGAGTGATTGCTTCCTTCTCAAGGAGGTAATTAGTGATTCAGCAAGGCTTGGTCAGGGAAGTGCTTATGCACTTCCACAGGAACTCACAGACTTGTGAAGTCTTACGAACTGCTCCATAGTCTTCCAGAGGGACTGAGGTACCTCTATTTGCTAGAGCATTTTGAAATTCTCATTTTTAACTCAAGAAATATTAGTAAATCAATGAGGTCTCAGAGATCAATTATCGTTGCCTTCAGCATGTTCCTTTGGAAGCTGAGTGCATTTAGAACATTAACTCCTATGAAAGATGTTGGAACATGCTGGACACCAAATTTACTCCTCATTTGAGGGTCTTTTGGTGAATTTTGTCTACCTTCACATAACTTCTCAGTAATGAGTGTGCTATGCCACTAATGAACCAGGCAAAGTCAAACCAGCTAAGAAAACTGATAAGCCCCCAATATTTTCTAGTTTCTAGTCAGAAAATTAGAGAGATTAAGAATAACATTTAAAATTAAAATCTAGGACATTTTAATTATGTGTGTATTAGAAATCAATGTGCATGTAAAAAGCAATTGTAAAAGTCAGGAGCAATCCCTTATTTTTCTCCAAGTATGTTCTGGCAATTTTCTCCTGCCTGTAGAACACTGACCAAAAGTTAAAAAAACCTAAACATATACATTTATATTAATAGCTATTGGAACATGAAATCAGATGAGCAAGCAGTTTTCAACATGACCAAAAATGTGTAGTTCAAACGTCAAGACACTACTACTGAGTATGAGCATCAACAGGTCTCAAAGGGAGTATTCATAGCAGATGTACTGTTGGACATTTCCCAACGAGGAAAGCAAGCAAAACAAGATTATACAGTGCGAGGAAATAGCATAAAATAAAATACCCTCAGAAATTATAATACTAAAAACTCAAACAAAAACCCCACTTTGAGCTCCTCTGAAGCAAATTTTTCTCACTCAATAGGAAAGAGGCATATTTCCTTTTGGTTTTCCAATTCTATGTTTATAAAATATTTAATGAATCACACATTCACCCGCTCCAAATGCATTACTACGGCCATAAACTGGCTTTCCCTCAGGAGGGACTTGCTCCCACCCCAAAGCAAATCCCAGAGGGGTTTTGAGAGAAAAGCTCCTGTAGCCCAAATCCGAGGAAGGTATTAAAAAGAGAAGATAGCAGCTTACCAGAGGGTAGGTGATATGCTTGCTTCCTTTAGCAGAAAGGCTGCTGTAACAGAACAGTGCCTCTCTGGCTGCTGCTCTAAATAAACACCTCTGCCTCACTGGGATGGGTAAGCTAACACTCGTGAATAGCCTCTTCTCTCACTCTCCTTTTAGCCTTGCCTTACCTGCTAGGTCGTTAGCAGGCAGAAGCAGGCAACTGCTGCTCTCTATTCCTTAGAAAGTTGTGATAGAAATAAAACAAAAGGAAAGTTGGGAAAAAAATAATCCTTCATCCATGTGTCCCTGAAACCATGAATAGCATGCAATAATGCAGTCTAATTCCTTCTTGCTGATTTAGAAAGCCACAATGAGATTCTTACTAACATGACAAAAAGATATTTATTCTGGTGGCATAACTTGCCAAATCAGAAAGACTTTCAGAGGGGGTAGACTAACAAAGAGTGGTAGATAACTGAAAATCACATATTATTTAAATAGGTAAACTGAGAATAGGTATTATTTAATTTCAAACAACCAAATGTTTTTCCGGGTTTTTAATATATTTTTTCCTAAGTTTAACCTATGCATTGTTAAATATTTATAAACTCAGTTATTTTTCTTATCTTCAGAATTATAGATCTGTGGCTTTTCTAATAATTTATGACATGATGCGTGAGACACCAAACGGGCTGATTTGGTGTTAAGATCTTATTTTAATAAGTAAGCTTTAAAGAAAATCAAAGATAAAAATAAGCAAAGAAAGAAATTATTTACCCAGTGTATTCACTTAGTCTTCTGAAATAATAGGTTGTCCTTTGATGTCCTTTAGGAAAGCCAGTATGGTATACAGCATAATATCCACTGAAACAAGTAAACATCCAGAAAATAAAATCTTCTGGGCAGAGGGAAAAGTTAATGAATGCAAGAGCACTAACTTGGGATTTTTGTTTTCTGTGAAGAAAGATGTACTCACGTGCCAAAGGGCATCTAGAAGGAGCTGATCCAGCAGGTCAAGAGTCTTGTCACTAGAGCTGAGGCACCAGATAACAGCACTTCATCAGACTGGACTACTAATCCACACAGGAAAGTAAAATATTTGAATCCAAGCACAGATATCCCTCCAATATGCCACAGCAGTCCAACAAGAAAACAAGCAGGAGCATAGAATCATGTTGCACGTTCCATTCTGTAACCCACGGTGACCAAAAGGAATAATAAAAGCAACACAAATCTTTCTCTTATAAGCCAGTGCTCCTCCTAGCTCTTCATTTAAAAGTAATATCTTGTATAAACATGCTTTTTGTGATAGACTGAGACAGCTATACCGTTAATGTTTACACAGAAATGGCTGTGCTTTTTAAAAACCTTATTCAAAGCAGGTGTAGGACAAATTCTTTGAATAAACAGCTTTCAAGCTGTCTTATCTATGAAGAATGAGAGCTCTCTAAGTCTGCCTGAAAAGATTGCACAATTCCAGCTGCCTGCAAGTTTATTATAATGTAGCAAGAAGCATTTTGGCAACAGGATTGTTTTGCTGGGATGTTATTCCTTGTTGTTGGACAGAGAGGCTGAGCACCATGCTCCTTAATCGCAGCCTCTGTCATCTTAAAGTCTTTTTCTTCTGCCAGGGCAATAGTTAACAGTGTAGCAGTATAGTTAACAAACTGTAGCCTGAAGCCCAGAATGCATATTTTCAAGAATGCGTAATTACTTTCACTCTGAAATTTGAATTTGAGTTTGTCCTGTTTCTGATTTGGGGCACCAAACTTGGTTTTCTGATTGTGTGTTATACTGAGGGACTCTACTATCAGACCACCTTTATATTGTCCATATATCCTGCTCCTGAGCCAGCCTCAGCCCTTTGTTTCACGTCTGTAGAAGCTGCATGTTGGAACATGAAACAGAGCCTCCTTTTCATTAAAGCCTCCCATATTTCTATTGGTCTGACCCTCATGGTTACACACTACTGGACATTTGCCATAGATTTACAGGAACAGCACATAAATCAATATTGAGCAATCAAAAAGCAGGCACTGTACACGAAAAGGATTTTTCTTGAACATTTATTCTGTAAACACAAAATCTAGTTCCTTTGCCAAGGAAGATTACACTTAATCTTGCACTTTAAGTAAGCAAGATGGATAATATAAAGAAGTTAATGTGACTGCCTTTGTAACAAGTTTTTCTTACTCATTTTTACAGTATTCCAGGATTTGATAAGAATGTTTGCAGTGAGGCTTCTCCTGTACCAACTTACTGTTCACAGTGATTCTTCTGCGTGTCTTAGTTACATATAAACACATATTTCCTTATGGAACAGCAAAGCAAGGCATGCTTGCCTTAATAAACCTGCGGCATTTTCTGATCTCCTGCCCACACTTCCATTACTGCTCAGGAAGGCTCTCCATACTCTGCACTGGAAACAAGACTACGTCAATTATTTCCAGAGCCCTCTTCATTCATGCCATTGCTCAGCTGCAGCAAACAGCTCAGTGGCACCCTTGCCAAGTCCTCTGCTTCCTCCTGTTCCTTAACTCTGCCCTCTGTGCCTCAGCCAGCACAGGCCCCTACAGTCCTCACCTACAACAGATGCACTCACACTGAACCCTGACTGAAAACACACTGCCAAACGCCCTCCACCATTAGCTCCAAGACTCTGAATGACAAACGAAGGCCACCATTTGTGTCATCTTGGTAAAATGAGATCTTTACCTTCTTTTCCATAAAGTTGACACAGGACAGAACATAGCTCACAGATCAACAAAATTCTTCCAACCGTGTTAACTTCAGGTATGGGAGCAGAACATGAGGAGCAGCCACTATTAAGTGACTAGCTGCTAAAATACCATACAAAATCTAACGCCAACAAGTGCAAAATAATATGTGCAGTCCTAAGTTTCTATTTTCCCCTGTGTACATGTAAAAAGAAATTTCTACATGCACATTTTGGAAGGCTCTCAGTGAGCTGTTACGACTCAGAGAAAAGCTTCTGCTGTCAGTCTGAAACATCAGCAGCATTTCCCCTTGGAGTGAAAAAGCAGAAAAATCTGTCATGAACAAGTGAGGAATGTACAAAATACTGTTAAAACAGAAGTGTCAGACTTTGGCTCATACTGACTCTCATGTCTGTCACCTCCACACACCCTTCACTCTGCATGGCCAGGCACACAACCTCCACCTCTCTTTCCTCATGCCTACCCCAAATCATTCTCCTTGTCTGTATCCCTCAAGCCCCAGCTGTGGCTGCCCCCTCCCCCCTTTCACTCAAGGAAATCTGTGTGTGCCTAACACGTTGGAGAGGGTGGGTTGATGTCGCCCAGAGTGGTTGTGTCTGATGCCCTGGAAACATTCAAGGTCACACTGGACGGGGCTCTGAGCAACCTGATCTAGTTGAAGATGTCCCTGACTGTGGCAGAAGGTCCCTGACCATGGCATAGCTGACCCTCAGAGGTCCCTTCTCACCTGAATTGTTCTATGATTGTATTCCATCATGGAGGGAGGCTCAGGGTCCAAGGAAAGAGGAGGGAGATGGGCCGGAGTTTTTCTACTGAGTGGCCTCAGGGTTTCCTTGGAGGGCTGGGCTTTGGCCTTACAGTTGCGGGTGTATTCAGGGCTAGGGGTAGAAAATTACTTTTCCTGCAGCTGTGCCACCCCTGGGTGATGGCACATTGTCTTGGGGTGACTTTTGATGTGTATCCCCTATCACTGCTCTATTGCCCAGAATTTATTTTTGTGCCTTTTCTGTGCCTTTAAACTGAGCCTGAGAGGGGAGAGAGAAAAAACCCAGCAAACTTTCAAAGCGATTTGTTCAAGGACACAGATACACTCCTCTGTTTCTGCTCTGGCAGCAAGGGGGAGGAAACACCCTTGGTGCTTCTCAGCCAGCTTTTTGGCTCCTTTTTCTCTGGAGAGAGAGAGACAGAGTTGAACTTTGTTTTCTTGGGACTTTGGTTTTTTCCCTTCTTTCTCTTCTGGACTGTTTCAACAACATCAGAACACAGCGGGAGAATTTTCCACCAAGACCCTGGAGGTGGGCCCATGCTGACCCAACTTTGGGGAGGAGAGAGACCACACCCACAGATGGACTCTAAAATCTTCCCAGGTTTTCTCTCAATAGTGAGGGGTTTTACTATTTAGCATTATTATCCTTTTCCTCTGTGTTTGTTAATAAATAGGTTTTATCTTTTTCACTTCCCTTCAAGGAAAAAGTTTTTTTTCCCTGAACCTGGTGGGGGGAGGGGTGATTGTAACCTGCTTTCTATCCGAGGATATTTTCCTCCAAATTTGTCCAAGCCAGGACACACATGAAGAGGAGCAGCCCATAGTGATTGCAGCACTGTGACAGCACCATTCCTCAATGTGACTCCATAGGCCACATTTATCATTGTAATTAAGGGACTCCAAGCTAGTTCTGACCTGACAGGCAAGAACCAGCAGGGAGACTTTGAAAGCAGCAGGATGCTCTTTTCCCTCACATAGGTGTCTTACAGTGGCTCCTCAGGGAAGTTCCTAATACATGATGAATTTTGGACACACACTGAAGAAATGTTACTTTGCTACCTTGCGTGACACAAACCCTTTTTGAAGCAATGGTAATAATCAACAGATGTGGCTTAAAATGTGATGTGCAGTGAAACACAGAGTTCTGGCACCAAACTCCCCCTGGCATGGCCTTCCTCATGGCCTTCCTTCCTCAGACTTCTCCCTGCTCAACGTCATTAGTCTGCTCTAGAAAAAGCGCAGCCATTCATTGCACCATGGTCCTGGTTTCAGCCTTCTATCTTGAATTTTACAGCCTCCAGAGAGATGCAGGATAAAAGGCAAGTACCCAGTTTATGTCAAAAACTTACTTTATTAAAAACAACCTTAAACCCCTCCTATCCAATAAACTATACATTGTATTCTTGTGATTCAATTCACAAAATCATAAAGATATTTTAAAAAGTAAGCTGCTGCAACTTGTAACGACCACACTGAAACTTGAATCATTGAAATGGGGCAGATCTCGCATCTCCATAGGTTTTGAAACAGTGATCACTTAGGATTTTTCATTTATCTGCTCCTTTTTATATGGTAATTTAGGTTGATTTCACCATTCTCGTATGTGGAGTTTGAATTTTCTCAAATTTTAGATAGTCTGAGCAGAAATTGTAATTATTTATTAGTGTCCGCAAAAATAATCTGCCTGTGCTGTACAAATTAAGACCAGTAATTTTTTAACTAGTTTTGAAGTCACCTAGATAAAGTCACTAAGGTCTTGTGAAATGAACTGAAAAAAATACCACATACCTTTTCCTCTCAGGTGGCCCCATTTGTGCCTCAACATATCAGCATAATCCTTCAGACAAAAAAGGACAGCAGAGAGGTTATCTGGAGAAGGTCAAGGCAGGTCAGAGCAGAAGAAAGTCTGGCACATCACTTCCAGCATGGCAAGGCAGGGCATGATTGATCTTTGTACATACCCAACTACTGTTCATTATGTAAATACCAAAAATAAAACTGAGTTAGAAGTTTGATCCAGCAACATGACATGAGAAGTATTTAAGGCAGATGACAAAGGTAAGGGGTGGTAAGATAGCAGATGACAAAGACACGGCAGATGAAATGTTAAAGAGGTATTAACTGAAGATGCCCTTATTTAAGTTCTTTCTGGATCTCATCCTACTATGATTTCAAAAATAGCTGAAGTGGTTATAACCACCCAATGTAAAATGCTATAGCTGCAGCCCTTCCACTACATCACTTCTGAGTAGACAAGCACAATGTCCTCTTTGCCCTTGGGCTCCTCTTTGGACTAACATTCTTCTTATGCAGTGGTCTGAGGCACTTGCTCTGGCAACAAAATGGGAAAAATAAAACCAAACCAAAACAATAAAAAATCCTGAAATCCTGTAAAAAATCAATGTAAATTTCCTCCCACCTGCCACTCTTCTCGTGCACGTACAGCAGCATGGCTTAAGGAAGAAAGTTTATTATTCACACAGCAGAACAGCCCTGGAATAGAGCATGTAGGGGTTTTTTACCCTCCTCTGTGGGAAAGAGCAGATGGAAGGAGATAAACAAACATGCCATGTTGAGTTGTCTCAGTCCTCTGAGGCGAAAGGGAAGGATGTGTATAAACAGCAAATATGTAAAATGGTGAACCTTTAATGTTTTTCTTTGTCATGAATAAACAAAATACTTTTACAAAATTAGTCAACAATCATCAAGTGGTTTGGCTTTATGATTGCACTCCGACTTATTAATTTGCCACTCACCAAATACAGGCTAGATGAACTCAGGATCATTCCTACAACTCTACAAAGGCATGATAAAGACAAAACTGCACATATATAAAATACTATACAGAAAAAGGAACCATGTTCTAAGAAACATTCATATGGTTTCATAAAGAAAGAATAAATTTAAAGATGCAGTCTTTGAAAATTAGATACAATGTCTGGATAAGGTTGAAGTCCTAGCTGTTTGTTATCTTTCAACTTTTGTACTATAATTCTGGCAAATTCCTCTCCTTGGCTGTCTGAAGTATCAAGCAGCTGCCGTACTTTTGATGTCCTTGTAGGTTTCGTGCTTATAAGTTCATAATCTTCTTTCATGAGTAAAAATCTTGATAGAAGAGCATCCAGTGATTGATTCAAACATGCTTCAGTCATCTGATCAATGATTTCTTCTCTTTTACTTTGGATCCACTGATGAGCTACATTCTGTTGTATGGTTTCCAAAACAAAATCTGAGATTGGAAAGGATTAGAAAAAAGGAAGGGATTGTAACTGTCTGTCAATAAATACTGCTACAGAACAAAAAACAAGCTGAGAAAAAGCTGTTAAAATGTTCCAATTTGACAAGTTTGGTGGTTAGAGTATTTGTTCTATCTGAATCACAGAGTAATTTAGGTTGGAAGGGACCCTCAAGGAGGTCATCTGGTGTAATGGCCTGCTCAAAGCTGGGCCAACTTCAAGGATAACTCAGGTTGCTCAGGGCTTGTCCAGCTGAATTTTGAGCATCTCCAAGTGATGGTACTTCTGCAGCCTCCATGGGCAACCTGTTCCAGTGTTCAACCCGACCTGGTACTAAAAAGAGACAGGTGGTGAATTCACTTTCCAGGGGGATTTTTATTGAAAATTACTGAAAACATCCCTGTAGTTTCCTGGTATTTTTCTCAAGATGAGGTTTCACACAGTGAAAAGGTGTTGATTCTCGTATTTCCAGAAGAGTGATGATGTAGTAGATCTTTATAAAGTTGCATGTTACTGTGTGGCCCCTCAATAAAAATATTTCTGAATAATTCACCATTAAAGTTTCTTTTTGTTAACTTTTGTGTTAACTTTTAACAGTTATTTGGTGCATAGAATATAATGTAGTGGGCTCTCAACTAACACAAAGGATCATTACAGGTGAGACGCTGACACAGTTGCTGCTTCTCCCTGCCTCACCATTAGTAAATGGAAGACTGGAAAGCCTAAAAGGTGAGAAGTGGCAAGCAACAAGGTGACTAAGTTCGAGCTAAGTTTTTCTCCTCTTCTGCTGAACCATAGCACTGCTACAGCAGCAGGATATAGGAGAAATAATATGAGCAAAGGGAACAGGATAAAGAAGACCCATGGCAGCAGGAATTTGATTAAGAGGAGAGAAAAAAACTAGTAGCTACAGGTGCCTGTACTTGATGACATTTTACACTGGTTTTGCTTGCTTTGTAATGTAAGTCTACAAGGACAGAATTACTTAATTTTGCATTCTTAATTTGCAGATGTTTCATTCTCATTTTTCAGGTGAATAACAGTTCCAGTTTCCATTTCACACAGACATATATTCAATGTTAAAGCACTTATTGTGGGTCTTGGAATCAAATAGTGTTTGCTGTACCTGAAGGAATCGGTGATGACCGCAGCACACAGGATGAAGAACTTGAGGCATCTGAAATACTCTTGTCAGATGAGAGAACAGTACTGTATGGATGCACAAGGACTTTGGCACTCTGAGTTACAGAGAGGTTTCCATCCGTGCTCTGGCTGCTGAGAGAGTGCAGACACCCAGAATTTCCATCTTAGGAAAAAAAAAAAAAAGAAGGAAAAGAAGAAGAACAAGCTGTATTACTTGTGTGTTCAAATAAAATACAGCCATCAGAGACTATTTAGAGCAATTCCCTAAAGAAGTCATAAACCAACTACTTTCATATCATATAAAACAAATTAGTCCTTATACTCAAATTCTGAGTACATTTATGTCCCTTATATTTTACCAGGGCCTGACTATGGGTTTGGAGTCCTGTTTTATTTTAAAGAAATATTGGTAATATAAATCTGGTACATGTGAACTTTAATGAAAAAGCTCTGTTTGACAGAAAATTTTTGTAGGGACTAGAAGAACAAAATAAATCCTTTGAGTGTTTGGAGAGGTAACTAGAAGTCAGCAGGAAAGCAGACTAATTTATTTTGATTAAGTCTGCAGTGTAACAAAGGTGTAAATATTAAAATAAAGATTCAGGTGGGGGAAAAGGACAGTATTTAACATTCAGTGGGACGCCAATGGAAGCTATTTGTAGTCCATCAAAACAGGGTATGACTTCAGGAAAGCTTCATGTAAACTTCTGCAAAGTAAAAAGGATTTCTATCAGGTGGGAAGTTCAACAGTTTCTAGGTTTAGGATTTTTTATAGTACGAAAGGATGACAGTTATGAAAGCAGCAGTAGGAATGACTCAAGGAAGAGACAACAAACAGCTGATGAGAAACGAACTACAGGCCATGTGCCTAACTCTGTAAACAGCTTTGATTAGACTTTTACAGAGTCACTTGATAAAGACATGATAACTAAGATGTTAACTAAGAACCACAGATGCAAGAATTCAGATGAGCATCTAAAGACACAATGTGGTAGCCCCATGGACAACTCGAGATCACCTGTCCAATGGGGAAATCTGAAGGTAAATTCCCAGCTTTTTGTTGACCTGTAGAAGAATATGTAAGTACACAGAGCAGGAATAGGAAAATGTGGAAGAAACTCCATTCTCAGTATTTTAAAAATGGTGGACTAGAAATTATAGTAACTAGTATTTTATTTTATAAACAAGAGAGAGAGTTGGGCAGAGCTATGCAGTGTGAAGCAGCAGATATTATCTACTGCATGAAAAAAAGGGATTAGGAGACAATAACTGTGAGTGAAAGATCATTTCAGAAAAGTATTTCAAGCAGCTGTGCTGGAATACATTGTTATACATTTTTAGGCACACATATTTAATTTAATAACATAAAGACAAAACTACTGGGGTTGTACTGGTATGAGAAAATGACCTTGACCAGTGACCAAAGCATAAAAAATATAATAAAATCACAAAATCGTTTCAGTTGGAAAGACCCTTGAGATCACTGAGTCCAGCACTGCCAAGTCCACCACTACACCATGTCCTGAAGTGCCAAGACTACACATCTTTTATACCTCCAGGGCTGGTGACTCAACCACTCCCCTGGGCAGCCTGTTCCAATGCTTGACAACTCTTTCCATAAAGAAAATTTTCCTAATATCCTGTCTGAACCTCCCCTGGCACAACTCAAGGCCATTTCCTCTCACCCTATTGCTTGTTGCTATTGCTTGTCAGGTAAGAGGCCCCCACCTGGCCACAATCTCCTCTCAGGTAGTTGCAGAGAGCAACAAGGTCTCCTTTCAGCCTCCTTTTCTCCAGGCTAAACAACCCCAGTTCCCTCAAAAAAAAAAAAAAAAGCTAATGGGAGTTATTCAGCTGTTATTCAGAAAAAAATGGGTTCACTCAAGGTACTCAAAAAGAACCTTGGTGACCTAGAAGACCTGAGTAACAGAAGCAGAAATTCAGAAGGAAAAATAGGAGATCTAGACTTTCTGTTTCAAGCTGAGGCTAATGACTGGAAGTGAGATGAGGAATAAAAACAACCCCTAAGTAGATTATTCTGTAATGAAGGACTTTGTGAGAAAGGAAAAATAAAATTCTAAGGTATACTACGTAAAGGGGATTTTGCAGACAAAAAAACGTTTTTCATGTCTTTCCTAATACTAAGTAGCCTTAGTTCAATGACTTAGGTTAGAACATGCACCAGGAGGACTAGTTAGGATACCAGGAGAATAAAGCAGTTTATTTTACAAAGGGATTTCAAAAGAGTGCATCCTGTTCATCTAGCAAGACAAAATATATTAAAGGATTACTCTCTGTATCAGAAATGAAAATGGGGAGAGGGAAAAGAGCTGTTTAAAGAAATAACCAAGAAAAGCTCGCTAGGGAAGGAAAACAAAAAAGGAAAAATGGAAAGAAAGGCTTAAGGCTAGAAGAAAAGTCTTAACTCTGAAGAAGCAATTTTCTGAAAAAGTATTCTAACTGTCCAGAGAGAAAAAACAAATCAGCTAGAATCTACAGTCATTAACTTCTGCCTTGGTGCCATGACAAACTCCTCTCTTGCTAACAGCTACCTGGAATACAATTTTCACCTGAAACAATTGCATCTGGGTTTGAAAAGCAAAAGGAGTATCAGTCTTGCTTCCCACTACAACAGCATCTGATGCAGCTATTGGCAAAGTAATAACAAACGCTTCTGCAGTAGGGTTTTGCAGGCACTATTTTCACAAGCTTTACAGTATCGATACATAAACACAATAAAGTCTAAGCAATGACTCTATAAAATGACCACCAGCTGATCTGTCAGATGAATTGTACCAACAAATTTTCATTGATGCCCTCCACAGGCAGACACAACAAGTTTTAACAGGAACCAGCAGCAAGAAAGGCTGATATTAAACATTATCTTATGTGATTACACTTACAGTCCATGCTCATGTTCAAACTAATACTCCATGTTCTAAAATTCATCACAACACTTATTAAGCTAGGCAAATAAGAGTTATTCTTCATCTCTGAGGTTTTTACGCTGTATAGATAAATGCTCCAGCTGAGGTACAGCCGAAGTACCCTGCACTTGCTTTCTGCCCTTTTCTCTAGTAACTGAAAGTCCTTAACCTTCCCACAATTTATTTTCCCAAATTCCTCCTGTATTTGTATCTTTCTAGTACACAGAGTAGAAGTTCAAAATTGTGTATGTGCTCAAACAGAAGCTGAAAAAGAAACTGCCTGTGCTCTCCTACCTCAACCAGAGTATGTCTGGTTTTGCAGTGCCTCAGAATACTTTTTGATGCCCTTATCTTACAGCAGTGAAGTCAATATTCTTGTCTGCTTTCATACTCCCGGTCCCTGCAATGCCAGAGGACACTCCATCGTTTTTGAAATATGCTTGCATTCCGCCAAGGGAAGAAACTTAAATGCAGTTTTAGTTTCACAATGCATTTCCATTCCACCTGGGTCCCATTGCATTTTTTTGGCTTCTGACGCCAGCAAAACCTCAAAATTGAATTTTCTCAGGGAATTTTGCCAACTTTTATTCATAAAAGGGGACAGCTACAAAAGGTCTGTGCAGATACTTTTGCAAAGCAATCTATTAAACACATTTTTATTTACTGAATTTAAAATGATCTAGAGGTCAGGCTGTACTGGAAACTTTGAATTTACTCAGCTTCTAGAATGCCTTAAAATGTGTAGCCTTTTTATATTCAGAAGTAGTTCACAAATTGAAAAAAAAAAAAGCAGTTAACTAAACTGCCAAGAGTCTGAAAGGACAAGTAACTGTTACCTCTGCACTCACAACTCTGAGCAGGAAAACTGAACCGGTGAGCTGTAGAGATTTCTCATGTGACAGGAACAGAAAATCAGAGCTTAAAAAACGTAGTTTTTTACCCAGAGCACAAAGTTTACAAAAGACATTTTTTTCTGACATAGAGAGACCCAACTTTCTACTACACAAATGCAATGTCACAGTGGGAATGTAAAGCTGCAATGGCAACTTAAATTTACACAAAGTCAAGAGTATCTCACCTGATGAGAGGATATTACACTGGGGAATAGACTTGTGTATTGATGAATCTGGAGAGATGCTCCGAAGGGGAAGTGCATCACACTGTATGGAGCTAGGATATGTTGGCTGAAAGAAATCCAGTTGTATATTGAACAGGCACACTAAACAAATATGAAGTTGCAATTTTTTACAGAGAACCTTCCCATCACCGTGTTTTACCTGCTATCTAAATGCTCAATAGACAGCACAATTAAAATACGGTAAATCAGAAGAAATTATATAATCACAATACTTGTATTTTTCTAAAGATGAAAGCAGTTTTGTATGCAAGAACCAAAAGCAGCAGCAGAATCAAAATATAAATGCAAATCGTTATGACCCTATATAAGCAAGCTCCGTAGAGGTGTAAGGGAGCAGCAGAGAGTCTCTCACTATTGGCAGGCATTGTGTGCTGCATTCCTCTTTGAGAGGATCACACTCACAGAATATGGGGATTGGGAGGAGACCCACAAGGATCATCAAGTCCAACTCCTGGCACTGCACAGGGCCACCCCAAGAATCACACCATTTGCCCAAGGGCATTGTCCAAACACTTATTGAACTCTGCCAGGCTTGGTGCTGTGACCACTTCCCTGGGGAGCTGTTCCAGTGCCTGATCTCCCTCTGGGTGAAGAACCTTCCCCTAATACCCAATCTAAGCCTCCCCTGGCACAGCTTCATGCCATATTTAGAGCTTTTCCATATTTCAATGTCCTTCTAATTTCTGCACACCCACCCTTTACTATCTTCCCATATATGGCTTTGCATTTGTTACACCCTGGCTCAAGTAATGCATTTTATGTCTTATCTGACTGCACAGGAAAGTAAAGTGCAGAACAACTTCCCTCACCACGTTAACCTTCCTTTAAGCTCTCAGGATGCTGAATACCAAATGCAACACGTAAAGTATTTACCTTCTCGGGATTCAGAGGTATATTTAGAGATATCTGCTCCACATTTGCTTTCTTTCCACTCTTGTAAATAGACTGTGATTCATATAGTGACTGGAAGAGAAATATTTACCTGTATTAAATTTCTGCTATAAGACAAGATGACAGCCCTGTACAAATGCATGTTTCAACCAGATACAAGATTAGACAAAGGAGACTGAGGAGAAATGACAAAGGAGATTACACTTCTTTTAGCAAGTGAAAGTTACCAACTTATTTCACCAATTCATGACTGTAACAAAAAATACTTACCTTTGATCTCCTTAATAGAATTACTGCTTCCAGCATAGCTATTTCATCAAATGTTCGCAGAACTGGCTCCAGGTCTATTAAACATTCTAAATAAGGGAAGAGTACTTGGTGAATAGTTTGAAGTGGAAATCAAGGTGTCATTTTACTAAAGTGTCTTCCTTAAGTTTACAAAAATAATTTGTCTATTGACACGTATCAAACCACTTATGCTGCTAAAACAGAATCTGCTTGCTTCTGTTAGAACAGTTCACACCACCAAAGGAAACCCTGATCTGATTTGATCTGGCCACCTGATCACTGTGTGTCAGAAGAGATCCAGGGCTGGGCTGAACTGCAAGTCTTGCATTCATGGAATGGAGAGATTGGTGAGTTTGCTGTGTTTCAAGGCAGACCCATCAAGCCTGATTAGCTGAATGGGACCAAACACTGTAAAACCTCAGAGTGGGTTGCTGTCTTCCCACTCCAGAGGAGGTGTTGGGGATTTATACCAGAAAAATAAACAAACACACAGCAACACCCAGAATACATGCTTAAGGAGTGAGGAAGGGCCAGAGAAGATGGCATAGTCAAGGCACCGACCTGTCACAGCCAGTGAAACCAAATGACACTGGCCTCACTCTCACCAAATGCAGCAGGTCAGAGAAGTTAAAATCACTGCTCACACAGGGAGGCACACAACATTCCAATAAGCCAACAACCACCTGCACTACGCTCTCTTGTTTTCCAGCACTTAGAAGTTTATAATACTAAATATTTCACATTTTGAGATGATTATATTATAAAAATATGTCTTTGAAACTACACTCAAATACAACAGGAAAGGATGACAGCATATCACAATTGTACTGCTTTTCTGTGAACTCCACTCATTCAGGAAAACTAATTTACCATACTAGCAACTCATCACATGGCATCCTTATTAATATATCTTTCTATTTTTATTAAAATTTTACCACTATTCTTCCACGTGAACTTTTTTTAACACTAGCATCTTCAAGACATACATTCAACTCTGGGAGTTTTTCAGGTTTGGCAGGCCATTTTCCACACTGAAATACTAGCTAGCATTGTCAATTTTCGTTGACTGTATTTAAATTGTAGGTACACACTCCAAGTACATGCAGAAAGATGGTGATAAGCAGTCTTTATCCTTTCTTTGTAAGAGGAACAGACAGGTTAGGCGAGCTTTTGTATTTAAAACTTATTTAACAAAAAGGGCATTCGGGTGCTTTTGTGTGTGTGTGTCTGTGTCAGTGTCCCTGTGCTATGCTAATTGCTTAAGCTCCCCATCATGGAGCTTTATTTCCCTTCATTTTGCAACAGTTTTGCAACTTCTTCTTTCTTTTTATGATAGTAAAGTAGAGGCAAAAGCAATGAGGTTTTTTTAAAAGACCATCTTACTACAGACAGGGCACTAAGAAGAAAATCCAAGTTAGGTCACACTGTAGTACATATCCCAGATAATTTTCCCTTCAGCGTGACCATACTCTTAAATCACTTTTTTTTTTTTTTTTTTTTTTGTAAATTGGCATAGGAAAACAAGAACGCATATGCAAATAACACGATGTGTCTATTCTTTTTGGTTTTAGAAAATACTGTATTTAGACACATTTCATTTCCTGGAAAAAAAAAAAATCCAGTTTCTTGCTTGATAAAGGAGATGGAACAATAAAAGGTAGAGCGTCAGTGAAAGATTTATACTGAGATGCAAATACAAGTTGAAGTCACTACAACTTCTCTGATATGCAGTGGTTCATTTGTGTTGGTTGTGTGTGCTCATAAATCCCACAATACTCATTTTGTACTTCACTTCTCCCACCCCCCCTTAAAAACCCCAAATTATCTTCAACAATAAACAAAAAAACTCCAAAACACAAGTAGGTAAACAAAGCATGCTGCTTTTTTACAGGAAAATTAAGAGATGGTAAATGCAAAAGACTCCAATAACCAACCTGATTTTATGGTGCACATGTAATTCCATAAAAGTTTGTTTACAGACATGAAAGAAGCAGCCAAGCACCTCGTCATAACCAACAAGACTGAGCACATGTATCTCCTGATATTTTTAACACTTCCCTTTCCTGACTATAACCTTGCTCTGTAAGTACCACATTCAACAGAAATCTGGCAGTTTAAAAATCTCATTATGCAAGGTAAACTCACTTGAGAACGATGGTCTTTCATCTGGGTTTTGTGCCCATCCACTTTCCATCAATCTTATGACAAGCCCTCGATGAGGAATGTCCATTGACAGACTTCCTTCACTCAAGTCCAGTCGCTGTCCTTGTGACACGCTGTACATTATCTGCAAGGGGTTTATAACTTCTGTCAAAACAGACATTGTGAAGTCATTAGAAATATATGCAATATAAAGAGCTTACTAAATAGGAGCAATTTGGTTTGTAGACATAGAATTTACAGCACATCAAAATAAGGTTATGTTTGTTTTTTAATTAATGAAAAAGTATTCTTAATTTATGAAACAACACTGTAATTAAAAAAGAAGAGGATACTAAAAAAAGAGTTTAATTTGAAAAGTATTTCAAAGTGTTCTTCAACAAGCTTGCAAGTTGAATTATTAGAAAGTAACCACCCAAATGAAGTCCCCAGGTTTCAGGTATAACCTCTAGGTAAGGCAGGAAAAATAAGTTAACAGAAGACATGGTCTTACCTTCAAATGGCTGTTTCCTTGACATCACTTCCCACATGATAACTGCGTAACTGTTTACAGTATAAAAAGTACAGAAGGTGTTATTTTAGACTGCCAACACTTAACAACACAATATGCTCAGCTTTATATTTTATTTAAAACATTCTGGTAAAATGGTCCTGCAAGCACACATGCCTATAGCTAACAAAAATGATGACATGAATATATGAAAACTAGAAGGTGACTTCAGCTACAACTAGTTAATACTATTAAGTACAGAAAAGATCCATGGCATATAAACTTCTACTCCAAATCTGTATCAACCTGGCTCTGCTAATACATTGTGAATTATGTACATGTGAAACACAGAGTTTTGAAAAATTAAGATTTTCTTAGGGGTTAGCTTTGTTGAAATTAGTTAAAATAGATTTAATAAATAAATCCAGCTGGAGTTAATTAAAGTTAATAATTAGTTAGAGAGGTAGGCCTAAAATAAGCTTTTAAGATGTAAGCAACTGATTGCCTGTCATTCTATATTTGTTCAGCTGTGCTTATAATGAGAAACAGAAAATACTGATTAATAGATCTACAGAAATGCCAGACAATTACTAATTTTTTAATTGGAAAACCTATTCAGAAGTAATGAAGGGAAGGACTGGAGGTCCTCCAAGGGTAATATGTATTGTCAAAAAACAGAAAGGTAGAAAGGTCAAAGCAAGGGAGATGAGTTTTACTTCATCGTTTATCACCTCTCTGCCAATAGAGAGACCACCGACCCAATTCAGGGACCAAACCACGCATGCTTAATTACTTTTCAGCTAATTACCATATGAAGTGGGGAATGGGAGGTGTCAATGTTATAAATATGCATTTGTATCTTGAACATTCAGAACTTTTGTAGATAAATAGACTCTGTATTGCTCTGAGACTTTGCACTGCGTGTTAGGGAGTTATCCCAGCAGCTTCCCAGTGCTGAATAAACCAACACTCTCAAACTCTAAGTTGTTAGAGAGTCTTTGTCCGTCTTAGTTGGGTATCAATATTAGATCAATGCCCGTATTTTAATAAATCTCATTGAGTTTCAACCTCAGCATGCAAATTAAAGCAAGCCCCAGACAGCCACCTGCTCTGCCCTAACTGCAATACTCTGGCACCTTCCCAGTACGGACTGACACTCCCTGACATTCCCAAGGGAAGCTGGGTATGAGCAGGGAGGATGGCTTTGACACACAGCTCCATCCCAACACAGTGTCACAGAGACAGGTAAGATACAAACTTGCACTTGGGATGCCCACTCCATATGCTTTCAACATATGCAGTCTTCTCCATAGGGAGAGATGTCACTTACACACATCATTCACTTTCCAAAAGAGACTCTGGGGAAGACCACTCTGAACTAACGCCAGGAGACTGAACACACGTGTGCTTACTCAAACCAGTGACCCTATTTTCTGTTCACACCAACATGAATGGCAAGTGGTTGAGTGAGTACAAACTTGCCCCATCTTTAGTAAACTAGTTAACTCTCTTCAGCCATCAGGGTATACCAAAAAGAGGTAACTTTTAAACAACTTTGTAATTTAAATAAGGTTAGACAATTTCATTTAAAAGCATTGAATTCTCAGTCCTTCTCTCCAATTTTTGCTCACATACTCCACCATATCTGAATGAAGCTCTATTCCATGATTTATCCCAAAAGGTCCTAGCACTGTATTCAAGTATCTGGTTCCACTACTCCGATTTAGAAAAGACAATCCAGGCTAAAGCTTCAGTGCTTCCATAACTTCAGAATACACGCAAGGTGCTGACAAGTGTGTATTTCCATGCTTTCAGTCCAAGTCTTTGTAAGCATTGTGACAGTGTCATTCCAGGAAATAACCACCATGATCAGTTGTTAAGGCTTGCTCCCCACCCTTGACACAAATGCACTGAGCTTCCTTCCTGCATCACTAAGAAGTAGCATATTTTGCACACAGGTTACCTTTAACTGCCTTAGAGAGCTGTATCATCTGACAGCTACCAAGTAAGAATTCAAAAAAATGAAGTAAGAAACAAATAACTGATGCTTAAAATCAAATAATATAAATTGAGTTTTCCTAACTATTTATTCTGTTTACATTTTAACATTCTTCAATGATAAAATTTATTCATGTAGCTTTTAATAAAAGCCGTCCTCCCTGTTAGAAAGTCTGCTTTCGATGTATTCCTGATAAATCCATGCAGACTGATTTTTTTGGTAAAGCAAATCATCCCTTTTGTAGAAGTTAATGCTGTTTGCTGTTTAAACAATTTGTTTCCTTATGAAAGATCCTTCCCCACAAATTAGCTTCAATATATCAACAACACTCAGCTGTGATCAATTAATTAGACAGCCAGAAAATATCCAAATAATAATATCTTTCATTCAGTTTGGAATCTCTCAACTGTTGAAGATTATTTTTTCAGTTCTACAACACTGCAGCATTCCCCTTTATACTCTTCCTGTTTTCCTTTCTTATTGTTGCTTTGTAGCACCCCCTTCTGATTGCAAGCACAGATCCTCCTGTGTGGTCCTTCTCGTGGTCCTTCACTGTCTCTGCACCTTCATGTCTTCCTGCCTTGAACATCTCTTTTTCCAATGCTGTCTCAGTTTCTCTTCTTTCTTCTCACATAATCTCTTTCCTTTCTGACTTATCTGTTTTCTACACCCTTACACTGATGTGTTTTATTTTCTCCCATTTGGTTGTTATTCCTCTGAAAATATTATTTTCTTTCTAACAACCATTTGCCTTTTTCATCTCCACCCACTCATTAAGCCACTAGTCACCCTTTCTTCCCTCTTAATACCCTTTTTTTTTCTTTTCAATGGTTTCCTTATCCACATCCTCTCATCAAAGGGTAAGGAGAGCAGGTATGTTGTCATCTGTATTCTTTGGACAGGAATGTCAAGGAACTTCATGTGCTTCTTAAGGGTAAGGGATAATTAAGGGAAATAGTGGTCTCCCTGGAAGCCAATAGGACCCTCTGAGACTGAGTCATCTCTCACCAAGATACAACCATGTCAGAGATCAGTGAAGGCAGACTGCACCAGAGTGATGGACTTTGTCACAGTGATTGGCCAGTTCATGCCTCCTCAATCTTCCTTTACACATGGTAATTCCTCCCAAAATCCTTCGAGAAATCTCAAAGCTTTCTAAACCATTTCAGATCATCCAATTGTAACTCCAATATCCTCAGAGCTATTTCCTTTTGTTATATGGGTCACCACCACTCTATTTACTATTCTATTACTTGTACTCAGGACTGCCCAACACAAAACTACCACAACTTTCATAAAGTAAATCATTCCTTAAGGAGATTCTTATAACTACTTTCTCCAACCCCACTATCCTGTTTTTATCTACCTTCTTTCCAAAAATACATTTTCTTCTTTCCCCCAAGTACATTCTGAAAATTATGTTACTTGATTACACATATTACAAGAGTATGTGCATTGACTTAATGGTGTGAATGGCTTTCTTCTCTCCCTACACTGTCTGTACATGTACACTCATTTACAGAAACCAGTCTTCCCTACCTATTTCTGTAGTCTCAGCTTAATTTTGGAGCATTACACTTGTCACAGCACAAAAGAAGTGAGTCATTAAATCCAGCTATCACTCAATTCTTTATTTCCCCATTCATTTCGCCTATACAACTACGATATTATCACTGAAAATAATAAAATTGCTGAGAATATGTTAAAATCTAAGTTCAGTAAATCAAATCTGAGTTCAGCTTTCAAACCCCACTAGAGAACAACACGAGTTACCTGTAGATATCATGTTTCACACTTGCCCGGGTTTTCTGACTGGGGTTGTAATCCTCAGGTGGCATGTAGATAATTGTCCCTCCTTCTGGCAGAGAGGATTCACTTCGTGATTGCGACATGGATATGACACGCCATTTGGACATGCCAAAATCTGCAATCTGGAAAGGTCAAATCAGTTGTTCTCAGAAGAAAAACTGGCTTTATCTGCTGACAGTTGTTAGAAATTCTTGAAATATGCCCAGAAGAAGGGATCACCCAAAGCTCTTAACCTGACACACAAAAGGTATGTGGCTCTCCTAGCAACAGGAAACATCAACTCCAGTCCATAAAGCATTCCCAGTTCATGACTCATGGTGTCCCTATAGCACTGCCCTAGCCTATTCTTTTAAGGAAGGACTGGTACTCTACAGCTGAGGAATCTGCTGTAGATAGCTGTACCACATGAAGAAAATCATTTCCTTGTGTTAAAAAAAGCAAACAAAAATTAATTGATCCCTTGTAGCTCCCTGGCTGTGAACAAAGAACAAGTTCAGTATAAATCAAAATAGCTGTACATAACTCAGCTTGCGAATATCCTGAGGCAGTTCGCGTCACAGAAAAATTTTAGGGCACTTCACCTCTCTTGAAAAGCTATGACATATTAATCTTGAATTAATAAATTTGATATTCTGAAATTCTGTGCTGCAAAAAGTTGCTGAGTATTTTCTTTGCTGTGCACTCTGGGGCCTAGCTCCTTTCTACAGGATACAGTGCATCTACATGAAGAAGTAACTGACTTCAGTTTACATGCTCAGATATCCACGAGCCAGGGTGTCAGATGTCAGATTAGGTTATGGCTAGAGAGACAAACATTTAGCAGAATACACTTGCTGGCTGAGCTGCAGTGTCTGGCACACATGGGAGAGAGATAAGCAGCCAGCTACCAGCTCTGCACTTGTCCAGCATTTGCAAAATAGCAAAAATATTTTCAACAAAGACACCTGTGCAAGCCTGTGCACGGCAACAAAGGTAACAGAAACAAGCTTTCTGAAGAGCATACATCCAAATCCACAATGACCTTTCTTCTCCACAACTCACTCTCATCAAGCCTTCCTCATTGTAATTGGTCTTAACTGTTGCTCATTCAGTCGATCAGGGACAGCCAGAAGCACTCTGTGAATGGTGTTACTTTAACACATACGCAATGTTTCTTCTATTTGGCACGCATGATAACCTTGTTTGCATTTCCTCTCAACTGTACTAATATAGAGAATCTTGCTTCACTTAAAACCCTAAGGACACTCCTTGCAGGAGGCAGGGCAGGTACGCAAGAGTTAACCTCTTCCCTTCAATTGCCTCAGCAAAGAAACTGTTCAGATGTGATCAGGCAGAGAGCACCAGGCCACACCAAAGCGGTCAGGGATTAAAAAGAATGAATAAAAACATGACTTGGACTACTTCCCTAATCAGGTTTGTCAGGAAGCTCGAAAGATGGCAATACCAGCACAACTGAGTGGGAGGAAGTATGACCTGCTGAGGGTGTGAGCAGGGACAAAGCCACGTGAGGAACTTTGCTGCCAAGAAAAATTTCTGTGCAACGGAGAAAGAAGAAATCAGCAGTGGATCCTTGCTCTAAGGACTCACAAGGAGATTCATCTTACGGTAACAACTCAAGCATTCGCTTTTCAAGTCTAAATTCAGTGCAAAATATCTCTTATTTCCATTTACTTGAGTAACATATTCTATCCATTATAAAAACAGATGATCTTTTAAAAGAATATGAAACAACAAACCCAACTCTTGCAATTATGGAAGCACCTAAACATTTTGTCAGAAGTACTTTTAGTCTCTTTTTCACATCATGGTAGGGATATTTTAAAAGACAGAATTAAAGTTTTAAACTACTGATACTTCTGCATGTATGTTTGCTTGTTCTAAGGAGCTTCAAAAAAGCCACCTTCCAACATGGTAAGATTTTGCAGTCATGTTTTATCTGTTCTTATACCACACCAACAGAATAGATATGTCCATATTGCAGGATAAGTATCAAATGGAGCCTTAACATTTGAATTTGACCTTCTGCCTATCAGAAGTAACTTGTCAGAGCATCTTGGGCAGGAATACTCCATTTTCTTCTCAGAAAGGGCCGGATGCAGCCACCCTTGGAAGGTTGACAAACGAGTGTCACCACTATTGAGTATCAGCTACTGCTATGGCAGAAACAGCCCAAATTCTATCTTTCTGGTCTTTTCAGATAGATTAAATCCACAACTGATTAACACAGAGTTTTCAAAAGAAAAGCTCCAAAGTTTTGCCTGCAAGGATAGATGAAAAAGTCCACCATATAGTTACATCCTCTTTGTATGGCCACAACCCCACCCTTCCTCCTCTACAATAATGAAAACACTTTCACTCATTCTGGATGCTGAAGAACACAAAAATTAAATAACCCTACCTTGACATGAAACTCATCATCCAGCAAAATGTTCTGGGTTTTTAAGTCATGGTGCAGCAATGGAGGATTCATGTTGTGCAAATAGTTTACTCCCAAAGCAATTTCGTAAAGAATGCGGAATCTCAGGCACCAGGGGATGTCAGGATATACATCTTTCTGCCAAGATAAAACCACAAAATGAGAATATCCTCTGTTCTGATCTAACAGCACACACAAAGACTTATTTTATAAGAAGAAGAAAGTGACTTGGGCACGCAGTAATCTTTCAAAACATACACAAACTCCTTAAAAAATTGTACCAGAGCATTAAGACTCATTAGCTGTTAAAACAAACATTATTAAAAGATAATAATTATGCAGTGCTATGTTTCCATTTGCTACCATTCACATAACAGTTCATGACTGCTATACATGATGTTGAACATTTGCTACATTACTCATTCACATGGAAGTATGAATTACAGATGAACTTCTACATGAAACTTGCAACCCACAATTTATGACTCCTACACAAAGAATGGCAATCATATCTTCAACTGACATTGGGGAACAAAAAAGCTGTATTGAAACTATGCACAAAATACTACCTTTATAAATAATAATACAGTAAGAAAAATGCAGTAAAACTCAACTGAAATCTTAAAAGTTATATTGGCACTAATGCCTTTATGAAAAACACACAGTTGAGCTCTCTAAGGCACGAGATGTGCACTGATTAAAGGTGGAGAAGAGACTTCAGTGCTGCTGAGACTCAACTGCAGTAGCTTTGCAGTAGCAACACTGTACGTTCAGGCCAAGCTTATGGGAGCAAGTGGGAGTTCAGCACAGGAGAATTTATTCAGAGAATAAGATCTGTTAGAAATATTCACATCTGTTTATGTTAGCAGTATTTGGCTTCTATAAACTAACATCAAAATCTTAATTTTTTTAAAATATTCAAATTCATGAAAAGAAAATCAATATTTGTATTGGCAGTACTTCAGAAAGCCAGACTGAAGCAAGCATAAGTATTTCAGAATCTAATTAGAGAACAACTGAGATTTTTAAAGTATGTAATAATGCAACATAAAGCTAGTTACAGGTCACAACATTGAAGGAAAAAGTTTAACAAAACCTAAGTCGGCTAAGTTTAGTTGTTTTTTTGAGATACAGAAGGTCTATCTGAGCACCAAAAACTACTAGAGATAATGACTGTCTTTTAATGTGAAATATTATAAATAAAATACTTTACTATACTGATTAAGTATGGAAATTGCAATCTACTTGAAGCAGCCAGGTATTGTATTTGAAGACCGTAAATACACTTACCCCATGCAATAGCTGGTTTAATGACCCATTTGTCATGTATTCTGTCACTATCCCCAGAAATTCAGGCTCGTTGCAAATTCCCAAAATTGGCAGAATGTAACTAAACCTGGCTTTGTGTAGTATCTCTGCTTCTTTTAGAAGGTGGTTTCTATCGCTTAAAGAAAACAAGCAAACAAATAAAATACATCACCATGCCATTACTAGGAAACTCAAAGCAAATTCTGGGTTCACTATATTCTCTGTCATTTATATCCCTGTATGAAGTACCATCACCTCTTTACTTCTCTCATGCTGTTTTGAGAACAAGACAGTGTAAGACAAACTAGAATCTGCAAATGCAAAGACAAGACAGCTTCCCTGGTTTTGTCGTACCACACAAATCTCTCTATTTCCATCACACATTTCATCCATGTTTCCAGTATAAAAGGATACCGTCAGAGCTTCCACTGTTCTTTGT
Organism: Monarcha castaneiventris obscurior; assembly: GCA_026261815.1. Classification (NCBI taxonomy): domain Eukaryota; kingdom Metazoa; phylum Chordata; class Aves; order Passeriformes; family Monarchidae; genus Monarcha; species Monarcha castaneiventris. Next base: position 22,921,399 of record JAMPIT010000379.1, on the reverse strand, counting down.
AACCATAATGGTAACAACCAGCTGCATTTGTCCTACTTTACTAAACATCTTCAAACCTTGAATTTTCACTCAGGCCCAATATTTATCTCCTTCAGAGTGGAGATTTTAATATGATTCTCCAACCTTTAAATTTAGTGGACTCTGACATATGCTAAAATAATAGGGGCTAAAGGAAAGCACTTTTGAACTTCTGAAGGAAAAGGAACGATTATCTATGCTTTGTTTTTGCATAAATCATTCCTTCAAACTGAGCCCCTGCTTTCAATCACTCTCTGGAAAAAACATTCCCTAGATGCACAGGAAGCAGGAACAGATCAGCCTCATCGTGTTTGGATGCCTGAATTTGACTGTGTGGATCCACTCTGTTACCTAAAAACTCCTCATAAATGTGGGTTTGATGCATCTTTACAAATTCAGACCTTGCAGCACATGGATTTGAGAAGGCCAAGTTTTATTAAAGATTGACTATGATTCTATCCCTAAAAAAAATGGGTTTGTTGTCAATGAGTATAGTTGAACCATGAAGCATAATTCAGCAAAAAAAAGGATTTAGATCCTATACTAGTGGAGACTGGTACAGTACATGACTAGGATATTCAAATATAGGACGTTTACAGCACATTTAAGATAGATCCTTTGGATATGAGCCAGTCTGACTCAGAAGCAACAGGGTTGTGCTGGGGCCAGGGCTATGCCCATCACAATTTGTCCATCACAGCACCATACTACGTGCACAGCACAGCCCTGGGGTGAGACCCGGCTTGTGCCCATCGAGCTCAGGGCACACCCTGAAGCACTCACAGCAGTCTGGATCCATCAAGATATATATGATCAGGATATATGGGGAAAAGAGGAAGCCTTGTGAACTAAAGCCTGCTGCTCTTAACAGCAGGAAACTTTGAATTTAGATGGATATTAAATTAAAGTCCTTTGATCTATGTGATGGGAAAAGACTTAAACGAAACTCTAGGAAATGACAGAAGTAAAAAGGCAGCCTTTGGGAAAAGCATGGGATGGAAGTCAATTCTGTGCCTTCCTCCCTCTCTTCAGAAATGACTAGGCTTGAGGAAGCTAGGGGTTTTCCAGACAGTAAGGCACATTTGGACGCGATTCAGCTGTGGCAGGGAAACAAACTGCGACACACTGAAGTCTATTCCTGTGTCTGTCAGTCACTGCACCTTTGTCTGCTCCGTACCAGAAGGGCACTGAGTAATGCCTAAATGAGTACATTCCCACAACAGCTTCCCAAATGCCTTTGCTCTTTGGCTGGTCACTTACCATATTCTGGGATGCACTTCCCACTTGGGCAATTACAACACTTACAGGGTGGCATTTTATATTGCCTACTATACAACCAACAAAGCAAAGACTTGGGTATAATGGATTTTTTTACAGCTTTCAGTATTCTAAAAGGATTTCTGGGCTTTGCATGATATATGGCAGGTAACTGAATTATTTTGATTACCTCACTTGCCCTTTTAATCACAACTTCACAAGTTAGATGTCCCACTAATCCAAATTCTTGCAAGGCTAAAAATAGTATTTGTGGTTTCCTCCCAGCTGAGTTCTGTGGATAAATGCTGTATTTCCAATTACCAGGGATTTCAGCAGACATTTAAATTTAAAAAAATTCTAAAACAAGAAAAACCCCACAACACCCACCCCAACTTATCAGAAAATACAACATAACTGAGATTCCATTTCTGGCAAGATTTCAGAGATACAGCCTGTGTATACACACACCTGGATAATAAGTGGTGAAAGAACTTAAAACAACTTGTCTTATATTCTAGTATATTGGGTGACAAGACTAGAAGCCTTTCTGAGTGAAGCTATCCTACCTAAGGACCTAATACTAGATCAAAGAAACCTGAGGCAATAAAGCTTGAAGACACCAAGATAAGACTCAGAGTCAGGTTTACAGTCAGGCAGGCTTCAGACAGCCTAAGAAGAAGCAAATTTGCATTGATACATCAACAAATTGGAGCGATGGGGATTGAATAAGACAGAGATGAATGAAAAAGTACAACTTGCTGCCCCCTTACATGGAGTGACAGCTCCTGTAATAAACATGCTACCACTTGGGTGGTACCTGGAAAACGGGGAAACCGATTGTTATATGGAAAATACCAGTTGTACAGGGGGGCCAACAAGCCTATTATTTTAAAATCAGCTTCTCTCAGTATTGTGAGATCTGGGGAAAAAATAATAATTTTTTGTTGTCTCATAGAAGCTTCTTCGGGAAGCTAGAAGCAATCTCTAGTGGATAGAACAGTATACTCCCCATATTCCTCTCTCTATGTAAACACCAAATCTACAGTAATCACTGTACTTTAACATCCTGCTGCTACCTCAGCAAAATGGTTAGCAACCCACAGACCCAGCAAGAAGCCAAACTCCGTCAATCCCACCTTGAGGAGGGCTCAAGGTGCACACTGCAGGAGAAAAAACCTCCAAAAGAAACAACGCAGCGTCTCACAAACCGAGACCGAAACCGTGCCGTCACAACAATCGAAAGGGAGGAAGCTCCGGGGCCGGCCCGTGCTTTCTCTCGGCCCAAGCTGAATCATCCCCGTGGGATCCCCTCTCCCCGTGGAACTCAAGCGAAACACCAGGATCTGATCCACAGACCTCAGAAACCCACGCCGGCATCTCGGACCGGCACTCGGACCCCTTGCCGGGGGCTGGTTTAGGGAAAGGCGGGTTCAGCTCGGCCCTTCCTTGCCCCGGCGATGCCGGTGCCGGGCCCCCTGCCCACCGCGTTACCTGTCTAGCAGCGGCCCCTGCAGGCATTTCAGGGCCACCGGGACCCTCCAGTCGGCGTGGCGGGCGGCGGACACGGTCCCGTAAGCGCCCCGGCTGATAAATCGCAAGTCCGGGAGTTTGCTGGAGGGGATGGAGGGGAGGGCGCAGCTGAGGGCGCCCGCCCGGCCCCCGCCGCCATCCCCGGCGCTCATGCTCGCACTCCGCCGGGCGCAGCGGGGCCCGCAGCGCCGCTCCCCTCGCCCCGCGGCCAAGCCGCCCCCCGCGCCTCCCCGCCCCGCCTGCTCTCCAGTTGGACAGCAGCTCCCTCCTCCTCCTGCCCCGCTGAGGAGCCACTTCCTCGCGGAAAGAAGCGTCCCAGGGCTGGCGGGTCGGGGAAGGCGGAGCAGGCGCGATGGGAGGAGCGAGCCGCGGGAGCGCCGTGCCGGGGCAGCCCCCTCGCTCTCCGGGAGCCGCGGGAGCGCCGTGCCGGGGCAGCCCCCTCGCTCTCCGGGAGCCGCGGGAGCGCCGTGCCGGGGCAGCCCCCTCGCTCTCCGGGAGCCGCGGGAGCGCCGTGCCGGGGCAGCCCCCTCGCTCTCCGGGAGCCGCGGGAGCGCTGCGGCCGGGCGCATCCCTCGGGCCGTGCACGGAGCATCCGCCGTCCGAAAGGGATCCTGGCGGGGAGCATCCCCGGCGCCGGAGAGGAGGAGGCATCCCCCTGTCCGGGGAGCGGGCGGGGTGTGTGAGTTCTGCTCTCGAAAGACGTGCAGGATGCCAGAGCCGAGCGCAGATCGCCGCAGTGACCTGTTCACTGCATAGAATCATAGAATGATGTGGGTTAGAAGGGACCTTGAAGATCATCTAGTCCCAACCCCTCTGCCAGGACAGGACACACCTTCGGCTAGAGCAGGCTGCTCAGAGCCTCAGCCGGTGTACGCTCATTGCTCGAGCGAAGTTAGAAAAGCTTTGTCTCATGCACTTGCTTATCTCCTCCCTGTTTGTCTTTGGAAGATTTTTCAGGATAGCGGCGTTTCAAAAGGGTAATTTCGAAATTTCCAGTAAGTGCAAGTTCACCCTTGCCCCTCCTCCTAGCGAGCTGCCTGACACGCTGATGTATTTATGAGAGCTTTATGTGAGGGTTGCGCAGGAAGGTTTTGTAAGGCCTGTTCACCAAGCCAGGTTCTCATTGAATAACAAAGTAATTTAATTTAAAGATTCTCATTGAATAACAAAGTAATTTAATTTAAAGATAGAGGTTTGTGGCTTTCCACAAGGAGTGACAGTTCCACAGGATGAAGTAAAGGTGAATAGAGCAAATCACTTGCCTTTCCGTGTGTGTGGATCAGGGACTAGGTGCCTGTGGCTTTTCACCTCTCCTCTTTTCTCCCAGTAATGGATATGGACCAGGGAATGAGGGAAAAGACCTAAGTTTTCAAACTACGATATGTTCAATATTTCACAGCATTCATTTTAAGACATGGCAACAACTTTTCAGTTCTGTCTAGGTCCTAGCACTTTAGTAGCTTTATGGCTTTTCCAATTTTCTTGTATCTTGGATGATTTATATCCTCCAAATGCTTCAGCATGAACATATGAGCAACCACATAAAACAGGTGGTGACTTACTCTACTTTCAGTTTTCAGTTAGTACGTGTCCCTTAGACACACTAGGGGGTTCCCAAAGCTGTAATCTTGAGGCAATGTTTGCAATATGCAAGTTTTGGGTATCTGTTTATGCATATCCCTCTCTGTATTTACCATGTTGGTAGTACCATTAGTCATGCAATCTTAACTTTAATATATAAGGAAGATTTTGTTTCCTAAAGAAAATAATATGCAATGGACAATTATGAGGATGCATTACAAAACCACTGTGTAAATACTTATTTATGCTCTTTGCCATTAAGATGTCACTATACTGAAAAATTATTTGTGCATCTTGTTACTGTGTGCTGTGTTGATTTAATGTATATTTACAGTGTTAAGTATACTGACTTAAACCCTAGGAACATCACTGATTCTAAAAGTGGATGTGGAGGCAGCACTGTTGGAGCAGTGCTATGCTTCCCTTGGTCATGCCTATTCCAGGTGCAGTGTTGCTGGAGCTGTAGTCCTTGTGACACCCCAAACCCTAGCCCTGTCCCTAATGGCAGCTTGGGAGTGAGACTGAGGTCCTAAGGTAGATTAAAATTTTGATAAAACTAAAGTTTTTGTTAAATACTGTTTCTAAATGATATAAATAGTATTTATAGCATGTGGCAGATAAATATCCACCTGTGGTTTACTTCTTTGAAATTTTAACTTGTGAGATTTCACACATAGTCCTTTTCATTCTTAAGTGTTGGGTCTGACTCTTCCTTAAAAATGAAAATTTTCTGATGATCCTTACTGATAATGAAGCAAGCAAATTCCACAGCAAAGAGGATACTTTTTGTGTGTGTAGTATTCATAATGGTTTGATTAGAGTTGTAATGACTATAATTTTCTTGAATTTAAAATGGAAAAAATGGTTCTGAAGGTGTGAAAGCTGTGGCAATGAGCTTAGTCTTCCTTCAGCTTGCAAAATCTAGGAAGGCAGCTGCTGTGTGATCAGTACATCATGATACACACTTGTAAAATGCTTTGCATTCTTTGTATCTCTGTAAAAGAACAAGTAAAATAATAACTACAATTAAACACACTTTCCAGGATGAGGTGGTATTTGCTTTCTGACATTCTTCCCTGTGGGCAGCATAGGCTGGAAAGAGCTTTTAGATTTCTACTGTAAACATTGTATTGATGGTGAGAAGAGGGTACGAAATACAGAAAGAGGGTGGGTGATGTTTTCTCTTTTCCTGTGCATCTCCACCTGAAAACCAGAGCTCTGATATATAGATATGCATGCACCCTTTTATATTCATATATATGTTTTTAAAAAGTCACATTACCTGCATGTCTTTACTAGTATAAAGACTTTTTTTTTTTTTTTCCAATTTGTTTCAGTCTTATCCCTCCACCAAAATATTTTAGTGCCTTCATTTTTATGGATATTAAGCACCAAAGCTACTTGTATTTTTTTGCAGTTCACCAGATTGTGTTTCCACAATCACAGGAATCTGTTGTTGTCAAGACAAGATGTTCAGATTGAAAGAAGCAATGGTTGCGTGATGATGATTTTATATCTCAAACAACTATACTATATTTTTGCTGTTGGATTTAAACATGATGGACCACATTACCTATTAAATATTCTGAAAAATTTGGAGAGTAGGATTTTTTTTTCTCTTGACACTTGATAGTCTCTGAATTTTAGTTGTATCTTTGGAGCTGCATAAAAGACCCTGTTTTAGAAAATAATTTTTCATTCATTAGTCACAATGCCTTTGTCCCTGCTTTTTATTTTGTGGAGTTTTCAAGCTTTTAAAATAAAAAGATAAGGGATATTTGGTTTATAATAGCCTTTTTAAAAGGAATATTTTTGTACTATCCACATTGCAGGAATGAAGGACTTAGGTAGGAACCTCTTCAATTGTGTTTGTTCTTACTGAAAAAATTATTTTTTTTCTAAAATAATACACCAGGTGTTTAGATTCTGGCTGAGATGCTGTTTTGCCTGCTGTCACACTGGCAATGTAATGATACATTTGCTCAGATCTGTTAGTAATGAGTGCTACAACCATGGAAACCGATACCTTTTGAAATCATCTGTGTATTCTACCAGCCCCAACCAACCTTTCCTTGTTAGCATGTGCCACTCTCTAGGTGGGCCATTCCTGAGCATCTGAACTCTTTTGGAAGTTGTTACCTATGGTTTCAGATGTCTGTTGGCACAATTTTGTATTAAGAGATCTGCTTGAAAGTACTTGTATCCAGCTATTACAACATGTTGACACTACCCAGCTGACTGAATCAAGGAGCAGAGCTGCTGAGAGCTTTTCTAGCAGTTTGGAGGGAAGGAGGGAGGGAGTGTTTCTGGTATGATGCTTCTGAGTCACCTGGGTTTTTATTTCCATGTTGTGCTGCTGTTGGTGCCCATGCGGTGATGAGACATCATGAGTGTAATATCAGGATAAACTCCAGTAGTCTTTTGAAGGTAAATGACATTTCCTTTCAGCACTAGGAGTTTGACAAAGCCACCCCACACTTGAACCATTTGAATCTTTCTTTGCTATTTTCTTTGAGCTTCCTCTTTTCTCCTCTTGCCTGTGGGACCTGAGCAACTTTATGAAGGTCGTCCTCTTCCTAGCCCCCTGTTTTGCATGAACCCAGTGAATCTTTCTGTGTGGAAGTAATGCAGAGGCAAAAGCTTGGCAGAGGAGGGAGGAAAAGAGGGGGTGTTTTGAAAGGTTCTCCTTAGACACAATGACACTAAGGTACTCTTCTGTACCTTTCTTGACATGTGCTGACTGGGATTCTGTGGGGCCAGGTGCAGCCCAGGTCCATCTTAGGTGCTGAATCCAGTAAACATGTGTTTGACCATTTCTTAGCAACAAGGACAACTAGCATGGGATGACTGTCATCCATCCAAAACAGAGAATCTGCATCAGAAGTGCCTGCTAAGAGTAGTTCCTAGCTAATTCCTAAACCATGGAGATTATTTAGGACAGTAGGGATTATTCTAATAGAGTTCAAACAGAACTACATTTTGTTGGAAGATGAGTTCCAGGCCTAGGAGCATTCCCTGGCACCTCCAACTTTACAAGCGCAGGTAGTATTATGTATTGAGTGGCCTGCTGTCTTCAGGATTAGTCTATGCACATTTTTTAGGCTGGGTATTTCCTCAAATACTTCAGCTTCCCCTTACTTCTAGGTTTTAACCTTTATTTTGGTTTTCAGTCTAAAGTGCTGATGTTCTTGGTGTTTCCCATAAAATTAGTTCAGCTGAGAGAAAGCTGAAAAATTTTTTTTCAGCAGTGGAATTAGAGCAATCTTTCGCCCTTGTATTTTCTCTTTTAAAATTTAAACTATTATACAGGTGCAGCAGATTTGGTGCAAAGCCAGCAGGTCAAGAGAGGTGATTCTGTCACTCAGCGCTGCTCTGCTGAGACCCACCTGGAGTGCTGCATCCAGCTCTGGGGTCCCCAGCACAGTTAAGATATGAATCTATTGGAGCAAGTCCAGAGGAGGCTGCCAAGATGATCAGAGGGATGGAGCACCTCTCCCACAGGGAAAGGCAAGGGAATTAGGTTTGTTTAGCCTGGAAAAGAGAAGGCTTTGGGGTATTTACAGCCTTCCAGTACCTGAAAGGAGTGTACAAGAAAGATGGAGAGGGACTTTTTACAAGAGCATGTAGTTACAGGAGAAATGGAATCAAATGGAAAGAGAGTAGGCTTAGATTAGAGATCAGAAAAAATTCTTTACTGTGAGTGTGATGAGGAACTGGGTCAGGTTTCCCACAGAAGTTATGGATGCCCCATCCCCGGGACTCTGAGCAAGCTGATCTAGTGGAGGTGTCCCTGCCCGTGGGAGGGGGGTTGGAACTGGATGATCTTTAAGATCCCTTCCAACCCAAACCATTCTATGATTCTATGATTCAAGGCACCTCCTAGAGTGTAACAAATCTGCTAGGTCTGTAATTTCAGTTGCCAGAAATACATAATGTGTTGGAGCTCTGTCCTCTAGCTTGAATAGCTACAATTCTTTCCAAATAGCTGTCAAGCTGTCCGTCATGACAGAGTCATAAAGGAGAACAACATTCATTACTTAACTACAAGACATCAAGGCGAAGTCTGGGTAATCTAGTGGATGCATAGAACCAGGTGGGAAAGTGGGAGCTGGGAATGGTGTACGTTTGCATTTGCTGTTTTTGTGGTTTGTGTTGGCATGTTTATTTCACAACACCTTTGTGCTTTGAAATCAAATTAAGATGCAGCCCATCTGTAAATTAAACGAGGAGTTAAGACTTGTAAAAACTTAGCATACTTAGTAGCCTACAGGACTGAATTCATAATTGGAAAAAGAGCCCCAGTGTCCAGCTTCAGGTTTGAAAACCTTCCGAGGTCAAATTTTGCCTAGATTCTGTGATTCTGATAGTCCAAGCCCAGTAATTTTTTTAATAAATGCAATTACTTCTCGTTCATTTAGGAGCAGGTAATTCTTAATGAGTATTCTGTTGAAAGTCTATGACATTTAGCAACAGTGCTTATGTTTCAAGGAATTTATAGTAAGCCAAAATGAATCAACTGGTTAATCATTTTTTCAGGCATTAACACGTGGCCCTTCTTCCTGTTTGTATAAGCATGTGTCATCTGGGAATAACGTAAGACATATTTTCGTCACAAATGTAACAGTTTGTGGTGGGGTAAATTCTAGAAAATATCCTAAAAATAAAAAAGGCCAAAAAACCCCAAACCAAAGCAAAACAAAAAACCGAAACAGAAATGACGGTGGAATATTTTAATGAGCAATATGTATGCAAAACCTATATTAAGTGAAGACTCCATTTACGCAGGGTACAACACTCCTACAGGTTCAATTTGTCTGAATGCCCATAGATATTAGCAGGTCATTAATATGAGTCTTTCCTAAGTGTTCAGAGTGCAGCAGATGGACTTTTTCTGTGTGTATCTTCCATGAACTCGTTGACACTTGGTCAATGCAGGAAATGCCTGTAAAGATTTAGCTGGCGTGGAGTTACCACAGCTCACCATCATACAGGGTGAAATAACCCAGAACAGCAGAGATTGTATTTGGGATGGGGCAGAAAGATCGGGTTTGGAATGCATTCAAAGTGATCTGAGGAATGAAGCTGTTTCTCTGGAGTGCAGTTCAGAAAACTGGACACATCAACATGATTCAATTTTTGTTCACAATGGCAAAAATGTAATATTATCATGTTGGATAAAGCGCATGAGAAGATGATACCCCAACGACCACTCCTAAGAGTTAACACCATTACATCTTTGGTGTCCTTTAGGCATCCCAATTACATCTCCTGAATCTGCTGAATTTCGAAGTATATGAGATAAGTGAAAAACTTTTTATTGTACTCAGACCAGTGTGAGCAGGCTCAGAACTTCATGGTGTAGCAAAACTGTACCAGATTCCATATTTTTCCATTTTAAAATACAGTTTCATGTTTAATAAAACCTCCTAATTATTTTTTCACTAAAATGAAGTTTTAACACACCGCAGGTGAATGCATGATGGCCATTTTATGGCTAAAATCCTTCCAGGAAGATCCTGGAACAAATTTGCTGGAGTTTACTCTGATCACTCTGCGGGTAACAAGGTCCACTGTCTGCTAGAGTGCCTTAATATACTTTATATTAGAAAGAATAATCCCTCCTCATTAATAAGAGGCTTGCAGATCTTGTTCCCTTTCCAATGCAAAGAACTTGGACTGAAGAAGGCAAACTCCCACAAAAGATTTAGACTGGTTCTTAAAACTGTTTGAGTATTCAGGTAATGGTCATCTGGAAGAACTGCATACCACTTTCCTACTGCATTCTTTCAACTATGTTGTTAGTACTATTGTATGTTTCACATGCCACCTTGTGGTCTTCAAGGAAAAGGAGAAATTTTGTGTGATTTGGGAAACTGGAAATACATTTCTGTGTAAATATTTTCAATAAGTGAAAAGCTCTAGTATACACTCATATCTCAGCAAATTTATTGAAGCCAAATTTTCAAAAGTTTTATAAAAAATAACTTTTAATAGCATGAAATACAAATTAGTTTAGAACATGGTCTTCAAGCTGAAGGTATTTATGTTGTAGTAGCTGTGCTGCATATGCAGGCAAAATAAAGATAAAAGAGGAAATATGCAGGATGTGAATCCTTTGCATCTCTAGCATAGAAGCAGGGACAAGGAAACAACTGTGATTTAGTCAGGAGTACTGACTTTCCAGAAACTGTTGTCATGAGAAATTGATTCTGGAAAGTCTATCAAGTTGTTATGATGATTGAAGATTTTCACTACCTAAAAAAAGAGTTACATTTTCACATTAGAAAACACGGCAGTTTTAAAACAATTTAAGAAGTTTGTTTTCCTGTTGCACCTTTCTTAAGCGTCAAAATGGGAAGTTAATCTCATTTCAATTTCAGTTAAGTGAGAATCTCTGAGACAAGTTGACATTGGAAATTTGAGTCCAACCTGTTTCTGTAAGGCTGGAAGGGTTTAAAGTTCTTGTAGGAAAATACTCAATATTTTTTAAAATTTATTATTTCTTTAGGATTCAAAGGCTTAAACTTAGGTTAGAAATATTTGTAATTAAAATAACACAAACAAACCAAAAGATATACTCTGTTTTCTTAAATAATGTCTAAATTGATCAAAGATAATTGAAGAGTAAAAGGGATAGATGAGAAAGAAGGAGAAAATAACAAAGACAAGGACAGGTAAGATAGGTTTTATGCATCTAATATTTTAAAAAAAAAATCCCTTTCAGTATTCTGATTATTCATTTATTATGCAACTGTTAACTGCCTAATTTTTTTTAAATAAGACCATCAACTTGGACTGGCCCAAAGGAGATAATAGCTTTAAGTTGGCTTATGTAAGGTGTTAAACTCGCTAAAAACTTCTGTGCTTATGAATGTATATCATCATACATTGTTCTTCTAAATGTGTCTCTTTTTTGCATGCTATGTCTGCCTGACAATTAAAGAAGAATTATCAGCCTTTTCTGGTGTTTAAGTGTCCCATACTTCTTTGAAAAACATGGTCATTGTACATTTTTGAGTGTAAATTGAGATTTTATTTTTTTCCTGTTATTGGGTAGATGCCTGCTTCTAAGCTTTTGGATGCTTTTGCAGCAGTCTCATTTTGGTGTCAGACAAATAATACAGATGATTAATTGCTTTATTGATGGAAATGGCCAGGACATCTAGAAAGACACATACAGAAGAGCAAATTGGGCTGTAATTGGGCTGCGACCTTTAAGAAGTACTCTCTTGGGATGTTCTCACAGGGAAGAGCTGGCTGGGAAGAGCTGATTTTGCTCTGTATAAAGTTTTGATGGGATGACCTTGGCTGTGTAAAAAACGAGGTTCACTCTCCTGTTAGGATTGAAAAGTTTAATAAAGGACAATAAGGGACAAGCATAAAGCAAGAGTCACAGCACTGGCTGCTTTGACACTCTGTCAAGAGCACGCCTGCTGTCCTGGGGACTCCCTTTACATACACATCGACTTATTACATATTCATAAGCAATTATACATATTCAAAACCCTTTCCAGGAACAGTTCAAAATGGAATGCAGATCTCCTGTCTTCTCGGAACCAGTAGATCGCTGTGGGGATAAGCCTCTTGGCGACGCATATTATCTTATCTATTGCTGATATGCCGTAGCAGGAGTCCAAGCAAATAGTTCATAAGCATAGCTATTTCTAAGTTTTTGGTTGAATGAAAAAAGTATCTTTACATCTTCACAACAAAGCTACCTTATGTAGCATGTATTTTGTAATAAAGCTATTTTATATATAGCATCTATTTGTCACAAAGCCGCTGTTGCAAAAGCTACTTTTAACATCACTTATTTTAACATTTGCAGAAAGCCAATATTATAGTATCTATTTATCACAACTGTCTCCAGGTGCCCATGCAGCTGCTCTATCACTGCCCTCCTCAGCAGCACCCGGGGGAGGAATATAGGATGAAGAAGAACTCACAGGCTGAGATGAAGGCAGTTTAATAAAGAAAAAGGAAAGGCTGCACACAGAAACAAAGGGAGACAAAAAGAGCTATTCCCTTCCATCAGCAGGTGATACCCAGCCAATGCCTGGGAAGCAGGGCCTTGGTAGGCATGGTGGATGCTCTAGAAAATAAACCCTTCTTCCTTCTTCTTCTTTCTCTTAGTTTTATTGCTGAGTACCATGTTATTTGGTATGGAATATCTCCTTGATCACCTTGAGTCAGCTATCCTGGCTTTGTGCTACCCCAGCCTCTTGCCCAGCCCCAGCCTACTGGCCTTTAGGAGTGTGGGGGGATGTTGGAAAGACAGCACTGGGAGCAGTGCTCAGCAGTAGCCAAAACACTCGTGTGACACTGACACCTTTCTAGCTACAGGTACAAAGCACAGCACTGAGAGCTGCTGTGGGAAGATTGACTCCATCCCAGCCACACCCAATACAATCTCCATGCCTTATTCCATACCACTGGCATTATGCTTATGTCCCACATAATTTCATACAGTTATGCATCTTCCAACCATCCTTTTGTATTTAAATCTCATACGGAAATCTTCTTTTAGCAACACATCTTATTCTACATATTTAAATGATCTTTATACACAATGTACAGATTTATGCATTCTCATTAAGTATTATTCTGGGTTGCTTAACAGATACTTACTATTCTTCCATTCCATGGGCCTCCTCCACTCCTCCAAATGTTTGTAAAAACAGGCTATGTTTTGGGCCCAGCTGCCATCCTTTTACATCTTTGTACATTCCTTGGGAGCTTAAGAGCCATCTTCCCTTTCTCCTGTGCTGGTTATCTCTGTCAGTGCACTGAGGTGCTCCAGGAAGGGCACTGCTGCAGGTCTGTGCTGGAATCATCTCAGCCACAGAAAGTCATCTGGTACCTCAGCCTCCTGTGTACATACCAAAGCCTGCTATGTTTTTCATCTGCTTAAAACCCATTGTAAACATCCACTAGTTTAGTATTCTCAATTAGTTTCCTTACAGAAAGGCCATAGAAATAATTTATTTGCAATGTAGCGCATCAGTGAAAAATGTCTTGGGGACATCAGAACAAGAAAACAACAAGCAAATGAAACAGGTTGTTTTGTGCATACCATATGAATTTGAGAAGAGGGTTGCTTATCCAATGGGCTGTTATTACAATGATAAAATGGTATTCCTTTTCTGCATTATTCCTCCGTTTCTCCAAAGTCTCACACCATATGCAGAAGCTGTTATATGTCAAACAGAAAAAAGACCACTCCCTTCATGAAATCTGAAGATCAAAGCTTTTGCATTGGACTCTTAGCATGTTCCCTCAATGTATAGCTCTAGATACTAGATGATGAGAGCCTTCTGTTGAAGGCACAGCCTGCAGACGCAGGGCATGATAGGGAAGTATGTTTGAGCACAGAATGTATTATGAAGGCATGCTCTGAATGAGACCCACACATCTGCACCCAAACCTGTGAAGAGTTCCAGTGATTTCTGAAGTTTGTCACTGCCAGAAGGTGTCTGCCTTCACAGCTAAGGCTACATCCATCCTTAATATGTAAGCAGTGTTTTTAAATGTAGAAATGAAACACACTAATTGAAAAAATAGAGATGTAAAAAAGATGGGGAATTTTTAGTATAAATCCTGTCTCACTGTGGCGACGGGCCCTGGGAAGGGAGTGAAGAAAGAATCAACATAGTAGGAACATGATTCTATGAACGCCAAAACCTCGACTGGCACACTGAATCCCTGACTACTGAGTGATCTTTGCTCTCCTGCTGTCCAGGAGAGCAAACTGTGAATTTAGCTGCACGCTGACAATCTGTAATGAATTCACCTCTGTAGCTGCTGTACAAGCAGTATGAACTGATTTAGCACTGTGTGCTACTCACATTGTCTACACATTGGCTTTACCATCGTAGCAGGGGTTTCACGCCAATACACAGCAGCATTTAACTACAATGACCACTCGATGTCACTGTTGTCTTTCAAATCCGTACTTGAGAGACTTTAGCTGTGTTTTGATGTTCATGAGGATGTGAATGTGGCATTTCAGATGAGCAGCTTGACACATCTTTTCAATAATAATCTGTTTAAATAATCAGCTTTATTAAAACACTCTCGAGGATAGATTTTTCTTCTGTGTGTTCCTCAAGTACTTGTAGAATATGAGTATAAAAATGTTGTGAACTGCATTTCTTATTTTTCATAGAATCCCTTTAAGATATACATAGGCTAATTTAAGGTGCCATCTGTAGTAGAAATCTACAGGTAGAAGTTTTTACGTCTGTATATTTTCATGACAATCCTTCATGACAAGCACATTCCAAGAGCTCTTTCAGTATTTTAATTTTTTATAGTGGTGTTTATTTGATGCCATTTTAAGTTTTCATGTACATTTTGTAGTGCTAGAGAAGAACACATGACTTCTTGGTAGAACAACTGGACCAAATTATTACCATCTTTGGTATCTATTTGCCATATATTGCTATTAATGATTGTTTTAGAGTTAGAAGAGATGAAAAGTATTTTAAAATAATTGCCCAGATATTATTTCTCTCCTGCTATATTATCTAATTTGCATTTGAAAGGAAAATCAAAGTAAATGCTGATCAGCTTTTGCATTAGTTGGCAATATTCTGTGCTTCTTAACTTCAGGTCAGCACAGAGGGTTTGAGGGGGCAAGAAAGAGATTAAAGGAAGTCTCCTTCAGTGTACTCATGAACTCAAACCTGGGGAGGAAGTGCCAGAAAGACAGAGGCATTTAGGTATGACTGTCTAAATCCCTGAAGAACTTTACAAAGAGTGAAGAAATTTCAGACATACATACATTTCCCTGAGTCAGGTATTTCTTTTATGGCCTCTACAGAAAATATATGAAATCTTGAAGACTAGACACTTGTTGGCACATATTGTCTCTTAGCATAACTTGACTTGCTGAGAACCTTATTTAGCTGTGGAAAAAATGGCTCTGTCCTTCCCTTCCTCTTGGTGCCAAAGCTTGTATGAGAGAGTTAGTGCTGCCTTTGCCAAAGAAGCTCAGTCCTGAAGAGGAGGATAATTTATGTGTGTTTTCCATCTTACTTGATCACTGGCAGAACAGTTTAGAAGCCACAGAGTCTTGCAAAACCAGGACAACCACCAAGAGAAAGGTGCTAAGTACTGTGCAGTTTGATGAAACACATCTTTTGAAGGATATCTTGGAAATAATTTTTTACCTGTATTCATTAAAAAAAATTCATTATGAGAACATGCTGAACTTTCTACACATCTGAGAGTGTGCATTTAAGGAAGGTGTTCAAAATATGAATATACTGCTCTGATTATTTTTTCTCAGTAAAAGAACTTTCTGTATTGTTAATAAATGCTTTCAAAAATAAGGTTTGAAATTCCTTCCATACCTTTTGTTAGTAGAGATGGAAAAACAGAGTACAACTTGGAAGTATGCAGCTTGAGACATCTCATTTAAATTGTTGTTAATAAAATTTAAAAGTCCCACAAACCACCTTACCAAAAAGACAACACTTGCCTACTGAGCCGTACTTGTTCCCTCTGTAGCAGCCATAAAGATTCAAGTTAAAAGACAGCAAAATAGGTAAATACAAAATAAGCAGCTGTGGGGGTGGTGAATCTCACCCCTTTCTCATTGGTTTATCTCACATTTTTTTCCTGGAGTTTAAACTCCAGGAGGTGTTTCTTAAAGAAGGTATTTTATTTTACCATACCCTGAAAATCTAACCTTTTAAGGCCAAGAAGATAACTTTTCATAGCTTGTCTTGTCCAGATGAGTATTCAGTTTAATTTAGATACTCATCTTTTTGGAAAAAAATATAAAAAAATTGTGTGGCCTTATATCTGAGATATCTTTTCTCACGTTTTAGATAAAAGCATTGTTTAATAATGATCACAAAGAAGTTTTCAAAATCCTATGGCCTACCTGTGCTGAAAGAAGACTTTTTGGGGGACAGTTAATGAAAGCAGGCTGCTGAATCTCCTGCATCAAAAAACAGTGCAGGTGAGGGTATTCTACAAAAGAACTTTGCTACCCTAAGCTGACAACTTGTACCGTATTTGGTTTGGTGGTGATTTTCTGTCAATCATTTTTTGTGTGCTTGCCCTAGACTTTTCATGTGCTTGCAATTGCATCAGTTGGCTAAAATGTTCTGATTCATTTGAGCTTGGCTTGCATTGGAAGTGCTGCCTGCAGCACCACCACCTAAGCCTTGACAGCTGACAGAAGCAATAAAACAGCTGGAGGAGCAGGAAGAGGATATCTTGCATGAACTTAGGCTTTACTTAAGGGATGTGACTCGTCGACTTGCCATTTACAGATGTTTCAGAACGTTTATGAAGCCAATTGGCCCAGAGGAGGTCAGTTAATGTGGCTCTGTAATGCAATTCCAGCTGTGTGTATTCACATTGTCTCTGTAAGTGTTTCTTGGGGTCCGTGTGCTCTTTCCAGGAAGGTTTATCTTTGTTTTTAGGACTGAACTAGTCTGATTTTCCAAGAAGCAGGAAGTGAGTTTTTCTTTTCTTTTTGTTGACTCCTTGAGGGTCTAAAATGTCTTTTGAGTATTCATTGAAAGCTCTGTGCTCCTTCTAAAAAGTTTTTAAAACTTAGGAATATTTCAACTGGAAGTGACTTAGAAGGATCATCTAGTCCAAGTGCCAGTGACAACAAATGCCAGCAGTTTGTCCATGACAGGGCTTGGATATGTAGGCATGTTACAGCACTGAAAAGCAGGGAGATCTCTTTCTTTATAGTTATAACCTGTACCTATATGCTGTTTTAATAAAGCCTAAAGCTCTTTAATTGACTGTCAATAGTTCCTGTGAGAATAGGAGTAGAAGCAGCAGTTTGTCAAATAAATTACCAGATTCTATTCTCAGTTTTATCTGGAGCTTTCCTCAGCATGAGATGAACCACAAGGGCTGTGTGGTTTTTTGGGGTTTTTTTTTTTGGCTCTCCTACACTTCTCATTTAATTTATTGAATAAGTCTAAGCCAGGGGCACATCAAAGTCACTGGGAGTTTTAAAATTTTTGCTTTTCAGCAAATTCCCATTCCCCTAAGTATCCACTGACTTTCTTTGTCTTTTCTTCTAGAGTCTGATACGTGAATAACCTAAACAAATACAGATGTCTTCATCTAAACTTGTCATTAGACATCTTTCATGTTCTGAGTAGAGAAATCATCACCTCTGGATCCAATTATCTCATTCTAAAGTAGATGCCTAGGACAGGTGCTTCAAAAGTGCAATTTCTGCAGCCTTTTTCTTGCTTCCAACAGCAAAGACAATCTCAAGTTTCCTTGCTGTGATTTTCTGAAAAGAAGTGAAACAAATCCCACTTTGAGTGCCTGTTCCCTTCTCCACCCCACACATGCTTCTGACCTTCCTGCTTCTTTTTTTCCCTTCTTCTGGTCTGTCTCTTCAAAGCCAGCTGAAATAGCCCTTATATTTTCAAGAAACTGTTTGATTTCTCCATTTTTGGATTATTGGTAAATATTTGGGGGTTTAAGAAGTCTTTTATTTGACTTTATGGATATAATTAATTTTGGTAGCTGTTGTGTCAAATGTCTGAGCACAAACATTTTGTTTGTAAGCACCTGATAATAATGCTGTAATTAAATAGCCCATGGATCTCTTGGCAGTTCTCTCCAAGACTGCATCCTAAAGGATCTCGACCTAATCTGCAGCAATGCTTTAGTGTACAATCCAGATTAAGGTCCTGGAGGTGAGGATGTATTTTTATCCCTAATTAGGAAAAATTTTGAAACTTGATAAGTGTCATCTGTGGACAGTAGGTATGGGATTAGATAGCTTTAAACACCCAGAGAGAGCATTTCTTTCCTGTTTGTAGATGCAGCATTAAATAAACTGAGCATGGAAACTTTTGCTTAATAATTAAATTTTCTGTTGTTATGCTGAAAATATTCACTGAGATAACCTTTCAGAACCTACCTATGAAAAGAACAAAATCATTCTAAGTAAAACAAAAGGTTTCATTTTCTGGTAGAAAACATTTCTGTGTGTAAAATTTCAGATTGTCTCCTTAGGCACAGAGCTTGTGCTTTGAGAGATACTGCATATTCCATGTGAAGAATTTGAACAATGCTGCCAAGAAATTAAAGAATCACATAAAGAAAGAGGTACACTTTTTGACGCTGAGGAGATTATGATTTGTTTCACTATTTTTAACCAACCTTGCAAGACACAACTTTTTGCTCTCTCTTCTTTATTGAAAGGTTTTAGTCCTTCAGGCTATGATTCCTCTTACATCTGTGTCATGCCAAAGGAGGATCTGTTCCTGGGTGGAAGGAAACATACCTGAGTGTAATGAAAAGCTGAAGATGCCAGCAGTGCCTCTGGATGCCTGTACACTCTGCTCTAAGGGCAAGCTGTGTTTTATTGACTTTCTCAGAGAAGGTGCTTAACTCACTGCTACCTTCT
Source organism: Monarcha castaneiventris obscurior (assembly GCA_026261815.1). Lineage (NCBI taxonomy): Eukaryota > Metazoa > Chordata > Aves > Passeriformes > Monarchidae > Monarcha > Monarcha castaneiventris. The sequence continues at coordinate 22,902,609 of JAMPIT010000379.1, read as the reverse complement.
ATGCTCCTGTGACCTAATAGATTCCTGGTTTTTCATGACAGAAGATTTAATATGCTCCAAACGTGAGATAAATCCAGAGGTCACAGTGTGGCTGCAGAGTTCAAGTGCAGTGGCTGCTTGACATTACAAGGCCCTGACTTTGCTGACCCAGATGATATTTAATGGCTCCTCTTGAAGTCCAAAATGTTTTACATGGCAGTTTCTGAATGCTCAACTAGTTTTTAGTTATATGGAAGTGTTTTCCCCTTCCCTGCCTACAATGTATCTAAGAGCAAAATGGCTTTATTAACTTGCAACTTTTTCTCCAGACAGATGTAGGGGAATGGACAATGGTACTTGAGTTCCTGTGGTCATTTTTCTTGCTAGTCAAGTAGGATGAGGATGCTGCGTTTTGAAGGAAGAACTGTTTTGATGATGTTCTCAATTATATTTTCTCATATCTCTTTGTAGATAAGTCAAAAAAGAAAATGTCAAAAAGAATGGAGCCTCTTCAAGTATCACAGCAATGAGCAGGAATGTTCAGTTTTCATCCTCCCAGGATACTTCTATGGAAGAACATGCAAATGTACTTCAAGAAAGACAGAAAAAATGAGACAGAAGATGGACGAGAGGGTGATCCTTGTGGCTAATACTCCTTCTGGAAAGAGGAGTGTCATGCTTCCTGAACATTCAGACCTAAGAGAGAAGAGTGAAATGACTTATTGCCAAAGAGCTAGAACTTCTGAAGACAGAGGTTCAAATAGTGAAAGGTAAAACAAGTCACTTAGCTCCTTTTTGTTCCTGAGGAGGGCTGCACTGCTTACTAGGTTTTAGCCTTCTTGAATCCATTCTGTTAACTACTGCTATAGTTAATAGCAAACTCTCTTTCAAGTCAGCATAATGTTTTTTGCATTAGCGTGCTGCCCCTCTATTTATGCTGGCCAAACTCATGTTTTTCTGTAGCTGGTAGTTTTTCATTCTGAAGTTTGTTTTTCAAATGGTATCTAATTGAAAAACAATCGCTGACTTTCTTTTTGTGTATGGTATCTTCCAAGTAATAAGCAACATAAGTTAAAAAGCTGTACTTCAAGCAGTGTAGACCCAGAGTGATGTATGGAATAGGAGAATTATATTCTAATGTTTGCTATGCAAAATGGGCTTCCTAACCTAAATTACTTTAATGTTTTACCATGTAGTGCTATAATGGCAACATGACTGCTTTTATTTTCTGGTTTTATGCTGCTTATTTTTTTTCTCCAGTGCTATTTTTGTGTATCTGAACTTCTTGTTTCTAGCAGTGACTTTTGACTGAAAGAAAGTGAAAGTCAAGCATTTCTCAGTGAAAGAAAGGTAATAGTTCTCTCTGTTTTTTTGCAGAGAGGTATCTATCACAGGTATGGGATATTTCACTGATACTGTATTCCAGATAAAGAGAAATCCTGAATTAAGAAATTTGTATTGTTCCAGACTCATGGATACACCTTGTGACTCACACGGGATGTTCTCTGGTGGATGAAAAACCACGAGTATGCAATGGGAAAGCAGTGAAAACTCACACTTGAGGAACATTTCTGTACTACTCTGGGCTTGGAGTAAGTTTAATTTCAATTTTGTTAATACTGAAGTGGGACATTTTCTTGCTACCTGTACAGCTGTAAATTCAATCAGTTGTTAACCAATGCCAATTCAAACAATTTCTGGGAGGGATATTTAGTTTGTGAAGTAAACCTGCAATGGACTATAACTTTTGTTTCCACAGCCAGTGTAAACTGCTGCTCTTGCTTTTGGTAAAATAAATTTTTGGAGACTGGGTTCTCTTCCTAGTTATTAATGTAGAAGGGCTTGCTAAATTTTAAAATAGCCCACAGACAACCTGCTAGTACTGTCAATTCTTAATATCTTAGCAGTATCTGGAAGATCTGTAGCCTGGTTTCCAAAGGTGCATTTTCCAGGCCCCTGTACTGTACTTCCAATGAAATGCAGCAGTGGCTTTGCTGTGGCAGCTACTCTATGACAAAGGGGATTGTGTTGTTCCCTGCTGTTCTGGAAGCAGTTGATTAGCAATTATGATTGCTGATGTCCTTGGTTGTTGAATAAGAAAATATTGTTTGAAATTTAAACTTTCCTTTTCTCTGAAGTATGAAAAATTAGCTCATTTCTCCAGTTAAATCTTGTGAGGCATTTAAACAGTTGCCTGAAGTACCACTTCTATTTAACAACACAAGAATGTAGGATGGATGTATCTTGCACTGTTCTGAGCTGTAGTTTCCATTTTGTCTCGGGATGCTTTGTGACAATTCTACCATTAATGCACTTTGCCATGAGAAAAGTGCTGAGTGAGCTTATGCTGCATCAGTGTCTTATTGTTACACACTATTCCACATCTGTCAGGCTGAAGAACATAACTAAGCTACTGACAGAATGCTCTGGCAAGCAGCTTTTTACAAGTGAAGCACTCACGATGATTTAATGAGGAGTTATATTCCTTGCTTTGAAACTCTATCTCTGCATGTAAAAATCACATTTAAATTATGCCATACTCCTCCAGGCGAACATCAGAATACCCCTTTGGAGGCCAATTTTTAAATGAGATCTCAATTTTTTTCTTTATCCTGTATGCCAATAAAGCAGCAGAATTCCCTGAATATTACAGGTAAATGCTATTGTGAGTTAAATGCTGAATCGACCATTTTGGAAACCATGTCTGACCTGATTTTAAACACATTGTTAATAGTAGATGAAAGTTTACTATTGTTGATTAAAAAACTACAATATGGGAGAACTTCCCCTACTACATCATTTTATTAGATACCAGATTTTCCAAGGAGCCATAAAAGGTTTGATCATGAAAATCAGTTAGATTTCCCTTCACTGCAAAGGAAATGTCTCTATTCATAACAGAGACTCTCTTCCAGCGATTTTATAGCATCAAAAACATTAATGCACTGGCACTAGGCCCTCAAAAGTACTCTATGAAATGGTTCTTTTGGGAATCATGACTATGCTAATTGTATAATAAATTCAGGAGTATTTTTAGGAGCTGCTATCACAAGCAGTTATTGCCATGACAGCATGATCTTAAATATTTTTAAAATTTGAAAATTATAAAATTATTAATGCTTTCTTATTATCTCTTCAGCAGCCAAATGGTCTTAAGAGGGTCAAATAAATCTATACAGAGGCTAAGCTGGTATATAGCATATATGTAGAATCTGGAGATGTAGATGTTTCAGTTCAGACACTGCAGACTGCAAGCAATCAGCTAATCTTTCTGTTTGCATGCAAAAGAATTTTACGAGAAGGTAGATACTCATATATCACAGAGCATGAGTTAGAAGGGACCCAGAAGGATCATCAAATCCAACTCTTAAGTGAATGGCCCACATATAAAATAAAGTTTTGGCAAACCGTATCATGTAACACAAAATACCTGGAGGCAGAAAACATTCATGCCATAAAACTAAGGAACTGAAAGAGTGGAGAAGACTTTTTTTGGGGTTTTTTTGGTGTTTGGTTTTTTTTTTTTTTTTTGGTTGGGTTGTTTTTTTTTTCAGTAACATGAAGGCAGGTATTACGGGAAGGAAGATGATGGCACTTCTCTAATCGCCAGTTTCAGTGTCAGTGCATCAGTGCAGGGAAAGGCTGACGTGTTGGGGTGCTGGGGCACAGCCCTGCTGGAGCCGAGCGCCCAGCACAGCTCGCTCCCGTTCTGGCACGGCCACGCTGCCAGCTCATCCCTCCCCATCCATTAGCAGAGCAGCTGAGCAAGCGCTCAATATCCCTGTGACGAGCCTGTCAGCAGCGAGGCTGGGGCGTGTTCCCGGCCGGGCAGGGTTTGGCTGCTGCAGCAGGAGGCGAGGTTGGGATGTGCTTACCTTGCACTGGGCGAGACTCGGCCCGGCAGCTGCCCCTCCGCAGGGACACTGCCCGAGAGGCAGCATCTCAGAGTCTGCAGAGCTGCACAACCCAAAGTCACACTCCTGATAGGGCACCTCCCAGAACTGGAGTGCGGGTACCCCCACCCGGGAGAAAGGCAATAAAGAGGTTTTTGTGACAGCCATGAGCTCCATTGTAACGTAACCTTTGTAGGTAATGGGATTAAAAATACAGATTCATAGACAGATTCAATCCTTTGCTAACATTTCGTGCTTCATAGATGCTGTTACACTGCAATGATGCTGAGGTTAAATATATCCTGCCAGGAAAATTGTGTGTGATTGATTAAACTAGGTATACGTAGCTTTATAGATGACATCTTTTATTAAAACAAAATTTAGCAATTATAGCTTCAAGTTATTAGTGTCCATAACAGAAAAAATAATGTAAGCAAACATACAGACACAGACCTGCATACAGACTTCTTCTCAGAAGATATTGCAACAAGTACATGTAAGCTAAAAATTCTTACAGATAACTTTTTAATCAACATTGAAATAGATGTAGTTCCATAAAAAAGATCAGAAAGGGAGCTTTTTCTGTCTTCACCTCATCACTGAATAACGCTGTGGAGGGTCACAGACACAGGCATCTCCTGGCCTGTACATGAACCTGACCATTCACCACCAGGAGAGCCCATGAAGGGATCCCATGCTAAACTATAGCACTGTTTATACTGTCCTTTTGAGAAAACCTGGTCTAGTAAAACAGAAACTTCTTCATGCTACCAGCTCCTGTTTTGTTTTGGCTTTGAAGAAAACATTGCCTTCCAGTTCAGTTTTAAATGCTAACATCATCTGTACCTCAAATAAATTGGGACAGTACATACTCTCTCAATATTTTTGTGAAATACTTTGACCTCTTTATCCCAAATGTTTTTGTCCTTGGGTTTTGTATTTTTGCTCACATCTCCACGATTTAATAACTGTCCTGTGGAGTTTTTCCTTAGCTCATCAAGTATTACAATTTGTTTCAAAATTTTCATACTGCACAGTATTTCTTCTGATTTATATTTTGTTGACTGAGCTGCATATGCTACATTTCAGATATGTTTTTTAATTGTTGCTCTGAACCATAGATAGGAAAGCTGATCACATATACTTTCATAATTTATTGTCTCTTTCAAGGTGTTTGTGCTTTGGTTTAAATCCAGCATTTCATAAAGGTGTTTTTCTTATTTATAGACAAAATATCAAACTTCAGTTCAAATAGCTTGTATCCAGCTGATCATGTTTTTGGTCAGAAGTATCACAAGATCACTAAATTTGCAACTGCAGTTAGCAAAAAGCTAATGAATATATCCCTCTCACTTTGGTGGCTTGCTTTTTAGCACTGTATTTAAAAGAAGGATAAACCTTTAGGCACACTCTGAAGAAGGAAAAGAATTAATATCTTGTTAATAGGGTGCTCCCTTCTTTTATTAAGGGGTTGAAGTTTCCCAAAAGAAAATTTGGTCGTATTGCTCTACATGCATGCAAATGTGGGAAAAAAAAGGATTTGTGGTCTGGGAAGTACAACTGCTGTAGCAATTCATTTAAAAATGAATGTGTAGTCTATGTGTGCTTGTCTCATGTATATTTTCTACAGTTGATTCCAGAGGAAAATGCAACCTAAATTATAACTTTCTAACTTAAAAAATCAGTTTAGGTATACATACACAAATTCAGTGTAAAGTTAAAAATAGAACAGTTAATGTAAGGTATTATCAAAAAAGTAAGAAATAAAAGCAAAAAAAGTTGAGCTAATAGATGTTGGGCACACTGGGCCTTTTGCTTTGCTATTAGATATTTTTCCACAATACATCACAGCAGAGAAAATGCAGTATGTAGTCAGAGCAACTGTGCAAGGAATGAAGGCCATGCCATGCTTTTTCTGAAAATGATAAGATTTCTGCCTGAGTGGTAGTCATGCTGTGAAGCTTAATTAAAGTTTATGAAGCACATCAAGATCTGTGGATAAAAGGCATGGTACTATGAACTTGGTAATTTGTTCTTTCCAGCACTAAAGAGTGAAAGCCTAAAATACAAATGCTTTTATCTTGACATGCCACCTTTGGTTTGGTTAGAATTACAGAATTAATTCTGCACATGGACTTAACCACAAGGAAATATAAAGGGGATTGTAATTTTTGGCTTTATTACCATTTATGTAAGAGTATTTGTAGTGGTCTGAAATATTGTAGTAACCTTCTCTTTGAGTTTAAAATATTATTATATTATAGTTTCCTTACTCCCTTCAAAGTTTGTCCTTGAAACAAATAATCAGTGTCATTATGCAAACAAAATTCATATGATACTCCAGCAAGCTCTCAGATGTGTGTAGTTCTTCAGTCATTTTAAATATTGCAGGTTTGTTTTTTTTTTTTTTCTGGAAATATTTTCAAAGGCTTGTGCTGCAAGAAAGCTGGAAGAATGACTGAAGCCATGTTTGTTCATATATTTATTAACGAACCATACAATTCAGAGTGTAAGCAAGTAGTCCCATGTACATTAATTTGGCTGTGCAAACTCAGCAGATGACAAAAAGTTTTATGTGTTCAAGAATCCTGTGCATTAATTTTATATGACTCATTCCTTAATCAAACTTGCAAATTCTTAGTCTTGGAAATCACCCTCTTCAATGAAGCTCATGTTTCATTATTGGTTTGGAGGGGAAAAATCCCTGTGATGAAGGCAACCAGGATAGGACTGAAACCAATGCAATTTGATGTTACATGCACCTCTTAAGCAATTATGGGTAATTCTTTTCCAAGTAAAAGGTAAATCATTGTAAAATATAATCTCTTTGAATGCACTAGTTTGACAAATTTTATAAAATTCAGTAAAATGAAGTTGAATTTTCAGTAATCTCTTGATCAATTATACCTGATGCTATCATGACATTAGAGTCAATACTGTGGCAAAACAATGTACAAAATTCTCTTGGTGGTGTGTTAACTCAGGAAGAAATTATATAAATGAAAATAAAGCAAAAACCAATAAATATAGGAAGGCAAATTATCATTGTAGTCTTCTTACATGTAGTTTTCTTACTTATTTGACTATCATAATTTTAGTGTTTGCCTTGATAAGAGTTTTATTGTTTTATCCACTTTTATCTTTATGGTGATGTAAGTCAACCTTCTACCTTTTCCTTTCATGTTCAATGTGTTAGTTTCGCACTAGTAAGGTTTCTCATAAATGTGTTGGTGTAGCTACTTCTCAGCCTTTTCAGTTTTGCTTTATTTTCCCTTGGTTCCACCTAAAGTCAGTGCATTGAGAGTGTCCAGTCAAGTATGACTCAGAACAGATGCCTGATGAAGCTGCCTTAGGTTAGGCTAAGTAAATAGTGCTCTTAATTACAAATCTTTTTCCTCCCTAGGCCTTGCTCTCTTAGCAGCTCTCACCCTCAGAAGTTCTCTCCCAGTGACAGAACCTCAAGGTGAGTTCCTAAGTAATATAAATCAGAAGCTCATGTAACTACACTGATATATCTCAGCTGAGATTTTGGCCTTTCATCTTTATTTTCATGGTCTCTTCTTTCTTTTTCCTTTAGAATCAATAAATGAGCTTGGAGAAATTTCTGCTTTGCTTAGCAAGTGTGCTTTCTGTAAGTCATTAAGACTAATCAAGGTGTAAATCAAAGTCTGAATGACCACATTAAAACAATGGCAAAAGATCTTTAAAAATGTCCACAGGCCTGAAAATAATATCTG